>OY288239.1:79401548-80138896 GCA_958450325.1 Agrostemma githago | reverse complement strand
TTGTTTCTAGCTTTAGTTGTGTAGCTCGCTAGCATTGTTCAACTCCTCTCGTCCCAAAACCCCCATCTCAATCCCAATCGCAACTAAACCTTAGACCTGACCAATATCGCTTAACCGCCTCCCTGTGGTTCGACCTCGACTTGCCGCTACTACATAGTAGTGTGTTGGGACTAAAAATATTGTTCGCATGCGTGTCACCGACAGCGCGCATCAGATGTCGTTACTAAAGAAATCAGGCGGGGACAAGAATTCACTCCAAATACCACGAGCTTTAGGACAATCTCGCAAAAGGTGGATGGTCGACTCAACTTCCACGAGGCACTCTCCACAAAACGGGTCATCAGTTAGGCACCGGCCGGTTCGATTATCATTAGTCATTAAACGGTCATGCATAACGAGCCAAAGAAATAACCGAACTCGCTGGGGAGCCCAGGTCCGCCACGGAAGGCGCCAAATATGACCGTCATCATTCGCTGCTTCATTCCTTATTAAGCTAACGGCCGATTTAACAGTGAATTTTTCGGTGGAAGTCGGTGCCCAGTAAAACGAATCCTCAGCCCCATCATCTTGCACTACCTCATAGGATGCTATAGTCCGGAGTACATCATTCTCAAGGAAATTCGCGAATAAATTCAGTTTCCATCCCGTCTCAATATCCCACATCTCCTCGACAGTGACATCTTGCAAGTGTGTCAAGATATCTTGAGTGACCAGCTCTTCTAACGGTGTTGGAGTAGCCCAACAGTGTGACCAAAACATTGTCCTGCGACCGTTACCGATCAAAGAACTCATACCTTTTTTCAAAGTCGAGAAACCCTCGACAATTCCTTTCCAGACATTAGAGCTGTTGTGACGTTCTCCAAACATGTCCATGTCACACCGACCTTTGCAATATTTGTGTCTTAAGACCCGAGCCCATAATGCATTTGGTTCTGAGAGTAATCGTCACCCAAGTTTGGCCATGAATGCCGTGTTGACCTGTTTCATAGACCGTAAACCAAGCCCGCCATTCTCTTTGCTATTAGTAACCGTATCCCAGGCTACAAGGTGGACCCCCTTTTTTGCGTCGAGCCACTCCATGGGAATCGTCTAGAAGTTTTGTCCGGGTCATTACAAATCGACTTGGGAATCCGAGCTGTCTGCATAGCATAAGAGGGGATGGTCGAAAGGACCGATTGAATGAGAGTGGCCCAACCCGCTAAGGATAAGTGCCGAGATTTCCACCCTGATAGCCTTTTATCCACTTTGTTTATGATGAAATCGAAGTGGGCTTTTGTCACTGATATGGTTAAAGTCGCATCACCAAATCAAGTTATCCTAATACTACTAACAAGAAGCCAGTGGTAAGTAGGGAATCGTATCCACAGGGAAGCGGTTGAATTCGTCTAATAGCTATGGCGATTCTATTTTTTTTTTGGTAAAAATGTAAATATATTAATATGCTCAAGTCACCATTACAAATTACAAAAAGACAGAATTTCCATATACTCAATCTTTAATCCATCTAGTTGGTATTACTACCATTCTCTTTCTCACCCTATACTCAACTATATCCTTCAACTCCTGCATTAGTGCTTGTGGTCTCTTTAATTGGCCTTCCTTCCAGCAAGAATTACGCTCAATCCAAACTCCATATATTACCGCACATACTGCAGCAAAGATGACTTGTTTATGACACCCAGACTTGCTTCGCAGCGCATACAATATCTCAGTATGTCATTAACTGGCAGCATTAAACCCAACCAGTCCTGCAATAGCTGATGTACCTGTCTAGTATAAATGCAATCCCAGTACAGGTGTGAATGACTCTCCATCTGCAACCCACATAGATAGCATAAATTGTTGTCTATGATACCAAATCTTGACAGGCGATCCTGCGTCAATAATTTCCGGTTCGCATACAGCCAAGTGATGAAGTTATGTTTAGGTACCGCCATTCGACTCCATACTACACACCACCATTCTTTCTTAACACCTTGATGTCGCATCCATTGGTATCCTCCATTGACAGAGTAACCTCTTGCACCCGCAGCCCACATATTGTTTTGATATCCCCTAAGCATCTCATCTTTAATGCTACATATCTTCCTCCAAGTCCAACTTGAGGACATTGTTGGCTGATATGTCGACCAAGAGCCTCCTTTTAAATAGATTGCATTTACCCACTTGATCCAAAGATGGTCGGCCTTTGTGTAGATCCACCATACATACTTCCCTATAAGAGCTTTGTTCCATTCTTTTCCTGCCTTGATACCCAGGCCACCCATTCTCAGTTCAGAACAGCAGGTATCCCAGTTTACCAGAGGGCTCTTCCTGCCCCTGCTACTCTTTTCCAAAGATAATCTCGACACAGCCGTTCAATTCTTGCAATTACAGTATTGGGCAGCAGAAAAATGCGACACCAGTACTGATGCAGTTGATTAAGCACCGTCTTCACCAGAACCAGCCTCCCAACATAACTTAAAAGCCTCGCTCCCCATCCATGCATACGTTGTGTGACCCTATCTATCAGCACACTACACTCATGAACCTGTAGTCGCTTATAGGAGATCGGAACACCCAAATATTTAAATGGGAATATCCCACGCCTAAAGCCACTGATTTGCAGTAGTCTGCTCCCCACATCCACTCCTATCCCATTCATGAATATTTCAGATTTGTCCTTATTGACAGTAAGGACTGGACAGCGAGCAAAGAAATCAAATGCTTTAGTCATAATCGTGATAAATTCCTCATTCCCATAACTAAATACCATTAAATCGTCGGCAAAGCACAAATGAGTCAATTTCACTCTCTTACACAAAGAATGGTATTTGAACCCTCTCTTAAGAACCATGACCTCCAATAATCGAGTGAAATACTCCATACAAAGAGTAAATAACACTGGCGACATTGGATCACCTTGTCGTATCCCTTTTTTGCCTCTAAAGTAGCCAAATGTGGATCCATTTAGGGAAAGAGAGAAAGAAGGCGTCTCAACACACTCCATAATCCAACCCACCATTTTACTTGGCATATTAAGAGCTACAAGCATTTGATAAACAAATTGTCATTCAATCGAATCATATGCCTTCTTCAAATCCACTTTCATAATGCATCTTGGTGTGCAACTCTTTCGATTATACAACCGAACAATATCTTGGCAAATCAAAATGTTATCCACAATGTCAATCCCTTGGATAAATGCACTCTGATTTTGGCTCACAATCCTAGGTAATATCTCCATAAGTCTCGCACTGATGATCTTAGTAATGCATTTGTATATTACATTGCAACAAGCTATTGGACGGAAGTCGACGACACTTTCAGGTCGAGCTTTCTTAGGGATCAAAGTAACATTCGTCGCATTCAGTTGCTTCAACAACTTTCCAGTCTGGAAAAACTCCTGAACCGCCATTACAACTGATTCTCCGACCACTTCAAACCCATCTTTAAAGAACCCACTCGTATATCCGTCAGGTCCAGGTGATTTAGTCTCTGGGATAGAAAAAAGCGCTTGTTTGATTTCTTTTTCAGTCACAGGCCTGCACATCTCATGACCTTCCTCACTGCTGACCACTTTGCCCCGCTTTACCACCTGCATATTTATGTTATTTACAGTAGTTGCAGTCCCCAACAGTCCCTCATAGTATCTCAGGAATGCCTCCTGTATGATCTCCTGGGTATCACAAACCCTCCCATGCTCATCTTTAAGATAGAAAACATGATTGCTCTTCCTCCTAGCTTTAATTAGAGAATGAAAATATCTTGTATTATCATTCCCGTCTGCAGTCCATTTAGCTTTAGCTATCTGTTTCAGGTAGCTAATCCGAGCTTCATCCAAAGATTGGAAAGTCACTACTGCTTGCTGTTCCATAGCCCGGAGTTCCATATTAAGTGAATTACTATGCAATTCCACCTGAACTCTCACCATTGTCTCCTTTGCTAAGTAGGTTGCAGTCTCCACATTGGCGTATCCACAATTATTAAGCATCTTAAGAGGTCCTCTTAGTGCTTTAAACTTTTTAACAAGTTGGAACTGCATCGTTCCATCTATTTCTTTCCTCCAAACTTGTTGTACAATATCCTTAAACTGAGTATCCCTTCCCCACATGTTGAGATATTTGAAACTACCTCGTCTCCTTTCCTCCTGCTGCCATATATCAATCGTACACGGGCTATGATCAAACGTCCCTTCTGGGTGGAAATGGATCTTACAATCAGGCATATGCACCAACCATTCCTCATTCCCCATGGCTCTATCAATCCTACTAAATCTTCGGTCACCCGGCTCATGTTTATTGTTCCATGTATAGTAAGCTCCCGTAGCAGGAAGGTCTGATATTCCACAGTCAACAATAAATTGTTTAAACTCCAAGACTTCTGCCTCAGTCACCCTACTTCCAATTCTCTCATCTCCATTAAGGACATTGTTAAAATCTCCCACAAGCAACCACGACACATGGTCAGTCACATTAGCCTGTCTAATGGCATCCCATAATGGTCTACGCTCAGCTATTCTATTAAACCCATAGATAAACGTCATCCTCCATGTACTCCCATTCAAGATATAAGTGACTTTCGTATGAATGAACTGTTCTCCCATATTAATTACCTGAACATCATACTGATTATTCCACATGACTCAAACTCTCCCTCCATTATGACAGCTATGATTAGTTATTATATTCCAGTCCAATCCTATTCCGGCTATAACTTTATTAAGAGAAGTTACTCTTACCCTAGTCTCCATTATTCCAAACAGTCCTACCTTATTCAAATGCAAAAACATAGTAATTTCCTTTTGCTTATTTGGACTGTTGATTCCTCTCATATTCCAAAACCCCAAATTAGCCATGATCACTTTCCTTATGACCCATTCCTGTATCTCTACCAAACTTCTTAGCAGCCTCTGATCTGAGCACATCATAGAACGATCTTCCACATGTTATATGACCACCTCTACCTTGCTGAGTAAATTTAGTAATAATCCTCATAGGTGTATGCGACAGTATACCTCCTTGTGTAGGCATGGGAGTGATCATAGCCTCATTTTCCTGAATGGATTCCACTCCCCCCGCCTCCTGTTCCTTCCCCTTTTGAACTTGCTCCTCCTCAGTTATACCATGTATTGACTCCTGCATCTGTTTGAGAGGTTGTTCTACTTTCCTCCAGACTTTCTTCCTTGTTGGTTGCACTACTTGCTCTTTCTTCTTCCTGCACATCTGATCATCATGACCAATTCCAAGACAAATACCACATTTAATTGGTCTCCACTCATAGTGCACAATCTGCGTATGAGTCACATCCAATTCGTCTTGAAATTTAATTATATCAGGCAATTTCGAGTTAAACGGTACTTCCACCATTACTCTTGCAAACCCCACAAAATTCTTAGTTAACGTCGCTGTATCACACCGAACTGGAGTTCCCACTAGGCTAGCAATCTTCATTAAGGCTTTGCCCCAAAATTTAAGATAGAGGTTGTAAAACCTGATCCAGATGGGCACCGATTGAACATCCTCCTTCTCCAGACGTTGCGTTGGTTTCCAATCTCTTATGATCAGCGGTTTGTTGTCAAAGAATAACTGACCTGCACGTAACGCCTCTTGCTTGCTTTCATCAGTCTTGAATCTAATTATACAGATTTCGTTTGGTTGGAACGAAACCTGCTCAACAACATCGCCTCTCCAAATTCTCTTAATATATCCACTTAGGACAAACCATGGCGGATTCGCCCCAAGCACATAGCACACAACAACATTCTCCAATATTCCATCTCTGATTTAACATCATCTTCCGTAATAATCAGAGTAGGATTATGTTTATGTGTGTGGACATGACGTAGGTCCACCCCGACGCGGCGAAGCGCGGGTTTGGGTAGGCGAATGAATCTCGTGGTGAGATTGCTCTCGGGTTCGAAATTTAAGTCAAAATGGAGTCGCCACCGAATTTTGTGGTTATTCGGAACCATACGAGCCCACTCTATGTCGTCATGGGCTTTACACAAAGTAAGCCCACTCCGATTTCAGAGTTCATGGGGCTCGTCCCTTTGCATTGCGATACCGATACCATCTATACCGGTAATCGTGTAAAGAATGACTCTCGTTCGCCAAGGGTTTCGGACATCCGGAAACCAAAGGTTCTGAGTAAGGGGTGAGGGTACGTGTTGGGAAGCCCACTAAGGACACCCAACCCCGCCCGCACATGGCGGCCTCTACTAAGACATCGTTCGTGTTCGTGATACGCGCGCTAGTAAAATAATGAAATGATATGCAAACAGCGTTTTTTAACTAAACATGCGAGTTTTGCGTTAACTACGTCATTTAATGCATCTTGAATGTGGTCGAAATAATTTAGCATGCGAAGTTCATTTATAAAAGCGTAAAAGCCAATAATAAATAAAGCTCGAAAGTAAATAAATAACGTACAAGTTACACGGGCGGAAATACAACCCGGAATTCACAATACAACATTACGTAAAGAAATGAAATAAAAATAATGCGATATAATTAAAGGGACGGACCCGTATGTAAACTAGACCGCGGAAATATGTAGGCGGACTAACCTCGATTAAATACGCATTATGTCGCATATTAAACGAAGGACGGGAACATGAGACTGCGGCATATTGCTAGCCTAATCTCGCGTCCCGTAGTCTTGTCCCGACTTATCACGTCAAAGTGGTCAAAGTCGTTCTACGTGTCGTGATGTGTATAGTTTTGAAAAATAGGAAGGTCGGATGATGGTCTAAAGTCGATAAAGAACGGGGCTCGGAATATGTGTCTAAGCCCTCGGTATTGCGGGTTATGAGACCCACTCGATCGAGTCATTGACTGACTCAATCGAGTGTGTCATTAGCGTGGCTACTGACCACTTTTTGGGGTGCTACTCGATCGAGTGGCCTATGGCACTCGATCGAGTGCCCCCTGTACGAGAGGTGACTCGCTCGGTTTTATGACTTGAAATCGATGATCGGCCGAATCAAATACAAATATCGCACGATTTGTATTTGACTCGGCCTCCGGTACTATCATCGTGTATGAACGATTATAATACCGTCACCGGAGTTTTTATGAAAACGTTTGTGTTAGATTATGAAACTTTGAATTGGTAACGAGATGCATCCCTCTACGTCACGACATCGAAACTAACCCTTTCGGGTTATGTGATGTCGATATTCGTGTCAACGGGTTTCGAACCAATTATGGAAATGGAGTTAAATATGTTCAACTACGACGAATCACGATCACGTCACGCCCTTGAGTACATTGGGGCGGGGCTCCTCGAAAGGGCTCCACCTCCGTCGTTGCTCGTAAAGGGATTAGACGGATCGAATGTGATTATCGTAGTTCAACATTTCAGAACCGACTTTTGATATTAATATTATATACGCGGTATTATTAGAGTTAGTAACGATATAAAAAAGATGCAAAATTAGAAATGCGAAAAGATGAAAAAGTTAGTATATGTGTACGTGTTACTACGATACAACGATATGAAAATGCGCATAGAAACGATATTTAAAAGAGATTAAAAAAGGAGTTTGGAACACCCTCAACGTACATGCTAGTATGGACCTCGGAAACGGACTCGTGAACAGCGACAAAGCTTGGGAGTATCGAGGATGCACGCGAGTTACGGTGTGTATGGATATGTATGTGTATATGTCGGTTTATCGAGGGACTAGAACTCGGTTTTTTGATGTGTTTGACTTAGGGTTTCTAAGGTTTGTAAGGTGGGATGTAGGGTTGGTATGTGACTGAAAATGTAGGGCAAAGAGGTGGGGTAAAAGTTCTTAAAATGCATGGGAATGAGTCGGTATTTATAGGCATTTTGCCACGACCTAGGGACACTCGATCGAGTGGCCCTAGTGCACTCGATCGAGTGCCTATTTGGGCGGGTCATGATCCGGCAAAAGACGCTCCACTCGACCGAGTGGGCAATCCACTCGATCGAGTGGATCAACGTGGTTGAGATAAATAAGGCAAGAAAATCTTGCTTGTTTTGACTTGATTTTTGAATTCGAATTTGTGCGCTCACTTGAACTCAGCTGGTTTTTGAGACGGTTTTGCCTTTGACCGGGTTTTGACCCGGTCGGGAAAAGACGGGAAATATTTTTGGTGTCGGTTTTGCCCCAAATTAGTCTTATTTGACTC
Organism: Agrostemma githago; assembly: GCA_958450325.1. Classification (NCBI taxonomy): domain Eukaryota; kingdom Viridiplantae; phylum Streptophyta; class Magnoliopsida; order Caryophyllales; family Caryophyllaceae; genus Agrostemma; species Agrostemma githago. The sequence goes on along the minus strand of OY288239.1, from coordinate 80,130,758 downwards.
GGAACGGTCCGCTGGGCCTGAATTTGAGGTCTGTTTTGTGAGATTTTTACTCCGCTAAAAGTCCATGTCGGATATTATGAATTTCGTGTCCGAGTCCGAGTATACTAGTCACGTTGACGTCCAATCATCATCGGGTGTTTTTCGGAGACTACCATAGACACGTGGCAGTCAAAATGCGGGTGTCTACAGAGCCCCCACTCTGACTGAGGCTTGGACAAGGCGAAAGTCAGAGTAGCTACCAAGCCCGTTAAGACCTGGTAGACTTCCGGTCGGGTCGTTTATTGTCCGGTAGACTCGCGTGAAGGGCTCGCCAGCCATAAGTAAAGGGTCATACCTGTCCTGATGATGATAGCTGTGCGGGGAGTCGGACTCGTAGCATAAGTCCTGGGCGTGACTGTATGTGGGCTCATCTCATACGATTTCGGGAAAAATGCCGCCTCGGGCGTTCCGCTGGGGAAACGTGTGAGCTGTACGAGCTTGCTTTTGAAGCCTTGAGTCGTACTCGGGCTGATGATGATGCTCCGTGGGGAGTAAAGCTTGCCTCTTTTGGGAAGTAGGTGTACCCGTATGCCGACACATCGTACTTCGGATGTAGCACACCGGGGAAAAGCTAACTCCGTTGGGGAAATCAAATAGTTTTGCGGGGACTTGCCTCTTGAAGTCTGGGGTGTACCTGTATGCTGACACATAACAACTTGCATGTAACATGTAGGTAAAATGTTGACTCTCGCTGGGGAGAAAAAAGATTGAAAATTTTGGAAAGACAAAAATTTTGACGCGAAGAAATTTTTAGAAAATATTAGGAAAGCTCGGGACAGCTTGATTCCTATTCTGGGTTCAAGTTTGAAATCAGGCCTGCGCGCGCCTGGGGCCCAGCTGGATGAGGAGGCAGTAGCAGTTAGGTTCCTGTTAGGTTTCTCCATTATAAATATAGGAGATTCCTACTTCAGTTTCTGCATCACAACTCAAATTCTCCTTCTCCTTTCTCAAAATCTTGTAGACTTTTAAGAAAGCTAAAATTCCTATTATGGGCATCGATCACTTGACTGCCATGCTTCTCGCCTGGTCCCAATACTTTCGGGACGAGGAGAAGGTTAGGCTAACTCAAATGGGGATAGTCAATCTGTTCCCCTTCCAACGTCTAATAGTGGATTCGCACTTTCTGGATGCATGTCTGTCGTTTTGGGACACCACCCATCACGTGTTTGCATTCCCGAGGGGCGAGATGTGCCCCTTGCCCGAGGAGATTACTGCTATTGGTGGTTGGAGCTTTACTGCCCAGCCAGCTATCCCTCCGTTCTACCCGGATCCAAGGAGGCGGTTGAGGGAATTTTTGGGTCTGTCTCATGCTGAGACAAACCGAATGGTGCAGGGGGATAACGTCTCCCTATTCGACCTAGCCGATAAGTTCATAAACCCTCGAGATGTAAGGGCTACCCCTGCTCATAGGCGTAGGGCATTTGCCTTTTGCATGCTGCATTGTTACGTATTCGAAGGGTTGATGGATCTTGACTCATGCATGGGTCAAATCAGGCTGATCGGAGTGGTTGACCAGATGGAGATTGGTCATAGCCCTGCTTGGCTAGCCACGGGGGAAATCATTATGGGGCTGGATGCTCGACGGCTTGACCCAACTCGGCGGCTGACGGGAAGCACCCGTATTCTTCAAGTATGTACCTTGAAATTTTTTTTTTTTCTTTTTTTTTTTTTTTTCTTTTTTTTTTTTTTTACGTTTCACGCGAATTTTCTGATCTTCGTAAGTCACTCGATCGAGTGGACCTGTCACTCGATCGAGTGACATTTATGTCGTGCTACTGCCTGTTTTTTACAGGCTTACTCGATCGAGTCAGATGTTGCACTCGATCGAGTGGCACTCGATCCCGACTACTGCTTGTTTTTGACAAGCTTACTCGATCGAGTCAGATTTTGTACTCGATCGAGTGGGTTGTAGCGAATTGCTCCGTTGCTTATGAAGTTTGTATATGCCTTTCAGATATGGTTGTCGGAACGACTGTCAATCATAGAGACTCCTCCGAGCATTTCCAGTTATCGGAGTAGTCAGATCAGCTCTAGGAGGCGGAAGATAAGCTCGAGTCACCAGATAAACCGAGCTTACTGGGATGAAGAACTGGCATTCCACGGGGGCCCTTTGATCAGGTGGACCGTTGCTTGGTGGTTTCTTTCGAAGCTAACTGGATTGGCCAAGAGGGATCAAGCCCGATATCTGACGATCTTGTCCCTAGACTGGACGGTTCATATTTACCCGGACCGCCTCCTAAGGCAGTTCAGTTCATCTCAGCGCATCCCTGAGAAGGAAGCCATTATTAGCGTCCCGCTCCAATTGACGGACGCTATGTGCGACACTTGGTTGCAACGATGGTTCACTCGTCCCACATGGACGATACCTAGCCCTTGCCAATCCGCTTGGGTATCACGGACTTACCAGAAGTGGACTTCTGAAGAGTCCGAGGAGGCTCGCAAGGCCTTAAGACTTGATGAAGCCATCGAATTGGTGCAACGCGAGTCGGCGAAGGATAACAGAGAGCTCTTCGCTGGGGAAGACACTCCTGGAGCTAAAGTCCGGGAAGAATCGGGTCATAAGTCACATACTAAGACTCGATCTAAAGAAGTCGGTTCTAGCAGTACTCGGGGGCAGACCGACTTGGAACGACGACTTGGGCCGAGGTTGGCAGTCCGGGACCGACTTGGTCCGCGTGACCGGCTCCCTGAGCCGGTCAGGGCTCGACTTGGGCCCATTGATATGACAGGGGAGTCGGGCTCAAACACTCGGGCCCGAGCTAGAGAGGTTCCCGTAGTAATTCGGGAACGCTCCCCTCCACGTCGTCGCCAGTGGACGACTAAGGATGCTAAGGACAAGGGGAAGGGCAAGATGCCCTAAATGCCGAGTCCTTAGATTTATTATTATTTAAGTATTATTATTATTTTTATTGTGTGCCCCCTTTTTTTGTATTTTTTGAATTCCTGCACTTTGTAATTTCCGAGTTCATCGGGATATATATTTTCTTGAATTAATAAAAGAAATTTATTATTAAACCGCTCCTGTCTTTTCTTGATTGCATTGGTTGTACCCTTTTGAGGGGTTGCCTACGTATCTGCGATTAGCAGAATCAAACCAAACGTAGTTCAGGCTTAGGAAATTTGCAATCTTCGAATTACACCAAGACTATTGGTTCAAGATGTTTATGACAGTAGAATAAGTAATTCTAGCTCATTGACTTGCTTTTTGTAAAAAAAATGATTTTGATAAAATTTGCTAATGACATTGAGAAATGGCTAAGGGTAGTAACGCTTCAGCTGGTCCAGGTTGGTTGGGTTGACAAACTCGTTCCCGTCCAGGTCCGTCAGCATCACTGCTCCCCCTGATAGGATTTTCTTCACCAGGTATGGCCCAGCCCAATTGGGTTTGAATTTTCCCCTTGGGTCAACCGGTAGTAGAGCCCGAATAGACTTAAGTACTAGATCGCCCTCCCTGATGCGTCTGGGTCTTACTCTCTTGTTGAAAGCCCGTTGGATCCTCTTCTGGTAGATTTGGATATTATTGAGGGCACGAGACCGTCGCTCGTCTAGTAAGACCAGTGAGTCATATCGTGCTCGTACCCAGTCAGCTTCGGGTACTTGGCTTTCTAGCAGAATTCTGAGGGACGGTACCTCCAACTCGACGGGCTGGACAGCTTCCATCCCATAGGTTAGGTAATATGGCGTTGCCCCGGTTGCGGTGCGAATTGACGTCCGGTACCCCCATAGGGCAAAAGGTATTTTGTCGGGCCAATCCCGGTAATTATCAGCCATCTTTTTGAGTATGGTGACAATTGTTTTATTGGCTGCCTCCACTGCTCCATTTGTTTGGGGACGGTAAGGCGAAGAAGTATGCCTTTGGATTTTATATTTGGTCAGCAGGGCCGCAGTCTCGGCTTGAAAATGAGTCTCGTGATCGCTGATAAATTCAGCGGGAATCCCATATCGACATATTATCTTGTTTTGGATAAACTTAGCGACATGCTTGGCAGTGAGAATGCGATATGATTCAGCTTCGACCCATTTGGTGAAGTAGTCGATAGCTACCAAAATGAAGCAATGCCCACCGGTACCCGAGGGATTTATTTTCCCGATTATGTCGATACCCCACGTTGAGAATGGCCAGGGTGACGTCATGGTATAGAGTAGCGATGACGGCATATGCTGCACATTGCCAAAGATTTGACAGTTATGACAATGTTTGACATACGACCGGCAATCGGCTTCCATGGTATTCCAGTAATAACCGAGCCTCATGATTTTCCGGACCAGCATGTGGGCATTCATATGTGGGCCGTTTTCACCGTCATGTACTTCGGCCATAACCTTTTCAGCCTTGTATTTGTCAACACAAAGGAGAAGAGCCCCCTGTGCCGTCTTTTTATACAGTTGTCCGTCGTCGGTGCGGATGAACTGGGTGGCTAGCCTCCGTAAGGCTTTCTTGGCTCGACCTTCCGTCCCGGGAGGATATTCTCCGGTCGTTAGGTACGTTAACACGGCTTGGTACCACGGGTCGGGATCGGTTAACTCAATGTCTTCGATGTCGCAGATGTATGCTGGCTCGGACCGTCTTTCGACGCAAATCGGCATACTAGTCACGTGGTCGGGAATATTCAGTAAAGATGCCAATTTTGAGAGTGCATCTGCGAACTGATTTTCTTCCCGGGGCAGATATATGTATTCTACCTTTTGGAATTGTTTCTCGAGATCCCGTACTCGTGCCTGGTAGGCCACGAGATTAGCATTTCGAGTTTTCCATTTTTGAAGTGCTTGGTTAATGACCAAGGATGAATCACCATGTACCCGGAGATTTGTGATCCCCAGATTGGCGGCGGCTTGTAGCCCGTAAATGCATGCTTCGTACTCTGCTGCATTATTAGTAACATCAAAGTCCAGTTTGATGGAGACGGGAGTATGTTCCCCTTTTGGTGAAATTAGGAGGATCCCGACTCCGAACCCTCGAAAATTAGATGCACCATCGAAGTATAAATCCCAAGTTTCAGTATCAGTATGGAAAATATCTTCGTCTGGGAAGGACCAAGTGTCGGTGTGTCCTTCCTCGGTTATCGGGCTATCGGCGAGAAATTCAGCTACTACTCGACCCTTAATAGCCTTTAACGGCACAAATTTTAGGTCGAATTCTGCCAACATTAAGGTCCATCTAGAAATTCGGCCATTGAGGATTGGTTTTTCGAAGAGGTATTTGATCGGGTCCATCTTGGATAGCACATGGACCTCGTAACTGAGCATATAATGTCGGAGTTTCTTGGTGGCCCAGACTAGAGCCAAACACGTCTTTTCGAGCATGGTATATTTGCACTCATACTCTAAAAACTTTTTGCTGATGTAGTAAATGGCTCTTTCTTCGGAGTCAACTGTCTGAGCCAGCATAGCCCCCATGGCTGTCTCGGTCGTCGTTAGGTATAACGACAGAGGCAAACCGGGTTGAGGTGGCATTAAGACTGGCGGAGCAGACAAAATTTCTTTGATTTTGTCGAAAGCGGTTTGGCACTTGTCATCCCATAGTACCCGTTCTCCCACTTTCAGTTTCTTGAAAATTGGTTCACACACCATGGTTAACTTGGAAATGAACCGACTGATGTACTGGACTTTCCCGAGGAATCCCCTTATTTCTTTTTCGGTTTTAGGAGGTTGCATCTCGGTAATGGCTTTGATTTTGGCTGGGTCGACTTCGATACCTCGTTGGCTAACGATATGACCCAGTAATTTGCCTGATGTTACCCCGAAACTGCACTTTTGAGGGTTTAACCTCATGTTGTATCTGCGCAATCGGGTGAAGAACTTTCTTAGGGCGGTGATGTGACCGTCCCGTTCTTTGGATTTGACGATCATGTCGTCCACATAAACTTCTACCTCTTTATGCATCATGTCGTGTAATAAAGTGGTAGCGGTCCTTTGGTATGTGGCCCCGGCATTAATGAGACCGAATGGCATGACGGTGTAGCAGTAAGTACCCCAAGGTGTGGTGAAGGTGGTCTTACTCATATCTTCTTCCGCCATCTTGATCTGATTATATCCGGCATACCCATCCATGAATGATAGAAGGGCATGATCGGCCGTGTTATTCACCAGTATATCGATGTGTGGTAACGGAAAATCATCTTTCGGGCTCGCCTTGTTAAGATCCCGAAAATCTACACATACCCGCACCTTACCGTCCTTTTTAGGAACCGGCACGATGTTTGCCACCCAGTCTGGATACTCAGACACTTGTATGAAGCCGGCTTTGAATTGTTTGTCGACTTCTTCTTTTACCTTGAGAGACCACTCGGGCCTCATCCGACGAAGCTTTTGTTTGACCGGTTTGCACCCGTCTTTGATTGGTATGTGGTGCTCAGCTATTTCCCGGTCTATCCCCGGCATGTCCTTGTAGGACCATGCGAAGACATCTTTGAATTCTTGGAGGAGGTTTATGAATTGTTGTTTCTCCTCGGGATCTAAGGATAAACCTATCTTAAGTATCTGAGGCTCTAAGGTTGTTCCCACGTTTATGGACTCGGTCTCCTCGATTACCGGATTCCGGGACTCCCTTTGCTCTAGTTGCTCGATCAAATGCGGAGGTAAGGGTACCTGTTCGTCTGATTTCTCAATGTCATAGCATAAAACATTTTTAAAAGCAGAATTTGAAAGAGACAAGTCGTAAGCAGAACGGTTGTTATTATTGATTGAAAATTTGGAGAACAGCTCAAAGAGAGCAGCCATCTGATCATTGGTCAGTGGCGGGATAGGTAGGGCATTCGGGACAGACCCCGAAGTGCCAGCAGCAGGAATGATAGAAGGGAGAGGGGTTACAGGAGTGACTCTAGCACCGACTTCCCTAGACTTGACCTCAGACTCTGACTCAGACTCCGACTCAGACTCGGACTCAGACTCAGGCATTTCTCCCTCTCCGGTGACCAGCTTGTAGATCTTCCCCTGACTGTCAGTCCACTTGACAGTCTTCCTCCAGGCCGTTTTTCCCGTCTCGGAACCAACATCCGAGATCAGCTTGGTCGGGTCGAACCTGTTGCTGCGGAGAATCAGGTTGACCAGGTCTTCTTTTGGGGTCGGGGCTATGGTGTCTTCCCCGAAGAGCAGCCCCAGTGCGGGCTCAGCGTCATTGGCTTCATCAGACTGGATGAGGGCGAACACATCATCCGGGATGTAGTTGCAATCCCGGGCCAAGTGGGTCCCGAGGTGCGTAGTATTGGGTTGGTATAGCCCAACCTGGACAGCCCCGAATACGGGTGTGACAAAGTAGTCAGACAATCGTGGGCTGTAAGGGCTCAAGTAGATACCTTTCATGATGTTGCAGGCCTTTTCGATTCCTACCCGGACAACGTTGTCCGGAGTGATGGCATAGCCAAGGCCGAAGTGAGAGTCTTCGTCCTTGAGAACCTCGATGATCTTCCCAGCTGGAAGGTCGGGTCGAGAGGTAGCCCCCGGAAGGTACCCTAGGTTTTGGAGCATTGTGTCAATGCTCGTGGTGAAGTAAGGCCTAAAGAGGTACTCTTCCTCGATCATCCCCACAAAATCGAACCCCCAGAGGTCCGTGCGGCCCGTGGCATTACAGCTAGCCACGGTCATTGGGGTCGCCTCTAAGGTAATAACATCGTTGAGTAGAGGCATCTTGATTTTTCGGTGTAGGGTGGAGGACACAGCTTTCACCGCGTGGATCCACGGCCTTCCTAGGAGCAAGTTGAATGATGAGGTGACATCAATCACCTGGAATTCAAGCTCCTTTTCTATCGGGCCCGTTATGATGGTCAGTTTTATGGCCCCAGCTACTGACTTTGGGCTCCCATCAAAAGCTTGGATGGTCTGAGCAGTCGGGATATAATCAGCCTCGGTAATGCCGAGGGCTTTGGCGGTCCTCAGAGGAAGGACATTCACGGCTGACCCGTCATCGACTAGGGTCATCGGGAGGTACTTTCCCCGGCAAATCACCGTGATGTAAAGGGCCAGGTTGTGGGAGGCCCCGAACGGTGGCAAATCGGCCTCTGAAAAAGTGATCATTGGGCCTCCTTCTTTGGCCTTACCCTTTAGGTGGGGTAGGACCGTGGCTACCATTTCAGCAGGAGTAGCCAAAGAGTCAATCTTGACTTGATCGAGAGCCTTTGTAAGTGCTTCTCGATGTTCTTGTGAGCTGACTAGGAGTTGCCATATAGTGAGGTCAACTCGGGTTCTCTTCAGTTGCTTCATAATGGCCGTTTCAGCGGTTGGCTCTTCAGGGGCGACTTCCATCCCGAGTGGATCGGTGATGGTTGCCGGGATAGGGGTGTCCCTAGTGCTTGTGGCTAAGTAGGGACGACCAAGGTTGTTGCTGGCTAAGACTCGAGTTTTGGTCTCTCGAATCTGTTCAGGGGTGATGGGAACGGTTTCCCCCTTGGCGAGGTAGACATCATCCTCGTCGTCAAACCAGATCCCGTTCACCTGCGGGACAAATGGGGAGATAAGGTGAGAGCAATTGATCACCTCCCCGGTAAAGATAGCGTGGGAGCTGAAAGGATTCTCCTTGTTACTGGGCTTATCTCCGGGCAGCGGGATTTTACCGCTTTCAATCAGGTCTTGAATCAAGTGCTTCAGCTTCCAGCACTTCTCGGTGTCATGCCCATTGCCTCGGTGGTATTGACAATAGGCTTGAGCATTGTAGTTCTTGGAGCGTCGCTCAACCGGAACTTCGGGAGTTGGGCCTATCGGTTGGATTAGGCCTTTCGAGGACAGCCTTTGTAAGGCATAAGTATAGCTCGTACCTATATCAGTGAAAACCCGAGGTGGGGTGTTTCTCTTGGACGGGGCATCTAATAGATTAACCGCGTCGAAAATGCTGCGGGTTGCAGCTTGAGGCTTGGTTGTGGAGGAAGAAGCCCCTTGGTAACCCTTAGCAGCGGCCTTGGTGAGGCCTTCCAGTCTCAAGTCATCTTCGATCCTTATACCCATTTCAGTGAGGGTGGTGAAGTTGGGTATGACAGCATATCGAAGGTGAACACGGTAGGATGGGAGGAGGTTCCTAACAAAGGCCTCCACTAAAGTCTTCTCACTGGGCTTGTCGACCAGTTTCACGCTCTCGGCCCTCCAGCGTTGAAGGTATTTAGTAAAACCTTCTTTCGGCTCTTGGGCCATAACCTCCAGAGATCGCATTGTGGTTTGGATCTCGGTGTTGTCAGCATAGTTCCGAGCGAACTCGGTGGCCACATCATCCCAGGTAGGGAACTTCTTTGGGTCTAGCCTGTAGTACCAGGCCCGTGGGTGTTTCTCGAGAGATGCAGCAAAGAGGTTCTTGAACATGGATGAATCCACTCCCTTGATGGCCATGAATTCCTTGAAGGCCCGCACATGTAGTAACGGGTCCTCAGTTCCTTCGAACATGGGCAAACCGGTGAGGTTCAGGTTTGCGGGCAGCTTGTCACTCACCGTGGAGTACTCTCGGCTATTCTCCCGGTGGATATTGTTACTCCCAGTCAAATGGACTTGTTCTTCTAGTCGGCGCACTGCGCTGACCAGTTCGGCTAGAGGCCCAGTGGTCTCGACATTAGGAGTCCTTTGCTCCACTGTAGCTAGGCGAGCAACGATGGCCACTTGGCCAGCCCTCATTTCAGTCAGTTGGGCTTCGATGTCGGTTTGCTTCGCGACCATGGCGTCCAAGGAGGTTTGCAGACTGTTCAAAGTAGCCATCTTGCGGGCGTGTCTGGTTGCCGGTGGCCTGTCTGTAAGAACACCGCGTAATCAGAAACCGAACCCAGTCTTGGAATCAAAGGAAACAGCACATCCCGAGCGACCCAAAAAGAAAGGACTGAGCGGAAAAGACTTGAGAAAGACATCTAGACGGATGACTCGTGGGTGGTATGACTTCCTTAGGATTTCGGCTTTGTGGGCCTAGTCCCGTTCGAAGGAAGGTCCACGTGAGATTACTCCCCAGACTTTTGACTCGAGTGTATGGACGGACCTTCCTTTGTAGGGGTATGCCCTACGCGGGTTGGTCGTGCCTTGACAGATAAGGCGGACTTGGGAGAAGGGGGGAACTCGTGATATAAGATCGACGGAGTTTCGACGCTAAAGACCTTCGACTATGCAAAGACCCGACACATGGATAGACGGTAGGTCCTATAATAAGGAAGGTTTATTTTAGGAAAGTTGAAAGTTGAAGTCTGAATGCAAAATGAACGAATTTCCGAAAGTTTTGAAAACTGAAAACGGAATTTCGAAAACCGAGATTAGAATTTCGAAAATCAAGGTGATGGGGGTGGAAATTCGAGAATTAAAACGGACAGCATGCCGACTACAGAAAAGGATATTTTGAGTCAAATCGTTGATCCTAAATTTCGGCGGCATTCCGAGTTTTGAAAGTTGGGTATTTTGAAAAGGTGAGTCCCGAAATGGGCAGCATTTCGAGTTTTTCGAAAGGTGGGTATTTTTGGAAAGATGCAAATTTGAAATGACGGTTTTTGAAAAATGACACGGAAACCAAGTAGCACGTAGTCAAACAAGCATTGTAACGACGCTTATGTATGCTTTACGCTAAGTCTCGGTCGGTCAAAATAGGGTCTATACCAACAACGATGGCTTTCTCATGTGATGGACGGACTCCCTAAGCCGAGTTGGTCTTAGGACATGCCGCAAAACCGAGACGAGTTCCACCATCGATGTCTTTAGCGCATCCATGTAGGAATGCACCGTGGTATAGTGGGACGTCGGTCACAAGTAACCGGCCCGGGCAAAATTTGGGTTATGCATGAATCATTAAACTAATGCGCGTACATTAATCGACGAACGATTTCTCTTCGAGTCTCACCCTAGGAACCCCGATGACATGTGGTACATCAGGTATCCCCAGCGGAGTCGCCAAATTGTGGACATGACGTAGGTCCACCCCGACGCGGCGAAGCGCGGATTTGGGTAGGCGAATGAATCTCGTGGTGAGATTGCTCTCGGGTTCGAAATTTAAGTCAAAATGGAGTCGCCACCGAATTTTGTGGTTATTCGGAACCATACGAGCCCACTCTATGTCGTCATGGGCTTTACACAAAGTAAGCCCACTCCGATTTCAGAGTTCATGGGGCTCGTCCCTTTGCATTGCGATACCGATACCATCTATACCGGTAATCGTGTAAAGAATGACTCTCGTTCGCCAAGGGTTTCGGACATCCGGAAACCAAAGGTTCTGAGTAAGGGGTGAGGGTACGTGTTGGGAAGCCCACTAAGGACACCCAACCCCGCCCGCACATGGCGGCCTCTACTAAGACATCGTTCGTGTTCGTGATACGCGCGCTAGTAAAATAATGAAATGATATGCAAACAGCGTTTTTTAACTAAACATGCGAGTTTTGCGTTAACTACGTCATTTAATGCATCTTGAATGTGGTCGAAATAATTTAGCATGCGAAGTTCATTTATAAAAGCGTAAAAGCCAATAATAAATAAAGCTCGAAAGTAAATAAATAACGTACAAGTTACACGGGCGGAAATACAACCCGGAATTCACAATACAACATTACGTAAATAAATGAAATAAAAATAATGCGATATAATTAAAGGGACGGACCCGTATGTAAACTAGACCGCGAAAATATGTAGGCGGACTAACCTCGATTAAATACGCATTATGTCGCATATTAAACGAAGGACGGGAACATGAGACTGCGGCATATTGCTAGCCTAATCTCGCGTCCCGTAGTCTTGTCCCGACTTATCACGTCAAAGTGGTCAAAGTCGTTCTACGTGTCGTGATGTGTATAGTTTTGAAAAATAGGAAGGTCGGATGATGGTCTAAAGTCGATAAAGAACGGGGCTCGGAATATGTGTCTAAGCCCTCGGTATTGCGGGTTATGAGACCCACTCGATCGAGTCATTGACTGACTCGGTCGAGTGTGTCATTAGCGTGGCTACTGACCACTTTTTGGGGTGCTACTCGATCGAGTGGCCTATGGCACTCGATCGAGTGCCCCCTGTACGAGAGGTGACTCGCTCGGTTTTATGACTTGAAATCGATGATCGGCCGAATCAAATACAAATATCGCACGATTTGTATTTGACTCGGCCTCCGGTACTATCATCGTGTATGAACGATTATAATACCGTCACCGGAGTTTTTATGAAAACGTTTGTGTTAGATTATGAAACTTTGAATTGGTAACGAGATGCATCCCTCTACGTCACGACATCGAAACTAACCCTTTCGGGTTATGTGATGTCGATATTCGTGTCAACGGGTTTCGAACCAATTATGGAAATGGAGTTAAATATGTTCAACTACGACGAATCACGATCACGTCACGCCCTTGAGTACATTGGGGCGGGGCTCCTCGAAAGGGCTCCACCTCCGTCGTTGCTCGTAAAGGGATTAGACGGATCAAATGTGATTATCGTAGTTCAACATTTCAGAACCGACTTTTGATATTAATATTATATACGCGGTATTATTAGAGTTAGTAACGATATAAAAAAGATGCAAAATTAGAAATGCGAAAAGATGAAAAAGTTAGTATATGTGTACGTGTTACTACGATACAACGATATGAAAATGCGCATAGAAACGATATTTAAAAGAGATTAAAAAAGGAGTTTGGAACACCCTCAACGTACATGCTAGTATGGACCTCGGAAACGGACTCGTGAACAGCGACAAAGCTTGGGAGTATCGAGGATGCACGCGAGTTACGGTGTGTATGGATATGTATGTGTATATGTCGGTTTATCGAGGGACTAGAACTCGGTTTTTTGATGTGTTTGACTTAGGGTTTCTAAGGTTTGTAAGGTGGGATGTAGGGTTGGTATGTGACTGAAAATGTAGGGCAAAGAGGTGGGGTAAAAGTTCTTAAAATGCATGGGAATGAGTCGGTATTTATAGGCATTTTGCCACGACCTAGGGACACTCGATCGAGTGGCCCTAGTGCACTCGATCGAGTGCCTATTTGGGCGGGTCATGATCCGGCAAAAGACGCTCCACTCGACCGAGTGGGCAATCCACTCGATCGAGTGGATCAACGTGGTTGAGATAAATAAGGCAAGAAAATCTTGCTTGTTTTGACTTGATTTTTGAATTCGAATTTGTGCGCTCACTTGAACTCAGCTGGTTTTTGAGACGGTTTTGCCTTTGACCGGGTTTTGACCCGGTCGGGAAAAGACGGGAAATATTTTTGGTGTCGGTTTTGGCCCAAATTAGTCTTATTTGACTCGGAACGGTCCGCTGGGCCTGAATTTGAGGCCTGTTTTGTGAGATTTTTACTCCGCTAAAAGTCCATGTCGGATATTATGAATTTCGTGTCCGAGTCCGAGTATACTAGTCACGTTGACGTCCAATCATCATCGGGTGTTTTTCGGAGACTACCATAGACACGTGGCAGTCAAAATGCGGGTGTATACAATGTGATACTTCCTTCCACACACCTCCATCTTCACCATTACTCTCCGGCAGATTCCCAAGTTCTACGTCCATGTCTTCATCGTCATCAGACATGGGTTGCTCATCGCTATAGTACCCCTGCCTCAACTTACTATTTAGATTGTTCTTATTTTTCCTAGTATTATGTGACGTATTACTATTATATTGTGATTGATTATTAAATGATGAATTGTTATTTGATTTTGATGAATTACTATTAGATCTAGAAGATTTTCTCTTAGATTTAGCCATTGCTGAAATCAAGGAGATTCTCTAGACCTTTCTCTCTCTAGCATTTTCTCTCTCTCTCTCTCTCTCACTCACTCACTCTCTCTCTCTCTCTCTCTCTCTCTCTCTCTTAATGAATACATTAAATTGCTATGCTATGGCGATTCTAAGATGCTCTAAACGTTTTGATTGATTTAGCTAAGACTAGAAATACGTAAACAAAATATGAATTAATCAACTAAAGGAAAATCTAGGGCTATGGGTTCATAATGAGTAGACAAATGATCATGCAAGAATAAACGATAAACACAAAAACATGCTAGTTGGCTATAATACGCCCTCTCGGATCAAAATCAACCTAGGAAGACACTAACGGGCTCTCGCTACTTATTAGGCTTCCTACCGAATCACATGCGGGTCTAATCTCAACTCGACTCTCGCACATGAACTGAAATTTTCCTAATTCGATTAACAAGTTGTGGCCTTTAACAAATTAATCGTCTTTTAGAGTATGTAAACAAGGCACTAGCATATATATGAATTCATCAAATATCCAACAAGAACTTAAATTCTACCCATCGATCCCCCTTGACCCTAATAACGGAATTAGCTACTCATAATTAAATTGACACAAAATAAACAATTAATAATGAAACGCATAATGATCGATATGGAAAAAGGAAAACTAATAAAATCAATACTAGAAAAGAAAATAAACAATTAAGAACATAGAAGATGAATAAGTAATATGAAGCCAATTGAAATGATTACCGATTGGAAATTGTAGCAAGAACAAGAGTAAATCTTCCAACTAGAGAATGAAAAGAGTAATATTATTCTAATACTAGGCTTAGGGTTCTTAGGAATGAAAAAAAAGGTACGTTCAAAACTGATACAAAGCATCCCTATATAGCCAAAGAAAGAAGAAGCTGAAAAGACACTACAACTATGTCGTCCCGAATCGGGATAGTGGCCGTCCCGACTCGGGATTAAAGTCGTCCCATGGGAAGAGGGCCGTCCCGATTCGGGACAGCTGAAAAATCCACAATTGCTCAATTTCTTCATTTTTGCCGTGAGTGAAGGGATAGGGACGACATCCATCCCTAGGGACGGACCTCGGGACCAACAAAAAGGACTCCTCTAGTCTTCTAAACTTCATGATATGGTTCCAACTTGACTCGGGATCACTTCATGACATCCACGCAACCTCGATAGCAACACCTAGCTTGTGGATAAATAGTCACCGACCTCCATGTGAGCCATGATGAAAGGGAAAAGGCGTCCATATCGCCTATTTTCCTACGAAACCAACAAAACACTGCAAAACACACTAGAGGAGAAGATTAGTTCCCAAAACCGCTCCTAAGAGCGCATTTAACACGATAAATACATGGGAAAAAGAGGATAAAAGCATATAAAATATTAACACATCAAAATCCCCCAAACCGAACTCTTGTTTGTCCTCAAGCAAGCATCATCCAACATGACAAAACAAGAGCGGTAAACAAAACCAAGTATCCCAGAAATGACAAATCCCATTGACAAGCTCTAGCAAGTTCACAATTCAATCTCAATTCAAACACGGGATGTAAGATAAGCACATAAGGTTTAGAATTACATGGCAAAAATATGAGGGAGACAAGTACTAAGACATTTCAACTCTTGCATGATCTTTATTGACATCGGACTCCTCACGGGTTCACTCTTCACTCATTTTGTGAACGGGTAGTATATTGTGAGAACACTCACCTACTACGACTCATAAGAATGCGCCCGCGGCGTAGGATGATAAACATTCCAAATTCCATTAACAATTTGTCACAATTTGCACAAAAGAAGCTAAGAAAAGGACAAGAGAAGGCTGGGTGAAGGGTAGAGGTGGACAAACGTTATGGACATGCGGAGCTAAAGGTTAAACTAGCAACAATCCAAACGCGCTAAGAATGCTCAAACCACGACAAACACCACTTAGTCTTCATTACATCAATACAAAACATCATATGTATCGGAATATAACTTCAACTAACATCACTTCCCAATTCAATAACAATTATAAACAACTTGGAAGTAACATAATCTTTTCTTTCACTTTTTCTTCTTGTTTTTTCTTTCTTTTTTACATCATCTTTTTCAGCATTTTTTTCTTTTCTTTCAACTTCATTTTTCATTTTTCCACAAAAGAAACCTCGGGAATCAGCAATCCCGGAAATAATTCTCACATTATTATCAACATTCAGCACAATAACCTTAATGAGCACCAATAACGCATCCGACAATTACTAGCTTAACAAGGTATGCATGATATTTGTAGCTAAATATTGTGGGATATAAAAATAAGCATGTGGGCTCAAAAGGCTAAGATATATTATTTGAGAAAACAATGAAATAGCTTCAAGTTCAAACTGATCAAAAACATCACGAAAAATGGAACAAAAACCATTCATGTGCGTAATTATGCAACTACGAGGAGACCTACTCTCACTTAAAACCGATCGATTAAACATGAATCAATCCAAAAGGCTCTAAAACTCGCATTTTGTTTTTGTAGCTTTACCAACGTCAAGGATCAAGTATACTTTGTCTTAGTCTCATCATCACATACAAAAATGCCAAAACATCACCAAAATGTACAAATCCTGAAAACCAAGCTTAAAAAGAGATGTGAATGGAAAACCGCAAAGCTATGCAAGGGGATAAGCACAACGAGGTAGCACAAACCCAACAACTAATTTTTTTGAGATTTTTTTTTTGAAACTAAATATAATACAAGACTCGACACAATCCCCCCCCCCCAAACCAGACTATACAATGTCCGCATTGTAGCTTAAAACATTGGGTCCACAGCACCACAGCCACAAGAGAACCAAGTCAAAAGAGAGAATCATAAACTGAAATAAAATAAAGAAAATAAAAAGAGAAATACCTATTTACAAAACTGGGTCTCCCCCAAACCAGCAACAACGGGGGGAGGATGGTGGCTAGAACGCCACCTGAATCAGTCAACCATGTCATCCGCGTCGGGGTTAGTGACCCCGACTTCAGTGTCTAATGCATCACCCCGAGAAGTACCAGTACGAACGTTGCCAGAAGCAGAATTATCAACCCGAGACCATGAATACCAACTAGGATGCTTGTCAGACTCGTGTACCCAACCTCGCCTTACGGCTTTAGCATACCAAGGGCGTAGGGCACGGGCTTGGTCATTATGAATTACCCGTAAGTAGGCCATGACGTCGGAGAATCCACCCGTGTCAGATGGAGTAGTAGGAATAAGAGTGAACGAGGGAGGACCTTGGGGCTGTATCGGAGCAGGACGCCTTGCATACGTAAGCACGGGTTGAACTACCCCTCCGATAGGTAGGCGATAGGAAAGGGGTGTAAAATCGGTAAGGGTTGCTAGGGGGTGAAACTTCTGTGAGCCGTTCTAATTGGGGCAAAGGCTGTCCGAATGGTAAAGCAATGGAACCCGAACCGTCAATAAGCCACTGTTGTCGTTCCCCCTCAATCGGACGACACCAAGGGAGCGACTGTAGGTAGTTGATGTCAATGTATGCACGTCCCTCGAGTGGTTTTAGACCATCTTCCGTAAATGGCGTCCACCCTAAAGCTTAATGAGTAATGAGCCCGCCTACACAAATTGCTTTCGTCTGAGTACTATGTGCTTGGGATTGAAGGTGCGATGCAAAGTAGTAGGAAATATTGATGTTGAACGGAGCTTGACATTGCACATTGAGGTAGGAGCCTAAAAACTCAAGCTCGGTGAGTCGTACATTACTGGGTTCCGGCCTCCTTAGAATAGTGGAGGCGACGAAACGCTGCCAAATGCGGACTACCGGATGGTGGACAGAACCACTACGAAGGTGACTATAGTCCTCAAAATCAGCCCCTCCTAAACAACTCCAAAGCACATGAACATCAAATGACTCAGGGATCGATAATTCTAAGTGACACGCAAGTCCGAAAAGCTCACAAAAGTCCTCGAATGAACGATCATAGCCCACGTTAAGCACTCGAAACGTGATACGGTAAGTGTCAGTTTTACGCTTCAGCCTGACAAAGTTGAATGAGCTCAGGAAATCCAAAGTGAGACTTGCATAAGTGGAATGAAACATAGAGAAGATTTCATCCCAACGCCCTCGAAAAGGGCTCTAGTTTGGTCAAGAATGCCTAGAGTAGTAAGCATCTCACTATCTAAGAAGATTGTGGGTCGAATAGGGAGCTTCTTTAGCCTTTGGTAACAAAGTCATTGTGCTTCGGAACCAAAAATGATGGCTGGGTGGTCGGGGTCATGCCATAATGGCGAACTAGGCGCTTCGGTAGAGGGTTCCTCAACCCCCGAACGACTAGAACTAGGGCTCTTAGTCCCCTTTTTAGCCATATCCATTGTGAAAGCTAGGTCGGAGAAAAAAAAACTCAGGTGTAGAGAGACGATACCAAGGCGACAACGAAGAATCGAGATTGGCTGAGAACCCAAAGAGATCGAAACAACACAGAAATCAGAAGCAGAGCACAAAAACCAAAGAAATCTCAAATTTCCGTCCTACACAAGAACCCGGAAGCAGAAACCAAAAAATCGCAAAATTGGTGCACCAAATAAGTCGAAAAACAGCAATGAAGTGTTAATTGACTTATTTAACTGACCAAATCCATGAAAAATCAATCTGGAAAATCGATGCTCACAAACCCTAATTATGCAAATTGGTGAAATTGAAGCAATTAGGGAAAAGAAAACACCTGAAACTTGTGAAAATCGAAACAATCAGGCAATTCTCGAGCAATTGCACTAGTAACACGCCGGAATCAACCCACAAACGCCCCAAATTTCGACCCAAAACACCGGACTTGCGCAACGAAAATCCTGAAATCCGGCGACGGCGCCAGACGACGGCGAGCGTAAGGTGTGGGCGAGCGTATGGACAGAAAATCGAGGAGGATGATAATGGAAGAGGATGATAATGGAAGAGGATGATTGAGTTTGGGGAAGGAGAAGGATGAAGAGAGGGAGCAGTAGTACGTGATACTACGATTAACCTTTGTTTTTTTTTTATTGTTAGAGTAGTGAAAATATATTCTACAGGTCACCCGTCGCGAACAGGGATGAGTTTAATCCCGAATCGGGATCACCGTAGTGCAACCCGGGACGAGATCTTCTTGCTGGGACGAATCTCGTCCCTTTCCTTCCCCTGCTCGCACTTCTTTTTTTTAAGTGAATTATGGTCCCTATTAGGGACCATTATCGTCCCTAATAGAGACCACAATCAAATCGTTCAAGTAGGCAAATCTCATTATAAGCATCACGGGACTCGGAAACCTGAAACAACCTCAATAAAACTACGTCAAATCCCTCCCTCACATCACTCAAAGTTCTAAAAATAAAATAAAAATATATATATAAAAAACCGGGCTGCCTCCCGGTAGCGCTGGTTTATAGTCTCGCACGACTTGATTACCTTAAATCAGAGAGATGGGTGGGCGGGATGAAGTTGAATAACTTCAATCGCCCCAATGTGAGCTCCTTCCTTGTAGATTTTTAAACGTTGGCCGTTCACTTTAAAACGTTCACCCGAATCATTCTCAATTTCGATCGAGTCAAATTTACCAACTTGGGTGACGGAAAAAGGACCGGACCAACGGGATTTGAGTTTTCCGGGGAACAACCGGAGTTTAGAGTTGAATAATAATACCTTATCCCCGACGTTGAATTCACGATCAAGGATATGCTTGTCATGCCACCGCTTGGTGCGCTCCTTGTAAACCCGGGCCGGGCACTATCATAGGCACCAAGACAGAATTCCTCTAACTCATTCAGCTGCACGAGTCTCTTCTCCCCACTCAAATGCGGATCCAAGTTAAGCTCCTTGATCGCCCACCAAGCCTTGTACTCGAGCTCGACGGGTAAATGGCATGACTTGCCATAAACCAATCGGTAAGAGGAAGTACCAATAGGCGTTTTAAAGGCGGTACGATAAGCCCATAATGTATCATCTAGCTTAGAGCTCCAATCCTTTCGAGCTTTTGACACGACCTTCTGGAGAATAGATTTGATTTCACTATTGGACACCTCAACTTGCCCACTCGTTTGAGGGTGGTTGGCAAGACCGGTACGGTGAGAGACACCATACTTAACAACTAACGCATCAAGTCGCTTCTCATGAAAATGGCTTCCACCATCACTAATAATCTCCCTTGGAACACAAAAGCGGGGAAAAATGATCCTTTTAAACAGAGATATCACCGTTCTAGCATCATTAGCAGGAGATGCTACCACCTCCACCCACTTGGAGACATAATCAACCGCAACCAAAATATATCGGTTGCCCTTGGATGACGGGCACGGGCCTTGATAATCTATACCCCAGACATAAAAAATTTCTACCTCGAGAATCCCATTTTGAGGCATCGCATGCCTCCTAGAAATATTACCGGTCCTTTGACATGCGTCACAGGACATAATAAAGGCCTGTGCATCCCGGAATAAGGTTGGCCAATAAAAACCCGACTGGAGGACCTTAGCCGTGGTTCGGCTCGGTCCATGATGGCCACCGTAAGGTGATGAATGACAACTCTCTAAAATTCCTCGAACTTCCCATTGAGGGACACATCGACGGAAAATACCATCAACACATTCCTTAAATAAATAAGGATCATCCCAGAAATACTGTCGGACATCATGTAGAAATTTTTTCTTTTGCTGATACGAAAGATCAGAAGGTAATACCTTGCCAACTAAATAATTAGCATAATCCGCAAACCAAGATCCTTTGCTTTCACCGGTAGTTAAAGCCATGAGAGAATCATCGGGAAAAGAGTCATCTATGAGGATGACAACTCCTTCCTTCTCAACTCTAAGCCTCGATAAATGGTCCGCAACGGCATTTTCCGCTCCCTTCTTATCCCGGATCGATAAATCAAACTCTTGGAGTAGTAAGATCCATCGAAGTAGTTGGGGCTTCGCTTCTTTCTTGGCAAGGAGGTACTTAAGAGCCGCATGATCGGTGAAAACAATGACTTCCGATCCAACCAAGTAGGTTCTGAATTTTTCCAAAGCATACACTATAGCTAGCAATTCCTTCTTGGTGGTTGCATAGTTAACTTGAGCATTATCAAGTGTTTTGCTAGCGTGGTATATAGCATGCAAGACCTTGTCTTTCCTCTGACCCAAAACCGCTCCCACAGCATAATCACTCGCGTCACACATTATCTCGAATGACAAATTTCAATCCGGTGACTGAATAATCGGAGCAGAAATGATGGCTGGTGATAAGCTAGTCGGGTACCTATAAAAAATAACCAACTATGATCCAACTAAAAATATAGCTAGGGAAGTCGGGATCGATTTCACAGGGAGACAAATAAATCCTACTCGTAATTAAAGTCTATCTTAGTAACCAAATCGGGGGTTTTATGTTTGTTTTAACTAATCTAAAAGTAGTGAAGGAAGAGAAAATTAAAAGAGAAGAAATAACTAAAATAAATAGGATGAATTAAGACACAGTCTAAGTCACAGGTCTGTCGGTTCACTAAGATTAATAGGATGAAATAAATAAGATTAATATTAAGAGAAAACTAGGATTGTCGGTTCACTACGAATCTCATGTGGTCACGGTCTAAGTCACAGGTTTGTCGCAAATATTGGTCTAAGGGGTAGTGAAAAGGTCCTTCCGGTCCGCTATTCACCTTAGCATGCGTCTAAAGGCTTCCGATCTTATTAGAGCAAACTAATATGTTGTAGCAGGTCTAACTTTTACCAGGCTTCCGATCTTAGGTTCAAGTTTACCGAATTCAATTAATCAATCATGCGCATTAACTGACTAATCGCGATTATATGCTACAATTAACAACTTAGACACAATATCATTGACAGATCTATAAATTATTTAGCGACCACATTCAATTTGCAGATCCCCTAAATCCTAGCGAACAAAATTAGTTACTCATAATTAAATCAAGAACAACAAGATTAATAAGAAATTTTACTAGATTAAACATAATGAATAATAATAAATTTGCGACAAGCATAAAACAACGGTTAAAAATAATTAAATATGAAGAAGAAGAACAATCAAGGATGAAGAAGAAGGAAGAAGGATTAAATAAAATTACCAAGAGGAACGAAGGCGATTCGAATCCGAAAGTCTTACAATAATCGAGTTTTTGAGAAGAAACTAAACTAAGAGTGATCTTAAGAGAAAGAGATAAAAGTCTAAAGAGGAATAAAAGTGGAGAAGAGAAAAGTTAAGAAGTTGAGAAGTTGAGAAGTGAATTCTAATGTGGCTGAAAAGCCCTATTTATACAATTTGAATGAGTTAAAAACTGTTTAGGAAACTTCTTGCTGATCACGAAACCTGCCCGCGGCCCAGGAAATAGTCGGCCGACTATTGTAATAGTCGGTCGACTATTGTAATAGTCGGTCGACTATTGTAATAGTCGGTCGACTATTCATTCATCAATTTGATCTCTGCAACTCCAAAATAGTCGGCCGTGTAAGAATATCTTATGCTATAATAATATTACGGGATATGCAATATATCTTCCCTATTATTATGGTAATATTTCTTCCTCATAATTACGGTCTTATTGGAAATCGGGATCCTATAGAGATATGCTATCACAATAATATCAGACTAAATAAGGAGTCTTTCCATATTTACTCAACCTTGATGGAAGGTCGAGATTACGGTAATCTAAAACCCTAATAGGAAAACCGGTCCTCTCTCTGCCTATATAAAGGAGTCTTCCCCATCAGAAACTTCATACAAAATTAAGAAACACAACCCTTATTATTATTATAGGAAAAGAGAGAGAAACCGACCTATTATTATTATTTGAAGATTGAAGATTATTTGAAGTCGTCTTATTATTATTTTGGGGTCATCTTATTATTATTATTATTTGAAGACGTCTTATAGAGATCTAATATCGTTCGTATTAGATCTCGACTTATTCCACAATGTCAGGAGGTATGTCTTGATCTCTCTTAACTAATCTTTTGTGACCTTCATGTTGTTCAAAGATTTATGGGAATTATGTTTTATTTATGTCATGTTAATAATGTGCTAACAGGCCGACTATAGTAATAGTCGGTCGACTATCGTCATGGTCGGCCGACTATCCTAATAGTCGGTCGACTATCACCCGTTTCAGCGAACAGCTCTTTCCAGCTTCGTTTTGGCGCGGTTTTGGTGGCTAGAACGCCACCTGAATCAGTCAAACATGTCATCCGCGTCGGGGTTAGTGACCCCGACTTCAGTGTCTAATGCATCACCCCGAGAAGTACCAGTACGAACGTTGCCAGAAGCAGAATTATCAACCTGAGACCATGAATACCAACTAGGATGCTCGTCAGACTCGTGTACCCAACCTCGCCACACGGCTTCAGTATACCAAGGGCGTAGGGCACGAGCTCGGTCATTATGAATTACCTGTAAGTAGGTCATGACGTCGGAGAATCCACCCGTGTCAGATGGAGTAGTAGGAATAAGAGTGGACGAGGGAGGACCTTGGGGCTGTGTCGGAGCAGGACGCCTTGCATACGTAAGCACGGGTTGAACTACCCCTCCGATAGGTAGGCGATAAGAAGGAGGTGTAAAATCGGCAAGGGTTGCTGGGGGCGTGACTGCTGGGAGCCGTTCTAATTGGGGTAAAGGCTGTCGGGATGGTAAAGCAATGGAACCCGAACCGTCAATAAGCCACTGCTGTCGTTCCCCCTCAATCGGACGACACCAAGGGAGCGACTGTAGGTAGTTGAGGTCAATGTATGCACGTCCCTCAAGTGGATTTAGACCATCACCAAATCAAATCAAGTTATGGCACCAAATCAAAAATTTGATATGGCTAAAGTCGCATCACCAAATCAAGTTACTACTAACAAAAAGCTAGTGGTAAGTAGGGAATCGTATCCACAGGGAAGCGGTTGAATTCGTCTAATAGCTATGACGATTCTAAGATGCTCTAAATGTTTGGTTTGATTGATTTAGCTAAGACTAGAAATACGTAAACAAATTATGAATTAATCAATTAAAGGAAAATCTAGGGCTATTGGTTCACAATGAGTAGACAAATGATCATGCAAGAATAAACGATAAACACAGAAACATGCTAGTTGGCTATAATACGCCCTCTCGGATCGAAATCAACCTAGGAAGACACTAACGGGCTCTCGCTACTTATTAGGCTTCCAACCGAATCACATGCGGGTCTAATCTAAACTCGGCTCCCGCACATGAACTGAAATTTTCCTAATTCGATTAACAAGTTGTGGCCTTTAACAAAATAATCGTCTTTTAGAGCATGTAAACAAGGCACTAGCATATATATGAATTCATCAAATATCCAACAAGAACTTAAATTCTACCCATCGATCCCCCTTGGCTAAAGTCGCATCATCAAATCAAGTTATCCTAATACTACTAACAAGAAGCTAGTGGTAAGTAGGGAATCGTATCCACAGGGAAGCGGTTGAATTCGTCTAAAACCTATGGCGATTCTAAGATCCTCTAAACGTTTGGTTTGATTGCTTTAGCTAAGACTAGAAATACGTAAACAAAATATGAATTAATCAATTAAAGGAAAATCTAGGGCTATGGGTTCACAATGAGTAGACAAATAAATGATCATGCAAGAATAAACGATAAACACACAAACATGCTAGTTGGCTATAATACGCCCTCTCGGATCGAAACCAACCTAGGAAGACACTAACGGACTCTTGCTACTTATTAGGCTTCCTACCGAATCACATGCGGGTCTAATCTCAACTCGACTCTCGCACATGAACTGAAATTTTCCTAATTCGATTAACAAGTTGTGGCCTTTAACAAATTAATCGTCTTTTAGAGCATGTAAACAAGGCACTAGCATATATCTGAATTCATCAAATAATCAACAAGAACTTAAATTCTACCCATCGATCCCCCTTGACCCTAGTAACGGAATTAGCTACTCATAATTAAATTGACCCAAAATAAACAATTGATAATGAAACGCATAATGATTGATATGCAAAAAAGGAAAAGTAATAAAATCAATACTAGAAATGAAAATAAACAATTAAGAACATAGAAGATGAATAGGTAATATGAAGCTAATTGAAATGATTAACGATTGGAAATTGTAGAAAGAACAAGAGTAAATTTTCCAACTAGAGAATGAACAGAGTAATATTATTCTAATACTAGGCTTAGGGTTCTTAGGAATGAAAAAAAAGGTACGTTCAAAACTGATACAAAGCATCCCTATATAGTCAAAGAAAGAAGAAGCTGAAATGATTACAGCTATGTCGTCGTCCCGATTCGGGATTAAAGTCGTCCCATGGGAAGAGGGTCGTCCCGATTCGGGACAGCTGAAAAATCCACTATTGCTCAATTTCTTCATTTTTGCCGTGAGTGAGGGGATAGGGACGACATCCATCCCTAGGGACGGACCTCGGGACCAACAAAAAGGACTCCTCTAGTCTTCTAAACTCCATGATATGGTTCCAACTCGACTCGGGATCACTTCATGACATCCACGCAACCTCGATAGCAACACCTAGCTTGTGGATAAATAGTCACCGACCTCCATGTGAGCCATGATGAAAGGGAAAAGGCGCTCATATCGCCTATTTTCCTACGCAACCTACAAAACACACTAGAGGAGAAGATTAGTTCCCAAAACCGCTCCTAAGAGCGCATTTAACATGACAAATACATGGGAAAAAGAGGATAAAAGCATATAAAATATTAACACATCAGTCACACGACCATGAAAAGTCGGCATTCCAAGATACGTTCCCAAGTCGTCGGTGCATTCCATATCTAGTTCTGTCGAAATGGTGTGTCGAACCAAGGGGTCCGTATTAGCCGAGAAGAAGATCTTAGATTTAGGATGACTGACTTTGAAACCATAGGCTAAACAGAATATCTGGAGGCATTTCTGGATTGTACGGTTGCTTCCCCGAATAATATTAAATCATCCACAAAAAATAAGTGGGTAATGTATGGCCCTCTGCGACTAGTCTGAATAGCTGCCCATTTATTTCCCTCCTGGACAGTAAGTTGGCTGAGCTTTTTCATACACATCGTGAATAAATACGGAAATAATGGGTCGCTTTGACGAATGCCTCGGGGCGGGGAAAAAAAGCTCAGTGCGCTCTCCGTTCCAAAGCACGTTAAGTTTAGAAGTTCTGACACACTTCATAATGGTTCTTACCATGCGAGTCGGGAGATTCATATCCCGCAAGGTGTGCTCAATAAACGGCCACTCGAGTTTGTCATACGCCTTCTCAAGTTCGAGTTTTAGGACCATGTACCACTTTTTGCCGGTCTTAGACCTTAAAGTTTGAAGAACTTCTTGAACAACAATGATGTTGTCCTTTATTTGTCTCTTCAGGACAAAGCTAGTCTGCATCGGGCTAATAAGAAAAGGTAGTACACCTTTAAGGCGGTTTACGATCATCTCGGTATTGATCTTAAACGATACGTTACATAGTCCAATTGGCCTGAATTGTGTCACCGAATGTGGGTGATCAACCTTCGGGATTAGAGTTAAAAATTGTTTCACCGAGATTAGCCGGAAAAACTTGGTCGTGAAGGGTCTGGAGAACCAGTTTGCAGAGGCTAGGTGAAACAGTTTCCCATTGGGTTTGATAAAAAAGAGCCTGAAACCCATCCGGTCCCGGGGCACGAAAAGGGGCCATTTGATTCAGAGCATTTTGGATTTCGCTTGTAGTATAGTCACGGTCCAGTTTTGCTTTTCCAAGGGTCGTGAGTTCAGGAAAAAGATCAATGGTAAGGTGTTCCATATTGATTGGATGTGCGGAACCAGAAAACAAAGATTTATAGTAACTTACCGCCATTTGCTTGACTTCATCAGGGTTCCAAACCCAAATCCCATCACCATTCTGGAGACCCTCAATGCGGTTTTGTTTTCTCCGTATGACAGTATTAAGATGAAAGAATCGGGTATTCCTATCTCCGTCGCATATAGCTGATGCGCGTCAGATTATCGCCTATCTCACACGATCAAACAAAATTTATAAACTTCAACTAACTACTACGTAGTAGCGGCAAGTCGGGATCGATCCTCAGGAACGGTCTATGGGAAGTCGGTCGAGTCAAAGTCTAAGCACGTTTGGACGTTCGGGGTCTATTTTTGGGGTTTTTTGGGTTAAGTCTACACTAGTCTACACTAAAAAGCTATAAACTACGAAAAGATAATCTAATAAGGAAAAGGTGTTAGAGGGAGTCGGTAATCGGAAATCGGGGTCTAAGAGTCTCGGAATCGGGTTTTAGTCACAAAGTCGATAAAGGGAAAATGCCACCTTTCAGTTTCTTCACCCAACTTATCTAGATCCCACTTTCGCGGCGAAAAAGGGTAAGTCTCAAGTCAGGGTAACTCCTACCCCGAGTTTTCCCATATTGACAGGAGTGAGTCAAGGTCGATTTAGCCGTACGCTCTAAGTCAACAAAGACACAAAAACCTCAAACTTGATAAATCAACAAGCAAGCAACCCACCAACATCCCTCAATTCAAATTACCCAAGATCTTCCTCCTTAAACCCCCTAACAAGAAATCTACTCACTATTTAAAAGAGCAAAATAATACGCATGCATAATAAATAAAATTATAACAGTCTTCTCAATAGACTTATAATAAAATTATTATAAAGATGAAAGCTTACTCATGATCATTGTGCATCTCACCTTGTGATCCAACATCTTTATAAATAATCAACATGTTGCAATTCTCAATATTGCACCATATATACATCATCATTCTTATATTAGAGAACAACGATCTCGATGATTGTTTCACTTATATTTTCTTTTTGCAAATCCACAAATTAAAATATATAACCTTTACTCACATAAAATCAATCATCATAATCTCATATAGTGTGGTGTAAACCAAATATACAACATAAATAAATGAACCTTACGCAACCATTATTTATTGATTTAGTCAACAAATTAAAACTCTTACCTTTGGTTCAATTATTCATGTATAAAACATGCTATCGATCATCACTTTCCCCCACAATTAGAGATATACATACTCTTCACAAACTATAAGATATCAACTCTAACATTGATGCATGAATAATTTTAT
Source organism: Agrostemma githago (assembly GCA_958450325.1). NCBI lineage: Eukaryota > Viridiplantae > Streptophyta > Magnoliopsida > Caryophyllales > Caryophyllaceae > Agrostemma > Agrostemma githago. The sequence goes on along the minus strand of OY288239.1, from coordinate 80,103,025 downwards.
CAAATAAGTTGAATGACTTCCCCCACATGTTGTCACACTACGAAATAGTGACAAACATAATCGTTCAAACAAAATATAGAAATTATTCATCCATTAATCATCTCAACTTTTAGATATCAAATAATTATGTCTGACAATTTATCTATTCCATAATCTATTCTTAGAGTAATTTATCAAATAATTCATCCAATTATTTAATACATACTTGATCAAGATTATGCATGTCAATAAAAATAAAATATTTAACCCCCACATATAGCTTATTTTACTCAAGTGAGCATTGATGCGTCTCTAGTGTGAAGTTAAATTCTTCTTCCAAATGTATCCAAAAAAATTTACAAGACAAGTACACACGTGCCTTTTCAAAACATTAATAAGGATACGAAAAATCACACTAATATATAATCTCAACATATATTATACATATTCAATTTTCTCAAGCAAAACATACATAATATTCTTAAATTGATCAATGAATAATATTCAATATTATATATATTAACTGCATAGAATAAATTTATAACGGTTATATAATAAATTTATAACGGCTATATAATAAATCCAAATATTGCTCTCATTACTCATAAGAGCATTTAATCTCCACATGGTCATCTTCCAAGACAACATAATTTGCACAAAAATCATTAATAATTAATTATTAATCCACTAATAATCACATTAATTATTTTGATCGTAGGCATATAATATTCTCCATAAACACAGAAAAAATATTCACCTTTTAGTTGTATACTAATACAAACATGTGTGCAAATTCATCATCCATCATGAAATATTGAGATTAACACATTCAACATATGTTCAGAAACAACATAACATTCTACTCTTATCAGATAATTTATCTTCCAATCAATGACGATAAATGATACTCATCTACCAAACATAATTATTTTAACATCATGAATCACAAGAAGATAAGAACTAGACTCATAGATACCATACCTCATTCTCAAGGATGAATATTGATAATAAAAATAAGATAATACCATCCACTCATAAACCTTCAAAAACTTTTAGCATACTACCACGACATTGTGTCCCATTTTCCGAAGGGTAAATGGCAGAATCAACTCACTACTTCAACTAAAGAGTTGTAGCCCTTCTTCTTAGCTTTTCAACGCCATATTACACGTCCCAATCGGAGGTCTAGAGACTGAGTTATTGCCATAATACCGAACTGCTGTCTCACTCTCAACGAGATGAATCTTACCAACGAAACAAGATAGCCAATTGAAACAATTCCAATGACTAGTGATGAACACAACCACAATAATAGTGACATAATTTCGTTTCTCAATTGTTGGAAATATAGGGTCACTATAAGGGCGATATATAACTAGAGAATATACGTTGTTGTGTCGTGGTATGAAGGCCACTGAATGAGAAACGAAATCGCCCCGACTACGGTACAAATCGGAATGGGCGTCGTCCCCCAAGGTCACACAACACTCCTAAAAAGTTGTGTACTCAACCATTAGGAGTTGAAACTCGATGGTATACTCAGAATTTATCAAAGAGATTTGGATGATAACATTTGATGTTTTTGTCTCATGCTCATACTCTTATATCACCTTATATAAGACTACATGAGACTAAAATCATAGGGTATCCAAGGCAATTTATGATTGGTAATGAATTGTCATTACTAAAAAGATAATGATATTCATAACCATCATGAATATTGGTGTCAATGTGCTACTTAATGAGAAATACCCTTACAATGCAACAAAGATCAACCTATTGTCTTTGCATTATTTCTAACACATGTTACTGCCTTACAATTTAAAGGAGACTAGGAGGATAAGTTAGATTTTTATTGAGTTCTCATATAATAATAGTTACTAGGCTACAATTCAGATGACACCATTTGAGACTTTGTACGGACGCAAGTATAGGAGTCTGGTGTGTTGGGGGTGATATTAGCGAATCCGTGGTTTAGGGACCGAGATTATAATTGAGATGGCTGAGCATGTTATGATTATACATGACAGAATGAAAGCAGATCAAGACTGTTAGAAGAGCTATGTAGATAAAACTCGTAGGCATGTGGAATTTGAGGTTTGTGACAAAATTCTTTTTTATGTTCTCCTACTAAGGGAGTATTGAGGTTTGGTAAGGAGAGCAAATTGAGCCCAAAGTGTATTGGTCTGTATGAAATTTTGGAGCGTTTTGGCGAGATGGCTTACCGACTTAACTTATTAGCTGATATAGAACGAGTAAATAATATGTTTCATGTTTCATGTTTCCCAACTAAGGAATACATTAGTGATCCATGATATTTGTTAGACCCGGAGAACATTGAGCTTTATGAGACTACAACTTATGAATCGATGTCCAAATTTTGATAATAAGGTGCATAAAGCACGTACAGGTGAAACAAGAATGGTCAAAATTTTGTGGAATAATAACAATGTGGAGGAGACTACTTTGGATGTTGAGTCAAATACCCTTATCCTTTTACCTAAGGTGATTTTCGTGCTTCGTGGACGAAGCTTTGTTTTAAGAGGGATAGAAATATGCATGACTACATTGCTTTGTGTTAATTTGACATTATTCTTGTGAGGTTTCATAGTATTATTATCTATCGGTTACAAATATGGATATATTGGTTATTTTTGGTGCTTAATTAGCACAACGACGTTGATTATTTGTTGTTACTTTAAATTGATTTGTTCACATATATTGATGGTTTATTTGTGCTCAACGCACATATTATTGGTTGCTTGTGCTTAACGCATATATTTTGGATATTGGTGGTTTGTTTGTGCCCAACACACATATTATTGGTTGTTTGTGCTCAACACACGTGTTGATTGATTTTGTGCATTTCGCATTTGTGGGAAAAAAATTGAACTTGTGAAATTTCAAAACTTTGAAATAATTTAATTATTTTGTCCGACATGCTCTTAGCTTTCTTAGTGATACTTTTATCTTCGAGAAACATGGGAATCTTGGTGGTTTCGAACTCTAGTATTATCTTGTGGAACTAGATGACCTTGAGAAATTAGGTGGTTGTGAAGTGGACTTCAGAATCTGAGGAATTAGGTGATTTTGGAATTTGAGGAATTTAGAAATGTGAGATATCTTAAAGGTTGTGTGTTTGTTTCGACAGATTTTGGAGTAAATAGTTTATTGTGGATGTATTTGAGGAATTTTGAAATGAGAGATATCTTAAAGATTACCTGTTTGTTTTGGTGGATTGGATATTTATGAGAAATGTGAGACTTTATTTTGAGGAGGAGTTTAAACTTCGAGGATGAAGTTTTGTTTTAAGGAGGGAAGTCTGTAACACCCCGTTATTTTCTGAGTCATTCATACGGTGTTACATTTCTATTTTATTTAAATCAGGTTTTAAGTTGGAAAAATATTTTCAATGTCGTTATATAATTTAAAGTATTTTGGGCCTTTTTACGATAAATCGGTCTTTGACTATTTTAAAAGTCGAAGGTTATCTATAAACCGACTTGATTTCAAGTTTGAGTTTGAATCAAATACAAAAAAAAAACAAAAAAAAACTAAATTCTTTTTGGGTCCTACGTATATCCCACCCCACCCCCCCAATTTATTCGTTCATTCTCTTCCTTCTTTCACCTTCCTCTGCCGCCTTACCACTCCTCCTTTTGTAAAATTGGGTCTTGATCCTTTGCTTATACCTATCCGTTCTGACTTCCTTCTTCATCTAATTTGTAAGTCCCTTAATTCCAATTACCTTATTTATTCATTGATTTATTTATATTTAGTGGGACAAACACGGAGTTAGTGTTTGTGTCGGGATCGGTCTCTGTGAACAATTGTTAGAATATAGTGAATTTATTGATTGATAAATACGAATACAAGTTGACTAATAACAAAAGGTAACAGTAGAATTGATACTCGATTTCGATGATATACTCCACGATAATGGCGGATAGCTTGATGATTTGGGTTGAATATGGTGTTGGATGTTGGTTGGGTTATGTTTTGTTTAAGTAATAATCAAGGTATGGGTTGGAAATTTGCTCCGTTATCCACGAACAGATTGGTATAATTGCTTTGAGGATGTCGCTTTATAGTTGTACTACTTAAGCTTGTAGATGCCTCTTCTGAGTAGATATGTAAATTAGAATCTTAGTCTTTTGAGTCTTTTGAGACGAAGGGAGTATTAATGAGGATAGATTCGGTGTGCATTAATTAGATAATCATTGACCCAGTTTATATTAATCGTAGACGGTGGATTTGAAGAAAATTTTTTTTTGGATTTATATTAGCTTGGATTGACCGTCTTGAGAGGTAAGGACGTTTTACCCTTTTCACATTTAAGTAAAGAGCATGTTCGGTTCAAATTATATTTTTAAAGTGGTTTTATAAATTATTTTGTCAATGGTGAATTTTTATGATATTCGTAATATTTTGAATATTGAACTTGTGACATAAGTCACACATTGGAGGTTTTAACAGACTCTGGGAGCTCTGTTGGTCTAGTTGATTTAAGGTGCGTTTACGACGTTCCTGGGACTTCGTCCCAAAACTGAACTCTTGGCCCGAGTTATATTTGAGTGGGGTAACCGACCCCCACTTGCTAGGTAGTTAGACTTTCTCCTTTGGCAGCATCATCCTACTGACTGTCCAAATGCGAGAGGTGCGCACTATATAAGTCGAACTAAGCACAGGTGATACCTCTAGACCGTGCAAGGGTAGGACCTTGGCACACAGGTTGTGACAATATATTTTGGTTGGTTTTGGTTTTGACTACTATTTTCACAGTATTTTTGGTTTATTATCGAGACAGTGATATTTAACTCTGATTTCAGTTTACTACAAATTATAATCATTGTGTTACGTTTTCAATATAATATATTTTACTCAGCTGACATCTTTTTGTTTTGGGTCGTTCCCCCGCTGGAACCTGTACCTATTTGTGTTTTGGATACAGTTGATAGGTACACTTAATATGCTGCATGGATGCATTTGGTTCGGGATGCTGAGCGAGGAAGGATTTTATTATTTAACATTTACCTCCGAATTATTTATATTTATGTTGAATGTTAGGTTGAAGTTGTTTTAAACCGTTTTAAGTTTTGTGGGACTTAAGTCTTTCGCTGCAACGTTTTCATTTAATCATTTATCGGATTTATATTTCTTTTTAAATCTTATATTATTCTTTTGCCTTGCACTTAGCCTTCTGAGCTAAGTGCGGAGTAACGACTTTGAATTTTCCGTTTTATTCTCTTATTTTGGTTGCAAAAATTTAGGGTTGTTACATAATTGAACTGAATTGACCGAGATAAGAACTGAACTGAAATAAAGTACGGTGAAAATAAACCTATTAAAATCTAGCAATCAAGCTTTAATACTCGTATATACTACTCCTGCAACTTATAAGGTTGATCGTGATCCCGTGACATTTTATTGTTTATAAGAATGAATTATTAGTGTGATGTTTTCTTCGACTTGCCAAGTTTATTTCAATTTAATAAGGAGTATAATTTTGTCAGAAAACCTGACACAAAATCCTCTAACTACTAAGAGGATAACAATACTAAGAAGTGGGATGAGGTTTCAACCTCTCCTGAGATGTTTTTCCTCCAAAACATCATAGCTTCAATTAAGAAATAAATTAATATTAAAATTCTATCTTATAATTACAATATCCAATTTCAATTCAATTTAAATAAAATCTTATCCTATAATTATAGGGTTATTTAATGGCAATAATACCGATTATAGAGCGTGTTCCGATAATAATATCATTTACAATAAATCTGATAATAACACAAAAGATTGAAACAGATTAACAACAGTGGTATGGGTGACGGGTTGCCTGAATAACCCGTCCACCTTCCTGTCACCCTTTAATTTATTACTGTTATTACTTCCCCTTCCTTCCACTTGCTTTCATTTTCAGTCACCCACCTTCCTCTTCCTTCAAGCTCACCATTAATGTCCTCCTTCCTTCAACTTTACCAAAACAACTCATAATTTAGCAAAGTACTTCACCTAATCAGTTCAGCAAATTGGTAAGTTAATCTGTCCATATAATCGCCTCTTTTCAAATATCTTATTTGCTCCATTTTTTTGTCGATTTCTGGGTAAGTTAATCAATGTATTGTACTGTGCTACTAGGGTTGAGTTAAATTGGATTAAGTTGGAGTTGGTGACTTTCGCGACATTGACGGAGGTTAGTGAATTGAATCTTTGAACTGAAAGCATACTTCTTTGAATTATAACTTATTTAGGTTTTTGTATTCAAGTAACTTATATTTTGTCAATACTTATTGAGGGGATATTGATTTAGTAAAATTAGGGTTTTGTATTCAATTACCTGAGAAATTGTGTAGGTGATGGACCCTTGCAAAATGGTGACCTTGAAGTTCATTCATGGGGGTACATTTGTGAGGAAAGATTTGGATTTGTGATACACTCTCAAGCAAACAAGGACAGTCCCAGTTGACCCGGATGAGATGTGTTGGCTTACTCTGATTGAAGAAGCTTAAAAATGTGGTTTTGGTAAGTTGAAAGATGCAATTTTTTATAGGGATCATAGTGTGGGATTGAAGATAGCTAAAGATGATACCGATACTGGGGTTATGTGTAACACCCCGTATTTTTCAAATAGAGTTAAAATTTTAAACATTTATTTAAACCAAGTTTAACGCTTGAAAAATTATTTTCGTGAATAAAATATTTTATTTTTACTAAATTAAAAATTATTCCGTATTTAAAAAGATGAAAAATTATTTATCGAATTATTAAAATTTTTATCTTTCTTTAAATAAAGTTTAAAACTCAAAAATAATATTTTTATAATGAACCGTCGTTTTAACATTTTCTCGTCTCGTAAAAATTTAATAAATTATTGAATTCTTAAAATAATAATTTCTTATAACTTTTGTCCCATAATATGATTTATCGTTTATTTTACTTACCGTCTCACAAATTCTGTTTTAAAAATAAAATGTACGGTTTCCATTATTTTAATTCCGTAATCTTATATTTCAATTTTATAAGAAAGAAAGAAAGACGTTTGTACGTAAAATGGATCGAAACTCGGAATATGTATCCGTACCTGCACCCCTACGTGGTCACCCATACACCCCTTCATTCATTCTGACTAACTACATTTAATCCCTCTCTCACTCGCCACCTATACTTACCTATTACTAGCTATTACTACTAATCTATACTACTCCTAACACTCCCTACACTCTTACTCCTATATACTCCGTATTACGGAGTACTAATATTATTACAAGTACTATATACTCTATGTTACTACTACTTTACTACTACGTATCTACTATCTACTACGATACATACTACTCCATATGTACTAGTACTTATTAATACTACTATTTCTACGTACTACTCCGTACTACCTACTCGTCCGTTTCTATAATTGGAGCATCGCGAATGAGAAGCTGCCCAGTAATTGACAGAATAACTTTTCTAGCACCGTATTTGGGTCAAATCATTTCGACCCGAAAATTTCTTTAAAAGGAGGAAAAAGACGACTTTTCTAAAGTAGACAATATTGTCGACCTGACGCCCTTTAATTCTTAATAACGTTAATAAATATCCGTAAATAGCTTATCAAGGTAACCAAACTTTTCTTCTAACAACATTTCTTATATATAAGTATATTGTTTTAATAATTTAATAAATTGCTTATTTAAATATTTAGGCTTGTTTGTATGACTAAATTATTTATGAATATAAAAATGTTACGTGATATTTTATTTCGTTTATGACTAAATTTAACTTAACTAAATTATCACTTGTTAAATTTATTTATCACCTTTATATTTCTGTTTATTTAAGAAACTGATAAAATGATTAAAAGAACCTAAAGAGAGTAAAATTTACTTACGATATGTTAAATTCATGTTAATTGTATTTTTATATGTCATTTATGTTTTTATACTTATAAACTTCATTTTATATTATTTGTTCATCGTGTTAAATTTTTACTTACTTATAGTCTGTTCAAGTTTAAATTGGTTTAATACTTTTATTGTTTATTTACGGATGTAATTTTTACTCCACTTATATTTTATAAAATAAAATTATAATTACATTTTCTATAATAAATGAAATTATTCTGAAACTTTTATACGACGTTCATAATTATTAAAATTAATTCTACGTCAAATTTTATTAAAATAAAATTTAAAATTTTGATATTTTGTATTTTTACATTTATATTTTATACGTCAAAGTAATTTATATTTTAAAGTGATTTACAGGTCAAAGTAATTTATATTTTATATATATTTTATAAAGTGATTCCACGTCAAAGAAATTTTATATTTTATATTTGTAAACTTTTATATTTTTACAGAAACTTTAAATTTTAAAAATAGAACTTTAAATTTTGAAATAATATTTTATTATACTTTAATTTTATTTTAATATAAAACCTCTTTTAAAGAAACTACTATTTTTAAAAATATTATACGATATTTGGGATATAATGTTTCGGGTGACACTTGAGGATTAAAGTGTAACATTGTCAGACTGAAAGCAAGTATTTGAGGATTTCACTGTTTCAAATGAGTCCGACCAATTATTGAAGGTCACCAAATAAAGTACTACTTGTTCACGGGCGACTTTTATATAAAGTTTACGATGCGAGTCTGGGACGAATAGCTTGTGTTGGATTCTACCATGCGTGGTGTTTCGATTGCACTTGTAATGAAAAGCATACTCGGAGGCTGCGGTCCGAGAGTCGACCTAGTGTTTAAGGTAGTCGTCCTACGGCAGTGAGAGCTGCGGTTCAAGAGTCTGCGTAGGGTATGTGCACATGTATAGACAAGTACTTGATCAGTATTACCACCTAGGTAGCGGGGGCAGAACAGGATTCTGAAAACTGCGGGTTCCCTCTTGATGATGCAGAGAATGTAATCATCGACTTTCATTTTTGCCCAGAGCCCCGTTTGAATAAACGTACAATATAATAGAAGTTCGGGCTCAATTGAGCCTTATGGGTGAGATGTAAACCTCATAAGATCGGTTCGGTCTACGAGTCGGTAACACGATTACTTCTATTGGTGAGATGTAAGCCAATAGGGTGCAGCGGTGATACTAGGAGCCACGACTCGTGTGTTTTGTCTGTTTACGTGAAAAATGATCTAAAAATCAAATGACTGTCAATGTCTCATCTTCTAAACTTTATCGTTTTCATCACCTCACATGTTGATTAATTGAATTAAAGGAAATTATCTGTTCATGATATCCTTTAATATTTTTATAAGCATATTATTTGTTATTCACATGGTTGTCTTATGTGTATGAGGTGATGTTAGATGAAAAGCTTGGTTGTTGTCCCGCTCAGCGTCCACTGTATTATTATTTTTTTGCAGGTCTAAGACGTTGGGGGAATCGAGCGAGAGATTTTAATAATATGTTTTGTATAAAAATACAATTTATATTTTGTACTAAGTGAATCAAGACTATGTAATTAATAGTCGTTTGTTGTAAGGATCCGTAGCGATCCGGATTTATTTACACTCTGATATAATTTTTAATTAAATGACTTAGATAACTTTCCGCATTATCTATTAATTTAAGTTATCAAAAATCCGGGTTGTTACATTATGACTGAAATAAGACTTAGAGATAGAGTGGTGGAATGTTATTTAGTGGATGAGAAGGAAGTAGGTAAGGTGTTGGACCTTATTGATGCATTGAATGAGGATAACAGTAGAGAAGAGAACAATAATGAGTCCCCAAAAAGTGACACCCTCCAGCAGCTCTCCTCTGCTAGTGCTCGAAAAAAATTGACCCCCAGGAGGGGTCCACCTGCATCTCCCTCCAAAGATGACAGTGTCATTCCTTCAAAAAACACCAAAGCCAAAAAAGTGGGGGTCCACCTTCTTCATTAACTGAAGTCAGAAAAGGTTCCCCTCTTAAATGGAGTCCACAAAAGCTATGTGGAAAAAGTATTAAAACAAAATCATTAACCCTAAAAGAGTCCAAGAGAACCCAAAAAAAGAAGCCACCTTCTGAACCTCAAATATTGAGGTCGTCACCCAGATTTTCTCACAATACAACCAATCTTGAGTCCAACAACCTTGAGTCTGGAATAGGGTTTGATTGCAATGACATTAGTTTGCCTGATGCAATAAGGTTTTCAGAAGGGGGTGTGGGGGGGGGTATGATACTTTGAGTGAGGATGACTATGAATACGAGCCTTAGTATGAGGAAGATGGGTCAGATGATGAGAAGGGTTTAACAAATCTTGAGTTTTCAAGTGCAGTGTTGTCAGACGTTGAAGAAGATAAGGAGGTTCTTAGAACTACATATGTCCAGAAAGAAATACTTTTTTATGAAGAGGGTGTGAGGTCTGGTTCTGATTCATTAAGTGATGATGACAATGAATATGAGCCTGACTATGAAGAAGAGGAATCAGATGATGACAAATTAAATGTGTAGGAGATCTTGAGTTGAGTGAGGAGTTGTCTGATACTGAAGAAAATAAGGAGGTTCTTGAAATTATAGCCGAGGAAGAAATACAGCTTCATGATAATTCTGATTTTGATGATGAGTATGTAGAGGCTAGAGAGAAACTGAAGGAGTGGAATTCCAAAGCATTGAAGATTGCAATGCAGTTGCAGTTAGAAGCAATTGCTAGATCTTTACCTGGTCAGCAACCATCTGAAGGGGGGGCAGGTGGTTCAACTGCAGGAAGGGCTGGTGGTTCAACTGCAGTGGTACCTACTGGTGGTTCATCTGCACTGGTAGCTACTGGGCAGGGTAATAACAGTGTGGCAGCTACTGGGTATGAGAGGGGTTATGATGAAAGTGGTGAAGGGGAGGACACTCATGGTGAAAGTGAAGATGAATGTACACCTGGTAAGAGGAAGAAATCTAGTATACCAACTGTGAATGACAGAACATATTTCACAAAACTGAAGTGGACTTTTGGGATTAGATTTCCTAGTAGAGAAATATTTAGGGATTGTGTCACTAGATACGCAGTGGCTCAGGGCATAAATGTAAAAGTAGATGTGAGTGACAAAGCCAGAGGTCAAAAAATAGGGGTGAGGTGTGTAGAAGGGTGTCCATTTTTGTTGTATGGAAGTTGGGATAAGAGAAGAGCGTGTTTTGTAGTGAAAAGTACTGAATTAGAGCATAGTTGCCAGAGGACAATGAAGGCCAACAAACAACTCAAATCAACTAGGTTAGCAAAACAATTACTTGATGTCTTCAAGTCGAGGCCCCATTGGCCAGCTGCAGAAATAATTGAGACTGTGAGAAGGGCTTACAAGGTTCTAATCCGGAGAGGGTTTGCTTACAAAGTCAAGTACCATGCTCACATACTACTACACGGTTCAATGAAGGACCATTACAGCAAGATAGGGTCCTACATAGCAGCCCTTGAGGAAAAAGACCCTTCAGGTGTATTCACTAACCCCAAACTGAGGTCAAATCCACCTGTTTTCAGAGGTTATTTGTGTGTTTTGACGCACTAAAAGATGGCTGGAGGAGTGGATGCAGGAAGGTTTTATGTGTGGACGCTTGTTTCTTGAAAACTTTCCTAGGTGGTCAGTTAATAAGTGCGGTGGGAAGGGACGCAAATGAGAAGATGTACCCATTGGCATGGGCGGTGGTTGAAGGTGAAAACAATGAAAGTTATGAGTGGTTTTTCAAGGAGTTAAAGAGAAGCTTAGATGAAAGAGATGGTGAAGGCTGGACAATTATATCAGATGAGCATCTTGTAAGTTGTTTTTACTAACTCATTTTCATAACATTCTCTAATTGTTTCCTTTAGTTCATTGTGTTTTATATGTGATGTCCACTGTCATCTGATTTGTATTAGTTTTGTGTGTTAGTGACTGGTCTGTTAATAAGTGTCGTGGAATGAGTTATTTTTGGACAGTAGCAATACTGTGGAATGAGTATTTGTGGAATGTTGTGGAATGTTTTATTATAAAATTCAGCAGTTGATGGTGTATAAGTAGAGGGCAGTAGCAATAAATCAGCTATTTTTGGTGTATGTTTTGGATTATTCTCTAACTACCTTTGTTCCTTTCTTTATTTCCCTTGTAGAGCATTGTGGCAATGGTGGCACAAGAATTTCCCAAGGCAGAACACAAGCATTGCACAAGACACATCTTCGGTAATTGGCACAAAAGCTACAAGGGGGATGAAATGAAGCTTTTATTCTGGAATTGTGCCAAAGCCTACAATAAAGTAGACTATAAGGACGCTATCGAAGCAATGAAGGAGGTAGATCCGAAGGCATTTGAGGCGTTCTTAGCATGTAAACCAGAGCTCTTTTGTAGGGCATTTCTGAAGACCGACACAAAGGCGGATGTGATTGTGACTTTGTGAGCAACATGGCGGAGACTTTCAATGCTTACATCATTAACACAAGATCTAAACATGTCATATACATGTTGGAGGACATTAGGCTGGCGTTAATGCAACGATTGATCAAGAAGAAGAGGGAAATGGAGAAGAAAACCTCTTTACTATGCCCAAGGGTTCAAGAAAGGTTAGATAAAGAAAAAGAACTTGCAGCCTTTTGTGAGGCCATTCCATCAACTCCTACAGTTTATCAAGTACAACATGATATAGACTCTATGAATGTCGATTTAGAGGCTAAGACTTGTACTTGTAGGAAGTGGGACTTGACTGGTATTCCATAACATGCATGTTGCCATGGAGTTGCTGCTATATTTGAAATGCATGCCCACCCAGAAGAGTATGTTTCTGATTGATATAAAAGGGACACTTACATTAGAGCATATAGTGCCTCTATTTCTCCTATTGCAGATCAGAGACACTGGCCTGAGGTTGAGCTACCTTTAAACCCCCCACCAATCAAGATAGGACCAGGCAGGCCAAGGAAGAAAAGGAGGGATCCTTTTGAGGATCCAAAAAAAGTGGTAAGCTCACAAGGCATGGTGTTGAACTCACCTGCTCTATTTGCAAGTCCAAGACTCACAACAAGAGAACCTGTCCTGATAAGGATCGAGTCAGTGCTTCACAAGAGGGACCAAAAAGAGGAAGAGGAAGACCTAGAAAGTATCCTAGACTTGATGCTTCGAATTCAGTGGTGCCGGCTAATGCTGAAAACCACCATGAAGCTACTGCACAACCGACTCGAGTAGGTAGATGAGGAAGAGTCATAAGGGGATGGAGAGGAGGTAGAGTTGGTAGGGGAGGGATAGGAGCAATTGGAGGTAGAAATAGGCCACCACAAGGGATGGGGGTGTTGTTTGATGAGTCCGGAAATGCGTTCACCAATGTCCCTGGAAGTTCTGGTGGGCCAAGAAGCATCCACTCAGTTCAAGCATCTACCCAAGCTTATAACAATCTCTGAAGGGCGGGAGTCATTGGTTGAAAACTCGTTACATAGGTCACTTGATCGGGCAAGAAAAAAAAAAGGAAAAAAAAAGAGACTAAAGAAAAAATCAAAAGAAAAAAAAACAGAAAAATATACAGAAAAAAGAGGAAAAGAAAATAATAATTATGGAAAAAGTGAGATGAGGTGTTTAGTTTGCCTATGTGCTCGGGAGAACGATCCTCGTACTGAACTGGTAATAGGAATGTACAGAAAGTAAATCCCCTTCCCCCAGGACCTTAAATTGCCGAAACTCGTCTTTTTGAGTCGATTTTTATACATTTTTTTGGATAGTTCAAATGAGTGTGAAAAATAATGAGTTCATTTATAATTTATATTTAGAAGCGGTCTAAAATATTATATATTGTTGAATTAATTAGTTGAATAGTTCTATGTGGAGGAAAAGTTTAGTGTATATGCTTCCTAATCTAACTCAAATATTTTTTTGACTTCTCTAACTTAGTTAACTGATTCGTCTAACTTAAAATAATTTAGTTTGTCGTCGGTGATCTTGAGTTGGTTCAGCTGAAAGCATCAAGGTTGATACATTTATTCATAGCTCATGTTTTGTCATTGTCGAGGACGACAACAAGCTAAGTGTGGGGGAATTTGATAACTCACTAATTATTCATATTTTCACCCCGTTTTTATGTGTCGTTAATATAATTTATAATATTCTTTGAACTATATAGTATACTTTTCGTTAATTTGGATATTCACTCAGGTAAATATTATTTTAGTATAATATTGACTAAATTGTACTAATTATGATATAGATACAAATTGAGCGGATGAATAAGAAGCGGAGCGAATCCATATAAAGAAAGATTACCGTTGATTAAGAATCGGAAGCAAGGAAAATAAGTCAAGTCTCAAACTAAAGACCACTTGCCAAATTGACAAGCTCACACCACATCATAAGACCCGAAGGAAATATTGGACAACCAAGGAAAATTGAAGGAAAAAAGGAAGGAAAAGCTAATATAATTCTTGTACAAGATTTGGAAAAAGGGTATACAGCACTCACAATTATGGGAAAGAAGAAAAGGAAAATCACACCACCATATCTATGGAAATTAACGAAGATATGAGGCATCAAATATGGAAACACAATATTCTCATCTCATCGGTTTCCATATTTCTACCCAGAAATCGTACTTCAAATCTTTCCTAAATTTTGACACAGTGTAACTATAAATACCCGGTTCCCATCATGAATAACTCAAGCAAGCAAGCAAACACAAAAATACCAAACCCTATTAGTAATTGAAGTTAACGGTTTTCTGGAGCTCGGAGCAGTCCGTCGGGTGAAGCGGCTTCAACTCGAGGGAAGACGGAAGCACTACTTGTGGAGGTGTCGAAACCAAATCAAGGAGGAGTCTTTCGGTTCTAGATATTAAGTTCTCTACTCCTTAATCCTTGTTAATTTCAGTTATTAATTTTGTCTTGGATCTTATATGACGTTAATCGTTCAGTTATGAAATCAATTAATTTTACCAATATTATTTTGTTAGTATTCAATTTTATACTCGTTTTTATTGTTCAATAGCTAGTTGTATTAATTGGCGCGGCGTTAAATTATACAACCGAGTAGCAACTATATTAATTTAGGACTGCGAATTGTCACTAGATTAATCTAGGAGTATAATTTGATCTAGTTAATTTTAATTGACTAGGATTAATGATGTCTTTCTTGTCCTTAATGCGACTAGTTAACTTACGGAGCGTCGAAACTTACGTAATAATTAATTAGTTAGTATTGGTGGTCGAGCGGCTCGACACCGATTATAAGTAAGGAAGGATAGGGAGATTTAGCGGCTAAATTCTCTACAATTAATCTAGTAATAAAATAATATGGGTACGACGAGTCGATTTAGTAACTGAATGGGTAACCAAGTATAAGAAATATATGAGCCGAATTATTATGCTTGTTTCACTTGTATATATTAGGTTTAGGATATTAGTATGGTTTATTTTGGAGGAGTTCATTAGTTTAAATTATTCGAGACAATTAATTAAACCCCCCATTCCGTATATATACTTGTTAATATTGTTAATATTATTATCGTAAATATGTAGTGGACTAGTTAATGAATAAATCGTCTCTCCGTGGGATCGACCCTTACTTGTACTATACTACGTAATTTTTAGTATCGTTAGTGTGATAAGAGTAAGGTTATAAATTATTAATTTGAGTGCGGTAACGACACGTATCAAATTTTGGCGCCGTTGCCGGGGAGATGTATAATTATTCGTTCTAGCTTGTACATGTGTGAATTATATTATTAGGAGATAGTATTATTAAAATTAATCTAGTGAAGATGGTATTATATTGTATACAATATCAAATTTTGGCCGTTGCCGCGGTCGCTAATTATTATATTTTCAGTCTTGATTATATTGTATACAATATCATGTTTTAACTCCCCATATTATATCAGGATATGTTTTGATAGTGTGTGAATATATATTATCATGATTTAATTTATCAAATTTTGCATGTGAATATACGTACCAAATTGTATTACTGTATATATTATTTAAGTTTGCACATACTTTTATGGTATACTTGACTGTTTTTATGTTGTTTGATATTTTGACTTTATGTTGCATTACTGTGTACTTCAGAATTTTATCTTTCGACGTCAAGTACTAGTTGTAGAAAGCTAAATATGGTAAATTAGTATCAATATTCTAATTTTGGTATGCACGTATCAAGTCATATTTTGTGCATACACCTATCAATTAAATTTACCAAATTGTGTATACAGGAGCATTTTTGCATACCAAATTATTTTGCATACAAAATTTAACTTTGGAAATTTTGTGTGCATGCACACTGGACCATACACGTCGAAATTTTTATCAAATTTATCAATTCTTTAGTTTTTTTTTTATTTTTTTTATTGGTGCTGTATTAATCCAAAATTAACCTATTCTCTTTGTGTATACATTCTGTGAAGCTTGGCTATTTAGTAAGTATATAAGGTAAATAGATAGATACAGCTACTAATTCTTTATTTTTTGTTTCTCTTCTCATTAGGTGTATGCATCATCATAACACTCGTCGATCCAGAGGAGCTGTAAATTTCAATCCCGAGATCGAGAAAACCGCAAGGAGGCTAAGGAAAGAATTTCTGAGAAGAAAGGCCGAGGAACCATTAGAGCTTGACAAGTTTTTTATTGAGGAAGAAGAAGTAAAGATGGCTGAGAAAACATTAAAGCAACTGGCTACACCAGATGTGACAACCACCCCATTGAGTATCGTATTTCCTACTCTTGAAAAACCTTTAAAGTTAAATTCCGGTTTTCTTAGTTTACTCCCTAAATTTTATGGTAAATCAGATGAATTGCCTAATATGCATCTAGTTGCTTTTGATTTAACTTGTTCTTCTATGGATTAATAACTGAAATTAATATCTGAAATTAACAAGGATTAAGGAGTAGAGAACTTAATATCTAGAACCGAAAGACTCCTCCTTGATTTGGTTTCGACACCTCCACAAGTAGTGCTTCCGTCTTCCCTCGAGTTGAAGCCGCTTCACCCGACGGACTGCTCCGAGCTCCAGAAAACCGTTAACTTCAATTACTAATAGGGTTTAGTATTTTTGTGTTTGCTTGCTTGAGTTATTCATGATGGGAACCGGGTATTTATAGTTACACTGTGTCAAAATTTAGGAAAGATTTGAAGTACGATTTCTGGGTAGAAATATGGAAACCGATGAGATGAGAATATTGTGTTTCCATATTTGATGCCTCATATCTTCGTTAATTTCCATAGATATGGTGGTGTGATTTTCCTTTTCTTCTTTCCCATAATTGTGAGTGCTGTATACCCTTTTTCCAAATCTTGTACAAGAATTATATTAGTTTTTCCTTCCTTTTTTCCTTCAATTTTCCTTGGTTGTCCAATATTTCCTTCGGGTCTTATGATGTGGTGTGAGCTTGTCAATTTGGCAAGTGGTCTTTAGTTTGAGACTTGACTTATTTTCCTTGCTTCCGATTCTTAATCAACGGTAATCTTTCTTTATATGGATTCGCTCCGCTTCTTATTCATCCGCTCAATTTGTATCTATATCATAATTTAGTCAATATTATACTAAAATAATATTTACCTGAGTGAATATCCAAATTAACGAAAAGTATACTATATAGTTCAAAGAATATTATAAATTATATTAACGACAGATAAAAACGGGGTGAAAATATGAATAATTAGTGAGTTATCAAATTCCCCCACACTTAGCTTGTTGTCGTCCTCGACAATGACAAAACATGAGCTATGAATAAATGTATCAACCTTGATGCTTTCAGCTGAACCAACTCAAGATCACCGACGACAAACTAAATTATTTTAAGTTAGACGAATCAGTTAACTAAGTTAGAGAAGTCAAAAAAATATTTGAGTTAGATTAGGAAGCATATACACTAAACTTTTCCTCCACATAGAACTATTCAACTAATTAATTCAACAATATATAATATTTTAGACCGCTTCTAAATATAAATTATAAATGAACTCATTATTTTTCACACTCATTTGAACTATCCAAAAAAATGTATAAAAATCGACTCAAAAAGACGAGTTTCGGCAATTTAAGGTCCTGGGGGAAGGGGATTTACTTTCTGTACATTCCTATTACCAGTTCAGTACGAGGATCGTTCTCCCGAGCACATAGGCAAACTAAACACCTCATCTCACTTTTTCCATAATTATTATTTTCTTTTCCTCTTTTTTCTGTATATTTTTCTGTTTTTTTTCTTTTGATTTTTTCTTTAGTCTCTTTTTTTTTCCTTTTTTTTTTCTTGCCCGATCAAGTGACCTATGTAACGAGTTTTCAACCAATGACTCCCGCCCTTCAGAGATTGTTATAAGCTTGGGTAGATGCTTGAACTGAGTGGATGCTTCTTGGCCCACCAGAACTTCCAGGGACATTGGTGAACGCATTTCCGGACTCATCAAACAACACCCCCATCCCTTGTGGTGGCCTATTTCTACCTCCAATTGCTCCTATCCCTCCCCTACCAACTCTACCTCCTCTCCATCCCCTTATGACTCTTCCTCATCTACCTACTCGAGTCGGTTGTGCAGTAGCTTCATGGTGGTTTTCAGCATTAGCCGGCACCACTGAATTCGAAGCATCAAGTCTAGGATACTTTCTAGGTCTTCCTCTTCCTCTTTTTGGTCCCTCTTGTGAAGCACTGACTCGATCCTTATCAGGACAGGTTCTCTTGTTGTGAGTCTTGGACTTGCAAATAGAGCAGGTGAGTTCAACACCATGCCTTGTGAGCTTACCACTTTTTTTGGATCCTCAAAAGGATCCCTCCTTTTCTTCCTTGGCCTGCCTGGTCCTATCTTGATTGGTGGGGGGTTTAAAGGTAGCTCAACCTCAGGCCAGTGTCTCTGATCTGCAATAGGAGAAATAGAGGCACTATATGCTCTAATGTAAGTGTCCCTTTTATATCAATCAGAAACATACTCTTCTGGGTGGGCATGCATTTC
The DNA here is from genome assembly GCA_958450325.1 of Agrostemma githago. Taxonomy (NCBI): domain Eukaryota; kingdom Viridiplantae; phylum Streptophyta; class Magnoliopsida; order Caryophyllales; family Caryophyllaceae; genus Agrostemma; species Agrostemma githago. Next base: position 80,084,177 of record OY288239.1, on the reverse strand, counting down.
AAATATAGCAGCAACTCCATGGCAACATGCATGTTATGGAATACCAGTCAAGTCCCACTTCCTACAAGTACAAGTCTTAGCCTCTAAATCGACATTCATAGAGTCTATATCATGTTGTACTTGATAAACTGTAGGAGTTGATGGAATGGCCTCACAAAAGGCTGCAAGTTCTTTTTCTTTATCTAACCTTTCTTGAACCCTTGGGCATAGTAAAGAGGTTTTCTTCTCCATTTCCCTCTTCTTCTTGATCAATCGTTGCATTAACGCCAGCCTAATGTCCTCCAACATGTATATGACATGTTTAGATCTTGTGTTAATGATGTAAGCATTGAAAGTCTCCGCCATGTTGCTCACAAAGTCACAATCACATCCGCCTTTGTGTCGGTCTTCAGAAATGCCCTACAAAAGAGCTCTGGTTTACATGCTAAGAACGCCTCAAATGCCTTCGGATCTACCTCCTTCATTGCTTCGATAGCGTCCTTATAGTCTACTTTATTGTAGGCTTTGGCACAATTCCAGAATAAAAGCTTCATTTCATCCCCCTTGTAGCTTTTGTGCCAATTACCGAAGATGTGTCTTGTGCAATGCTTGTGTTCTGCCTTGGGAAATTCTTGTGCCACCATTGCCACAATGCTCTACAAGGGAAATAAAGAAAGGAACAAAGGTAGTTAGAGAATAATCCAAAACATACACCAAAAATAGCTGATTTATTGCTACTGCCCTCTACTTATACACCATCAACTGCTGAATTTTATAATAAAACATTCCACAACATTCCACAAATACTCATTCCACAGTATTAATCCAAGTTCGATCGGGAGGAAAAATAATTGTATATATAACTTCAAAACATTTTTTTTAATATAAAAAATAAAAGTTAGTAATTTTTTTTTTCAAAAAAATAATTAGATTAGAGCTTGTCGTCGATTTTCTTATTTTAGTTAGCCTAAAAACGCCTAGGTTGTAACCTTAAAGCACACTTGTTAAAGTTCTTAAAATAGACTCTTTTTATTAAGATTTTGATTAACTCCCCCCCGCACTTAAGATCGACATCGCCCTCGATGACAAATGAAACATATTCGAAGAATAAAGGAGAGAGATAAGAGCACTTAGCGGATTTAGTATGTGAGTGATTCTGGTTGTATGTCCTTGTATTAGTTTTAGTCCCATAATATCAACCTTCACAGCCTCCAAAAAGTGCATAATAACAGTATTCCTGCAAAATAGAAGCACTAGACCCAAACACGTGTAACACGAAATACCCAAAAAGTTCTCAGCAACGACACGTCTTATGAAGTTTATTTTATCTAATACTAATATTTTTGTGCAACCGACACTATTAACATCCCCTTACAAAGGTTGCGAAACTCAGGGAGGCACTTAAGCCGACTCGACTAAATAAATACATAAAAATAATACAATACATTTAAGCTTGGGTTGCCTCCCAAGAAGCGCCTAATTTAACGTCTTTGGCTCGACGTAGTTAAGATATTCTTAAGAGTCCGACAATTCCGCAACCGCCATCTTAAACATACCTTCTAATCCAACCATCCGCCTTGTTTCACCCAATAATATTCCAATCACGTCTAATCCCAATATTTCTACTTCGGATTAGGGATTATTTGTGCAGGAAGCTTACCTGAGAGAGTGGTTTCAATATTACTCAAGGTCGTACATATTTGCCCCATTTGTGAATCTAATTGTTGAAGATGAGCATCTGTTTTCTGTTGGTACAACGCACCTTGGTTTTGAACTTGACCCACCGTATTAGCTAGTTTCCTTATCATGTCTTCTAGTGATACGGAATAGGGTTGAGATGCATGAGGTCTAAAATTATTTTGGTTATAGGGTCTAGGTCCTGAACCGTATCTAAGATTATGGTGATCTTTCCATCCCTCATTATAAGTGTCCGAGTACGGGTCATATTTCCTATTTTGGTTACCATTAAAACCACCCATAGCATTCACATTTTCAGACATACCAAGCTGACCAGCGTCATTAACTCGCAAATTATCAGAACTTACAGCAAAGACGGTCTTTTTCGAATGATCAGTGACAAGTTTCGAGACAAGAGTAGTCAAAGTCGCAATTTGTTGGCCATTTTCTTGAATTTGATCCCTTAAATCAGTCATATCAGCACTACTAATCCCATTTACTACACCTACATCCTTCCGAGAACTAAATTGTTGGGTATTTAAGGCCATGTTATTTAGTAGTTTCCTAGCCTCGGTCGGTGTTTTATCCGCCAACATTCCCCCACTAGCAGCATCAATGTATTGTCTATCCTTACTCAAAAGACCCTCATAAAAATAAAACAATAATAGTTGCTCAGTTATTTGATGTTGAGGACATGATGCACATAGCCTATTAAATCTTTCCCAGTATTCACATAAAGACTCATCATATCCCTGTTTAATACCACTTATTTCCTTCCTGATAGAAGCGACTTTACTAGCGGGTTGAAATTTTTCTAGAAAGGCAATTTTTAATGTATCCCAGCTAGTAATAGAACTTGGTGGTAAGTAAAACAACCATTGTTTAGCAGCCCCCTCTAACGAAAATGGAAAAGCCCGCAATTTAATGTCCTCCGGTTTAACCCCCTCACATTCCATAGAAGAACAAGTTAAATCAAAAGCAACTAGATGCATATTAGGCAATTCATCTGATTTACCATAAAATTTAGGGAGTAAACTAAGAAAACCGGAATTTAACTTTAAAGGTTTTTCAAGAGTAGGAAATATGATACTCAATGGGGTGGTTGTCACATCTGGTGTAGCCAGTTGCTTTAATGTTTTCTCAGCCATCTTTACTTCTTCTTCCTCAATAAAAAACTTGTCAAGCTCTAATGGTTCCTCGGCCTTTCTTCTCAGAAATTCTTTCCTTAGCCTCCTTGCGGTTTTCTCGATCTCGGGATTGAAATTTACAGCTCCTCTGGATCGACGAGTGTTATGATGATGCATACACCTAATGAGAAGAGAAACAAAAAATAAAGAATTAGTAGCTGTATCTATCTATTTACCTTATATACTTACTAAATAGCCAAGCTTCACAGAATGTATACACAAAGAGAATAGGTTAATTTTGGATTAATACAGCACCAATAAAAAAAATAAAAAAAAAAACTAAAGAATTGATAAATTTGATAAAAATTTCGACGTGTATGGTCCAGTGTGCATGCACACAAAATTTCCAAAGTTAAATTTTGTATGCAAAATAATTTGGTATGCAAAAATGCTCCTGTATACACAATTTGGTAAATTTAATTGATAGGTGTATGCACAAAATATGACTTGATACGTGCATACCAAAATTAGAATATTGATACTAATTTACCATATTTAGCTTTCTACAACTAGTACTTGACGTCGAAAGATAAAATTCTGAAGTACACAGTAATGCAACATAAAGTCAAAATATCAAACAACATAAAAACAGTCAAGTATACCATAAAAGTATGTGCAAACTTAAATAATATATACAGTAATACAATTTGGTACTTATATTCACATGCAAAATTTGATAAATTAAATCATGATAATATATATTCACACACTACTAAAACATATCCTGATATAATATGGGGAGTTAAAACATGATATTGTATACAATATAATCAAGACTGAAAATATAATAATTAGCGACCGCGGCAACGGCCAAAATTTGATATTGTATACAATATAATACCATCTTCACTAGATTAATTTTAATAATACTATCTCCTAATAATATAATTCACACATGTACAAGCTAGAACGAATAATTATACATCTCCCCGGCAACGGCGCCAAAATTTGATACGTGTCGTTACCGCACTCAAATTAATAATTTATAACCTTACTCTTATCACACTAACGATACTAAAAATTACGTAGTATAGTACAAGTAAGGGTCGATCCCACGGAGAGACGATTTATTCATTAACTAGTCCACTACATATTTACGATAATAATATTAACAATATTAACAAGTATATATACGGAATGGGGGGTTTAATTAATTGTCTCGAATAATTTAAACTAATGAACTCCTCCAAAATAAACCATACTAATATCCTAAACCTAATATATACAAGTGAAACAAGCATAATAATTCGGCTCATATATTTCTTATACTTGGTTACCCATTCAGTTACTAAATCGACTCGTCGTACCCATATTATTTTATTACTAGATTAATTGTAGAGAATTTAGCCGCTAAATCTCCCTATCCTTCCTTACTTATAATCGGTGTCGAGCCGCTCGACCACCAATACTAACTAATTAATTATTACGTAAGTTTCGACGCTCCGTAAGTTAACTAGTCGCATTAAGGACAAGAAAGACATCATTAATCCTAGTCAATTAAAATTAACTAGATCAAATTATACTCCTAGATTAATCTAGTGACAATTCGCAGTCCTAAATTAATATAGTTGCTACTCGGTTGTATAATTTAACGCCGCGCCAATTAATACAACTAGCTATTGAACAATAAAAACGAGTATAAAATTGAATACTAACAAAATAATATTGGTAAAATTAATTGATTTCATAACTGAACGATTAACGTCATATAAGATCCAAGACAAAATTAATAACTGAAATTAACAAGGATTAAGGAGTAGAGAACTTAATATCTAGAACCGAAAGACTCCTCCTTGATTTGGTTTCGACACCTCCACAAGTAGTGCTTCCGTCTTCCCTCGAGTTGAAGCCGCTTCACCCGACGGACTGCTCCGAGCTCCAGAAAACCGTTAACTTCAATTACTAATAGGGTTTAGTATTTTTGTGTTTGCTTGCTTGAGTTATTCATGATGGGAACCGGGTATTTATAGTTACACTGTGTCAAAATTTAGGAAAGATTTGAAGTACGATTTCTGGGTAGAAATATGGAAACCGATGAGATGAGAATATTGTGTTTCCATATTTGATGCCTCATATCTTCGTTAATTTCCATAGATATGGTGGTGTGATTTTCCTTTTCTTCTTTCCCATAATTGTGAGTGCTGTATACCCTTTTTCCAAATCTTGTACAAGAATTATATTAGTTTTTCCTTCCTTTTTTCCTTCAATTTTCCTTGGTTGTCCAATATTTCCTTCGGGTCTTATGATGTGGTGTGAGCTTGTCAATTTGGCAAGTGGTCTTTAGTTTGAGACTTGACTTATTTTCCTTGCTTCCGATTCTTAATCAACGGTAATCTTTCTTTATATGGATTCGCTCCGCTTCTTATTCATCCGCTCAATTTGTATCTATATCATAATTTAGTCAATATTATACTAAAATAATATTTACCTGAGTGAATATCCAAATTAACGAAAAGTATACTATATAGTTCAAAGAATATTATAAATTATATTAACGACAGATAAAAACGGGGTGAAAATATGAATAATTAGTGAGTTATCAAATTCCCCCACACTTAGCTTGTTGTCGTCCTCGACAATGACAAAACATGAGCTATGAATAAATGTATCAACCTTGATGCTTTCAGCTGAACCAACTCAAGATCACCGACGACAAACTAAATTATTTTAAGTTAGACGAATCAGTTAACTAAGTTAGAGAAGTCAAAAAAATATTTGAGTTAGATTAGGAAGCATATACACTAAACTTTTCCTCCACATAGAACTATTCAACTAATTAATTCAACAATATATAATATTTTAGACCGCTTCTAAATATAAATTATAAATGAACTCATTATTTTTCACACTCATTTGAACTATCCAAAAAAATGTATAAAAATCGACTCAAAAAGACGAGTTTCGGCAATTTAAGGTCCTGGGGGAAGGGGATTTACTTTCTGTACATTCCTATTACCAGTTCAGTACGAGGATCGTTCTCCCGAGCACATAGGCAAACTAAACACCTCATCTCACTTTTTCCATAATTATTATTTTCTTTTCCTCTTTTTTCTGTATATTTTTCTGTTTTTTTTCTTTTGATTTTTTCTTTAGTCTCTTTTTTTTTCCTTTTTTTTTTCTTGCCCGATCAAGTGACCTATGTAACGAGTTTTCAACCAATGACTCCCGCCCTTCAGAGATTGTTATAAGCTTGGGTAGATGCTTGAACTGAGTGGATGCTTCTTGGCCCACCAGAACTTCCAGGGACATTGGTGAACGCATTTCCGGACTCATCAAACAACACCCCCATCCCTTGTGGTGGCCTATTTCTACCTCCAATTGCTCCTATCCCTCCCCTACCAACTCTACCTCCTCTCCATCCCCTTATGACTCTTCCTCATCTACCTACTCGAGTCGGTTGTGCAGTAGCTTCATGGTGGTTTTCAGCATTAGCCGGCACCACTGAATTCGAAGCATCAAGTCTAGGATACTTTCTAGGTCTTCCTCTTCCTCTTTTTGGTCCCTCTTGTGAAGCACTGACTCGATCCTTATCAGGACAGGTTCTCTTGTTGTGAGTCTTGGACTTGCAAATAGAGCAGGTGAGTTCAACACCATGCCTTGTGAGCTTACCACTTTTTTTGGATCCTCAAAAGGATCCCTCCTTTTCTTCCTTGTCCTGCCTGGTCCTATCTTGATTGGTGGGGGGTTTAAAGGTAGCTCAACCTCAGGCCAGTGTCTCTGATCTGCAATAGGAGAAATAGAGGCACTATATGCTCTAATGTAAGTGTCCCTTTTATATCAATCAGAAACATACTCTTCTGGGTGGGCATGCATTTCAAATATAGCAGCAACTCCATGGCAACATGCATGTTATGGAATACCAGTCAAGTCCCACTTCCTACAAGTACAAGTCTTAGCCTCTAAATCGACATTCATAGAGTCTATATCATGTTGTACTTGATAAACTGTAGGAGTTGATGGAATGGCCTCACAAAAGGCTGCAAGTTCTTTTTCTTTATCTAACCTTTCTTGAACCCTTGGGCATAGTAAAGAGGTTTTCTTCTCCATTTCCCTCTTCTTCTTGATCAATCGTTGCATTAACGCCAGCCTAATGTCCTCCAACATGTATATGACATGTTTAGATCTTGTGTTAATGATGTAAGCATTGAAAGTCTCCGCCATGTTGCTCACAAAGTCACAATCACATCCGCCTTTGTGTCGGTCTTCAGAAATGCCCTACAAAAGAGCTCTGGTTTACATGCTAAGAACGCCTCAAATGCCTTCGGATCTACCTCCTTCATTGCTTCGATAGCGTCCTTATAGTCTACTTTATTGTAGGCTTTGGCACAATTCCAGAATAAAAGCTTCATTTCATCCCCCTTGTAGCTTTTGTGCCAATTACCGAAGATGTGTCTTGTGCAATGCTTGTGTTCTGCCTTGGGAAATTCTTGTGCCACCATTGCCACAATGCTCTACAAGGGAAATAAAGAAAGGAACAAAGGTAGTTAGAGAATAATCCAAAACATACACCAAAAATAGCTGATTTATTGCTACTGCCCTCTACTTATACACCATCAACTGCTGAATTTTATAATAAAACATTCCACAACATTCCACAAATACTCATTCCACAGTATTAATCCAAGTTCGATCGGGAGGAAAAATAATTGTATATATAACTTCAAAACATTTTTTTTAATATAAAAAATAAAAGTTAGTAATTTTTTTTTCAAAAAAATAATTAGATTAGAGCTTGTCGTCGATTTTCTTATTTTAGTTAGCCTAAAAACGCCTAGGTTGTAACCTTAAAGCACACTTGTTAAAGTTCTTAAAATAGACTCTTTTTATTAAGATTTTGATTAACTCCCCCCCGCACTTAAGATCGACATCGCCCTCGATGACAAATGAAACATATTCGAAGAATAAAGGAGAGAGATAAGAGCACTTAGCGGATTTAGTATGTGAGTGATTCTGGTTGTATGTCCTTGTATTAGTTTTAGTCCCATAATATCAACCTTCACAGCCTCCAAAAAGTGCATAATAACAGTATTCCTGCAAAATAGAAGCACTAGACCCAAACACGTGTAACACGAAATACCCAAAAAGTTCTCAGCAACGACACGTCTTATGAAGTTTATTTTATCTAATACTAATATTTTTGTGCAACCGACACTATTAACATCCCCTTACAAAGGTTGCGAAACTCAGGGAGGCACTTAAGCCGACTCGACTAAATAAATACATAAAAATAATACAATACATTTAAGCTTGGGTTGCCTCCCAAGAAGCGCCTAATTTAACGTCTTTGGCTCGACGTAGTTAAGATATTCTTAAGAGTCCGACAATTCCGCAACCGCCATCTTAAACATACCTTCTAATCCAACCATCCGCCTTGTTTCACCCAATAATATTCCAATCACGTCTAATCCCAATATTTCTACTTCGGATTAGGGATTATTTGTGCAGGAAGCTTACCTGAGAGAGTGGTTTCAATATTACTCAAGGTCGTACATATTTGCCCCATTTGTGAATCTAATTGTTGAAGATGAGCATCTGTTTTCTGTTGGTACAACGCACCTTGGTTTTGAACTTGACCCACCGTATTAGCTAGTTGCCTTATCATGTCTTCTAGTGATACGGAATAGGGTTGAGATACATGAGGTCTAAAATTATTTTGGTTATAGGGTCTAGGTCCTGAACCGTATCTAAGATTATGGTGATCTTTCCATCCCTCATTATAAGTGTCCGAGTACGGGTCATATTTCCTATTTTGGTTACCATTAAAACCACCCATAGCATTCACATTTTCAGACATACCAAGCTGACCAGCGTCATTAACTCGCAAATTATCAGAACTTACAGCAAAGACGGTCTTTTTCGAATGATCAGTGACAAGTTTCGAGACAAGAGTAGTCAAAGTCGCAATTTGTTGGCCATTTTCTTGAATTTGATCCCTTAAATCAGTCATATCAGCACTACTAATCCCATTTACTACACCTACATCCTTCCGAGAACTAAATTGTTGGGTATTTAAGGCCATGTTATTTAGTAGTTTCCTAGCCTCGGTCGGTGTTTTATCCGCCAACATTCCCCCACTAGCAGCATCAATGTATTGTCTATCCTTACTCAAAAGACCCTCATAAAAATAAAACAATAATAGTTGCTCAGTTATTTGATGTTGAGGACATGATGCACATAGCCTATTAAATCTTTCCCAGTATTCACATAAAGACTCATCATATCCCTGTTTAATACCACTTATTTCCTTCCTGATAGAAGCGACTTTACTAGCGGGTTGAAATTTTTCTAGAAAAGCAATTTTTAATGTATCCCAGCTAGTAATAGAACTTGGTGGTAAGTAAAACAACCATTGTTTAGCAGCCCCCTCTAACGAAAATGGAAAAGCCCGCAATTTAATGTCCTCCGGTTTAACCCCCTCACATTCCATAGAAGAACAAGTTAAATCAAAAGCAACTAGATGCATATTAGGCAATTCATCTGATTTACCATAAAATTTAGGGAGTAAACTAAGAAAACCGGAATTTAACTTTAAAGGTTTTTCAAGAGTAGGAAATACGATACTCAATGGGGTGGTTGTCACATCTGGTGTAGCCAGTTGCTTTAATGTTTTCTCAGCCATCTTTACTTCTTCTTCCTCAATAAAAAACTTGTCAAGCTCTAATGGTTCCTCGGCCTTTCTTCTCAGAAATTCTTTCCTTAGCCTCCTTGCGGTTTTCTCGATCTCGGGATTGAAATTTACAGCTCCTCTGGATCGACGAGTGTTATGATGATGCATACACCTAATGAGAAGAGAAACAAAAAATAAAGAATTAGTAGCTGTATCTATCTATTTACCTTATATACTTACTAAATAGCCAAGCTTCACAGAATGTATACACAAAGAGAATAGGTTAATTTTGGATTAATACAGCACCAATAAAAAAAATAAAAAAAAAACTAAAGAATTGATAAATTTGATAAAAATTTCGACGTGTATGGTCCAGTGTGCATGCACACAAAATTTCCAAAGTTAAATTTTGTATGCAAAATAATTTGGTATGCAAAAATGCTCCTGTATACACAATTTGGTAAATTTAATTGATAGGTGTATGCACAAAATATGACTTGATACGTGCATACCAAAATTAGAATATTGATACTAATTTACCATATTTAGCTTTCTACAACTAGTACTTGACGTCGAAAGATAAAATTCTGAAGTACACAGTAATGCAACATAAAGTCAAAATATCAAACAACATAAAAACAGTCAAGTATACCATAAAAGTATGTGCAAACTTAAATAATATATACAGTAATACAATTTGGTACGTATATTCACATGCAAAATTTGATAAATTAAATCATGATAATATATATTCACACACTACTAAAACATATCCTGATATAATATGGGGAGTTAAAACATGATATTGTATACAATATAATCAAGACTGAAAATATAATAATTAGCGATCGCGGCAACGGCCAAAATTTGATATTGTATACAATATAATACCATCTTCACTAGATTAATTTTAATAATACTATCTCCTAATAATATAATTCACACATGTACAAGCTAGAACGAATAATTATACATCTCCCCGGCAACGGCGCCAAAATTTGATACGTGTCGTTACCGCACTCAAATTAATAATTTATAACCTTACTCTTATCACACTAACGATACTAAAAATTACGTAGTATAGTACAAGTAAGGGTCGATCCCACGGAGAGACGATTTATTCATTAACTAGTCCACTACATATTTACGATAATAATATTAACAATATTAACAAGTATATATACGGAATGGGGGGTTTAATTAATTGTCTCGAATAATTTAAACTAATGAACTCCTCCAAAATAAACCATACTAATATCCTAAACCTAATATATACAAGTGAAACAAGCATAATAATTCGGCTCATATATTTCTTATACTTGGTTACCCATTCAGTTACTAAATCGACTCGTCGTACCCATATTATTTTATTACTAGATTAATTGTAGAGAATTTAGCCGCTAAATCTCCCTATCCTTCCTTACTTATAATCGGTGTCGAGCCGCTCGACCACCAATACTAACTAATTAATTATTACGTAAGTTTCGACGCTCCGTAAGTTAACTAGTCGCATTAAGGACAAGAAAGACATCATTAATCCTAGTCAATTAAAATTAACTAGATCAAATTATACTCCTAGATTAATCTAGTGACAATTCGCAGTCCTAAATTAATATAGTTGCTACTCGGTTGTATAATTTAACGCCGCGCCAATTAATACAACTAGCTATTGAACAATAAAAACGAGTATAAAATTGAATACTAACAAAATAATATTGGTAAAATTAATTGATTTCATAACTGAACGATTAACGTCATATAAGATCCAAGACAAAATTAATAACTGAAATTAACAAGGATTAAGGAGTAGAGAACTTAATATCTAGAACCGAAAGACTCCTCCTTGATTTGGTTTCGACACCTCCACAAGTAGTGCTTCCGTCTTCCCTCGAGTTGAAGCCGCTTCACCCGACGGACTGCTCCGAGCTCCAGAAAACCGTTAACTTCAATTACTAATAGGGTTTAGTATTTTTGTGTTTGCTTGCTTGAGTTATTCATGATGGGAACCGGGTATTTATAGTTACACTGTGTCAAAATTTAGGAAAGATTTGAAGTACGATTTCTGGGTAGAAATATGGAAACCGATGAGATGAGAATATTGTGTTTCCATATTTGATGCCTCATATCTTCGTTAATTTCCATAGATATGGTGGTGTGATTTTCCTTTTCTTCTTTCCCATAATTGTGAGTGCTGTATACCCTTTTTCCAAATCTTGTACAAGAATTATATTAGTTTTTCCTTCCTTTTTTCCTTCAATTTTCCTTGGTTGTCCAATATTTCCTTCGGGTCTTATGATGTGGTGTGAGCTTGTCAATTTGGCAAGTGGTCTTTAGTTTGAGACTTGACTTATTTTCCTTGCTTCCGATTCTTAATCAACGGTAATCTTTCTTTATATGGATTCGCTCCGCTTCTTATTCATCCGCTCAATTTGTATCTATATCATAATTTAGTCAATATTATACTAAAATAATATTTACCTGAGTGAATATCCAAATTAACGAAAAGTATACTATATAGTTCAAAGAATATTATAAATTATATTAACGACAGATAAAAACGGGGTGAAAATATGAATAATTAGTGAGTTATCAAATTCCCCCACACTTAGCTTGTTGTCGTCCTCGACAATGACAAAACATGAGCTATGAATAAATGTATCAACCTTGATGCTTTCAGCTGAACCAACTCAAGATCACCGACGACAAACTAAATTATTTTAAGTTAGACGAATCAGTTAACTAAGTTAGAGAAGTCAAAAAAATATTTGAGTTAGATTAGGAAGCATATACACTAAACTTTTCCTCCACATAGAACTATTCAACTAATTAATTCAACAATATATAATATTTTAGACCGCTTCTAAATATAAATTATAAATGAACTCATTATTTTTCACACTCATTTGAACTATCCAAAAAAATGTATAAAAATCGACTCAAAAAGACGAGTTTCGGCAATTTAAGGTCCTGGGGGAAGGGGATTTACTTTCTGTACATTCCTATTACCAGTTCAGTACGAGGATCGTTCTCCCGAGCACATAGGCAAACTAAACACCTCATCTCACTTTTTCCATAATTATTATTTTCTTTTCCTCTTTTTTCTGTATATTTTTCTGTTTTTTTTCTTTTGATTTTTTCTTTAGTCTCTTTTTTTTTCCTTTTTTTTTTCTTGCCCGATCAAGTGACCTATGTAACGAGTTTTCAACCAATGACTCCCGCCCTTCAGAGATTGTTATAAGCTTGGGTAGATGCTTGAACTGAGTGGATGCTTCTTGGCCCACCAGAACTTCCAGGGACATTGGTGAACGCATTTCCGGACTCATCAAACAACACCCCCATCCCTTGTGGTGGCCTATTTCTACCTCCAATTGCTCCTATCCCTCCCCTACCAACTCTACCTCCTCTCCATCCCCTTATGACTCTTCCTCATCTACCTACTCGAGTCGGTTGTGCAGTAGCTTCATGGTGGTTTTCAGCATTAGCCGGCACCACTGAATTCGAAGCATCAAGTCTAGGATACTTTCTAGGTCTTCCTCTTCCTCTTTTTGGTCCCTCTTGTGAAGCACTGACTCGATCCTTATCAGGACAGGTTCTCTTGTTGTGAGTCTTGGACTTGCAAATAGAGCAGGTGAGTTCAACACCATGCCTTGTGAGCTTACCACTTTTTTTGGATCCTCAAAAGGATCCCTCCTTTTCTTCCTTGGCCTGCCTGGTCCTATCTTGATTGGTGGGGGGTTTAAAGGTAGCTCAACCTCAGGCCAGTGTCTCTGATCTGCAATAGGAGAAATAGAGGCACTATATGCTCTAATGTAAGTGTCCCTTTTATATCAATCAGAAACATACTCTTCTGGGTGGGCATGCATTTCAAATATAGCAGCAACTCCATGGCAACATGCATGTTATGGAATACCAGTCAAGTCCCACTTCCTACAAGTACAAGTCTTAGCCTCTAAATCGACATTCATAGAGTCTATATCATGTTGTACTTGATAAACTGTAGGAGTTGATGGAATGGCCTCACAAAAGGCTGCAAGTTCTTTTTCTTTATCTAACCTTTCTTGAACCCTTGGGCATAGTAAAGAGGTTTTCTTCTCCATTTCCCTCTTCTTCTTGATCAATCGTTGCATTACCGCCAGCCTAATGTCCTCCAACATGTATATGACATGTTTAGATCTTGTGTTAATGATGTAAGCATTGAAAGTCTCCGCCATGTTGCTCACAAAGTCACAATCACATCCGCCTTTGTGTCGGTCTTCAGAAATGCCCTACAAAAGAGCTCTGGTTTACATGCTAAGAACGCCTCAAATGCCTTCGGATCTACCTCCTTCATTGCTTCGATAGCGTCCTTATAGTCTACTTTATTGTAGGCTTTGGCACAATTCCAGAATAAAAGCTTCATTTCATCCCCCTTGTAGCTTTTGTGCCAATTACCGAAGATGTGTCTTGTGCAATGCTTGTGTTCTGCCTTGGGAAATTCTTGTGCCACCATTGCCACAATGCTCTACAAGGGAAATAAAGAAAGGAACAAAGGTAGTTAGAGAATAATCCAAAACATACACCAAAAATAGCTGATTTATTGCTACTGCCCTCTACTTATACACCATCAACTGCTGAATTTTATAATAAAACATTCCACAACATTCCACAAATACTCATTCCACAGTATTAATCCAAGTTCGATCGGGAGGAAAAATAATTGTATATATAACTTCAAAACATTTTTTTTAATATAAAAAATAAAAGTTAGTAATTTTTTTTTCAAAAAAATAATTAGATTAGAGCTTGTCGTCGATTTTCTTATTTTAGTTAGCCTAAAAACGCCTAGGTTGTAACCTTAAAGCACACTTGTTAAAGTTCTTAAAATAGACTCTTTTTATTAAGATTTTGATTAACTCCCCCCCGCACTTAAGATCGACATCGCCCTCGATGACAAATGAAACATATTCGAAGAATAAAGGAGAGAGATAAGAGCACTTAGCGGATTTAGTATGTGAGTGATTCTGGTTGTATGTCCTTGTATTAGTTTTAGTCCCATAATATCAACCTTCACAGCCTCCAAAAAGTGCATAATAACAGTATTCCTGCAAAATAGAAGCACTAGACCCAAACACGTGTAACACGAAATACCCAAAAAGTTCTCAGCAACGACACGTCTTATGAAGTTTATTTTATCTAATACTAATATTTTTGTGCAACCGACACTATTAACATCCCCTTACAAAGGTTGCGAAACTCAGGGAGGCACTTAAGCCGACTCGACTAAATAAATACATAAAAATAATACAATACATTTAAGCTTGGGTTGCCTCCCAAGAAGCGCCTAATTTAACGTCTTTGGCTCGACGTAGTTAAGATATTCTTAAGAGTCCGACAATTCCGCAACCGCCATCTTAAACATACCTTCTAATCCAACCATCCGCCTTGTTTCACCCAATAATATTCCAATCACGTCTAATCCCAATATTTCTACTTCGGATTAGGGATTATTTGTGCAGGAAGCTTACCTGAGAGAGTGGTTTCAATATTACTCAAGGTCGTACATATTTGCCCCATTTGTGAATCTAATTGTTGAAGATGAGCATCTGTTTTCTGTTGGTACAACGCACCTTGGTTTTGAACTTGACCCACCGTATTAGCTAGTTGCCTTATCATGTCTTCTAGTGATACGGAATAGGGTTGAGATGCATGAGGTCTAAAATTATTTTGGTTATAGGGTCTAGGTCCTGAACCGTATCTAAGATTATGGTGATCTTTCCATCCCTCATTATAAGTGTCCGAGTACGGGTCATATTTCCTATTTTGGTTACCATTAAAACCACCCATAGCATTCACATTTTCAGACATACCAAGCTGACCAGCGTCATTAACTCGCAAATTATCAGAACTTACAGCAAAGACGGTCTTTTTCGAATGATCAGTGACAAGTTTCGAGACAAGAGTAGTCAAAGTCGCAATTTGTTGGCCATTTTCTTGAATTTGATCCCTTAAATCAGTCATATCAGCACTACTAATCCCATTTACTACACCTACATCCTTCCGAGAACTAAATTGTTGGGTATTTAAGGCCATGTTATTTAGTAGTTTCCTAGCCTCGGTCGGTGTTTTATCCGCCAACATTCCCCCACTAGCAGCATCAATGTATTGTCTATCCTTACTCAAAAGACCCTCATAAAAATAAAACAATAATAGTTGCTCAGTTATTTGATGTTGAGGACATGATGCACATAGCCTATTAAATCTTTCCCAGTATTCACATAAAGACTCATCATATCCCTGTTTAATACCACTTATTTCCTTCCTGATAGAAGCGACTTTACTAGCGGGTTGAAATTTTTCTAGAAAAGCAATTTTTAATGTATCCCAGCTAGTAATAGAACTTGGTGGTAAGTAAAACAACCATTGTTTAGCAGCCCCCTCTAACGAAAATGGAAAAGCCCGCAATTTAATGTCCTCCGGTTTAACCCCCTCACATTCCATAGAAGAACAAGTTAAATCAAAAGCAACTAGATGCATATTAGGCAATTCATCTGATTTACCATAAAATTTAGGGAGTAAACTAAGAAAACCGGAATTTAACTTTAAAGGTTTTTCAAGAGTAGGAAATACGATACTCAATGGGGTGGTTGTCACATCTGGTGTAGCCAGTTGCTTTAATGTTTTCTCAGCCATCTTTACTTCTTCTTCCTCAATAAAAAACTTGTCAAGCTCTAATGGTTCCTCGGCCTTTCTTCTCAGAAATTCTTTCCTTAGCCTCCTTGCGGTTTTCTCGATCTCGGGATTGAAATTTACAGCTCCTCTGGATCGACGAGTGTTATGATGATGCATACACCTAATGAGAAGAGAAACAAAAAATAAAGAATTAGTAGCTGTATCTATCTATTTACCTTATATACTTACTAAATAGCCAAGCTTCACAGAATGTATACACAAAGAGAATAGGTTAATTTTGGATTAATACAGCACCAATAAAAAAAATAAAAAAAAAACTAAAGAATTGATAAATTTGATAAAAATTTCGACGTGTATGGTCCAGTGTGCATGCACACAAAATTTCCAAAGTTAAATTTTGTATGCAAAATAATTTGGTATGCAAAAATGCTCCTGTATACACAATTTGGTAAATTTAATTGATAGGTGTATGCACAAAATATGACTTGATACGTGCATACCAAAATTAGAATATTGATACTAATTTACCATATTTAGCTTTCTACAACTAGTACTTGACGTCGAAAGATAAAATTCTGAAGTACACAGTAATGCAACATAAAGTCAAAATATCAAACAACATAAAAACAGTCAAGTATACCATAAAAGTATGTGCAAACTTAAATAATATATACAGTAATACAATTTGGTACGTATATTCACATGCAAAATTTGATAAATTAAATCATGATAATATATATTCACACACTATCAAAACATATCCTGATATAATATGGGGAGTTAAAACATGATATTGTATACAATATAATCAAGACTGAAAATATAATAATTAGCGACCGCGGCAACGGCCAAAATTTGATATTGTATACAATATAATACCATCTTCACTAGATTAATTTTAATAATACTATCTCCTAATAATATAATTCACACATGTACAAGCTAGAACGAATAATTATACATCTCCCCGGCAACGGCGCCAAAATTTGATACGTGTCGTTACCGCACTCAAATTAATAATTTATAACCTTACTCTTATCACACTAACGATACTAAAAATTACGTAGTATAGTACAAGTAAGGGTCGATCCCACGGAGAGACGATTTATTCATTAACTAGTCCACTACATATTTACGATAATAATATTAACAATATTAACAAGTATATATACGGAATGGGGGGTTTAATTAATTGTCTCGAATAATTTAAACTAATGAACTCCTCCAAAATAAACCATACTAATATCCTAAACCTAATATATACAAGTGAAACAAGCATAATAATTCGGCTCATATATTTCTTATACTTGGTTACCCATTCAGTTACTAAATCGACTCGTCGTACCCATATTATTTTATTACTAGATTAATTGTAGAGAATTTAGCCGCTAAATCTCCCTATCCTTCCTTACTTATAATCGGTGTCGAGCCGCTCGACCACCAATACTAACTAATTAATTATTACGTAAGTTTCGACGCTCCGTAAGTTAACTAGTCGCATTAAGGACAAGAAAGACATCATTAATCCTAGTCAATTAAAATTAACTAGATCAAATTATACTCCTAGATTAATCTAGTGACAATTCGCAGTCCTAAATTAATATAGTTGCTACTCGGTTGTATAATTTAACGCCGCGCCAATTAATACAACTAGCTATTGAACAATAAAAACGAGTATAAAATTGAATACTAACAAAATAATATTGGTAAAATTAATTGATTTCATAACTGAACGATTAACGTCATATAAGATCCAAGACAAAATTAATAACTGAAATTAACAAGGATTAAGGAGTAGAGAACTTAATATCTAGAACCGAAAGACTCCTCCTTGATTTGGTTTCGACACCTCCACAAGTAGTGCTTCCGTCTTCCCTCGAGTTGAAGCCGCTTCACCCGACGGACTGCTCCGAGCTCCAGAAAACCGTTAACTTCAATTACTAATAGGGTTTGGTATTTTTGTGTTTGCTTGCTTGCTTGAGTTATTCATGATGGGAACCGGGTATTTATAGTTACACTGTGTCAAAATTTAGGAAAGATTTGAAGTACGATTTCTGGGTAGAAATATGGAAACCGATGAGATGAGAATATTGTGTTTCCATATTTGATGCCTCATATCTTCGTTAATTTCCATAGATATGGTGGTGTGATTTTCCTTTTCTTCTTTCCCATAATTGTGAGTGCTGTATACCCTTTTTCCAAATCTTGTACAAGAATTATATTAGTTTTTCCTTCCTTTTTTCCTTCAATTTTCCTTGGTTGTCCAATATTTCCTTCGGGTCTTATGATGTGGTGTGAGCTTGTCAATTTGGCAAGTGGTCTTTAGTTTGAGACTTGACTTATTTTTCTTGCTTCCGATTCTTAATCAACGGTAATCTTTCTTTATATGGATTCGCTCCGCTTCTTATTCATCCGCTCAATTTGTATCTATATCATAATTAGTACAATTTAGTCAATATTATACTAAAATAATATTTACCTGAGTGAATATCCAAATTAACGAAAAGTATACTATATAGTTCAAAGAATATTATAAATTATATTAACGACACATAAAAACGGGGTGAAAATATGAATAATTAGTGAGTTATCATAACAATCTCTGAAATTCTACATTACGGCAATGATGTACTGTCGTACAAACTTCATTATGAACTTCGTTAAGTTTATGGTTTTCGTTTGAACTTCATTAAGTTTGTGGTTGTTGTATGAACTTCGTTAAGTTCATGGTTGCTGTATGAACTTTGTTAAGTTTTAGGTTTATGTACGAACTTCGTAATTTCAAACGACCGGCATGTGTTTGGTGCACACTTTTTGTAAACTGTTGTTCACACTGCTAATGCATGAAGTTTATGGTTTGGGATGTAAAGTTCAAGTTTTGTGGTTCATCTGCTACGGCCTACTGCTACTGTAACGCTACCCATTTACGCAACATTCAAAGTTGTAAGAATGTTGCTGCTAATGTGTGTTGTTGTTCAGTTTCTGATTGTTGGACTAATAATGCCACAATTTCATTACCTTTCATTAATTAAGATGTTGGACAATACATACTCCATGTTTAACAAACTCCATTATCGATTCCATTGATATTAACTGCTACAAGTACTAATCTACTGCTACATGGAGGATCAAGTACTCGACATTACTCCTTAAAGAGCCAACAAACGGCAAAAAAAATCCACGACATAATTAACCAAAGCATAACTTTCTTCTCCCCTTTCACGTGTGCAAGCAGTTCAACCCTTAGCTCGACAACCTCCTTCTTCAAACTTTGTTTCTTCATCAACAACTTCACAATTTTTTCATCCAACATATGTTTCTGAAATGCATCCACTTCATAATCCTTGTCTTCACACTCGAACCTTGATTTCATATCTTCCACCATCATGAAGTAACTACACCCATTGTTCTTCAAAGGGCATCAATTAAACATTTTCAAATCAGAATTGGATAGGAAAAAACAACATTAAAATAGACATAAATACTGGAAAATTAATCAACATACCGGCCAAAGAGGACAACCATAAAATTTCTTCCCCATGTTTTCCCCCTTCTTAATAGTCCTCATCACTGCACGTAATTTGTGATTGCACAGAACTTCATTCGCTAATTTCGAATCCCACGAATTTGAAGAGCTTGCATTTGATGGAGAACTCATTATTAGATTTATTGAAGAGGAGGAAACCCAGAAAAATTTAGAGGAGGAGGAGAGCAGCCATCGAAGAGAAGGAGGAGGGTGAGCATTTAAGAGCATTTCAATGGCCGGTTGATTTTTACTTAACTAACCTACTGTTGTAGGTCATAAGTGTGCATATACCACTGTTGTTAACCTGTTTCAATCTTTTGTGTTATTATTAGATTTATTGTAATTGGTATATTATTGGAACACGCCCTATAGTCGGTATTATTGCCATTAAATAACCCATAATTATAATATCCAAATTCATTTCAAGCAAATTCAATTCAAGGTAAATAATTACGTGATAAAACAAAATAATTGTGATCGGCTATTAAAAAAATACGTAGACATTTATGATAATGTAACAAAATATAAATCTCAAAACTATCGAAACTAAGTGTTGAGAACGTCTTACCTAAGCTTGGACTCTCTGAGACACAACTGTAATACGTCAAAAACTAAAAAAAAAAAAAAAAAAAAAACATACCGTCATTATACGAGAAGTCTCATTGGGGAATTAGTGAGAAAAAAATATGTTCATAAAAAATATACGGAGTACATTGAGTAAGATTACTCGATTATATTTATCATCTTTCGATTTTAAATAATTAAATCAGATAAAAAAACACACCGTCATTATACGAGAAGTCTCATTGGGGAATTAGTGAGAAAAAAATATGTTCATAAAAAATATACGGAGTACATTGAGTAAGATTAATCGATTATATTTATCATCTTTCGATTTTAAATAATTTTCTCAGATCAAAATGTAAAGATTAAAAATGAACTTACCGATTAGATATTTATAAGTACTCACTAAATATAAAATTCTAAATTTACCGTGCATTATTGCACGGGATCTATACTACTTAAGAGATAAAGGTTATAAACTTATAATGGAATAACCCATTTAGGGGCCGTTTGGTTTCTCAATTTAGGTATGAGATATGGGCTTAGAATGAATCAAACCTATAGGTTTGGTTGACAAATATTTCATTTCGATAGTCATATCTCAAACCCTAATGGTGGGTTTCTCATATCCCTCATGGTATAATTTTCTCATATCCAAGGGAGGAGGTGGATATGAGATTCATACCCTTTTCAAACTTTGTTTGATTTTCCGAAAAAGAATTGTTCCAATTTTTTTTAAAAAATATTTTATAGAAAAACACTAATTTAAAATACTAAAAAAAATATTTAGATTTTTTTTTGAAGAACTCCGCGTTTTATATCGCCAAAAAAGTACTCCCTCCTAGTTTTTTTTATCTTCCCTCTTTTCTTTTTGGCACTAGTTCACCAATCTTCCCTCTTTCCATTTTTGGGTTGTACTTTAATCATTTTTTTATTCTTGCTTAAATTCTTTATTCTTCCTTTCCTCACAAACCCCACCATATTTCTACTTTATACCCACATTTTCTTACTTTTGCCAAAAAAAAGAGGAAAAACAACTAGGAGGGAGTAGTTTTTAATGAAATTTATTTAATTTTTCTTTCATGCTAAATTTTTTAGATTTAATATAGTCAGTGTTATATAAATTTTTTATATATTTAAAACATAATTACTAAATATAATTTTTAAAAAACTAAAATTTTGAATTTGATTCTCAATCATCTAAAAAATGAACCAAACACCGAATATCATGAATCAAGTTCCAACTCCATACAACCCTGGTTTGATTACTGATTCAAACTCCATACCTTTTTGCAAACCAAACGGCCCCTTAATGTTTGGATTCACGTGAAATTTTTAAGATTGGGTTATGATCGGTCGAGACACTGTGACAAAAACCCGCCAACTTTGGGATCGGATTAGAGTTGAGGTATTCAGACATGAACCTGACTGTAATTGATCACTACCAAGTACTCCACAAACCCATGACAAGAATCTCAAGAACCTTAGAAACCATGTTGCCTTAATTAAATTAAATTCACAAAAACTATGAAGAGACGATTTTTTGATTAAATTATGCAGAAATGTCATTCAAGATGAATTTTATTAGTTAAATTAAAGCACTAAATAAGCTGCATAAAAATTAGAGGTATCTATATTCTATAACAATCATACAAAATATATACCGAATTACAGAGTGGTTTTTTTTTGGTAGAAGGATTAGAATTCTAAAGTCATGTAAACAGCTTGAATGCATCATTTGATGAGAATGCATCTTATCGGCGATCCCTCTGCGCCGAGGAGCCTTAAGGGCAAACAATGGACATTATACATTCCAGCAGGGACATCATCGAGCTTTAGACCTTCCACCAGTATAATTTCCTGCAGCACGAAGATTATTCATTGCAAAAAACAAAAGATGGGAAATCTATTTCTTGCGCTCAGAATAAAATCTCAGGTAGAACTGTAGAAGTGGAGATGTTACTTACCTTGCTTTCTAGGAACACGAGATGAGAAGATTCCAAATGATCGAATGATGCGGCAGATAAATAGTCGATACCTGTCAATGTAATGATTCAAGGAAGTCAAAACTATGAAATACAGGAGGATGCATTGATAAGGCAAAACCATCAACCAACCAGCATACCAAAACTGGAAATCTTGGTCTTACCAACAAGCTTGATGTCGGTGTTGTCAATCAGCCATTGTGCTCCGTCCTTCTTGAAACCCACGTAGCTCGAATCAAACGCCTTTTGGAACATAAGTTTCCTGATATGAAAGCACTGTTTTGATCAAGTTGCGGATATAGCAATACAAGAAACCAAGTAAAGCTGAGTATGGTGAAGGTTTTACATTTTATCAACGGTCAACAACCCAACAGTCAACACTTAGACCGGGCAAACAAGTCAAGTCATTTTCGTGTTTGTAAGAATCCAGGTCAGATCGGATTTGGATCATATTCGGGTGTTATTATTAAGTTATTTAGGGGTAATAATTCTTATAAGGAAATACACATATGGGTCCGGCTAGGTCAATTCGAGTTACGGGTCAAGCCTTCATCAACAATTAATCCGATCACAGCTTCAAATTGAAACTCGGCTAATCAGACGGTCAGGGTAATATAACATAACCATTCAAAAGGAAACTAAGGTAAAGAATAGAAAATTTGATGCAAAACACAGTCTAAATGAACATGACATGCTAAAACAGTAGCCAGCGTATAAATATACCTGTCGGTGTTCAGAGTTCTGAAAAGCACACGACGTACTCCTTTAGGAATGTGCAGGGACTTCATCACCGTCTCTGTAAAATAGATACAGTATTACATCAGTTTATTAATCAGTTACACACTTACATCCCTTCAGTCACAAGTTACAAGTACCAAATGGTAAAAAATCATTTGTTGTAAGACTGTAAGAGCGTAGTAGTAGAAATCTATTATATTGGTTAACATATGTAGGTCTAATGTTTAATGATGAAATCTATAGTATTGAAAAAACAGTAAAACCCGCAGTTCATGTAAAACTGCACAAAACTTCACTTTGTTTGATCTACAGCAAGTAACATACTACTGAGCGCATCCATAAACTAGTGGATACGCAAAAGCCTGCACAATAATTCAGGAACAGGATCCCTCCTCGGCCACAAAAGAAAAACAATGGGAGTTCGAATAATTCAGGAACAGAAATCTCTTGGTTTTTCAGTTCATCACGGATAACATATAGGCATTGCTTTTCCCGCTCACTTCAGTTGAGTTTAGTTAAGCCCAATTTAACACACTTCACTTCAATGAAGAACAGGGGCATACTCGTACGTACTAGTGGAAACTAGGAAGACGGTAATACAATGAAGAAATGTTATTCGAGAAAGGTTGTTCATTTCAGAGAAATACTGTAAAGAGAGGGATTATGGTTTGTACGAGTGTGTAGCGAAAAAGACATGATGGAGAAGTATACCAGTTATGTTGCTATTCCTAGGTACATCAACCAGTAGTGCAGGACCTGTCATCAAAGAAAAAACAGCCAGTTATCAGCTCAAATATCAGTTATCATTGCAAATTGGCACTCTCTACTGAATTACTAAGGGTTACCATCAAAATTTTCAACTTTTTAGTCTAAAGTTTCTATTTTTATTCACTCATAATTTCCAATCTCATCAACCACATTACTGTATTCTTTTCACTATCTATTTCCTACTGCTAATGAGATAAGCTTACGACTCAGGATACTCATGACTTGGGTTTGAATCTCGTACACTGTCGATTTCCTGATGCCAGTGACAAGCTTTAAGACGTGTTTTAAACAAGAGTATCAACATAGAATTCAATAAACAAACTCCAAATTCGCCAAATAAAAATAAAAAATTAAAGTGAGAAATGTAGTACCATTAAGAAGATCGAGATCAAGGGTATCAACATCAAAGCCAGCATCAAGATAGTCGTCAAAAAAATGAGCAGGAGAATCAACATGCGTTCCAGTATGAGTAGGAATCTTCATCTCCGAATTATTAGCAATCGATCCATTCCTCTTACTCTTCACCAACCATATGAACTGACCCAAACCCGAATCCGACCCGAAATTCGGCATGGTGGGTGTTATTCGGTGAGTAATGTCGATTATTCGGCCCCCATCGCCGTGTGTTTCTCTTCGTTCTGGGATCAGGGTGCATGAGTCGCCGCCGTATGCGGCGGGGTAGGGGGTGGCGGAGGTGGTGGTTAGGAGGAGGAGCACGAGGAAGGGGAGGAGGGGGTTCATGGTGGTAATTAGTGTAAACGAGGATTTAGGGGAGCAAAAGGGAGTGAGTACCGAGTAGTGTTGGGATCATGGGATGTAGATGAAGGATGACATGTATTTATGTGGAGCACTTCCCCCCGAGTCTCGTAAAGTTTCTACTTTTATCAAAATCCCCGGCCTCAAAAAGCTTCTTGAGGCCGATTTGAATAATGAGGTCCCAACCGGCTTATGTCAATTAAGAATAGGTTGGACTATTTCGGATTATGGGTCAAACTTTAGTCCTTTATTTGAGTACCAGGTCGGGCAATTCATGTTGGGTCATTTGTGTCAGAGTCAGTTTTGTTATGTCTAAGTCTAACTAGAATGTATTATTGCGCAGACAGGTCACAAGATCGTTTTTATGGTCGAGTTCGTGAGAGACAAGACGATTTCAAGTCATTTTCATCACGTCGTTTTCGAGTTTGTTGTTACCACTAATTTTGTACGTATCTTTTCATATGTAAGATGTCATTTGATGTAAGTAGTCAAACACGACTCTTCAGTTCAATGGACGAATCTGATCGGTTCTGTCTTGTTTGATGCCAAAGTAGTGTGATCTATTGATTTAGATATCTATGGTTTCACCGAGTATTTGTTTGTTACGTAAAGATTCGGATCCGTGATAGATGACTTTTCATTAAGTTTATAAAAGTCCATTTTACCGTATCTAATTAACTTATTTTCATAACTTTATTTATTGATCGTAAGACTCGTAATTCAAATTCCACCATCAAATAAAAGATCTTCTTAGAGATCATCTTTCATCAAAAGAATAAATATTTGTTCAAATTCATTTTTGTTTTTCATGGATAAAAATCAAAGTCAATTTTAGTAATTAATCCTTCTAACAGCACAAAATCAAATTATACAGTGAACACTTAGATCAATTGCCAAAATCTTTGTTTCGAGCTCAAGTTCAAACAAAAGTTTTAACTGTTTTACCATCTTTAACATCGTACCCGACTTGAATCCCGAATAAACCATTAAAAAAACAAGGAATTAGGCTCTCATAAAACTCCAAATTTCTCCCTCACCAATTTGCTAAACCTATCCCCTTCTTAAACCCTAACAATTTCATCAATTGCTTCACCAACCTCACTGATTTGATCTGAAATTAGCTTTCTCGACATGGGTTTGGACAATATCAGGTTATTCTCCTCTTTTAATTAATCTTTTTTTTTTTTTGCTTTTTTGTAGTATTCATCTTCCTCTGATTTGTTTAATCGAGCTAATCTTGAAAATTATCTAACTTTATGATCAATTTTCCCACAGGACAAATGCTTCCGAGAAATCAGATCGCAAATTTGAAAAGAAACTTCAATTTTATTCAAGTATGTGGGTTTTCTTCAATTTAATTCAGCTGAAAGTTTGCAGTTTTTTGGTTGCTGATTTTTTATTTATTTTACTGTAAATTTGAGCTATTAATGTTGATGATTTCTTCATGTATAATTATTGTCATTTGGGTATGATCAGTTGTTTATAATAATCATTAACTTATCGAAAATTGAGTGTATATTCATGCGAATTTGGGGTTTATAATGGTTTATGTTACTCCAACGCTTCACTTGGCAGCCATTTCATGTGTCCGACAACGACTTGAGTACACAACAGTTCGGTACTTCAATTTAGATAAAAAAAAATTGAAACTTTTACCCAAAATAGTTGGGAATGCTCAATTGTTAGTATTCATGAACGTATCCAAATCCGAATTCAATTATATTTAGGCAAAATTTCAGGTTTTTAGTATAATAGTTGTAGTTATTGATTTCATAGTTGGTTGGTACATGTTATTTGCAACAGCTTTCATACAAAAAACAAGATTGAAATTTTGTGTTTCCTATGTGGTGCAGAGGTTAAAGAAAATGTAGCATTATTGAGTGCGACAAAGACGATTGGGAAGGTGAGGTTCCGCCTCTTTTGCTTCGTTGTCCTGTAACTTTATTGAACTACGTTTGGCGCTTTGTCCTGAAGTGAGTGTTCTAGATGTTGTTGCTATAATTTTTTTTGAAATGATTCTGATTTTCGAGATATTGACGAGGACATGATCGATCCTTGCTAGAGTAGTTAGTAGTTTTACGAGAAGGGTGGCGTAGGAACTCAGAACTCTCTCGGGAATAGTTTTATAATAGGTTGAGATTATTACTGCGTACTATCAAAACGGTGCACTATACCACTGGTATTTGTATTTTGCAATGATTAAATGGTTGATAAGTTTGTCTTTTCGTGTTTCTTTCTTTAAAAAAAGGTACTTTGACTTGTCGTATTTTTCGAGTAATACACTAAAGGAAAAGGTATTTGCTCGTTAAAGGGCAGGATGACTCCTTAATACAATAGACACTGATTTAGGTTGTCGTGTGGGTGCATCGTTGTTGGTTCACTCTGAAAGAATGAATGAATGATGTTGTGACGTTAAGGTGTTATCTTGGAAGTATGTGTTACCAATGCCGATGAGAAAGAGAGGAATGATTTTGAAAGCAAGTATTGAACGTAATGGACACGGATCTAGGTCGATTTGTGGGTGCTATGTTTTGGGCCTTGTGGAGGCATAACACAATGATGAACACAATTTTGATCCAATGTTATGACATTCCATCTAGAATTTGTAATTTTGACATTTGGGTAAGGTGACACAAATTTCAATGCAATTTTATGACATTCCATCTTGTTTAATTACATGTAATCACTTACATTCTTCTTCTCTTTGGTAGAAAAACAAGAATGCCAGGAAACGTCAGAAGGCGGTAAAAGCATATGACCTTTCCGAGCTTGCTGCGATATTGCCTGAACTCTCCACTCGACGCAAGGGACCTGCTCCTCAACCTAAGCCTGGAAAAAAGTGCAAATCCAGGCAATCACTAGTGTGAGTGAAAAACCCTTCCAATATAGCGAATCGTATATCAGACAATCTCACTTGTTAATTGTATCCCATGTGTAGGCTAATGAATTGATGTAAAACCGTTTCGTATAAGTTTCACACATTGTTGTATAAGACCATCCTATATGACATGATCACATGACTGATTGTGACCCATAATGACAATAACCCAAAATTTAACTTATACCTTCCTTATTTTTCGGCTGGCCCTAATACCACTCTAAAATGTACTCTGCCACTCAAAAACACTTAACAAAATCTTGTGAGCTATTAAAGTACTACTCTGTAATACTCACATATAATGAGTGGTAAGAGTATAGGTTGGGTGTGGCGCTATCAATCCCCTATTTTTATGGGTAACTCCCATTTTTAAGCCAAGACATTCTCTTTGGGGCTCGTTCTACATACTATTGGACGGTTTTATAGAAGAGTTACTCTATGTTTTTGTGCTTCAAAATGTTCATCGTCTTATTATTCTCCACATTTGTAGTGTGCAGGAAACGAATAGGCTAAAGACTGTATATGAGAGTCCTGCTTTCATCTCCGATCCCCTAGCTGCCATACATAAGCATTTGCAGAGTACACAACCTGCTCCAGAAACAAAACCAATGAAGAAGAGTAACGATGATAAGAGAAAGAAGAAGAAGAAGAAATCAAAGACTTCGTCAGTGCCTCAGTCTATGGAGATGTGAATAGCGTTGCCTGACTAAGTCAGTAGAATGATAAATGAATAGCGTTGTTAGAATCCCTTCGAGGTTTTCTTGTGGGAGCTCTCAAAGATTCAACTCTTGTGTTGGTCGCTGTTACATGATTGTTATC
The DNA here is from genome assembly GCA_958450325.1 of Agrostemma githago. Taxonomy (NCBI): domain Eukaryota; kingdom Viridiplantae; phylum Streptophyta; class Magnoliopsida; order Caryophyllales; family Caryophyllaceae; genus Agrostemma; species Agrostemma githago. The sequence continues at coordinate 80,056,024 of OY288239.1, read as the reverse complement.
AAACAAAAACAATGTTTCACTCGAACTTAATAGTGTACTTGCTAGGTATGTTGGGAGGCAATTTTTATTATTTGAGTAGTCATTAACTTGGTCAATATCATGCATATCTCACTTGCACGAGGTTTAGTTTGAATTTGTTTTTTTTGCCAGCAAGAAAAAGACGCAACTACATGATGTTAGAGTATTGGATACTCGTATTTGACATTTCTAAATTTCTGAACTTGAAAGAAACTTGGATGGCTCGAGATGTTGCTCTAAAGGGATTACGAGGGTACTTCAATCTTGTGTATGCTTGGTGTTGTCGTTTGATTCCAACCTGCTATACCCGAGGGTTGTTGGCGGGATTCGAACCTAGATGATGAACATCATAATTGTTGTTTAGATTCCAACCTGCTATAGCCGAGTGTTGCTGGTGGGATTTGGACCTACTTACCAGTTTAGCTAAAAAATAGTCAAACATCGTCCGTAATACTCCATTTTTTAATAAAATATTCCTCATATATTGAGAACTGGGGCAAACGTTAGAAATGAAGATGCCGAAACAACAAGGAATATATAAATAAATTTGAATAATGTAAAGAACAACAATTAGCACCAGTGGTCTAGTGGTAGAATAGTACCCTGCCACGGTACAGACCCGGGTTCGATTCCCGGCTGGTGCACTTTTTTCTGTTCAATTGTTAGGGTATTGATTATTAATTTGTTTTTTCCCATTTCACGTCATGCAATATTTTTTTCCTTGCTTTATTATGTAGTCTTGCATTTTTACTTCCTGGAGCCACTGCACTATCTACCTACATCACTCCGATCCAATCACTCAACTGCCCTATCGCATAATATAGGCATAACTGATACTCGACTAAGTATCGTGTATTCTTGTTCGATGATTACAGTCTTGCAGGCAAGTCAGTGTAACACGGCTACCTACTTTAACTTCGAAGATTCTCCTCACAAGCCAGCTTATTGACTTAATGGTAAACAAAAATTCCTGTGGATTAAATGATTAGGGCGAAGAGTAAAAAAGACGGAACTTTTCTAGAAGAGGTGGGTGCAATTGCTTCTTTAAGCATTCAACTAAACAATATTCGAAAGCTAGTTTTGCGAGGAAGGAACTAAGTAGGTGTCAAGAACTTAGAAAAATAAACAAGGAGTAGTCTACACATAGGTTATAAACTATTTTCCAGCCTGAGATGAGGCATTTGTGAAAATACAAACATAGGATCACTACTAATAAATCTACTAAACAAAAATATATTATAGGCGTCGTCCTCAAAGTTATATATCTATCATCCGACATCCGGTCTACTCGCATTTGATAGACCTATATATATGACGGACGAATAAGAGAGCTGCTCGGAATCCAACAGTTCCGAGCATGAGGAAGAAGCCGTAACAGATGCACGCCATGTAACCGAAGAAGAATGATGTTTGCATGAAGCCTGTCATGTCGGAGCGAGCATAGTAGTAGTACAAGCAATAGCCGTATATGAACAGGCCCGTGGAGCCACCGCAAAGGAACGACCTGTCACGGAGAAAACCAAGTTATTCAGAGACCTATGAGATGGGAGTATAACATAACTTACACAAATATTGTAACACAGAGGTTAATACACTAAAACTAACAAAAGCGGAAAAAAAACACTAGATGTAACAATAAATGTGAGACCGTCTTGTTTTGAGAATTAGTGATGAGATGATACTGGCAAAATCGGTTTTGGGATGGGAACGAGTTGCAACATCCAAGATATCAGCTCGGAAAAGATAATGATATAATGAGTTTGTCTCCGTCTGTTTTAGACCTTGTGAGTTAAGAGGCAATGTAAGCAAATGAATGGGATCATGGGAGTATTAGTTGAACCATAGTTCGAGTAGAGGTGTTCAAGGACGAGACGACCCATCGAACCCACCCGGTTCGACCTACAAAAGAGGACACAACATTTAAAAAAAAAAAAATATAGAATGCTCTGACGCATAAACCTGTCTCAGACTCGCTTGTCCAAGAGCAATATTTTGACACTTACTTGGTTGGCTGGCCCCTGTCCGGCCCAAGCCCTCATATGATCGATCACCTCTTGCAAATGCACGTTCTATCAACTTGATCGAGATGCCTTGGGTTGTTCGGACACAACTCAAGGGAGGGGGAATGTTGTCATGTTACTCATGTAGATATGTCGGGTTCCTTCCAAATATCTCCCATGCTGGATGGATTTTCATTTGAATTCTAAAAGAAAAAATAGGACATGTTCCCCTCAAACCCGACTCACTAACACGAGATTTGGCCCTATCTTTTTATTCGTTCCCTTACCCTTCAAGTCCCTGGGTTAGTTGTGGAATAAGACTTGCCCTTGCCATATTGACTCACCGAGTCTTACAATCATGACTTCATGAGAAGGACAGGAGGATTTCTTAGTTTGGAACGAATAGTTGCACAACAACGCGCATCCACATAAATTAATAATCACACACACACACACACACTCTGTTTCTAAAGTATGATGCAGAAGAAACATAGAGAATTACCGTGATTACGATATGCAGGATGCAAGATCTAAAGATACGACGGTCAAAAGTTTAAAAATTAACACGCAAATTATTATAAACGAATTAAAGAAACCATTTTTTAACAGCAGAAAGTATGATACTCCATACTAAAATTAACAAGAGCATTGGGATAACGAAAAAGTTCGAAATTTAATGCATACCTCCACCACCATTCATGGTCCTCAGCAGCAAGTTGGAAGTAAGTCAGAGCAACGGTAATGAAGGCGGTGACGATAATCAAAATAATGAAGACGATGAACAAAATGCTGTATATTGTGTAAATCCTGTGTCCCCATACACTAGCGAAAATATAGTACAGCTCTATATAAATTGCACTGAAAGGCAAAAATCCAGCCATGGCCATCTGAGGGAGGGTTCCTCGGTACCATGGTAGAATTGGAATTTCTCGAGGGTACTTGGTTGTGCGGCAAGGCGCTTGGAACTCTGCCTTGCTATTCTTTCCAGCGATTCCACCCAATACCAACAGAGGTGAAGTTACAAGAGTCCAGATAAGGATTATCACGACAATGGTACCAAAAGGAAGGGCGGCTGTGGCTGTGTAAACTATCGCGACGGTGTTTAGGAAGCAAAAGGTGAGAAACAAAGGGCCACAGAATAGGAAACCAGTCAACAATAAATTTCTAACCTGCCAGAATAAAAAATAAGATAAAGTCTGTTAGCAGGTTTTCCTACAAATTTCTTTGTGGCGCAGTTGCCATGTAGCTTAGTTGGTAAACTCAGGAGGAAGTGGTACTCATGATCGCGAGTTCGGACCCTGTCAGCAACATGATCGCCCTAGTGTCTCCCTTTGAATAAAAAACAGTGGTTTTCTATTTATGAGCATAATCAGAGGGTTATAGGGTGAAAGTCATGAAACCTATGTCATTCCGATACTTCATGTAGGTAACGAGTGTATCTGATACGTATCAAGTTCGATATGACACGATACTTTTGACACTTTTTAGACCAAAAATTGAAAATACCGCACACAAAAATAGTATCCGATATTCCGATACGGTATCATGTCCAATATTTGCCGACGAGTCAAATTAACAAAGGGTGAGACATACTACATACCCAATTAGCTCCTTCAAGCTGGCAATAGAAGGAGGTTGCAGTGTAGCCCGCAATGCCAGAAGTAAGAGCATAAATGACAACCAATGCTGTGAATAGGGCTCCTCGATTGTATGGATAAAACACCCCAACTAGTGCTAGGAGAAATATGAAAAATGTGCTGATAATCAAATAGAAGACAAGATTAGATGTGCAACTCTTCCTAGTCCATAAGCACAAGAATAGTTAACCAAATACTTACAGAGTAAACAACTGGGTACCGGACCCTAGAGCAGCTGCAAGGACAGATTTGTACTTTGGGAATCTAAAAACATCACCGTGAATATATTTCCATCCAGTTTCTTCCTGGTCTTCAGCCGTTTCCTCGTCATGTGCATACCTTTTTCACCCGATAAAATAAGGATTAGCATTTACCGTGATGTTAAACATCAATAATATTACTTCACTGCAATAAGATTTTCCCATTTGCTTTTTGAGGGTCAAGGTTTGAAAATATTGAGCACCACTATACAAAAAACTCGAAAAAAAATTATACTCCGTACAACGGTAAAAGTTACATGATTGCATTTGGTATCCAAAAAACTTTGATAAAATTATACTTCCAACAAAAGTTAATACCAGTGTTACTAAGACTCTTCTACAAGGTGACGTGGCTTACACGGGGTCAGAGTGTCAAGAGTCAAAGTGACATCTCGAAGACCATGAAAAGTAAGTGGGAAAATCATTGTGGAGTAAAAACTCAACAGCCATTGCAAACAACATCATTGCTTAAAAAACCCACCTACTTTTCATGCGTTTATAATCAAACCATGTCTGCAATTTGTTATGTGAACATAACACATACCAAAAAGTAATTAAACAAATGAAAACATGGTCACACATACTCAGCAAATAGTCCATAGATACAAAAGCGAAGAACAGGTGTAAGCAATAGTTGAGTTCTTACTTAACAAAATCATTCTTGAGCACACGCATGAGAATTGTTGCAAGAAATCCAGTCAGCAAGAGCACGGTAACACAAGAGTTGATTATGGAGAACCAATGAATTTCAAGATGATGCGGAAGAGAAGAAGACTGGGAGTATTTATCCATTCGATTCTCGAAAGGAGTGTTTGTCTCTTTCCATTTCACGGTGTACATAAACTCTATATCTGCATCAATATCTTTATCCTCGGTAATGTCCACTAGAGAGTTGGGATCGGTTCTTACATTGATTTCAATCACCCGGTCGTTGTTGTATAGGATGTCGAAATGAATGTGCTTATATAGATAGTACTTGTACTCACTAGGGTCTAGCTTTCCTTCCTTGTCAACTTTACCCAAAAAACCCCAAATCGGTAAGTCATCATAATACATTTGAAAGTAGTAATCTTTGGATACGGCATCCCGGAACTTGGCTACTTCATCCTTTGTCAACTTTTTCTTGCAAATGACTTCCGAATCTTTATCCACAAGGAAATCAAGCTTGTAGGGAGCACTGACTAGACGATCCCCGTTCAATACTTCACCAAGAGCTTCTTTCTTTTCCTTGACATGAGCTAAACACAACAAAGATAAAATTAGTATGTATTAAATGCAAAGGGTTCAAGAGTGCAAAATAATTGAGGAAGATACTAACCTGGAGTACAAAACGGAAGGTCAAAATAACGGTATGTTTCGCTGCACGAACAATCCAAAAACAATTAGATTATGACCAAGCAATTAAAACAAAACTTATTTATTGAATCATCCAAGCAAATGGGCTAATTTAGAACCAAAATCACTACAAAAAAACCATACCAAAACTTGCGATTCTAGTAACAGGCTAAACCTTAAACATACACAAAAGTGTTATTTCAAATCCATCGCATTTATAATGATTTGGACATGTCCAACTGAACATAGAATTTCCAAAGGAATTGAACCTAGAAAAACATCTTACAGAATCTGACAGTCACATCCTCACTAAGAGTAACTAGAAAAGCAGGATCTCTAGAACAGCTGCACTACTTGGCATATTTCAAAGAGCCTAGCTTCGACCATTTTCGCATAAGTAAATATTGTTATGATTCAATCCCGCTGAAACATCATACAACTAAAGGCCCCTATAATTAGAACCAACAATGCCATAATGCCAATGAAGATCCAATCATTCAATCTATAAATACTTAAACAAAACATAGGCTTGTGATACAAAATCTGGCTAGTCCCTCCCATAACTTCAACAAATTGAGTAATTGATATCCGCTGACTTCAAACATAGTAGCTTAAGGAAAAACGATGATTTTCCAATGCAACTCCGAAAAGTTCTGCGTCTATATCAACCCTCACGAAACCAGTTAAACTACAAATCTAAATTAAATTCAGTGACAATTCTCGCTATTACTCAAATTAAACGATGACTCTCAGATGTATCAACTCAAATCTATTCTATACGAAAATATGAAAGAGATGATATAAACATGATTAACACGAGAAATGATACTACATTAGTCTTTAACGTCAAATTAGCCCCCCAAAACACTAATAATTCAAATTACATTCCCATTTTTTAGATGATGAGATGATCACCTCAAATCAATTATCTTAGCTAAAACACAAAATTAAAACCTTGAACAACAAGAACTCAACATGATTATCACAGAGATATGGAAACTAGATTAAACTCTAACCTCAAATTAGCTAAAAAAGCATCCAAGCTAGTGAATAAGCAAAAAACTAACAACGAAATTAATTCAGTTCAAACCTTGATTCTCTCGATGATCGCCTCAAAATCAATAAACGCTACTAAAACACGAAATCAACCACAAAAATATGATACTACAGCAATAAACATCCAGCATCAAGAACGATTCTCTGATGATCACTCCAAATCTATTATTTTAGCTAAAACACGAAAATAAACATCGAAAGAAAAGATATAAACATGATTAACACAGAAGCTGGTACTATACTAATCTCAATTGATTCTCTTGGCTAAAACACGAAACTAAAACCTCGAACAACTAGAAATCAACATGATTATAACAGAGATATGGCACTACATTAATCTCTAACCTCAAATTAGCACGCTAATACATCAGCGAAAAATTATCAACGAAATCAATTCAAATCAAACCTCGATTCTCTCGATGATCACCTCAAAATCAATCAACTTCACTAAAACACGAAATCAATGACGAAAAATATGATACAACGAGATCACGAAACAAAAACGAGAGAGAATGAGAGAGATATACCTAGGGTTGTGGAAAGGGCCAACTTTATTGGCATAAAGAGGAACTTGATCGCCAGCTTTGTAACGGTGATCTGAACCGTCGGATCTCACGCCGGAAAATAGCGTCACGATGACGACGGCGATCATGGCCGCCATTGATGCGACCTTGGATTTCTCCATGCTTTTGTGAATTACGATTTGTTAGTAAATGACTAAATGATAGAATGACGAGAAAGATGAAACAAAAGGGGGAATTGAAGATAATGAAGAACGGTCCGGTAAAATGGACCGTAACGAACCGCTCTATCGAATCAAATTCGGACTGAATTTTATACGGAGTGCTCTGTATATGTTTAGTCAATCCTACATCGACCAAAACTGACTCGATCGAATATCCCATCTCAAGTCTAAACTCGTCTCAACACCGAATTAAAGACTCGTAACCCAAATTTATCGGGCCTAACCCAAATGTTATTATAGCAAATAAGTCAATATCGCTAAAAAAAAAGTTGAAAATGACCCGATCCGAAGGCAACCCGATTTTTTTGACCTGGAATTGGCATGACCTGAAGTTGATCCGACCCGGTTGACCCTTTTTGAAGGTATAGTCGATCCTCAATCCCTCATTTTTGTACTCGGTTTAGTTCGATCGGATGAACCATTGGATGGGGATTGAATTCAGACCGAGTTCTATATGTTTTTTTGAGCGAATAAATCATTTCATTAATAAAAAGTCATACGACATCTACAATTTATATCGTAATCAAAGATACGTAACTTTGATTTCTAGCATCGAAGGAACGAGTTTTACATATGTTATACTTGGCCTGATTAGATGAGCTCATTCCGATCAAATTCAGAACGTTCAATTTCTTATCATATCAACAGGCTTAGAGAACCTATGAATTGTTTTTCGGGAAATTTCCAAACGAACAAGTTTGGCTAAATCTTTCATGGCAAATTCTTGTTTTACACATTGCAAATTTGCAACAAAATAATACTCGTACAATGAAACCGGGGGAATGGTACTATGAATAGCAGTACAGTACATGAATAGCAGTACAGCATGACACACTAAACCTAAACATAAATCTAAGATTCTGCAATATTTCCATTTCCTATGGCCCATGCGATTATCGTACTTAAAGCTTGGTTTCTAGCTTTCTACTCACATTTGATAGACTGATATATATGGAGGATGAACAGCAGCGACGCTTGAAACCCAACAGTCCCAAGCATGAGGAAGAAGCCGTAGCAAATGCAGGCCAAGTAGCCAAAGAAAAACGATAACTGCATGAAACCCGTCATATCCGATACATAATAGCTGAAAATGAACAGCGCAGTGGAACCGCCACATAGGAACAATCTGTCACAAACAAGAACCAAGTCATTTTCGAGTATACTTGCATTCGGGTTTACTTGTTGGGTGTATGAACCGGCTGGGTCGGGTCGGGTCGGGTCGGGTCAGGCCAGGTCATCTAGTCTCGGGTCGGTTTTGCTAAATCTAGCCAAGGCACGAATGCTGAGCATGTGATACGATATATACATCTACTAATACATATCTTTAAACAGGAAACGATCATCAATTCATCACGCGCTTCGTAAGAGACATGATATATTCTCTCAAACCCGAGAATGACCCGACCCGACCCGACCCGACCCGGTTGAGTCGTTTGTCAGGTCCACTTACAAGGGAGAGTTAATAAGGCCGAGAAAAAGGAGAAAATTATCAGATGGTACCTCCGGGCTCCACCACCAATTGTGATCTTTGGAAGCAAGTTGAACGTATGTCAATGCAACAGTAGTGAAAGCGGTGACGATAATCAAAATAGCGAAGATGATGAACAACAACCCGTATATAATGTAAATCCTGTGACCCCAGACGCTGCCAATTATATCGTAGAGTTCGATGTATATTCCACTGAACGGCAAAACCCCGGCTACTGCCATTTGAGGGAGGGTTCACCTGTACCATGGAAGACGAGGAACCTCTCTGGGATACTTTGTGGTACGGCAAGGAGCTTTGAACTCAGTTTTTCGATTCTTTCCGGCAATTCCGCCCACTACAAGCAATGGTAATGCCACCAAAGTCGAGATAAGGAAAATGACGACAATTGTGCCGAAAGGAAGAGCTGCATTGGTTTAGTATGCAACTGCAAATGCAACTGTGTTAAGGAAGCAAAACATCAAAAGAAGTGGCTCGGGAAACAAGGAACCGGTCAAGAAAAGGGTTTTCACCTGAACAACAACATAAACAACAATGTCGTTTTAGAAGATTTTATAAGAATTAAGAAATTGTTGTAAAAAGCTAAAAGGTCTACCAAAGTACAAATACTTGGATGATATAAATTAATGACCTTCCATAAACAATAAAAATAACTTTTTACACTAGTCAAATAGCCATAAACATCGCTTTTTCACTAGTAATTTTTGTTTTGGAAAATGGAAAAAGCAGAAAACATGTAGTACATGCAAAACCGTACCCTAAAGCGACAAATAAAATGAAACAAGTTAGTCAGTTACGCATTTGATTCATCAAACCTACAACTTTCATATTTATCATTTCTCATAATTCGTAGATATTACTCCCTCCGTTCAAATCCAAAGGATACGTTTGCTTTTTCACACTTACCGAGACACGTTTTACACCGTCAACATCTTTCGTTTTACATTAACAAAAATTATAAAAATTTGATATTCTTATTCTACTCATAAAGACGAATCAAACAAGATCCCACATGACTATATTTTCTCTTATAGATTGTCGGGAATATTAACAATTCTATTGACTTGTGAATGGTGTCCAAAAGGGAAGCGTACCCTTTGGGTTTGAACGGAGGGAGTATATACTAAGAAAACAACTCTTACAGTACGACAGTGTCGAATAGAGAGAGTATAAAAGCGATGGAGGGAGACGGAAATAATTTGATGCATCAGCTCATCATACCCAGTTTGACCCTTCCAGTTGGCAGTAAAAGGAGGTTGCTGTATAACCAGCAATCCCGGAGGTGAAAGCGTAGATGACAACAAGGGCAGTGAGCAAAGCACCTCGATTATATGGGTAAAAGACTCCCACCAATCCAAGTACAAATATGAACACCGTACTGAACAAATAGCACACTACATTATATTTTTTTTGAAGTCTACACTACATTAGAATTGATCATTGATAATTTCGGTTTTGTAAGAATTCAGGTCAGATGGAGTCGGGCCAGTCAGCAGGTCATTTCAGGTTCGGTGCATCATTATCAACTTTTCTAGGGATATTGGTTTGTATGTGGGTCGGGTCCATTCGGGTTTCAAGCCAAACCTGGGTCTTCAGTTTGGGAGACGGTCATTTTTGGCAGGTCTGAAGAAACAAAAAGAAGAGACTTACAGAGTAAACAGCTGTGTACCAGAGCCAACAGAAGCGGCGAGCAAGGACCTGTACTTCGGAAACCGAAATACATCTCCGTGTAAATTTTTCCACCCAGTTTGTTCCCACTCCTCGGATGTTTCCTCGTCGTTTTCATACCTACAGTATCAAAAAAATAAGACAGACAAAAAACGAATTTGACTACAGAACAGAAAGGAACAAGGTTTTCATTTCTTACGGAGTACTTGACAAAATCGTTCTTGAGAACTCGCATGAGAATTGTGGCTAGAGATCCAGTTAAGAGTAGTACAGACACATGAGTTTACACTTGAAAACCAATGTATTTCTAGGTAACACGGAAGGGAAGATGACTGCGAATACACATCCATCCTCTTCTCGAAAGGGATGTTCGACTTCTTCCACTTTACCGTGTAAGAGAACTCAACATGAATACCTTTATCCCCGGAAATGTCTACAAACCCCATGGGATCGGTCCGAGCATGGATTTCGATAACACGACCCTTGTTATAATATATGTCAAAAACAATATGATTATTATACATATAGTATTTGTACTTGATTTGGTCAACTCGGTCGATGAAACCCCAAATCGGTAGATCATTGGAGTACATTTGAAAGTAGTAATCCTTTGATATTGCATCTCGAAACTTAACTATTTCATCCTTTGTCATCTTTTTCTTGCAAACGGGTTCTAAATCCTTACGACTAAGAAGTCGAGTTTGTAAGGAGCGTGGACCAAACGATCCTCATTCAAAGCTTCACCTTTTCTATGATGTTATCCGAGGTTGAGAAGATGCGGATCTAATATAAGTGTCAAATACTTCAACCAAAGTGCGGAAAGTGTAAAAAATAAAAAGTAAAAAGTGAAATATAATCTGATAAGAGCTGTGCCTGGTGAGCAGAACGGAAGATCGAAGAAACGGTATGTTTTGCTGAAAAGAAAAACTCATACATATCAATTGAAGTGAAGTGGGCTAAACTCAATTGAAGTGAAGAGAAGTGGGTTGAAGTAGCTGATACAATATCTAGTGAGACTGAACTAAACGGAAGTGAACGGAAAAGAAGTTGAAAAGAACATGACCTTAAACCACTCAAATTCACCCTACTACCACACTCAACACCCTAACCCTGACAATACTCGTGTCTTGCCGGCCAGCACCCTCTCAAAACCACCCCTCTAATATGCTCTCACCTGCAATTTCACTCACATATAGTGTTACTCCAACATTAAGGGCGTGTTTGGATAGAAGGAAATGGAGGGAGATCATATCCTTTGTTTGGTTAACAAATTGGGGGTGAAGGGATTTGGAGGGGGAGGGAAAATAGATCCCTCCATTTCACTCCTCCAAGCCAATTTATTTCCCTACCTCAATAGGCAAGATTTGGAGGGAAAACTCCTTTTCTTTCCCTCCCCTCCCCTCCCTTTCCTTTCCCTCCTTCCCCCTCCCCTCCCTTTCCCTCTCATTTTCTTATCCAAACGGACCCTAAATAAACTACAAACCACAAAAAATAGATAAAACCGCAAAGAGGGGGACATACAGAGCCACAAAAAGTTGTCTTAAATGACATTTTCATAAAGACTTGAGTCATTTAGACAAGTGTGTTCCCTCACCTTTGGACCTACAACCACACGAATAATCTCCTTACTCTTAAATGACTACGAAAATTGCTAACTTCTAAGAGTCGGCTTCTTGATGCGGCTAACAAAGGTGAGCTCTCTGAAGTGGATCGTGACTATATACAGAAACTCAAGGGTGTTGTTTACGATTAGACCTTGCAAAATTGGCCCCACCCAAATAAGCTAACCCGAACCCGACTCGTTACCCGAACCGTAGACCCGAGTTTGACCCGAAACTCACCCAAATGTTATCATAGAAAACAAGTTGATATCCGTAAAAAAGTTGTAAATAGCAAACCCGAAAATGACCCGAACCTGAAATGATTTGGCCCGGTCCGAAGTCAACCCGAATCTAATAACCCGAAAATAACTCGGCCCGAAGATGACATGACCCGAACCCGACGCGGTAAACCAATGGGTTTGCCGGGTCTATTTACGATGCTGGTGATATATTTGACAAGTTAGCCACTCGGGCAGAGCCGTAGAAGAAGGTGAGAGGTGGTTGAGTTTTTTTTGTGTTTTTTTTTACAGAAGCGTTTTAATTTTTGTTAAGTACGAGTAGTAACTAATCTTATGTCACGTCATCACTTGACGACCGCCTTTCTGAGATAAATTCTAAAATGAAATTTAATAATACATCCATCTCACTTATTGTCTCATTTGACTAATGGCTAGATTTAAGAGACAATGATAAAACATCAATACTATTACAGGCTTACAGTATTACACACACGGAGTAGAATATGTTATTTAAATTATTAATTCTCTAGTGAGGTAGAGGCAGTCCCTCATTAGCTTTATGTGCAACCTCTCACATGAGATAAGTATTGACTAGTTATAAAAATTTATATTAACTTCCTTTTTTTTTCTTTTTCATTTCTTTTTTGTTAAAATTCAGAGTAGTTTATTTTATGTTTCACAAGTCACACTAAACTAGTTTAAGTATCTTAAGTCACATTAAAGATTGAACAAAAAAATCTCACTGAAAAAAATACCATAAAGGGTCAATAATTATAGCAATGAGTCAAAAACGAAAAATCGTAATGATGCAAAAGAGATGGCAGAGTACCTTGAATAGAAGTGGTGTAGAAGAAGAGTATGCATTTACAGTAGCAAGACAGCAGTCCTCGGACAGTCTGACTCAACTTCCTCTGAAACAGTTGTTCGTCCAAAACCAACAACCAACAGTTTTTGCCAACACTATTAAGCAAGCGAACAACCATCAAAAAGTGCACATATGAATCATGAATGATATGATATGCAAAGAGAAATTTCTCATTGTAAATTTCTGACTTCAACGAGAAATCGTCATAATTATCACCCAAAAAAATGATGCTAAAGCAATTGCTGACCTCAAATTAGCTACTTAAAACATGCAAAGTAATCAGAGAAACATTAACAACGAAACTAACTTAGAACAAATTTTTATTTTAGCGATGATCACCACAAAATTGATCACCTTAACTAAAAACACATTATTGTAGAATATGTAAATAATACTCGTAATAGCTTAGAATAGGTAAAAAAAACTGTTTACACCTCCAAATCAATCATGATTATTCAAATCTTCTTTCTTTTTTAAAAAATAATTTTTGGTTTATACCACACATTAGTTTAGGATAGGTAAATAATAATATATTCAATCTATAACGTGTGCCACATGGGGGGTAAATAAAAGAGTTACTCCACCCATAATCGATTTTGGGACCGGAGTCCGGAGATCAGTGGGTTTGTGAAGAAAGTGACTCCTCTCCCTCTCCCTGTGAATTGAACATGTGTAAATTTGATAGAATATTTATAACATTATCATATCTTAATCACATAATAAGGACTCAATGATACAACGATTAGTGTCACGTGTAGTGTGTTAGCTAAGCTGGCATGAGAAATCCAGGACATAAACATAAGTGTGCATAACTGTAATACTGTATAACTGCTTAACTACGTTGTTTTTCTCGACTACAATCAATAACAGTTGATTACTCTTCTTTGATTACTTGCCCAACATGTCCTAATTAATGAGTAACATTTTTTCTCTTTTACCTGGACTTGGTAGTTCCGTTGTAGAATGGTTGGTACCTGGTGCCTCTCATCTTTAAGTCAACTTTAAGAAATGTTCTCATCTTTCATTGTCTAATGACTCTAATCAGATACTATATAAAATACGGAGTATCAAATTCGAATATGGCCTTTAATGCCATCCATAAAGTAGTACTCCCATACACACACACACACACACAATATCTGTCTATGTCTATGTTACTCTGACACTTCACTTGGTGCTGTGTCCCGTGTCTAACACCAACACGACGTGACATTTCACTTTAGACTAAAAAATTGATTTTCTTTTCCAAAATAGCCGTGTTCGGCAATTCAACACCGTGTCTCAGACACAACGCCTCGTAGAAAAGAAATAGTAACATAGGTATTTGTGATAAAGATATGTAATATCTTCTTAATCCTAGATTTGTTCCCATAATATCATATATACCTAATATCTTATTCTCGTAATCTTATACTCCCTCCGTTCACAACTGATTGCCCCATTTCAATACAATACTCCTTACATATATTTATGAAATGGGACAATCATTTACAAACGGAGGGAGTAATAATATAGGTAACTTAGATATATTGTTCTGAAACGGTATATTCTAGTATAGGGATCCTTGTCAACCTTGCTTCTTAAAAAATTGGACAGATTAGTCTGACATTATATAAAAATGTAGCTGTAACGAAGATAGTCACCAGTACCACTTACCAATGCCACTACATCTTAATCAAATGGAGACAATACAAATGGGATTGAGAAAACTGAAGACTGAGTATTCACCAACTCAACACACTACCAGAACACCAATCACAAAGTGTTCAAGTTGTGATTCCTGTCTTAATAATTCTTTCATTTATGTAGATAGATAACAACAAACTTGTTTGGATTGATTTCTTAAATTCTTTTATAATAATCAAGGAGTTAATACACTTTCAACCAAGATTCTAAGAAGCCCTAAGAATTAGTCTACAAAAATTAGGAATGTGTTATATAAATAGTATGCCAATCACTGCTCAAATTCTCATCACGCCTTTATATATCAATCATCATTGCATAGCATTGAATACACTTTAGCATGCATGATCCCAGTTTTTCCTCATAATTGTTACTCCTGTAATCCAAAGTAAGTTTTTGTACTTCCCTTTTTTAAGTAAATCTATCTAGAATAAAGTACCTACTGCGTATTTTCTTATCCTAACAAAATGAACAAATTATCAGAGTAAAGGTTTCTAAATTACCAACAAAAAAACATGTAGCTAGGATCGCTTGTACTTTTAATTTCAATACTTTGATCGTTATTAACCTTTCGTACACACTTGTTGCCATACTTTTGAAGGTAGTTTGGTGTGGATACGAGGTAATATACTATCATTGTCACCATCAGTATTGCTCAAATGGCCGAAATAGCGATTGGTGCCACCCAAGCAATCTTTGCCGCACTAAGTTGTGCACAGCTCATGAAGGCTTGCTCAGTTCCAAATTACGAGTCGGAAGTTGATGAACTGAAGTCAACTGTTACTACCATCAATGAGTTGCTTCTTGCTGCTGGGAGTAGAACAGATCTCTCCCCAAATGATCTGAACTATGTCCAGAGTCTCAAGGACGCTGTTTACAATGCCGATGATCTGTTCGACAAGTTCTTGACCATGGCAGAGCTCAAGAAGGACGGTGATAAGGTACATGACTTCTTTTCATCTAAGAACCCATTCAAAGGCGCGACCTCTATATTTAAAGAAGTTCAGAAGATTAGGAAACGTTTGGACGTTATTTCTAAGGATCATACTAATTATGGATTTAGTTTAAACACCAAAGTTTTCAAAAGGAGGAGGGAGGAAACATACTCTTTGATAGAAAATGAACATAAGTTTGTGGGGAGAGATGAGGAAGTTAGTGAAGTTATACATAGGTTGCTAGATTCGACACAGAATGTTAGTTTCCTTACTATAGTTGGAATCGGGGGTTTGGGAAAAACCACCCTTGCTAAACATGTTTTTGGTGATAATAGGATCGTATGTGAATATCCCATGAGAATTTTGGGTATGTGCGGCTGATCAAGATGGAGCGACACTCGATGTTAAAGGAATTCTTCTAAAAATATTAGAGTCAGTCGAGTGTAAGATTGATGAAAAATCAACAATCGAATATGTGACAAGTGAGTATCGTCGTAATTTAGGGGGGGAAAAGTGTTTGCTTGTTTTAGATGATGTATGGACTGAAAATGCATCAGAGTGGAATAAGTTGAGGGAAATTTTGATGATAGGTGGAAGGGGGAGTAGGATTATAGCAACTACACGATCGAAGGAGACCGCGAGAATCATAGGGATTGGAACTCATACAGATACGGTTGAGTTAAAAGGACTTTCTAAGGAGAATTCGTGGCATTTCTCGAGATGGTTGCATTTGAAGAGGGATCACCAAAACCTCCTGTTTTAGTTAAGATTGGTGAGAGGATAGTTGAGAAATGTTATAATCTTCCCCTAGCTATAAAGGTGTTAGGTACCCTTCTTTATCATCAACCCATAGATAAATGGCAGTCATTTGAAACCAATGGATTTGCTGGAATTTGTAGAGGCGATAATGAAGTTATGACAATATTGAAGTTTAGCTATGATCATCTTGAACCCTCTTTGAAAAGTTGTTTTGCATATTGTGCCGTATTTCCCAAGGATTTTGTTCTAAACAAGGAGATGTTACTAAACATTTGGGAGGCGCAAGGATACATTGTCCCATTTCATGAAGGACAAAGTATTGAAAATGCCGCTGAAGAACACTTTTCAATTTTGGCTAAAAGGTGTTTCTTCAAAGATGTCCAAAAGAATGAGTATGGTGAAGTGGTCTCATTTAAAATCCATGACCTAATGTACGACCTTGCTCAAAAAATATCGGGAAGCGAGACTTGCGTATCACATTCTGATATACCCAAGTTAGAGCACGGTGTTCGCCATTTATTTCAAGCTTCAGGCAATGTGAATGACACCCACATCATTGAGAGTAACATCCGTTCGTTTCTATGGTTTAAGGATAGTGAGATGAGTCGAGAGAGTGACAGGTCAAATCCCATAGAAAAAATAGCCATGAGTTGGTTGTGCTTAAGAGTATTGGCCTTGGAGCACCTAAACATTGCAAGTTTACCCGATACCGTCGCCAACTTGTTACACTTAAGATATCTAAATCTCGCCAATAGTTCATGCAAGATCCTTCCCAAGTCTATCATACAACTATATAATTTGCAGACTCTCAATTTAAATAATTGCGAGAGCTTCAAAGAATGGCCAAAAAATTTCAGCAAATTGGTGAATCTTAGGCACCTGTATTTAGACAACTGCAATAAGTTAAAGTATATGCCTTTTGATGTGAGCAAAATGAGTGGTCTTCGTGCGCTAACCAGGTTCGTGGTGAAAGATGAGAGTGAAAAAGGGAAGGAGCGTGTTGGGCAGTTGAAAGACCTAAAAGACCTCGCGGAGAACCTTACGGGTCGCATATCTATCAACTTTCGAAAGTGTTTCAAAACTGCGGAGAACTACAATTGGGAAGGGAGTTGTATGGAAGGCGCTGAACATCTAAAGGAGATGAAGATACATTTTTCTGGTCTTATTTATATTTCGTTATCACTAGTTTATTCAACTTTAAAGGGTGATATAGAAGGAGATGAAGAGACAGGAGTTACGGAGGAAGCTGTGATGGAAAAGCTCAGGCCGCATCCTAATCTTAGGAAGTTTGAGCTACATTGTTACGTGGGGGAGAAAATAGGAAGCTGGGGAAGATCGCAGGATAACTGGGCCACTTGTCTTCCGAATCTTGTTCATATAGTGCTTTGGCGTTGTCATAGACTGAAACAACTCCCATTACTTAGCAAACTACTGCATTTAAAACATCTTCATCTCTATGAATTATGGGAATTGGAATACATGGAAGAGGAGGTAACAAGTAGCAACAGTTTGGGATCATCGGACTCAAGCGAGTCTGAAACCGAATTCTTTCCCTCCCTAAAATCTCTCGAGATTGATGACCTTAAGAACTTGAAAGGATGGTGGAGACATGATAGCGAAGACAAGAGGAACTGCCAGCCTGCTTTTCCCCGTCTTTCCCAACTCACTATCCAACTTTGTTGTAAGTTGACATCATTCCCACCTTGTCCAAGGCTCCAAAAACTACATTTGAAGGATGTAGATAAAGCACTCAAGGAATCACTGTCCAACATTCCCACCCTATCCACTGAGGATGACATTTGAACTTCAACAGGATGGAAAAAAAATCATTGAGGGTAACAATGACGATAAAGCACTAAGGGTAAAAGCAATCGATTCCTCAAACATTGTGATTTCATTCTATAGTTTTATCTTTTCGCCTAATGCATTGTAATTTGTGGTGTGCCTATTTTGATTGTTTTCCTGTTTATTTTGTTGTAAATATACTGGGTTGAAAAAAACTTGAACAAAAATGTTACTGTATTATATCCATATTCGCACAACTCTCAATATTTCATAAATGTAGATCATCGCACGTAAATAGAACATGGTTTTACGTTGAATAAGTAACTTTAGGAAATTAATACTAATATAAACTCCTCAAACACAAGTGGATGTATTACCCAGAAAAACTATTTTGCCCATCGTAAAAGTGATGGGGACGGATCGAATGCACTAAGAGTCTGAACAATTATAACTTGTCACCTACAATATCATCTATTTATAGATAGATGTTTGGTGATTTCAGGGAAGAAATAAGAGCCCATTGATTTGATCATTTGCTATAAATAATACGGAATACTCCACATCAATTAATATCATTATTAAAAACTGGAAACAAAAAATTATTTCTGAGTTAGGCAAACATACTTGGGTTTCTTCAAGCAGTTGCTGATCAGGCTATCCAGCAAGATACGCAGGATTGTCGCCGGAGAAGTCCTTTAATTAACTCCAACAGCTTCCGGTAAAACTATTAAGCAAGCGAACAGCCATTAAGAAGTGCACACTAGAACGATATGATGTGCAACGCAAAACCTATCATTGTACATTTCCAACTTCAACAACAAATTAACACGATTGCCACAAAATAATACTGTATGAAACTAGAGCAATCTACATCCTCAAATTAGCTACTACAAACATGATATTCCATCATCAAAAGATTAAAAACATAGCTAATTCAAACAAAATCCTAATTCTCTCGATGATCACCTCAAAATCAATCACTTTAACTACAAACATGGAAACAAACTCGAAAAATATGATGATACAGCATCCTCCAATCTTAAATTAGCTAATAAAACACTTTATTTAATCAGCGAAAGAATAAGAACAAAACTATTTCAAATCAAACCCTAATTTCCCCATCATCAGCTCAAAATCAAATATATTAACTAAAACACGAAATTAATCATGAAACTATAACGATCAGCAACCTCTAACCTCAAATTAGCTACTACAAAAACGCAATCAGCGAAATTAGAAGAACGAAGCTCATTCAAATCAAACCCTAACTCTCCCGACGATCAGCTCAAATTCAATTAAATTAACTAAAACACAAAATTAATCACAAAAGTATGATAATACAGTAACCTCTAACCTCAAAATTTAATCAACGAAAAGATTAAAACAAATCTAATTCAATGAAATCCTAATTATTCTCTCGAAGATCAGCTCGAAATCAATTACATCAAATAAAACACGAAGTTAATAACAAACGCATAGTAATACATCAAATAGCAATAAACATTCCCAATTCATAACGAAATTGGATCATAAAACAAAGACGAGACGAATCTTACGCATGTTTTATCAGCGTAAAGAGGAGCTTGATCGCCTGCTTAATAACGGTAATCTGAACCGTCGAATCTTAGGCCGGTAAATAGCGTCATTGACGCTCACCTTTGATTTCTCCATTGTTTTTGAATCAATTGAAAGAATGGAGGGAAATGTTGAAGATGATGTATTTGGGCTTCGGTTTGAGTTGGCAAAATTGACAAATTTGAATGACCTTATTCGAACAATCCAACACGTCATCCGAAATGAAAGTCACGTAACCCGAATTGACCTCACTTGATCTGAGTCGAATCAGATGTTTACTTGCTAAATACCAACTGCCTGAACACTTAGTTGCACCGATATGGACACGTATCCGACACGTGATATGGCGGTCTAAATTTTGTCGACACGGATACGGCAAAAAAAAAGTACTCCGTACGTATATTCAAACAAAGAAAAAATATAGGTTTTGTTTTTGTAATATCGTAATTATCACAAAATAAGAAAACAAAAATTAAAGTTTTATAAATTCAAAGATCAAATCATAAAAGCTCATTTGACTTGTAAGTCGGATCTACCCATTAATTCATACTCCACTCGTTCCTATCCAATGGATACGTATTACTTTTTTGATCGTTCAAATCCAATTGACCATTTCCTTTTTAGTCCATTTTTTTGGAACAAACTATCCATAACTTACTAACATATTTACATTATATGGCATGTAATACTACACTTTGGATAATTAAATACTCCTTCCGAGTACCTAACATTGACACCTACCTTTGGATTTTGGATGAAAAATAAGAAGGGAAAAATGAGTGGTTCAAAAAAGAAGGAGAAGGGTGAGAAATGGGTGAATGAAGCAAACATTTATGGCCTAAAATGTAAAGTGGGTAAAAATATCAAACTCAGCTCAAAAAGAAATACGTGTCAATATAGGAACTCGGAAGGAGTATTATTAATTTGTCCAAATTATTGTACCTTTAATAGTACTTTAACTTTTTCTTAATCTTTGTGGCATACCACCTCCACCTTATTGATTAGTTACTCCCCGTCCGCACATATTATTTTGTACTATCAGAATCATTAGCAAAATGTTCCAAATTTAAGAGTTCTATCAAAATTATGTGACAAATCGAGTAATCCTTTACTCTTAAAAAAATGAGAGTTCTATAACAATATTCACCCTAAGTAATACTGCACCTACGCCCTACCTCTTGCTTTTCCTTTCCTCTTTATTATCATATACGGAGTATATTATTACTCTCCTTTTCTCTCAATTTCTGACTATGCTATGCATTTTCTCACAAATTTCCCTATTTTCTCTACCTCACTACTAAAAACAGAGGAAATTGCGGCGGATATTTTGCGTCAGACAAATAATCCGACGCAGGTGTTTAAGTTGCGTCGCAGTACATTGGGTAATCCGACACAACTTTTTTACATCGGATTAACCGACGCTATCCGCCACCATGGAATAGGCGCCAATAATTTCACGTTGGCGCGACTATGTGGAAGTGTTGTGGCGAATTAGTCGACGCAAATTCGACCCAATACGGAGGTGTTGTGTCGGCTAATCTGACGCACTGTCGTCAAGTCAACACGTCTTCTGACGCAGTCAGTCAACAGGGTGACGCATATTGCGTCGGATTAACCGACGCAAAATTGATTTTTGCAACGGTGTTTGCGTCGGCTAATCCGACGCAAAGTTTTTAAACTTAAAAAAAATAACAACGCGACATTACCCACAATTAGACCCAATACCCGACTCCCCCAAACCCCCTCTCCCTAAGGCGATTTCGACGACGACGCGCGACCAGCTCAAATCCCACCCACCTCTGGCGAGCCACCCTGCGCCCTAAATCGTCCCCCAAAATCAAAATCCTAGGTCCCTCCCATCCCCTTTTCTGGCGACCACCACCGGACCTAGCTCCGACGAACCCAAAATCAGGTATGATTTTCGTCCTTCTTTCCGGTTGTGTTCTTCCCTTAACCCTAGGTTTGTATTGTTGATATGGATTGAGTTTTATTAATTGTGTTAGATTTGAGGATAATTATGTTGGATTTGAGTTAGAATTGTTAGAATTAAGTTAATTGACATAATAATTGTTAGATTTGAGGATAATTATGTTAATTGACATAATTATGTTTGATTTGAGTTAATTGATTTAAGTGAGTTACAATTGTTAGATTTATGTTTGATTTTAGAATGGTTATTTATGTTGGGTTATTGGAATTGTTAATTGTTGGATTTTGTTGGTTAATTGTTAGAATTGTGGTGGAATGATGTTGTTATTAGAATTTTGTATTGTTGGTTAATTATGTGAGCTTACTAGTAGTATAATGGAGGATTAGTAGTAATAGTAGTACAAGTAGAAGATTAGTAGTTGTAGTAGTAGAAGTAGAAGGTTAGTAGTAATAGTAGATTAGTAGCAAATTAGTAGTATTAGATTAGTAGTAGAATAGTAGTAGTAGTAGAAGATTAGTTGTAGTAGTTTAGTAGTAGTATTAGTAGCAGATTAGTAATATTAGTAGTAGTAGTAGTAACGAAGTAGTATTAGTAGGCTGGGACGATGACGATGATGACGGGGAAGAGGCGTTCATTGAAGCGCACACCGATGCGGACAATGATAGTGACGATAATTAGCAAGTCTATAGTTCTTTGTATTTTATTCAGTACATGTTGTAATTTATTTATTTGTAATTGGAGACTATTTTGTTAATTAATGAAATTCCTAGATTACCCTAAACTAATTGACTCTATATTTTATCTTTGCGCAAACATGTTTCTCGTAGACGTGATTATGGCAGGTGGTAGTGGAATGGTTCCGTTGACGGGTAGCAGTAGCCAGAGTAACGCCACCGCTATGGAGGAAGACGTGCCTGTCGTCGAAGGTGTGGATGTTGTACAGGAAATCGGGGTGACGGTGTACGTGGCGACGCCTTCGAAGCCCTACCTTTCACGGCGGAAAGTTCAGGGCGCTACTTGGTGAGTTTCTGTTGTTATAATCAAGTGTTTTATATTATTTCACTCATTTGTCTACTTAACATCCAAAATTACATGTATAGGTGGGATGACAAGAAGTACTCTGATTATTTGCGTGATTCCGTAATCATGTCCTACGCGTCTACCCCTGGCGCCTACCATAGCTGGACGGAGGCGCCCCAGAAAGCTCGGGACGACATGTATACGCACTTTGCGGTAATTGTCTCGTCTGTCATTCTGAATTGTTCATTGCACGACTTATACATTAAATTATAACTAACAAATTATATTTTTGACAAACAGAAGAGAGTGCGTATAGACTTGGGGTACAACCTCAGATCCGACTACGAGAGTCGGATAAAGAAGAGAATAACTGACATATTTCAGAGAGCGGTTCCGAGGGTTCAGAAGGCGGAATGGATTCCAGAGGAGAAATGGGCGGAACTGAAACGGAAAGCAGACGACCCAAACTTCAAGAAGAAGTTGGCGGTGAAGAAGTCGAACCGCAGAGGTGGGCAAGTCGACGGGGTGGCCAAACCCACTAGCTGTCTTGGTAGTAGGAGCGCAGCAACAACTTTCAAGCAAATGTTAAGTGCTTATAACACAAGTAATCAATATAAGTATAATACAATATATTATTGGTAAATAAATGCTGAAAGTTCTAACACTGTTTTATGAAGGGCCCAACCGCAACCCCGGTGTAGCTTTTGGAGAAGACGAAGAAGAGGAAGGATGGGAAGTGGATTGACTCCCGAGGACCGGAGATCGTTGTGAGTAGTAGTAAAGTTCTTCAAGAATATACTAGTCCAAAAATTATGATGTGATAGTATATATTGTTCTGAAAGTTCTAACACTATTTCCTGTTGCTGTTTCAGGAGAAATTTGAGAAAGCGGTGGAGGAGGCACAAGCTTCTGATCAGTCATCGAACACCTTGAAGATCTTTCATGATGTCACGGGGGCTACAACCAGAAGAGACGGTTCTGGTGGATAGGCAACGCGGCGAAAGATCTCTTTCGCCCATGCTTGAGTCGTGGTAAGGAGCCATCTGCGGACACGTACTTCCTTACCGCCACCTCCCAGGAACGCACAGTTAACGAGTGCATGGATGAGAAATTCAAGAAACAAGAAGAGCGCCTGCAGACATTAGAAGAGACAGGAAGAGCCCAACAGAAGAGGTTGGAGGAGTAGGATAGGTTTATGGAAATGATGAGGGAAAGGTGGGCCATGGAGAATGAAACCTGTGGCGGTGGATCACGTACTAGTAGGCGCGATGACAACAACGACGATAATTATCCCTTTGGGCCGGAGCAGCTTCAGCCCCTTGCGTAGGTAGTTCGTCTCTTCTTTGTTACTTGTTTAGGTTATGGTTATGTATATATTTCTAAGTCACCAACTCTTAGATATAATTGTGAACTCAGCACATGTTTTCTTTGAAATATATTTTCATTTTCTATAACAGTACCCTGGTTTAGATATTTTTTAATTTTGTGGAGTTTTGTGAAGTTATGTGAAGAAGATATGTACGTGAGCTTTGATTGGAGTTTTGGGTGATTTTTGTGGCGGATGTGCTGCGGTTGTGGTTTGTTGTAGGACTCGCATGTAATTGCAGGTTGGTTTATTTTCGCGCATATGGGGAGCTAAAAACAAATGAATGTTGTCATTTTGTAACCGACATTGCGTCGGAATAGCCGACGCATATGGGGAACAGAGGCGCGCTACTGCATCGGATTAGCCGACGCAGCGTCAGCTAATCCGAGGCAGAGACCCCAGTCAATGCGCTCTGCATTGGATTAGCCGACGCAGCGTCGACAGAAATTTGACGTTGCGTCGGCTAATCCGACGCAGCGCTCATTGAGTGGGCGCGTTGACCCACCGAGCGTCGTGTCGGATTATCCGACGCATCGTCGATGCAATTTGATTACGTCAGACTTATCCACACAAAAAAAAATTGCGTCAAAATATCATGGCGGCCGATTGCGTCGGCTATTCCGACACAATCACTAGTTTGCGTCGGATTTTCTGAATTTGCGTCGGACAAATCCGCCGCAATTCTGACTTGATTTTTGTAGTGCCTCTTTCTTTGTGAAACAATAATATTTTGATATTACTCTGATATTATTACGATATTATTGTGTGTATACTATCTCGTATAATATGTAGATTATCTTCTATTGCCTAAATAGAGAGTTTGTAATTAGGTAAGTTTCTTGTGATAAACGTAGAATAATTGATATATAAGGCTTGCTTGTAGATGGTTCTTAATGAATTAATGCAAAACAATTCTTTTTCATATTCATGTTCAATTTCTTTATGGTATCAGAGCACCATCGATTCTGATTTTTTTTTAAAAAAAAACTCACATTCTCTCTTACATGTTTAACCATGGTAGACAAAAAGAACAAGAAGGGAGAAGGCAAGAAAATCAAACAAATTCCTCCGACAATCTCGTCATATATCCACCCGTCTGATAGCCCAAGTTTAATGTTAAGTCGTACTATTTTCAATGGTGAAAATTATTATTTATGGGCAAATGCAGTACGTAACGGACTCGACGCCAAGAATAAGTTGGGGTTCATCGAGGGAACTATCAAGAAGTCTATCATCGGTGAGGGAGAGGAAGAAAGCCTTGAAGCAGTCGCGTGGCGACAATGTAACGCCATGGTAAAATCATGGCTCAGGACCGCCATCGACATCAAGCTTCACCCAAGTATAACGTTTTCTGGCACGGTAGCCGAAATCTTGAAGGAGTTGAAGGAACGCTTCTTAGCGGGTAACGCACCACGAGTACACCAATTAAAGGGTGAACTCAGTGAGTGTAAACAAGGCAGAAATCAATCTGTCGTTCAATATTATACCAAATTGAAAGTCATATGGGACGAGTTGGCAAATTACAGTTTCGTTCCTCAATTTACTTGTGGAGTAGGAGCGATAATGACCAAAGAACGAGAAGAAGAAAAGGTGCACCAATTTCTCATGGGGCTCGACACGGTCCTCTATGACCATATTCGATCAAACTTGCTAGTGGAGGACACGATTACTTCCTTAAGTAGAGCATATGCTCTAGTGTTACATGAAGAGCGGCACAAAACCGTAACAAGAGGAGAAGAAGAAAGCACGGAGGCAGCCATGGCTGTAAAAACAGCAAACAGAGGTCAGAGCAGCAACTCGAGCAAAGAGCGTGGAGAGACTGACCCAGTTCAGTGCACAAACTGTAACAAATTCTATCACACTGAAGATACATGTTATGACAAACATGGATATCCTCCTAGTAGAGGCCGTGGTCGCGGACGTAAATGAGGACGAGGATATGGAAGAGGAGGTCGAAGCCATGGGAATACGTTCCAAGTTGCTAATGCCGCATCCACAAGCGAAGGAGTCTTGTCAAAAAAATCCTTTACGAACAAAGAAGTTGAGTTATTGAGGAGCTTTTTGGCCATGAAAACAGAAGGTAGTCCAAAGTTGTCAGGTATGAAAGATAAACAAACTAGTAGTTGGTTATTAGATAGTGGGGCGTCACATCATATGACGGGACGTCGAGAGCTACTCGAAAACATGTGGAGCGGTGAGTCTGTCACAGTCGGGTTGCCAAATGGGTTACATATTATGGCTCGGGAACATGGTCGTGTAGTTCTGAGTCACAATTTTGTCCTCAAAGACGTGTTATACGTACCGACTTTGACGTGTGATTTAAATTCTATATAGCAGTTGATAAGCGAAAATAATTGTGTTGTAACTTTTTATCCTGACTATTGTGCTATACAGGACCGATCTTCGAGGATGAAGATTGGACAGGGTGAGCATAAAGATGGGGTTTATTTTATGAAGAGTATTCCAAAGGAAGTGGTAGCAAGGACCGAAACCAGTGATGCTCGCCTCTGACATAGAAGACTTGGTCATCCGTCTAATAGTATTTTACCTTCTTTTTCTAATTTAGTTGGAAGTAATTTATTTTGGGATCCTAATAGCGTGTGTGATTCGTGTTGTCGAGCTAAACAAACACGGTCGGTTTTTAAACCCAATAATAAAAGGAGTGCTGAATTATTTGCTTTAATTCACTGTGATATATGAGGACCTTACCGAACGGGATCCTTATCAGGAGCACACTATTTTCTCACTATCGTAGATGATCGTAGTAGGGGGTATGGGTCTACCTTATGAAAGATAAAAGAGAAGTTAACCAATTGATGATAAATTTTGCAAAATGACTGTCACACAGTTTGGGAAACAAGTAAAAATAGTACAAAGTGATAATGGAACCGAATTCCTCTCGGGAATCATGAAAGAGTACTATAATGAAAAAGACATAATTTATCAAACGAGTAACATCAACACTCCACAACAGAATGGGAGGGTAGAACGGAAACATAGACACATATTAGAAAAGGCTCGAGCTCTCCGTTTCCAAGCTAATCTCCCTACTGAATTCTGGGGTGAGTGTGTGCTCACGGCTGCATATTTAATAAATCGTACCCCAACTCATATTCTTAATGGTGTGACTCCCTATGAGGTTTTATATGGTGAGAAGCCTTGTCTCGACAATATTCGGGTGCTAAGCTGCCTTTGTTATGCACACAACAAAGACAAGCCACGGGATAAGTTTAGTGAATGAGGAAAGTGGTGCATTTTCGTCCCCATTTAATTTCTTTTTCTTTTTCGTCATTTTCTTTTCTTTATTTTATTTTATTTTGATTCCCTTAATTTTGAAAAACACAAAAAAATAAATCGAAAAAGCATAAAAATTCAAAAAGATTTTCCGTTCTTTTTTCTTTTTCGATTCTTTCCCCTACTCGTGCAATGAGGACAATGCACAGTTTTAGTGTCGGGGAGGGATCTACTATATTTTTTTTGTAAAAGGGAGAAAGAATTCATATCAAAGGATGGAAGAAGACGACATCAGCAAACTGACATCAGCATACTCAAGAATAGGCAACTGCAAAACTAGATTTTGACTATTTCAAATAGTATTACAATATAGAGTGCATAGTATCAGTTTATAGCATTGTCTAGTGGACAACTACCTAAGACCAGCAATTATTAACCAATACAATTGGTATGTAAAGCAGTATGTACGCATCACTCATTAATAGAACAAAAATACAAAAATTCTGCTCAAACTCAACAACAACTTAATGCAGTAAATCCTTCAATGTCTTCTACTACCTGTTGACTAATTATTTACATGTAAACTCAACATGGTATCAGAGCACTTACAGGATTAAGGAGACTCACAACCAACAAGTACTAAGCATTCATTGCCGCTCAACAAACTCAGCAATAAATTCATCACATCTTCTTTGTCATAAAAACCTAGCAACCCTAAGGCAAAAACATGTCAGGAGACTTAGAAAATCCTTTCTCAACCCCTGACAATTCAACCAAAATCTCAAAAACTTCCTCCTTCATGGAACCAACCGATCCACTCTACTTGCACCCAGCTAAGAGTGCGCACCCCCTGGTAGTTGACACTAAACTATCAGAAATTGATAACTACTTGGAATGGAAGAGACAGATGGAACTAGCCATCTGTTCTAAAAGGAAACTGGGATTCCTGACAGGGGTAAAAAAGCGGCATGCTGATGATCACTTGAAGCAAGATGCGTGGGACACCTGCAACAGCTTGCTAATATCCTGGATTCTACAGAATGTAGAGAAACCAATCAGAAAGTCCGTCCTTTACATCAAAACTGCAAAGGAGATATGGGACTATCTTAAAAAACAATTCTCTGTGAGCAATGGTGCACGCAAATTCAGGCTGAACAAAGAACTGGATCAACTTGAGCAAGGGGATAAATCCATCTGTGAATACACTTCACAGAGCTCAGGATCTTGTGGCAAAATCTTGAAATTATGTCTGACTGGCCACCTATAACCCAGGTCACAGCTGAAACTAATGCCTAGATGAATGTGTTTTTCAAAGAGCAAGAAGAAAAGAAGTTTTTTTAGTTTCTGAGTGGGCTTAACAATTCATATGCCACAATGAGGACAAATATACTAATGATGACTCCCCTGCCAACCGTTGAAGAAGCAACTGCCCTCTTTCAACATGAAGAAGCACAAAGAAGGAACTATAAAAGCAATGACAAAGAAGAGGCAGAGAATGTGGGCTTCTCAGCTAGTCAAAAGGAAAGTGATAATAGGTCTTTCTGTCAAGTCTGCACCAGAAAAGGGCATACCAAAGAGAAGTGTTGGAGAGTGATAGGCTACCCAGCAGACCATCCTGTCTCAAAGAAATATCCTGAGAAATCTCAAGAAAACAAAGCCAAAGAAGGATTTCAATCATCAGGGTACCAGGGCTACAAACAAGGAATGGGCAGAGGCAGAGGAAATCCAAGTCACAACAGACAAGAAAAATTGGCTGGAAATGCTGTTGTAGGAGAAGGTCAAGAAGATATCAGTGGTGCTATAACTCTAACCACCCAACAATTTGCACAATTGATGAACAATCAAAAGGGAAAAGAAGTCAGATACTCTGACATTGAGGATGAAATGGAAGCTAACTTTGCAGGTATGGCCTATCTAACCTGCTGTTATGTCTCTAATAAACCACATGATGAGTGGATAATAGACTCTGGGGCATCCAACCACATGGTGTTTGAACTAGCCATGTTGAAAAATCAAAAAGCACTGTCAAACAAACCCAAAATCAACCCCCTAAATGGAGGAATATCTGTGGTATCCCATGTGGGAACCTACAACTTCTCTAATGGTTTGACACTGAATAATGTCTTGTTTGTTCCCAACTTTATACATAACCTTTTATCTGTTCAAAAATTAACCAGGGATGAACAATGTCAAGTAATATTCTACTCTCAAATGTGTGTTATACAGGACTCTTATACCAAGATGATTAAGGGTATTGGAAGAGAAAACAAGGGTGTCTATTACTTATCTAATAATGACCATAGGTCACACCCTAGGTTGTCTTGTGATGCAAATGTGTTTAGTAAGACCAATGTTTGTAATGCTACTGTCTCTGGTAATTCTGTTAAGTCAAGGGAGAAATCAGGTGAAAGTTTTTCAAACTCTAGTAGTTCACCTGATAATGTGTGTAATGAAGTGTTAACTTTGAATGACAATGTTTCAGACCTTTGGCATATGAGACTAGGGCATGCTCCTGATAACAAATTGCAACATCTTACACACATGGGCAAACAATTGTACCTAGATCCAAAAAGGGTGTGCATAACATGTTCCATGGCTAAACATACCAAACTGCCATTCCCACTAAGAACAAAAAAGGCAGCAGCCATTTTTAATCTTGTTCATGTGGAGGTATGGGGACCCTATAGGAAGGAAACTAGAACCAAACATAGGTTCTTTCTAACTTTGGTAGACGATCACAGTAGAGCCACTTGGGTGTATCTTATGAGACACAAATTCGAGGTACCTCACCTTCTAATGCAATTCTACAAGTTTGTCAAAAATCAGTTTAACACTACTATCAAGATTCTAAGGTCTGATAATGCACTAGAACTCACTGAAGGGGAAAGTAAGAGGTATATAATGTCCAAGGGCATTTGGCACCAAACGAGTTGTGTAGATAGACCTCAGCAAAATGGGGTGGTAGAGAGGAAACACAGACACATTCTAGATATAAGTAGAGCTATTAGATTCAGTTCAGGATTACCATTGTCCTTTTGGGGCGATTGTGTGTTAACTGCAGCATACATAATCAATAGACTACCAACACCTCTTGTGCAAAACAAGACTCCATATGAAATTCTATTCAAAAAACCACCAAATTACATGAGGATGAAAGTGTTTGGATGTCTGTCAATGGCATACAATCCAACTAGAGATAAAGATAAATTCTCACCAAGGGGTGTTCCTTGTATCTTCATTGGATATCCTCTATCACAAAAAGGGTACAGGATGTATAACATCGAGAAGAAGACTGTCTTTGTGTCGAGAGATGTGAAGTTCTTTGAGGGCATCTTTCCTTGCAAAATTAATAATTTTGCTCAACACTTGCCTACTTTGCACACCGATTGTTATGCAGATCCACATATTCCTGTCATGGGAGATCATTCAGGATACTTGGAAACAGAAACTAGTGTCACAGCACCGATTTGTGAAGACACAAGTCAGCAGAAAGTGAACCAATCCAGGACCTCTCCTCTGAGGAAGGGGATCAGGATTCTCCATCTCCACCTGAAGCCATTCCAGACAGACCCAGAAGAGAAAGAAGAGCTCCAGAGTGGACTAAGGATTTCATTGTGCAAAATCCAGTACTGGCTCCATCCAGCATTGCAAATACAGTACAACTACATCTCACTGAGTCATTTGCAGGGCACACCAATCTGATCACGACTCCATCTGACCCTCATACTTTCCAAGAGGCGGTCACAAATCCAAAGTGGATCCAAGCCATGAAATTGGAACTAAAGGCTCTAAATGACAACAACACGTGGATATTAACTGAATTGCCTAAAGGAAGGAAAGCCATTGGCTGTAAATGGATATACAAAACCAAGTATAATCCAGATGGGTCAATAGAAAGGCATAAAGAAAGACTAGTGATACAAGACTTTAGACAAAAATATGGTATAGACTATGATGAATCATTTGCTCTAGTAGCAAAGATGTCAACTGTACGAGCACTTTTATCTGTTATAGCCATCAACAACTGGGAAACATGTCAAATGGATGTAGCTAATGCCTTTCTACGTGGAGATTGAATGGAAGATGTCTATATGAAGATGCCTCAAGGTTATTGTGATGGAACTTTAGAGCCCAGTGGACAGGGAGAGACTGAAGCGACTACTGGAAAGGTCTGTAAATTGTTGAAGTCATTGTATGGTCTGAAACAGGCGCCGAGACAATGGTTCTCAAAACTGTCCAATACTCTCCTTAACTGCGGCTATAAACAATCCCATGCTGACCATTCACTCTTTATCAAACAACAGAATAATACTACCACAGTTGTACTAATCTATGTTGATGACATGGTCATAGCTGGGGATAGTTCTCTGGAAATTGAATTGCTGAAGGAACAATTGAAATCATCCTTTCACATGAAGGATCTTGGAGAACTTACATACTTTCTGGGGCTAGAAGTCACCAGGAGTAAAGCCGGTATCTTCATATCTCAGAAGAAGTATACTCTTGATTTGCTCAAAGACTTTGGAGTAGATAAATCTCGGACAGTTCAGTTGCCCATTAACCCGACATTCTAGCTTGAACCAGGCAAAGGGACATTACTTCCTCACCCTGACCAGTACAGAAAACTGGTTGGAAAGTTGATTTACCTCACTATATCAAGGCCAGACATTGCTTTTTCAGTCCAATTGTCAAGTCAATTCCTTCAAACACCTACCTCAGATCATATGCAAGCAGCCATAAGGGTGCTTCGCTACCTGAAATCTACCCCTGGTCAAGGGATTCTCTTTGCAAGTCAATCAGCAGCTCAACTTACAGCATATTGTGACTCTGATTGGGCTTCATGTCCCTACAGCAGACGATCGACTACAGGTTTCTGTATACTACTGGACAACTCTCCTATATCATGGAAATCAAAGAAGCAGTCTGTTGTGTCAAGATCATCTGCAGAGGCTGAATATAGGGCTATGGCAATGGCTACTTGTGAGGTCACCTGGCTGGTCCAACTCTTACAAGATCTAGGACTTAAACACTTGGGTCCTGCACACCTCAAATGCGATAATCAAGCAGCTCTAGCTATAGCTGCCAACCCTGTCTATCATGAGCGTACCAAACACATAGAAGTTGACTGTCATTTTGTCCGAGAAAAGATACAACAAGGTCTTCTTACTACGTCTTATGTTAACACTAAAGACCAAGTAGCTGATGTTCTCACTAAGTCATGCTCCATTGTTCAGCATCATAGATTGCTCTCCAAAATGGGAGTTACCAATTATCTTCACTCTCATCTTGAGGGGGAGTGTAAAAGGGAGAAGGAATTCATATCAAAGGATGGAAGAAGACGACATCAGCAAACTGACATCAGCATACTCAAGAATAGGCAACTGCAAAACTAGATTTTGACTATTTCAAATAGTATTACAATATAGAGTGCATAGTATCAGTTTATAGCATTGTCTAGTGGACAACTACCTAAGACCAGCAGTTATTAACCAATACAATTGGTATGTAAAGCAGTATGTACGCATCACTCATTAATAGAACAAAAATACAAAAATTCTGCTCAAACTCAACAACAACTTAATGCAGTAAATCCTTCAATGTCTTCTACTGCTTGTTGACTAATTATTTACATGTAAACTCAACATTTTTCTTCCTTTTCCTTTCATTTTTCCTTTAAAAAACCAAAAAAAATCTTTTCATTTTAGTTTTCTTTTCATTTTCATTTTCTTTTTGTATCACTTGTATTCCTTTGCATTCTCCTTCTTGTAGATACACCACTAACCATTTACCATGTGTACATAAGGTAGCAAAATTGAAGACAACTCGGTAATATACTCTACCTTAGTTTTTTCCCCTTCTCTTAATTGTATGGGAGTTTGGGCTTGTATGCTATTTGGAGGTTCACTTGGTGAACGTTTTGGAATTGGTGGTTGTGGTTGTGTTGACTTGATGGAGTTTGGAGTGCTTGGCTATACTTGTGTATTTGTTTTGCTCTTTTTGTGTTTTTGTTCTTTTTATGTTCTTTTTCCTTTTTGTATAGTGTGTCTAGGTAAAGTTTTCGAAAACCCGATTTAGAGTTTAGGTCGAGTGTTTATTACTCCCTTGTTAGGAACCTTTTTTTTATTTTTGGACATTATTCTAGTAGAATGACCATGAACCAATTTTTGCATTCAATTTTTACCATGAGTCCGTCTTTTCTACTAGGAGTCTACAGCGGGATTTGCATTTGAGCACTTTGATCACCCATGGAGTGATAAGGCCTTGGTTACCGTTTTCTGTTCTCTTAGGTGACCTTACTTGAGAAGCCATTTTTAGTCCAAATTTCCATCTTGTTGTGGGTTTGGAGGGAGTGCACACCCGACTTACCTATTTACCTACCATTCATACACATCCACAAAATAAGTTTGCAAAAATGTGCTTTACCTTGATTTCAATGCACCATCTAGCCAATTTTGGGCTACTCAAAAGTAAAAGGGAAAAATGAAGAAGAAGGGCAAAAAAAAACCCTCAACCCGAAATAATTGGGGAAAGGAAAGAAAACCGAAATAAAATCAAAACCTCAAAAAATATTCTCAAACCCAAATAAACCCTTGATTGACTATTTGCCGTGAAATGCCTACTAGAGGACCGAGTCCCGAGGAAGGAAAATAGCGGTGATTTCTCAATCCTTACCATTTTGCAAACACTTGTTCATTTTTTGTTTGGTCTAATTGGCTTTCTCGAGTTTGGGACGACCCTCTAGGCTTAACTTAGGAGACGGGATAACACTTACCTACAGTGCTTACTAACTCCAGGGTTCTCACTTATCCACTCCATTTATCGTCCCGTTGTTGGCATCTTTAGTGGAATTAGGACCTTGGTAAATTTTCAATGTTCTTATTGTTTGATTGTCATCCTATTAGAATTTTGTCCATGTTAATTTGGGTGACTAACTTGGTAGTGTTCTCACTTGTCTTGAGCTTAAAATCGGTGCTTTCCCCGCTGTTTTGATGAGGAATTCGGCGATTTATTTTCTCTTTGGATGCGTCTATCTTTTTGTGTGTCTTCTTTGTTTTATGTGTTCGTGTGTGTTAGTCGCATTCCCAATTTTGTGCAAGACCCGACTTGCCTTGCATGGAGATACTCTACCTCATGGGTATCTCGATGTGAGTTGAAGGGATGGAGCGGGCCCGTTAATTCCTCCGTATCGGCTTAGCATAGTGACGGGCACCCCAATCGGAATAACACAAAAACTACTAGAGTAATCGTGGTAAGTCGAGGTCGGTCCACAGGGAACGGAACGGAATGTTTTGACGAGTTAAAAGTGATGCGTTTGATGTCTAGAAGGGGGGTTTCTAAGGGTCGAGTCTATACTAGAGAAATAACGATAAAAATATCTAGAGATGATCAATCTAGGGAAAGGCGTTAGGGGGAAGTCGGGATTCGGAACATGGGGTCTAAGAAGGTCGGGATCGAGTTTTTGTCGCAACATTGATAAAGGGAGAATGCCACCTTTCGGTTTCTTCACCCAACCCACCTAAGAACCCGCTTTCGCGGCGAAGAAGGGTAAGTCTCTAGTTGTGGTAATTTCTACCCCGAGTTTCCCCATATTGATAGAAACGAGTCAAGGTCGGTCTAGTTGGCCGGACTAAAACAACAATGGCACAACAACCACAAACAAGATAAACTAACAAGCAAGCAACCCACCAACATCCCTAAATTCAAATAATCCAAGTCCTCATCCCTAAACCCCCAACAAGAAATCTACTCAGTAATCATAGTGGAAAGCAACAAAACATTAACTAAGGAGAAACTAACTAAAGCATGCATACTAACTAGATCTAAGGAAAATAACTACAAAGTGATGAGGAAACTACAATCTAACAATTACCCACTAAACTATGGAAAAGACAAGATCTAACCAAATAAACTAGAGAATAATCTAGAACAACATGAATAAAATCTAGAGACACTAACAACACTAAGATGATCTAAACAAGACAATGATGAGAAAACTAAAATAAATCTAAACTAGAGATTAGAGAGTGGAAAGAAATGTACCAACTATGAAGATCTAGAAGAAATAAGAAGATTGCATGAATAAAGATTGAATCTTTGATGGAGAAGATGAAGAACTTGTCACTAATTCTTCAATAAACCCACAAATCTTCAAATAAAACTTGAAATAATCTTCTACAAACTTGAAATCTAGAGAATTGTTGATGGAAACTAAGTAGATCTACTACTAAATTACAATGTAAACTACTAGAATTATAAAGAATTACTACTAGAATACTACTAAATTACTACTACTAATGGATGTGTAATATGATGGAAAACTACACTAATGGAGGCCTATTACTACTTGTGGATGCTAATACTACTCTAATGGGGATATGAGGGATGCCTTGGGCAACAAATTAGGGTAGTAATATAGATAGTAATGCCTTAATGGGTCTCTTAACCTAAAGCCCAAATCCAACTTTTGCTTCATTAGTGAGACAATCACCCTTTGCATCTTCATGGGGTGAAACTTCGCCCTGCGGTACGTCGAACTAATCCTACCGGGTGAAATTTCGCCCGGTGAGAATTTCTTCTCAATTTCCTGTTTCCGGCGCTTTTCTCCATCGGGAGAAATTTCACCCGGTGGGCGAAATTTCGCCCGGTCATTTTCGCCCGGTGGGGAAGCTCGGAAAATCTTTGGGGAGGCATTTTACCGCCGGGTGAAATTTCGCCCGGTGGTACTTCATCGGGTGAAATTTCACCCGGTCAATTTTTCTGGCCTCTTTCCTTATCTCATTCTTCGTCGATTGATTGGATGACTTTAAACTTTAAGTTGTGTGCTTTGCTCTTTTGGACGGTATTCCCTTCTCTTGTGCTCGTGGAAGCTCGATCGTGATTTCGATGCCAAATCCTATCAAAATTGATAGAAAAACTACCAAAAACACGTAAAACGCACAAGAGGGACGCTAATGCGAGAAGTACTCAAAATATGGCGATAATCGCACTCTAAACTCGCAAAACGAGGGAAAAATGGGTCTAAATGAGGGGAAAAGCGGTCTAAATTTAGCACACAATAATTCCCCCACACTAAACCGTTGCTCATCCTCGAGCAAAGACCCAAAAAGAAATTACAACAACTACTACTAGCTAGACTATGCTAAGTCGATACGGGGCAATTAACGGGCTCGCTCCGTCCCTTCAAATCACATCGGAATACCCATGAGGTAGAATACTCCCATGCAAGGCAAGTTGGGGCTTGCTCAAAATGGTGGATGCGACTAAACACACAAAAACACATAACACGAAAGAGTAGACGCATCCAAAGCAAAAATAAAACACCGAATCCCTCATCGAGACGGCGGGGAAGACACCGATTACTTACCTAGAACAACAATAAATTTTCCAAGATAAATGACCCACGTAAAAAAGGACCAAAGCCTAATACTATGACAATTAAGCAATATAAATGTTGATAACTTAGCCTAGGTCCTCCTAGTCTTCTAAAGGGGTACGACGGAGCGTATAACGGAGTGGAAAAAGTGAACCATGGATTCGTTCGATACTGTAGGTAGGTGCAGTCCCCCTCTCTTTGACTAAGCTAAGAGGGTCGTTCCAAACTCGAATTTCCTAAATTAGCCCAAACAAAAAGGTGGAGTGTTTACAATTATTGGGGTGGATCGACTAATCACCGCTATCTTCCTACCTCGGGACTCGGTCCTCTAGTTGGCACTTCACGGCGATGAATCGATCAAAGGGCATTTTTTTTTTGAAGGAGATGTTTTTTTTTCGATGACATGATTTTCATTTGAAGCTCCTTTTCTCTCCTTGTTTTTCATATTTTTGTGCCCTTTTCTTTTGCT
Organism: Agrostemma githago; assembly: GCA_958450325.1. NCBI lineage: Eukaryota > Viridiplantae > Streptophyta > Magnoliopsida > Caryophyllales > Caryophyllaceae > Agrostemma > Agrostemma githago. The sequence goes on along the minus strand of OY288239.1, from coordinate 80,018,985 downwards.
TTGGTTTGCTCTTTTTTCGAAACCAAGCTTGGAGGTTATTTTTGTATAAACTTATTGTGGTGATGTATAGGTGGAGAAAAAATAGGTAATCGAGAACGCGCGCCATTCTCGGATAACCCACAAAAAGGCGGAAAGAATTTGGACTAAAGGTGCAATGGTCATTCGAGCAAGGTCACCTAGAAAACGAGATGCGGGAACCAAGGCCTAACTCCTCCATGGGTGGTCAAGGTGGTCAAATGCAAACCCCGAAGTAAACCTCTAGTAGAAAAGGTGGACTCAAGCTAAATGATCAACAAATTCATTTATTAAGAGTCATTCTACTAGATTAAGGTCCAAAATCTACGATGGGTTATCTACAATGGAATGTAAACTCTTGTAAAAGGTTTGTAATTGGGTTTTCGAAAAGTTTAATTTAGTCATAGACACTCTATACAAAAACAAAAGGGACACACGAAAAAGGAAAAGCAAATAAAAGAAAACACAAGTAATTTCATGTACTTCATACTCCATCGACATTTAAGCACAAAATCAACCACAACACCCAAAATGCTCAACTTCGAGAGCCTCCAAAAGCAACAACCTAACTCATCTACAAAATTAAAGAAAGAAGGAAGGAAGTTACAAAGTGGAATTCTTTCATAATCTCTTCAATTCGCGCTATCAAGATGGTGGTTACCTGTAAGAGCAGAGAACAAGACCGTACACGGGACACGAAAACATAACGAGAAACGAGAGAAGAAAAAGGAAAATGTTTTTGATTTTTCGAATTTTTCAATTTTTATGGTTTTTGAAAAGATTTTTGAAAAATAAAAGATAGTAGATCCCCCCCCCCACACTAAAACTATACATTGTCCTCAATGGACAAGTAGGAGTGGATCGAAAAAGACGGAAAAGGAAAAATAAGAAAAAACTTTTTGGATTTTTATGATTTTTCAAATGTTTTTGGATTTTTCAAATTTTTTGAGAAAAAAAAGGAAAAAGAAAATAAAGAAAGCGATAAAATAGTGACGGGCCTAGGTGCAATCACATCACTTAGACCCTAGCCAAGTGGCTAAGAAATTGAAAAAGAAATAAACGGAAAAGAAAATAAATTAAAAGGAAGGGTGAAAAATTGGGCGTGGGTGTAGTCACGTCACCTAGCCCGGATTAAGAAAAATTTGAGAGAAATTGATTAAAATTTGGATTTTCAAAAGGGTCAATGGCATAATCACGTCACCTAAAAACCATGAGCAATACCAAGGCCGCTTCGGCCGCAAAAATCGATGGGACAGTGGGATAACTTGCAATTTGGTTAGAGGTAAAAACAATCACAATGATCATAAAATGATGAAGCAAGGAACAAGGAACGAATTCAATTCAAAGACTGATTTAAGACTCACTGACCTAATCCACACAAATACACAACACACACATTACCGACCGACTCTGGGGGATAGTTTAATTTGGGTAATCATTCGACGCGAAAGAAACCGTCGGAGACCCGGGTAAGGGTTGTATGCCCTCGGTGGGTTCTAACTCACAAAGGTTGTAGATCGTACGACCCTCGGGTAACGTGTAGTGCGCGTACTCCCAAATTTCCATTCCCCCGATTGGTTTAGTCGGAATTCACCGGGACCTAAGGGTAGCTCCCATTTGTGACAATTATAAATATTGGTTCAGTGTATGTTGGGGACTATTAAAGCACGGTTATGGCAAATGGAGACGAGGCGATGATCGGGTACATTAAAGATCCACGCCGGGAGATAGGCCTCATCAAGCCAGACTCGATTGTCTAGTGGGATAAGGTGGTCGGTCGCATAACCCAAGTTTTTCGCGATTAAGGTCACAAGACCTCCACAGTTTACGAAGGGGCGTTGTGCAACAATAATTTTGTGAAAATGCAACGCTACAACAAGTGGTAGGTCTAAGGGGTTAGGGTTACCAAGTAAGGAGTCAGAAATCAATTGTAAGACGCACACATTAAGATTAAAAATATTATCGGTAGATGGTATCAAGCAATGGGAGAGTATCTCCGCAAAGTAACGAATAGCAGGGTTACGGATTTCAGAGGTAAAGTTCGAATTAGGTTCGAAATCTCGTTGACCATGAGCTATGCACCTCCAAAGGTCTCTTCTAGACGCACTAGCTTGTACATCACTCAAAGGTTCACTAAGTTCGGTACCCGATGAGAGTAAGCCTAAAGCTAAGCCAAATTCAGAAATAGTCAAACAATGGGTTTTACCGAATAAATGAAATCTAAGCTCTCTTGGTGTGGTCGGGTTATCGATAGTAAAGGTACCTAAGAACTCACATGCAAAGTCTTTATACGTGCAAGCTACGAAACTAAGGAGTCCGCTTGTTCCGGTCCTAGACGATAACTCTCTAATATCATCCTCTATTCCTAAAATTTTCATTGTGAACGGACAAGGCCACCTTGTGCTCCGAAAGGTCTTTTTGGAGAAGGTTTGAGCTAAGGGTGTATTAGGACAAGGTAAAAGTTTAGGCTTATGAGACTTAGAAAGTTTAGAGGTTGAAGCCATACCTTTTTTATGCGCGGCTCGTTGGGCTCGTCTCCATAATAAAAATTTGCAAGAATAATCCCAAAATTTTAGCTTCTCCTTCTTCAAAACACCAAAATAAATCACAAAAGGTGGAGATGAAACTATGAATGGAGGTTTAAATGTGGTTGGGTATGGAAGGTGGTTTGATGTTTTTATGAAGGGTGAAAATGTTGAGTGAATTGTGAGGTAAAGGTGATATAAATAAAGGTGGTTGAGGAGGGAAAGTGAAAGTTTTAAAATAGGTGGTAAAATTTTGGTGTAATTTTTTTTGGGAAAGTTATGTGTGGTAAATGTGAAGGAGGGAATTGAAATTGTAGTGAGGAAATAAGGTATAAAGGTAATTCGTTCAAGCCCATGCCGCCGGGTGAAGTTTCACCCGGTCAAGCACCATCGGGTGAAATTTCTCCCGACGGACTTTTCGTCATGAAAATCATTTTTGCCACTTTTTTCCACCGGGTGAAATTTCACCCGGTCAAAATCTCACCGGGCGAAATTTCGCCCGGTGGTGTCTTCGTCAATTCCGGCAAATCTGGCAACTTTTCCGTAGGGCGAAATTTCGCTCGGTCAGGTCTCACCGGGCGAAGTTTCGCCCGGCGGTCTTGTTTTCTTCGTTTTTCTGCCTTGCCATTTCATGGCTCTTCAATAATCACCTAAAGATTCAAATATTGACTCCACTCACATTACATAATCAATATCCCCCCACAAACATGCTTGTGGTCTTCAACTTAGCTCCATAACTCCTCCAAAGCTTGATCTTCACCCAAATAAATGTTGCATGGCTCCAAGTTCAACCATTCTTCTCAAGCTAACAAAACTAACAAAACTCAAAGAATAATGATACATATATACAAGGTGGTTGTTGAGGATACCACCAAACCTACTTCAATTTGGGAGGGGGTTAAACAACGCTCCCCAATGGGAGCTCACCAAACTTCACGGTAGCAAAGGTCTCACGAACGTGACCGGGATGATAAATCTTCAAACGTTGCCCGTTAACCATAAATTTCCCGGTTTCCGGGCTTGATATCTCTATTGAACCATATGGTTGCACCTAGGTCACTTCGAATGGACCCGACCATTTTGATTTCAACTTACCGGGGAAGAGCTTGAAGCGAGAGTTGAAGAGTAATACCTTATCACCAACGGAGAAGTCCTTACGAAGTATTCGAGAATCGTGCCATTGGCGAGTTCGTTCCTTGTAAATCTTCGAATTTTCGTAGGCTTCAAGTCTTAATTCTTCCAATTCTTGTAGTTGGAGAAGGCGGTTATCTCCTACAACACTCTCATCGAAGTTTAGCTCTTTGATTGCCCATTCGGCTTTGTGTTCCAATTCCACCGGTAAATGACAAGCTTTACCATACACAAGACGATAAGGAGTGGTTCCAATCGGCGCTTTGTAAGCCGTTCTTAATGCCCAAAGGGCGTCATTCAACTTCAATGACCAATCCTTTCGGTGTGTATTTACAACTTTCTCTAAAATTCCCTTGATTTGACGATTGGAGATCTCGGCTTGCCCATTTGATTGAGGATGGTAGGCTAGGAACATCTTGTGAGTTATACCATATTTCCTAAGAAGATGTTCAAAGGTATCTTTCCTAAAATGAGAGCCTCCATCACTAATTATGGCTCTAGGCATACCGAATCTCGGGAAAATTACATCCTTGAAAAGCTTGGTTACAACCTTGAAGTCATTAGTGGGGGAAGCTACGGCCTCGATCCATTTTTAGACATTATCAACCGCGACTAGGATGTATTTGTTACCAAAAGAGGATGTGAACAGACCCATGAAATCAATGCCCCAAACATCGAACAATTCAATTTATAAGATGGGTTGAAGGGGCATCTCATTTCTTCTTGTAATATTCCCACTTCTTTGACAAGCATCGCATGTGAGAATGAAAGCTCGAATGTCCTTAAACATAGAAGGCCACCAAAACCCGCTTTGGAGAACCTTGGCAATTGTTCTTTGGTTGGCCAAGTGTCCACCATAAGATGTCGAGTGAAGGTACATCACAATATTATATCCTTCATAGGCCGTAACACATCGTCGATAAATTCCATCTACACAACGGCGGAATAAATAATAAGGCTCGTCCCAATAATCGCTGGGCTTCGTAACGTAGTTTCTTCCTCTCTTGCTTGGAATAATCGTCCGGAATAAATTGAAACACTAAGAAATTGACGATATCGGCATACCAAGGTGTAATAGTTTCAACGGCCATTAAGGCCTCATCTCTCATAGCTTCATTGATGGGTATACCATCTTCTTCATTGCTTCTTTTACCAACCGTTAGTCTACTAAGATGATCCGCTACCAAGTTCTCCGATCCGGCTTTGTCTTTAATCTCAATATCGAACTCTTGTAGAAGGAGGACCCACCGAAAGAGTCGGGACTTGGTCTCCTTTTTAGACATGATGTGTCAAATCGCCGCATGATCGGTATGAATAATGACTTTGGAACCGGTAACATAATTTCGGAATTTCTCCATAGCATAGACAACGGCAAGAATCTCTTTCTTGGTTGTTGTATACCTCGATTGAGCTTCATCTAGGGTCTTGCTTGCATAATATATCACATGTAGCTTCTTATCTACCCGTTGACCTAGAACGGCACCAACGGCAAAATCAGATGCATCGCACATGATTTCGAATGAAAGATTCCAATCGGGATCTTTGATAATTGGAGTGGTAGTGAGAGCGGTCTTTATCCTGCAGAAGGCCTCAAGACACGAGTCATCGAAAACAAAAGGTGCATCTTTCATAAGCAAAGAAGTTAAAGGCTTGGCAATCTTGGAAAAGTCTTTAATGAATCGTCTATAAAAACCGGCGTGACCTAGAAAACTCTTCACCCCTTTAACATTTGTAGGTGGTGGCAAGTTTTCAATCATGGAAACTTTAGCCTTATCAACTTCAACTCCTTTATTAGAAACAATATGACCTAAGACAACATCTTGTTCGACCATAAAATGACATTTATCCCAATTTAAAACAACTCTATACTCTTCACATTGAGCTAACACTTGATCAAGATTTTCAAGACAAGAATCAAAAGATGTACCATGGACACTAAAGTCATCCATAAAAACTTCCATAGATTTTTCAATAAAATTGGAGAAAATAGCCATCATACATCTTTGAAACGTTCCCGGCGCATTACACAATCCAAATGACATACTTCTATAAGCATAGGTGCCATATGGACATGTGAAAGTGGTCTTCTCTTGGTCATCGGGATGAATGGGAATTTGAAGAAATCCGGAATGACCATCAAGGAAACAAAAATAAGAATGATACGCCAATCTTTCAAGCATTTGATCAATGAAGGGAAGGGGGAAATGGTCTTTTATGGTGGCCGTGTTCAATTTTCGATAGTCTATACACATGCGCCAACCGGTAATGGTCCTAGTCGTAATTGATTCACCCTTTTCTCCTTTAACAGCCGTCATTCCTCCTTTTTTCGGCACAACTTGCACGGGGCTAACCCATTTACTTTCGGTTATTGGGTATATAATGTTAGCCTCATACAACTTGAGGACTTCCTTCATGAAAACCTCTTTCATGGTGGGGTTCAACTTACGTTGACCCTCAACCGAAGGACGGTGGTCATCATCAAGGATGATCCTATGCATACAAACGTTTGGGCTTATGCCTTGGAGGTCGGCAATGCTATACCCGATGGCCTTTTTATGCTTTCTCAAAACAATCAAAAGATTTTCTAATTGAGGACCATCAAGGGTAGCATTGATGATAACGGGATAATTAGTTCATTCAAGAAAAGCATATTTGAGGGAAGAGGGGAGTGGTTTAAGTTCAAGATTAGGAGGAGAAGATACCATACTCTTACCCACTGGTAGTGGTTCTACCTTATCTTCATGTAAGCATTCATCTTCAAAGGGTGGAGGGTCAAATGGTTCATCTTCTTGCTTATCATCATCTATCAAGCTATACTCAACCAAACTATCAATAAATTCAATGGAATGCATTTGTTCAATCATTGGTTGTTTAAGAGCTTGAGAAAGGGAAAACTCTATCGACTCGTTACCTATGTTAAAAGACAACTTACCATTCTTGACATCAACTATAGTTCCTCCGGTAGCCATAAAAGGTCGACTTAAAATAATGGGGGTAATAGTGTCTTCGGGCATATCCATGACAATAAAGTCGGAGGCGATGAAAAACTTACCAACTTGAACGGGTACATTCTCAAGTATCCCAAGTGGGTACTCGACGGACCTATCCGCAAGTTGAATCGACATGCTAGTGGGTCTCATCTCCCCCACACTAAGTCTCTTGGCAATAAAATAGGGTAACAAACTAACACTAGCCCCTAGGTCACATAAAGCTTGATTAACAACAACATTTCCAACCCGACAAAGGATGGAAAAGCTACCAGGATTCTTTAGTTTCTTTGGCATTTGATTCATGAGAATGGCACTACATTGTGCCATGAGAGGGACACATTCTTTGTCCTCTATGGTTCTCTTTTTAGACAAGACTTCTTTCAAAAACTTAGAATAAAGGGGCATTTGAGAAATTACCTCGGTGAAGGGTAAAGCTACCTCCACCTTCTTCAACATATCCACGAAACGGCTAAATTGAGCATTCTCTTTATGTGGCTTAACTCCTCCGGGAAAAGGCAATGGTGGGACAAAAGCGGGAGGCGGTGGAACATTGGATTCTTCTTCTTCTTCGGCTAATCGCTCCACCTCTTTTCTTCTTGCTTCTTCCGCTTCCATTTGCTCTTTCTTCTTTCTTTGTTCTCTTTGTTCATTCTCCACATTTTGGAGGATATCAAACTCCCCTTGTATTCCCCGGTTTTGTTTGGGGGAAGTGGGAAATGATGCTTGTGGTACACTTGGTTGATTGACTTCGGATGAAGTGCTTTTGGTGTTCAAATTCAAATTCTTATATGGGTCCTCAAGTTCTTTGCCACCTCTCAAAATGACGGCATTTGCTTGGTGTGAAGGGTCTCTTGAGTTTTGGGGTTGCCCGGGCAAACCATGGGGTGGATGAATTGGGGCGGCTAAGGCTTTTGTTGCTTCTTGTGATTCCCAAACCTTTAGCCTTGCCTTGATATCTTGATGTTCACTTCATAGTTGCCCAACGGTTCTTTGTAAATCATTAATGTTATCCCATGGAACTCCTCCTTGACCAAATTGAAAATTACTTGATTGGCCATAAGATTGAGAGGGTTGATTAAATGGTTGTTGATTGTAACCTTGATTTCCTTGAAAATTACCTTGAAACCCTTGATTGTATCCTTGATTGAAATGATTAACATGTTGATTTTGGTAATTGTTGTAATTGTTGGGAACATGGAAGTTGCAACCTTGTTGATTGAAGTTGCTCCTTTGATGAGGAGGCATATATGGGGGCATCCTCGGAGGACCTTGGTTAAAAGGCCTTTGTTGACTTTAATTAAATGGCCTCAATTGACTCCCTTGGGCACGCGGCATAGGATTTTGGACATTTTGATTTCCGTAAGAGAAATTAGGATGAAATCTTGTGCCAGCATTGTAAGTATTGAAAAAGGGATCAAATTGAGGTCTTTGCTCATACACTTGTATAACTTGGACTTCATTTGGCTCTTCAATATAAACTTCTTCATTAGGAATGCAAGAGCTAGAATCATGGCCATAATTGCCACAATGATCACATTGAACTTCCCATGTTAATTGTTTTGGAGGAGATGGTTGCCTTGGTGGAACACTCCCTTGAATTTGGTACATACCTCTAGGAGTGAGTTTTGAACTCATGGCATCCATTCTCTTTTTCAATTCTTCAACTTCCGCTTGAAGTTTCAATTCATTAGAACTCTGAATTGAGTTCACTTCGACTTTCTTTCTAGAATCCCTCGATTGACCTATTCTAGAATCACTCCTTGCCATCTTCTCAATAAGATTTTTAGATGCCTCATCGGTGAGAGAAGAGAAGTCTCCTCCGGCGGCCGAATTGAGGTTTTCCTTGGTTCTCGATGAAAGGGTGTTATAAAACGTTTGGGTAGTTAGCCAATCGGGTATTCCACGGTGTAGACATTTGCGCAATAGATCTCTAAATCTTTCCCAAGCCTCACTTAGGCTTTCAAATTCATCTTGCTTAAAGGTTTGTATCTCCATGCGATATTGGTTAGTCTTTGACGGTGGAAAATATTTCTCCAAGAAGGCATTGGATAATTGAGCCCATGTTTTGAATGTATTAGCGGGGTGGCCTTGAAGCCATCTACGAGCTCCATCTCTCAAGGTCTTTGGAAATAATAAACGATTCAATTGGCATGAAGTTAATCCATTGAGACGGGCTCCTACTAATTTTTTTAAATGAAACAATGTGCTCTTGAGCATCATCTTGGGAAAAGCCGTGAAAAGTATCTTGTTGAACCGCATTTGTCAAAGAGGCTTTCAATTCATAATTCTCGGGAATCTCTCCGAAATCAACGGGAGAAGGTGTTTCTTCATGTGTGAATTGGGAATGAGATCCTAAGGTTGCCATTTGTTGGATTGGTGGTGATGGTGGATTTGAATTAGGATGATTTGGAGGGGATGGATTTTGATTTGGTGGTGGAGTTTTTGGTGATGGTGGTGAATTTTGTGAAGTGGAAGGTATGGAAGGATTATTTGGAGTGGGATTATCTGATTTAGAAGGTGTAGAAGGTGTATGTGGTAGGATGGGATTAAGGTTAGGAGGTGATAATGAAGGATGTGGAATGATGGTGGTTGAGTTATTTCCCCGAAAACGCAATGCTCTAAAAGTCCTTTCCGGCTCCGGATCGAACCACAAGGACGATGACGTGTTCCTGGGCATAAAACTCAATTAAACGGTGAGACTCCTTGCACCTAATGGTACTAGGGAAAAGGGAGAAGAGAAAAGAATCAAACACAACAACTAAAAACACAACAACTACTCGCCGCTCCCCGGTAGCGGCGCCATTTTGACGGGCACCCCAATTGGATCGGTCGTTTAGCGAAGGACGGGGGGTCGAACAGTATTTATAGACTCGGAATAACGCAAAAACTACTAAAGTAATCGTGGTAAGTCGAGGTCGGTCCACAGGGAACGGAACGGAGTGTTTTGACGAGTTAAAAGTGATGCGTGTGATGTCTAGAAGGGGGCTTTCTAAGGGTCGAGTCTATACTTGTAACACCCTCATTTGTTCAGGAGACTTAACAAGTCATCCTAAACAAATACGAGTGTTACCATCTCGGTAAACCGAGGTAGCAGACATCATTACTCACAATAATAGAGTGTCTAAACGCTAAAACTTAATAATAGATTTTAGAAATTCAGTCTACAAACCAAATAATAAAAAGTATTCATGAGGGTCTAATAAATAAGATAAAATATGAACGATCAGGGGCTATACTACTCTGTTGATTTTGCACTCTGCCCATCCCGTAATTAGCATCCCGAGTCAAAAGTACATTCCATCAAGCACCTGAATACATCCCAGCTCCCCAAATGACCATAACCGTCAAGTGGATCATCACAGACACCAGAAATACACACACAAGATCAGTTTACGATAACATTAAACAATATTAGCACAATCCATATCACAAATATCATCATTCTTATCATCACTATCGCGACCGCAGTCACGCCCCGTTAGTCCGAGTGTGCACACCCCTCCTAGGCTCTCCTAGGAGGAAACATTAGGGAAGGTCCCGAGATCAACCGGGCCTAGCTAGTCCTAGCTAGCTTCTCTCAATCGGTACACAACCGCAATCTCAATATCATCATTATACCATTATATCATACAATCTCAATATCATCATTATACCATTATATCATACAATCTCAATATCATCATTATACCATTATATCATACAATGTGCAAACATACAACGTAAACTGAGTAAGGATAACCTTACCTAATTAGCAGGTTACTACCTCGCCGTTAGTACTATTCACCACGGAATTTCTACGAAGTCCGAACCTAATAAAATATTATATACATAAATTAATATCGGTAGTAACGTATTTAATGTATAAAATGAAACCGATAGCATTCTAATTAGACTACCACGACTTGTTATTATTCATAAAACAAAATTTACTACTCCGTACATATACACTACCCAACATGATGTTATTATTAAATTATTACTATTATTATTACTATGATCATTATTATAATAATAATTATTATAATCAACTACGTACCGCAATTCCACTACGTACACCAATTACTATTATTATTATGATTATAATAATAATAATAATTATTATTATTATTATTATAATGAACTACGTATGTCAATTACTATTATTATTTTTATGATTATTATTATAATTATTATTATTATTATAATCAACTGCGTACAGCAATAATACTAAGAATATAAAAAAAATGCGTAACTTAACGATAACAATGGCGGCAGACTTCCCTTCGTTTACAACCACGAACCCGACAATAAGACTCTACACCGCAACACTCTGGCTCTCCCACAACAGTACGACCATGACCGCAAACTCCAGAACAACCACACGAGGCAACAAATACAACGACAATAACGGCAGTAACGGTACAACACTATCCCGATACTTATCCCGATACGTTACCCACAGTAATTAAGATGACACGACCACTATAACAACGCGGATAATCTTACCAAATACGTAACAACAACAATGATGCACACCAACTGTTAACCCGACTATACCCATCCCAGTTTCCGATAACTCGGCACGTGTGTACATTAACCATGAAATAAAAACGTAAAAGGTATCGTAACATACCCGGGTGGCGTGTATAGTCGAGGTCTAGCCTACTATTCTTCTTGTTGTCGTGTATAGGCCCCTACTCTTCTTCTTGATGTGTACGGTTGGTTTTGCGGTTATATGCATGCGGTTGTGTGTGTGGTATGTTTTTTGTTGTTATGATTGATGTTTGGTGGCATTTAAAGGTGTACGTGGGTTAGGATATGATAAACATCATCGGGCTTTGGCTTGTGAGTGACCCACATATATAATTTGACCCAGGTCCGATATATGCTGAGATCGATTAACTAATATTTACTTATTGTTCGGGTTTTTAATCGGTTAACGAGTTATTGCTACATTACTGACTCACTTTGACCCACTATAAAACACGGGTATTACAATACTAGAGAAATAACGATAAAAATAGCTAGAGATGATCAATCTAGGGAAAGGCGTTAGGGGGAAGTCGGGATTCGGAACATGAGGTCTAAGAAGGTCGGGATCGAGTTTTTGTCGCAACATTGATAAAGGGAGAATGCCACCTTTCGATTTCTTCACCCAACCCACCTAAGAACCCGCTTTCGCGATGAAGAAGGGTAAATCTCTAGTTGTGGTAATTTCTACCCCGAGTTTCCCCATATTGATAGAAACAAGTCAAGGTTGGTCTAGTTGGTCGGAGTAAAACAACAATGACACAACAACCACAAACAAGATAAACCAACAAGCAAACAACCCACCAACATCCCTAAATTCAAATAATCCAAGTCCTCATCCCTAAACCCCCCAAGAAGAAATCTACTCACTAATCATAATGGAAAGCAACAAAACATTAACTAAGGAGAAACTAACTAAAGCATGCATACTAACTAGATCTAAGGAAAATAACTACAAAGTGATGAGGAAACTACAATCTAACAATTACCCACTAAACTATGGAAAAGACAAGATCTAACCAAATAAACTAGAGAATAATCTAGAACAACATGAATAAAATCTAGAGACACTAACAACACTAAGATGATCTAAACAAGACAATGATGAGAAAACTAAAATAAATCTAAACTAGAGATAAGAGAGTGGAAAGAAATGTACCAACTATGAAGATCTAGAAGAAATAAGAAGATTGCATGAATAAAGATTGAATCTTTGATGGAGAAGATGAAGAACTTGTCACTAATTCTTCAATAAACCCACAAATCTTCAAATAAAACTTGAAATAATCTTCTACAAACTTGAAATCTAGAGAATTGTTGATGAAAACTAAGTAGATCTACTACTAAATTACAATGTAAACTACTAGAATTATAAAGAATTACTACTGGAATACTACTAAATTACTACTACTAATGGATGTGTAATATGATGGAAAACTACACTAATGGAGGCCTATTACTACTTGTGGATGCTAATACTACTCTAATGGGGGATAAGAGGGATGCCTTGGGCAACAAATTAGGGTAGTAATATAGATAGTAATGCATTAATGGGTCTCTTAACCTAAAGCCCAAATCCAACTTTTGCTTCATTAGTGAGACAATCACCCTTTGCATCTTCATGGGGTGAAACTTCGCCCTGCGGTACGTCGAACTAATCCTACCGGGTGAAATTTCTCCCGGTGAGAATTTCTTCTCAATTTGCTGTTTCCGGCGCTTTTCTCCATCGGGCGAAATTTCACCCGGTGGGCGAAATTTCGCCCGGTCATTTTCGCCCGGTCATTTTCGCCCGGTGGGGAAGCTCGGAAAATCTTCGGGGAGGCATTTTATCGTCGGGTGAAATTTCGCCCGGTGGTACTTCATCGGGTGAAATTTCACCCGGTCCATTTTTCTGGCCTCTTTCCTTGTCTCATTCTTCGTCGATTGGTTGGATGGCTTTAAACTTTAAGTTGTGTGCTTTGCTCTTTTGGACGGTATTCCCTTCTCTTGTGCTCGTGGAAGCTCGGTCGTGATTTCGATGCCAAATCCTATCAAAATTGATAGAAAAACTACCAAAAACACGTAAAACGCACAAGAGGGACGCTAATGCGAGAAGTACTCAAAATATGGCGATAATCGCACTCTAAACTCGCAAAACGAGGGAAAAATGGGTCTAAATGAGGGAAAAAGCGGTCTAAATTTAGCACACAATAATTCCCCCACACTAAACCGTTGCTCGTCCTCGAGCAAAGACCCAAAAAGAAATTACAACTACTACTACTAGCTAGACTATGCTAAGCCGATACGGGGCAATTAACGGGCCCGCTCCGTCCCTTCAACTCACATAGGAATACCCATGAGGTAGAATACTCCCATGCAAGACAAGTTGGGGCTTGCTTAAAATGGTGGATGCGACTAAACACACAAAAACACATAACACGAAAGAGTAGACGCATCCAAAGCAAAAATAAAACACCGAATCCCTCATCGAGACGGCGGGGAAGACACTGATTACTTACCATCACTTGATTTTATTTTAAAGCTTAATACTGGGATTGAATAATCATTATTCTTGTACTAGTCATAATCAAGGACATTGAATCTTTTTTATGTATGTGCATGATTTTTTTTTTGATAAAAGTAGAACAATTGTTGCTATATACCTTGCAAGAATATAAGGTACAATAAGGTTAACATGATTGTTGAGCTCTACATTCCTAGTAGTGAATGCTTTTATTTATAACATAACGACCAAAAGGTTCAAGTCCCTCGACTCAAGTTTTACCTATTATGACATTGTCCTTAATCCATGAGACAAGAAACATAAGAATAAGTTTCATAATGATGAAATTATAAACCTTATTGATAAGGATTAACTGAGGTAAATGGATCTTATTTAGATGGATAAATGACATTAGAAGTGACTCTTATTAATCGTAGTGGGAGAGTACTTAGACTTGTTAGATCAGACATATACAGATACGTGTGAGTTTAACTAGTGATGTTGCAAAATGGGTAACACGTATGGTTTTGTTCATTTGTTGAAATTTGAAACTGAATGCTTTGAATTGTTCAAGAAAATTCAGATGAAAGTACAAGATCTACTTGACAAGTTGGTACAAGTCGTTCGATATGATTGAAACTGGGAGAATTAAACTAAAAGATTGTGATCATCTTAGAAGTAGTGGAAAAGTGTTTCAAACTACATCGAACCATATTTGTTATGATTTGGTCTATGATGAGTCATGCAGATTTTATTGATGTTTTAAAAAGTTATGCACTATAAAAGTCTTTGTACAAATGTTGATGAGATTGTCCATGTAAGTCAAAGAATAGACACCATATGAGATACGGATTGAAAATGTTCTAAAATAGTCTTTTCTTAAATTCAAGTCTTAAAGATAAGAGAAAGTTGTTTTCTAGAACTTAGACTCAATTATGGCATGTGTTTTATTAGGGTTATTATGTTAATGTGGTCCATAGTCTTATAGTCTCCGATCTATGAAGCATAGTTGGTAGTTAAGGATTGATCTCATAGTAATGACTATGGAAAAACCTTTTTTACAACATTATGCTTGAGTCTATTAGGAACGATTTAGCATTTTGATTGTCATCACTCATTTGATGAGTTTTGGACAATGTGTGAAATACATTTCTTGAAAGAGATGCAATATGATGTGTGTGCGACTCATCGTATGAATTTCATATTATCATAACTGCTAGACAAATGTGAATGATCCAATTTGATTGGAGCAAGTATTATGGAGTAATATCTTCGTTCTTAATGTGGTGATTCAAAGATGTTTATTTTCCTTTGAGACGAAGATCGGAGAGGCAAAGTGTGTACAAGAGATTAGTGGGAGTGCATTTATCGTTATGATTTGGTATGTAAGTGACATACTTCTCTAACTAAACGACATTTGATTGCTTTAATTAGTTTATGAGACTTTGCAAGAAATGTGTTTATTATGTGCTCGTGTGAGGAGTAGATACTAATCTAGTGAGTGTCTCTAGAATGCTATCTAAGAATTGCTCCTTTGCGCTTAAGAAGCAAAAAGGGGAATTATTTAAGAGATGCGCATGATGTATAAGCGAATTGTTGTAAACAAGTTACAACGATTCATATTTCCAAATAGACAAAGATGACATGAGATTGTAATCTCAGTATATTTTGTTTTGGATGAGAAGTTGTGTGTTCGAACGGTTCCAAAGGACAACTTTGTGACTAGTATTATAACTAAAGTTAGTGTTCTATTGCTTTTGAAGCAAATAGACGTTTGATTACGAATCAAGCACACACTCAACTTTAAAGTTTATTAAGCAATTTGTTGCTTATGAAACTAACAGTTTGCCTTAATTGAGAGAAGGTAGATTGATTGTATGCTTGTAAATAACCGATACAAATTTTCTATGTCCCGAAACCTCCTCTACATAAAGATCATATTGTTATGATTGGTATAAGACGCATGAGCGAGTGGTCTTAGTACTTTTAGAGGTGTTTGGTTTAGTGGGAGTTATTTCGATAATTGATATATGTATGACATATTGTCATTTGGATAATGTAACCGAGTTTTGTCCCTAAATAATTTACATTGATGAAATAGATCACTAAGTGTAACACCCCGTTATTTTCTGAATCATTTATAAAGAGGTTTGGTCTATTTTATATTAATCGGATTTTAAGTTGGGAAATATTTTCGATATCGTTGTAAAATTTAAAATATTTTTGGCCTTCATAAAGTATATCGGTTTTGAACTATTTTAAAAGTGGAACGTTATTTATAAACCGAGTTGAATTCAAATTGGACTTCGAGTCAAACACAAAGGAAGAAAAAAAAAACTAAAATCTAAGTTAAACCCTGCGTACCCCACTACCCCAAAACATCATTCATTCTTTTCCTTCTTCATTGTACTGCCGCACTCCTACCTCTCTTGCTCTCCTTTGTTCTTCAATTTTCCGATCAATCGGCCATCGTCGATAAATCGGTCCTCATCTTGCCTATACCCTTCATCCAAATTGTAAGTTTCTTAAACCAATTGTCCTTTTATTTTATAATTAATGGATCGAATATGAAGTAGGTACAAATATATTGAGTTTCGACCCTTTTCTTTTATTTTGTTTTGGTTAAATCATTTTAACAATGTAATTCAACTATTTTGTAAGTAATTAGCATCTGGGTCGATTAAATTGGTATGTTTGAGTTGAGTCGTGGTTAGACGATTATAATCGAAGTGGGATGGTTGTAAGGTGGTCAGAATCTATCACCGTTTTGGGGATTGTGCGAGGGCACGTCGAGTACATGGCTGTGACACAAGTAGTATTACTCAGTTTTGCTTTTAAGTCAAGTGGAGCATATTGCTTTAGGCTTTGCGTGAGTCAATGAGATAAATTTCATGTGCATTTGTTGAAGGTAAAGCGTGTGCAGGTGAGAGGAGATGTAATTATCTTGGTGTGTGCTTGGTGGTTATGTTGATAGGTGAATAGTATACATGTGAGAGTGTAACGTGAGACCGTCGTGGACAAGTCCTGTTATGGTACAACTGTATATCGAGCTTGGTCGTCTGAATATTATTTGGTCAACTATTGAACCATTTATCTTACTTGTAGCTTGTGGGCAAGATGGGAAAGAATTTTTGGATTAATATTAGCTTGGATTGACCGTCTTGAGAGGTAAGGACGTTTTACCCTTTCCACATTTAAGTAAAGAGCATGTTCGGTTTAAATTATATTTTCTAAAGCGGTTTTGTAAATTATTTTGTCAATGATGAATTTTTGTGATACTCGTGATATTTTGGATATTGAACTTGTGACCCGAGTCACACATTGGTATTGTTTTGATAAAATTTCTGGAGGTTATAACAGACTCTGGGAGCTCTGTTGGTCTAGTTGGTTTAAGGTGCGTTTACGACGTTCCTGGGACTTCGTCCCGAAACTGAACTCTTGGCCCGAGTTGTATTTGGGTGGGGTAACCGGCCCCCACTTGCTAGGTAGTTAGACTTTCTCCTTTGGCAGCATCATCCTACTGACTGTCCAAATGCGAGAGGTGCGCACTATATAAGTCGAACTAAGCACAGGTGATACCTCTAGACCGTGCAAGGGTAGGACCTTGGCACACAGGTGGTGAAAAATATATTTTGGTTGGTTTTGATTTTGACTACGATGTTTTGAAAGTATTGTGGTTTGGTTTCGAGACGGTGGATTTTAATTCTGGTTTCAGTTTACTACAAATTATAATTATGTGTACGTTTTCATTATATTATACTTTTACTCAGCTTTGCTGACGTCCTTTTGTTTTGGGTCGTTCCCTCGCTGGAACCTGTACCTATTCGTTATTTTGGGTACAGTTGATAGGTACAGCTAATATGCTGCATGGGTGCATTTGGTTCGGGATGCTAAGCGAGAAGGATTTTTATTATTTAACATTTACCTCCGAACTATTTATATTTGTGTTGAATTTTGGTTTGAAGTTGTTTTAAACCATTTTGAATTTTGTGGGACTTAAGTCTTCCGCTGCAACATTTTCATTTATTTATTTATCGGATTTATATTTCTTTTAAATTCTTATATTATTCTTTTGCCTTGCACTTGGCCTTGTGAGCTAAGTGCGGAGTAACAACTTTAAATTTTCTGTTTTATTCTCTTATTTTGGTCGCGAAAATTTAGGGCCGTTACAGTTGGTATCAGAGCAATAGGTTTTTCCAAAATGTTTTGCAAAATTTGAAATGGTTTAAAAAAAAAAAACTTTTATCGTTACATTTAAATTGGTTTTAAAAAAAAACTTTTATATATAAAATAGAGTGTTGGGTGAATTGGGTGCATTGCATACGCATGAATTATTACGTTTATATTTATATTTGTCATGTCTTAGTACTTTACCTAGTTGAATTGTGATAAATGTGAGGTCTATTTACGTTATTATTTGGGATAGAATCATATTATGCCTAATTGTAATGGGATATCATTTATTGAAATTTGGAAAGTGTCATGTCATGAATGGAGAGGCAGTCGAGAATGTAGACATTGTTTTGGGTAATTTTTTTTTGTGGACTCTATTTCAGCCCATGTTTTGTTGATTGTGGTGCATCTCACTCTAGTGGACTATGTTTGTGGATGAAAGAAGCGTAGAACCTAGTGAAATTGTGGATTATTTTTATTTTTGTCATGTCATTTGAGACTTAGTAAACCGTAAAACGATGTATAAGGATGTGTGTGTTTATTGGTGATCATGATTTTGAAGTAGACTTGTTAAGATTCCTATTACCTTAGTTTGATGTGATTTTGAAGATGGATTGATTAGAATTTCATCGGGCTAATATTGATTATGGACATAGTAATGTTCGATTAGGAGGGCCTAAAATGTGAGAGTACTTATAAGTGTCGTGTGAGCGGTCTTAAGGTGAAGCTTATTTCTGCTAGAAAGGTGAAAAGATATTTATTTGGGGAAGCTGAGTTGATTTTGTGTTATATTAAGGATTTGAGGGTTGAATATCTCGATTTGAGTGAAGTTCCAATAGTGAGTGTGTTTGTTGCTTTTTCTGCGGAAATTTTGGGAATGCGTCCTGCTAGATAGGTTGAGTTCAAGATCAACCTAGTGTCAGGGATGAGTCCAATCACTAAATCACCATACCATATGTCACCCTTACAAATGCTAGAACTTAAGAAACAATTAGATGAACTGATGAATAAATGATATATTTTGGCCTAGTTTGTTGCCTTGGGTGCCCTGTTTTATTTGTGAAAAAGAATAATGATGGAACTATAAGAGTATGTATTGATTTTCGGGAATTTAATCAAGTTACTACTAAGAATATATATATCCTTTACTTAGGAATCTAGGATTGAGTACTTATTTGACCAGTTAAAGGAAGCCTCAGTTTTTTCTGAAATTGCGATTTGGGAACCATCGATTTTGTGATAGTGTTTGAGGATATACCTAAGATTACATTTTTTTTACTAGATATGGTCATTATGAGTTTACTACGATGCCTTTTGGGTTGACTAGTGCACCTGATATGTTTATGGACTTGATGAACCGAACTTTGGGGATGTGCTTAGATAGTTTGTTGGTATTTTCATGGATGACATAGTGATTATTCAAGAATGAAGAAGAGCATAAGGAACATTTACGGATTGTCTTGGGTATCTTGAGAGAAAAATAATATTTGCTAAATTTTTGAGGTGTCATTTTTGGTTGGTTCGAGTAATTTTGGGGCATATTATATGTAGGGATGGAGTGTCAGTAGATCATGCTAAGGTTAAAGTTGTTAAGGAGTGACCTAGCTAGAACGAAATCTGTGACTGAAATTCATAGCCTGTTGGGTTTAGTTGGTTACTATAGTAGATTTGTGAAGGATTTTTCCAAAATAGATAGATCAATAACTACACTGATGTATAAAAACCACAAATTTCATTGGGATGAGGGGTGTGAGGAATCGTTTTGAATTTTAAAGGAAACAAATTGACTACTGCTTTAGGGTCGGCCTTACCGGATGGAAATGAAGCTTATGGAGTTTATACATATGCATATTAAGAATGGATTGGGTTGTGTTTTTCAGCAGACTGAGAGAATGATTTCTTATGAGTCTAGGCAGTTGAACCTTTATGGAAGAAAAATCTCTACTTACGATTTAGAGTTAGCAACCGCAGTCTTTACCTTGAAAATTTGGAGACATTATCTGTTGGTGTACCATTTAAGATTTTTATGATCACAAAAGTTTTAAATATATATTTACCCAGAACCCATTTGGAGCTAATCGTGAGACAAAAGAGGTGGTTGGATTTGATTAAGGACTATAAGATCGAGATTCATTATCATGTAGGAAATGTCAATGTGGTGGTCGATGCCTTAAGTAGAAAATTTCTCCATTGAATACACTTAGTGTTGAACCGTGATAAGCTGAGGGAAGAGTTTCTGATATTTGGGAACAAAATGGCAAAATTAGGAACCCCGTCTGGTGTGTTATCTATTGAGAGAGAATTGATTAGAGTTATTAAAGAGTTACAAGGCGGTGATAAATTTTTCTAGGACAAGTTGGTTGGTGAATGAGTCTGCGTTGTCAAGTGCGATGAGAACGGATTTATTAAGTGTTGAGATAGAATTTGCGTACCTAACCACAAGGAATTAAAGGAAAAAAATGTATTATGTTATTTGGGAGGTGATAAAATGCAATGTGGATTTGGAATTAGGATTTTGATGGTGTAGTATTAAGAAACAAATTGCAGATTTTGTGGCTCGATACTTGTTATTTTAGAAGTTTAATAGTGAATATTGGAGACCTCAAGGAAAGTTACAACTTTTAGAAGTTCCCGAGTGGAAGTGGAGTTTCATCTTTATGGATTTTATAGTTGGGTTGCAAAGGTCAGAAAGGTAATAATATGATTTGGGTTATAATTAATAGATTAACTAAGAATTCACATTTTATTCTCATGAAGAATGTGAGAGAAGAAGCAACTTGTTGATGCTTATATACATTATGTGGTAGGACATCATGGAGTTTCAAAGGATATTATATTAGGTAGCGAACATATGTGTTCCAATATTTCTGGAGAAACTTGAGCCACCATTGGGAACCAATCTTAAGATGAGTGCATCATTTTATTCTGCTATTGATGGTCAAACCAAAAGAACAAACCAAATACTTGAGGACATACATGTTACGAGCTTGTGCTTTACAATTTCAGGGGGGTTAAGAGGATAAGTTAGATTTTATCGAGTTCTCATATATAATAATAGTTATCGGGTTACAATTCAGTTGACATAATTTAGGGCTGGACATAAGTGGAGTATTCCGGTGTGTTGGAGTGATATTATCGAGTCTGTGATTTTAGGGTCTAGGGCCTGAGATGATAACTGAAATGGTTGAGTAGGTTAAGAGTATACATGAGTGGATGAAAGCAAC
This sequence comes from Agrostemma githago, assembly GCA_958450325.1. Classification (NCBI taxonomy): domain Eukaryota; kingdom Viridiplantae; phylum Streptophyta; class Magnoliopsida; order Caryophyllales; family Caryophyllaceae; genus Agrostemma; species Agrostemma githago. The sequence continues at coordinate 79,997,936 of OY288239.1, read as the reverse complement.
TTAAGATGGTTAGAAGAATTATGTAGATAAAGCTCGTAGACTTGCGAAATTTGAGGTTTGGTATGGAAGGCAAATGGAGCCCAAAGTTAATTGGACATATGAAATTTTGGAGCGTATTGATTAGTAGTTGATTTAGAACGAGTACATGGGGTGTTCCATGTCTCTCAACTAAGGAAGTGCATTCGTGACCCATTACATGTTTTAATTTAGATCCTAGAACTCATTGGGCTTGATAAGACTATGACTTAGGAAGAGACCACTACAAGAAAGAACGTTCATTCCTACGAACCCGATTCGTAGGAAACATGCCCATTTCCGTCGGAATAAGCACGTTCCTACGGAAAATTCGTAGGAACCATTCCGTCGGTATACTTCGTCGGAAATAAATAACTTCCTACGACATTTTTCGTAGGAAATAACTTTCCAACGAAATGTTCCGTCGGAATGACTGGTGATGAGTATTTGTTGACAAAAAATTCATTCCTACGGAACATCGTCGGAAGGGTTCAAATTTCCTACAGAAATTCCGTAGAACAATATCTTTCCGTAGGAGGCATTGATTAACAAAAAAAATATTATTAAATATTTTGAGCTACGGATTTCCACAGAAACTGTAATACTTCCGTGGGATAAAACTTTATTTTACACATAATTTCACTGTTTTATGTCATAAATAAATAAAAAATATGTGTGTGTATATATATATATATATATATATATAATATCAATATTAACTAGCACAATAATCCGTCAATACTCACAAATAACAATTTTCCAAACACTATAGACTTGGCTAAATACAGAAGGTCTTGTGCAACTAAAAGACAGAATTAAATAGTATACTTCAAGACGCATCGGATGGCAGCTGGTTCTCGTAAGTCAACTACAAGTATCTGCAAAATATACAACAAGTTTTTTCTTAGAGAAGGAAAACATATCAATTGACATCTACGAAACAACAAATAGACAAGCCATGCCAGAATATCCAAAAAAACCTAGCTATAGAAGAAGGCTGGCTGCTTGAGTAATAAAGAACATAGAAAATTCTCAATAACCAAGTAAATTGGAAAACGGATGAAATAAAATAAAAAACAAAAACAGTAAAAATGAAGATTAGTTTCCAAGTTGGGATGAGTGTAGAGTAATAGCAATATTGCCAAACGCTATTAACATCAAAGTAGTGACGAGTGAAACAAATCCAGGGAGTTGGAGGGACGGAATGTGGCAGCAACGTTATAATCTAGAAAATTCAAAATAGCACAGTTACAATACAAAATGGTCATATGCGAACCATTTATCTTTCTCAATATTAACACTGAATTTTAAACTAAAAGTATGGAATGAACTACATACCAACGAGGAAGCTGTGTCAACAAACTAATAAGTGGTTGCAAGTTTCTTTACTACTCGATCTAAACCGTCTCTATTTATTCCTTTCTAGCACCACTTTTCTAGCACCACGAAAATCATTCTCTGAATCATATCAGCCTGCAATAGCCACGAATAAACGGGTTTTAGGACAACAAACTGATAACTTGAATGGTTTAATGAAATGAAACTGAAGCAGTTAACCGAGAACCTCAAGCCTGATTTTTTCCTGAATAGTATTTTTAAGCTTTGGTTCTGTCTCTTTCAGATTAGCTTTTGTTTTCTCAAACTCCTTCCTCAAAGATTCTTTCTCTCTGAACAAGGAAGATGATGACAGCGAGACGACTTCTCCTTGAAGGATCGCAATGTGAGAAAGAAGTTTACATTCTTCCATGAGATCACTAGATTTATTCTGGAACTGAAGCTGCATTATCCAAATAAACAAGATAGTTTCAAAACTGGTGGAAAGCTAAAGTAAGGTAGATACCATCAAAGACATACTGTGATCACATCTTCTCACTCTAAAGTTCAAATATTCTGGTTTTCAACCAACTGATAAGCTATCCATGATTACCAAAGATGGACTTCAGCAACTCTGCATTCTCACACATAAACAACTTGACATTCTGCAAGCAGATCAGGCAGTTTTGGACAAAGTAACAGAACATACATCATATGTACTGAACAACATTGAAAAGGCTTCTTATTGGTATTTCGGAAGCCCGAGTAGCCATACGATCCAAAAACTACTGACTCGAGACTTGAGCTAAATACGAAAATGACGAAAATATATAATCGTCCATTACCATGCTTGTATCTGTGTGCCTATACTCAAATTAAATACAAGTGTGTTAAAAATATATAATATCCGGAATCATTTTTATTAATAGCAGGATAAGGGTGTTAGAATATTCGTAGCTAATAAGTGAAATTGACATTTTCATTTGATTGTTAATTAGATTCTTTGATCCTGGTTGAAACTTAGGTTGTGCTAACTGCTGATGACGATCCTCATTACTCCAGCACTCCCCTCCCTTTTTTCTTTTAGTTTTGTTGTTTCATCAGATTTTGATTACTTCTTTTCATTGTGACATTTTTGTCCTTTTCGTATCTAGTTTATTGTATGTTGGAGTATCTATTTAGCTCAAGTCTCGAGTCAGTGGTTTTTCGATCGTATGGCTACTCTGATAAGCTTTGCTTTATTAAGTTCTTATCGTCTTCTATACGCGGATATACATACAGTTCATAGCATATGTAAGTAAACATCAACAGCATCAAGAACACGGTGGGAAACAGCAACATCAACAACAATAACAGCAACAAAGTACAGGAAACGATGAAGAGAGCAGAAAGTAGACAACAATCACGAACATCAACCGCAGGACTAATAGCAGTAGTCATCAACAGATTCACGCACATTCAAAATGAAAGAAAGGAGGAGAGCAAGCAGTAAAATGGAAACAAGAAGACAAACAAAGCAACGGAACAAAACAGTAACCAAAATGCCAAAAACGACAGTAGCAGGTGCATAACGAAGAAGAAGAGAAGAAGAAGAAGATGCAAAGATAAAAAGGAGAACAAAGAAGGGAAAACAAAAAAAGAGCAGCAGCAGCCGCCGATTAAGATCAATTGGCGCACAGAAATCAGAAGGGGGAGGAGACTACCTTAGTCGGATCAGATGACACGCCGGCAATGGAAACAGAGGGAGGAACGCAGGGGAAAGAACATAGGAGGAAGTAGCAGCCACATCGATTGATGGTGAAGGTGGTGATGATTGAAGATGAAGGGGACGAAGAATGAAGAAGAAATGAAAGAAGCAAGAGAGCGGCTAATTGACAAAAAAAACAATGGGGTGTGGATTTTCATATTAGGTTAAAAAAAAATATAAAATCAAAATGCTAGAATACAGGTTGAGCAAACAAGGATTACGACATAAAAATGTTGAGTCAAAATGATCAAACAAGTTAAAACAGGTCAAGTAAATAGTGTTACGGTAAAAATAGATATCTAGTCAAAAGTTGGTCTGAGCAAGAAATTGAATTAAGATCGAGTTCAAAAAATTAGAAATTGGACCGAATACAATAATGTGTACGTAAATAAAATATTTATCGAGGTCAAAATAAATATTTGTGATAAAAAATGAAGTTTAGGAATATCATTAATTAATTCGAGAGGATATATAAAATGTAAACGTTTACGATTAAAATAACATTTTTGAGAAAATTAACGAATGTACGACACTACCACAAAAATGAATTAAATTGATTTCTCGAGTAAAATAATAAATATTTTGACGAGTTTCGAGTTGAAAATAGAATTTGAGCTTAAATAGAAAGTATTTAGAATTCAAATCTTTGAAATTGAAATTGAATAAGAATTAAATGAACAAATAGATCGATACAAAAAATAAAAATATATTTTAAATATAAAAATGACTTTTCGAGACAAATTGAATTTTAGGAGTTCAAAACGATTGATAATTAAATTCTTTTAATAAAATTTTTGAGAGTTACCAGTTAAATCGTAAAGAGAATAAAATATGAATAAATTTAATTTATAAAACTCAAGGGTGTTACGGATTTTGGAAAGGGTTAGAGAAATAAGAAAGCGTATAACCTTGTATAGTTGTATTACTGCAAGGCTTGAGTAAGAAGGGTAGTTCAATTTAATAGAATAGTTTGGATTATTTTAATAGGATGAGTTTAACTTACAACGGTGCTAATGTATTAATGAGACGGTTTAATTGACCAACCGTGCTAATAGTAAAATAAAAAGGATGGTAAATAGCTATAACTAATAAAATTAAAATTTACATAAATTATTCTAGAGAAAATAAACAACGTTAATAAAACTATAAAAGTTATAATCACGTGAATACAATATTTGGTAATTAAGAACATCGTAGGGGGGGTGATAATATGGAATAAAAAATTTAAAAGTAGGGATTTAAACATACCGTATATCATGTCGAAGAAGTAAATAAAGTTCAAAAGTACGAAGTAAAACATACGGAGTACCATGTCGTCGAAGTAAAAGAAAAATACGGAGTAAGCAACTCCATATTATCATGTAATAAGAGGCAAAATAACGTGACATATTAGGAAAATTCTACTCAGTGGTATACCTGACAACACAACAATTTTTTGGGGGGATTTCATTTTGGGGGTTCTGGTTCGATCATTTCAGGTTCGGTGAAACACGGGGCGAGTATATTTCGGGAAAAATATGTTGTTGAGTGTATAAAAAGAATAATCGTATATGAGCGATAGAGTATTTTTAATTTATGCATTGCCATTAGCTAAAACAATTCATGAACTTATTTTTTTTGGACCTACGAAATTTCCTACAGAATATTCCGTAGCCCAGCACGTTTCCTACCACACTCCGTAGGAATTCCGTAGGAGTGCTTTAAAGAAGCAACAGATTGGAATTCCGTAGGAAATATTTGTAGGAACTATTACTTTCCGACGCCTTTCAAGATCCGTAGGAATTTTTCCGTTGGAATAACCACTAATTCTAGTAGTGGACTTATGTTCATATTTTGGATAGTAAGGTGCGTAAAACCCGTAGAAGTGAAACAAAAATGTCCAAAATTTTGTATAACAATAACAAATGTGAAGAAGACTACTTGGGAAGTTGGGTGAACCATGATATGAATACCCTTATCTACTTAAGATAATTTTCGTGCTTCGTGGACGAAGCTTTGTTTTAAGGGGGATAGAAATATGCATGACTACATTGCTTTGTGTTAATTTGACATTATTCTTGTGAGGTTTTATAGTATTATTGTTTATCGGTTACAAATACGGATATATTGGTTATTGTTGGTGCTTAATTAGCACAACAATATTGATTATTTGTATTACTCGAAATTGATTTGTTCACATATATTGATGGTTTATTTGTGCTCAACGCACATATTATTGGTTGTTTTATGCTCAACGCACGTGTGGATTGATTTTGTGCATTACGCACTTGTAAAATGGTTGAACTTGTGAATTTCAAAATTTTGAAATAATTTCCATGTTTTTGTCCGACATGCTCTTAACTTGGCAAGTGATACTTTTACCTTAAAGGAGACTTTTACCTTAGAGGAGTATGAGAATTTTGGTGATTTCGAGTCTTGCTAATATCTTGTGGAGTTAGGTGATGGTGAAGTGGTGTTACTATGGAATTGAGGAATCATGTGATTTTTTATAATTTTGAGGAATTTAGAAATCTAAGATAATTTGAGGAATTAGGTGATTTTGGAATTTTTGGAGAATTTAGAAAGGTGAGATATCTTAAAAGTTAAGTATGTTTTGACGGATTTTGGATATATATTGAGTAAACGGGTTATTTTGGATATAGATGAGAAATTTGAGACTTTTGGATATATGAAGTATATATGGAAATTTGACTTAATGACGAGTTTAAACTTCGAGGACGAAATTTTGTTTTAAGGAGGGAAGTCTGTAACACCCCGTTATTTTCTGAATCATTTATAAAGAGGTTTTGTCTATTTTATATTAATCGGATTTTAAGTTGGGAAATATTTTCGATATCGTTGTAAAATTTAAAATATTTTTGGCCTTCATAAAGTATAGCGGTTTTGAACTATTTTAAAAGTGGAACGTTATTTATAAACCGAGTTGAATTCAAATTGGACTTCGAGTCAAACACAAAGGAAGAAAAAAAAAACTAAAATCTAAGTTAAACCCTGCGTACCCCACTACCCCAAAACATCATTCATTCTTTTCCTTCTTCATTGTACTGCCGCACTCCTACCTCTCTTGCTCTCCTTTGTTCTTCAATTTTCCGATCAATCGGCCATCGTCGATAAATCGGGCCTCATCTTGCCTATACCCTTCATCCAAATTGTAAGTTTATTAAACCAATTGTCCTTTTATTTTATAATTAATGGATCGAATATGAAGTAGGTCCAAATATATTGAGTTTCGACCCTTTTCTTTTATTTTGTTTTGGTTAAATCATTTTCTCAATGTAATTCAACTATTTTGTAAGTAATTAGCATCTGGGTCGATTAAATTGGTATGTTTGAGTTGAGTCGTGGTTAGACGATTATAATCGAAGTGGGATGGTTGTAAGGTGGTCAGAATCTATCACCGTTTCGGGGATTGTGCGAGGGCACGTCGAGTACATGGCTGTGACACATATAGTATTACTCAGTTTTGCTTTTAAGTCAAGTGGAGCATATTGCTTTAGGCTTTGCGTGAGTCAATGAGATAAATTTCATGTGCATTTGTTGAAGGTAAAGCGTGTGCAGGTGAGAGGAGCTGTAATTATCTTGGTGTGTGCTTGGTGGTTATGTTGATAGGTGAATAGTATACATGTGAGAGTGTAACGTGAGACCGTCGTGGACAAGTCCTGTTATGGTACAACTGTATATCGAGCTTGGTCGTCTGAATATTATTTGGTCAGCTATTGAACCATTTATCTTACTTGTAGCTTGTGGGCAAGAGGGGAAAGAATTTTTGGATTAATATTAGCTTGGATTGACCGTCTTGAGAGGTAAGGACGTTTTACCCTTTCCACATTTAAGTAAAGAGCATGTTCGGTTTAAATTATATTTTCTAAAGCGGTTTTGTAAATTATTTTGTCAATGATGAATTTTTGTGATACTCGTGATATTTTGGATATTGAACTTGTGACCCGAGTCACACATTGGTATTGTTTTGATAAAATTTCTGGAGGTTATAACAGACTCTGGGAGCTCTGTTGGTCTAGTTGGTTTAAGGTGCGTTTACGACGTTCCTGGGACTTCGTCCCGAAACTGAACTCTTGGCCCGAGTTGTATTTGGGTGGGGTAACCGGCCCCCACTTGCTAGGTAGTTAGACTTTCTTCTTTGGCAGCATCATCCTACTGACTGTCCAAATGCGAGAGGTGCGCACTATATAAGTCGAACTAAGCACAGGTGATACCTCTAGACCGTGCAAGGGTAGGACCTTGGCACACAGGTGGTGAAAAATATATTTTGGTTGGTTTTGATTTTGACTACGATGTTTTGAAAGTATTGTGGTTTGGTTTCGAGACGGTGGATTTTAACTATGGTTTCAGTTTACTACAAATTATAATTATTGTGTACGTTTTCATTATATTATATTTTTACTCAGCTTTGCTGACGTCCTTTTGTTTTGGGTCGTTCCCCCGCTGGAACCTGTACCTATTCGTTGTTTTGGGTACAGTTGATAGGTACACCTAATATGCTGCATGGGTGCATTTGGTTCGGGATGCTAAGCGAGAAGGATTTTTATTATTTAACATTTACCTCCGAACTATTTATATTTGTGTTGAATTTTGGTTTGAAGTTGTTTTAAACCGTTTTGAATTTTGTGGGACTTAAGTCTTCCGCTGCAACGTTTTCATTTATTTATTTATCGGATTTATATTTCTTTTAAATTCTTATATTACTCTTTTGCCTTGCACTTGGCCTTGTGAGCTAAGTGCGGAGTAACGACTTTAAATTTTCTGTTTTATTCTCTTATTTTGGTCGCGAAAATTTAGGGCCGTTACACTAAGTACGTGACTTACTTAGTCTTGGAACTCTATTTGGATGATGTAATTATTTTGTCTCTAGTAAGGGTATTGTGTTGGGACATTTGAATACCCTTAAATGACTGTTGTGTGAGTTAGTTGATGACTAAGTTCCTTGAGTCACAAGTATTGAGATACTAAACCAGGCACACGGGTGTATGTTAAGAACATGCATTAGACAGACCCACCGAAAATGATTTTACTAAGATTTCTCTTAGTGTCAGTAAAGTTCTTTGCAGGTTATGAACTTGTACGATCTTTAGACCTGAGTCTTCGACTATTCCGTACATGTGATGTGTATGCTTTGATACTATTCCTCGTCAGCTGTGAGAGGGGGCTATGGATGGTTATTGGGCATGCATGGATCATGTGATAGTATGTGGTTAGAGAAGAGGGGATTTGCTCTTCCTTTATTGAAAGGGAATTTATTGTTTCTTGGCCACTCGAAGAGTGTGACTTGTGCAAATGCGTGGCCGCGCTCAGATAGCACTACAAGAAATACTTCAAGTAGCTACCAAACACGCGTGACCGAAACTTTCAGTAGCTTATTTAGCGACTGAAAGTAATACGCGCGACCGATTTAAGTCGCTGGACGAAGAGACGGATTGGGGTTAAAATCAATTCACGGTAGCGACCGATATCAGTCGCTAAAAGAAAAAAAGCACGCGACCGATATCGGTCGCTAGATTAAGTGAATTAGCGACCGATGTTGGTCGCTAAATGACGTCAGAAAACAAACCTTAGCGACCGATTTCAATAAGCGCGCGACCGCTGTCAGTCGCTAAGGGGACTGATTTTTTTTAAAATCACCGAACATCCCCCCTCCCCCTCGCACAACCCTCATTTCACTCTCTCTCTAACTCGCCTCCCCCTTCTCTCTACCCGCGCCCTTCATCATCCTTCCTCTTATTTCCTTCTTCTTTTCTCCATTTTTTCTTAGTTACGGTATGTTTTTTTTATCTATACTTAATTTAAATTATTTGTTAATTTTTGCATTTATTGATATAAATAAATTAGTTATTGAGTTAGATGTTTTTATATTGTAGGGTTGTTTGTTGTTGTTGTTGGAGTGTTTAGTGTAGTTAGAATGTTAATTGTCCATAGGTTCCCCAATTTGAAATAGGTAGATTGTTAGCATAAAGTTAGGGTTTATGGTTAAGTAGTTGAATGAGTTGGGCTGTTTTATTGTGTTAGGAAATTAGAAGTGAAAAAACAATTACGCCGATTTAGTGATGTACTTATAGACGGATTAGGTGCAAATATTACTATGTTTAGGTGAATTGAGAATTTTACTAAATATGTGAGTAGTGTATATTAGTAAATTACTTTAGAGGAAATAATGTGTATTTAGTTATTGCCTAAATTTTTTTAGATAAAAAATGAAGAGATTTGAACGAAAATGGATGTATGAGGAAAGATTGGATAAGAAACGACGTCCCACAACGGAATTTTTAAAGGGTGTTAATAGTTTTCTTGAGTTTGCTCAAACCCACCCCGAATACGCGTCAGAGGGTAGATTTAGATGTCCTTGTATGAAATGTAAGAACCTCAGATTCTTGGATATTATTTTGATTAAGGAACATATTATCTCAAATGGGTTTTGTCCAAATTATTATTGTTGGATTTGTCATGGTGAGACGTCTGCTGTTGAGGAATCTGAGGTTGAACAGAATGAGGGCGGGTTGAGAGGAATGATTGTTGATGTGGTTGAGTACAATGTGTTTAATGATAAGAGCATGTACACTAACGACGATGACCAACCAACCCCATAAGAGCCAAACCCACGAGCGAAAGCGTTTTTTGATATGTTAGTGGCTTCGGAAAAGCCGTTATATGGAGGGTGTGATGTGACATTGTTAGAAGTCGCGTCTATGGTAGTGACCCTTAAATGTGAGTATAACCTACTGTTCGGGTGTGTAGACGGTGTCGCTGCGTTGATTGAGAAACTCATCCCAAAAGACAACATTATGACCAAAACATTCTACAATACCAAAAAAATAGTTAAAGGTCTTGAACTTCCGCATCAAAAGATCGATGTTTGTCCCAATGGATGCATGCTTTTTTGGAAGGATGATGTCCTGCTTGAGGAATGTAAGATATGTGGTAAGGGTAGATACAAAAGTGTAGATGAGAATATTGTTTTAAGGGGTAGGAAGGGAAAGAGTGTTGCGAGGGATAAAAAATCTATACCACTTAGTCGACTTACCTACTTTCCCATCGCCCCTAGATTCCAAAAATTATATGCAACCAGAACCATTGTCGAACAAATGAGGCGGTATAAAGAAGAAACTCGTGTAGAGGGGAAGATGTGTCATCCTAGTGATGGTGAGGAGTGGAAACGCTTTGATAGGATTTACATTGATTTTGCTGAGGAACCCCGTAACGTGAGACTTTGGTTGTGTACCGATGGGTTTGTCCCTTTCGGTCAGTTTGGTAAGTCGTACTCATGCTGGTCTGTCATGGTCACACCATACAACTTACCCCCATGGTTGTGTCTGAAACCACCGTTCATCTTCCTTTCTCTTATTGTTCCCGGCCCAAAAAATCCAAAAAACCACTTGGATGTTTACATACAACCAGTGATAGAGGAATTGAAACACTTGTGGGAAGTAGGAGTGGAGACATACGATATGTCGTTGAAACAAAATTTTCAGCTTAGAGCATCGCTTTTGTGGACTATAAACGATTTCCCTGCGTATGGTATATTGAACGGTTGGTCTATGGCGGGCCAAAAAGCTTGTCCTCGTTGCATGAGTGAAATTAAAGCATTTTACCTAAGAAATTCAAGCAAAATTAGTTGGTTTGACTGTCATAGACAGTTCCTACCTGAGGGTCACATGTACAGGAAGAATAGGCGAGCTTTCAAGAAGATTGAGGTGGTGCTAGATAAGGCACTGATTCGTCTCCAAGGAGATGAGATATGGGAGGTGATTTCAGAGTTCTCATCTACTGTTGACGGGACCGATCAAGAGTTCAAGGATCTTAAGAAATTAAAAAATGGTTGGTTTAAAAGAAGCATCTTCTTCGACCTTCCATAGTGGAGTACTTTATTACTCTGACATAATCTGGATGTGATGCATATTGAGAAGAACTTCTTTGAGCAACTGATTCACACCGTTATGGATGTAGAGGGTAAGACATGTGACACCGTAGGATCCCAAAAAGATTTGAAAAAAAAATTGTGACCGTCCGAAATTGCATATCAAGAGGGATGAGTCCAAGTCTAGGGCCTTGTTTAGCCTTGATAAGGATCAAAGAAAGGTCGTGTTAGAGTGGGTAGGGAAATTGAAGTTCCCTGATGGGTACGCATCCGATTTCAGTCGGTGTGTGGACATTAAGAACCTGAAGCTGCAAGGTTTGAAGAGTCACGACTGCCACGTGTTCATGGAGCGGTTACTACCTGTGGCCTTGAAGCACCTGCTACCGGAAGGCGTTTGGAATCCTATCACTGAGATATCTCAGTTTTTTCGAGATTTGTGTTCGTCGACAGTTACAATTGACGACATGAATCGTTTGGAGGATCAAATTCCTCAGATACTATGCAAACTTGAGATGATCTTCCCAGCCTCCTTCTTTAACTTAATGGAGCATCTACCGGTCCACTAGCCCTACAAAACTAAAGTGGGAGGACCGGTCCAATTTAGATGGATGTACCCGTTTGAAAGGTGAGAACTTTCAAATACTTACTTACCCACTAACGTTAGATATTGTAACTTATTAATAACATAATTGCTTGATTGTCATAGATTTCTCAACCATTTGAAGAAAAAAATTGGTAACAAGGCGAGGGTCGAGGGCTCCATATGTAATGCTTATCTAACAGAAGAGATAGCCAAGTTCTGTTCTCTGTATTTCAAGAAAGAAGTGAACACCAAAGCCAAGAATCTTAACCTAGAAACACCCGAGATGATTGACCCCAACATACCAGACTTTTTTCAAAGTAAGGTAGGTGAAGGATCTTCATCAGCTGGCGGGTGGAGGATATTAGATGAGAAAGAGTACAATCGTGCTCACCTTTACTTGTTATGAAACTGCGAAGTTTATGAGCCGTACGAGAAACAATTTGTAACTGAATATGTAGCTGCTAATCCACATTTAAATGATGATGATGTTTAGAATAAGCATGAGGAACAGTTTCCCAGTTGGCTTAAGCAGGATGTAATTTCAGAGAATATTCGGGATGATTTGGTTAGGAGTCTAGCATTAGGTCCTTTGTGGAAGGTTAGAACTTGGAACCGGTATTCGGTTAATGGTTACAATTTTCATACATTTGCCCATTGTAGCAGTAAGGCTAGATGTAATTTTGGTGTGACTGTGTCGTCACTTGATGGTGATGACTACTACGGTCTACCGGAGGACATCTTCGAGTTGTGTTATGCTGGACATGATCGTGGGTATAGAGATGTGGTATTTAAATGCGAATGGAAGGACAACTCAGTGCAAGGTACTAGAGTACATGAAAGGTACAAACTAGTTGAAGTTAATCATACAAAAAAATACTCCAAGTACGATCCGTTTATACTTGCACATCAAGCACACCAAGTGTACTTTGCTCCTTATCCAACCACAAAGAACGATAGAATTGTAAACCAGTGGTGGGCGGTGATTAAAACTAAGCCACGGGGGCACTTTGACACTGACCTCTTCCAAGAGGAGGTCATTTATAGTGGTACAACATTGTCTCCAATTGATGAGAATCTTTTCGCAAGTGATGATGACAATAATGAGGTGGATGTGGGGGAGGATTTTGAAGACGATGACGGTGGTGAGGAGGAGGAAGGTGCTTCAATTGATATGGTCGAGGAAGAGGAAGATACCAATGATTTGGAGGTCGATGACGAGGAGGAGGAAAATGACTACGAGGAAGAGGATGTAGTTGGTTCGTGTAGGCAAGTGGAAGATGACAACGATAGCGACGATGACGTCTAGTAGGGTATAGTTTTAATAAGTTATATTATTTCAATATAGTAGTCTGTATTTTATATTTTGGGCATATTATTTCAATATTATGATGTCAATTTCTAACTTTCGACCTTTGTCCGCAGATATGACGTTGGGCAGAAGAATGCGGTTTGGGAGTGGGAGCAGGAACAGGAGGTCCCAGCAGCAGCAGGAGGACCAGCAGGAGGACCAGACCGAGGAGCAGCAGAATGAGGAAGAGCAGGTCATGGAAGACCAACCTCAGGGAGCTCACGAGCTTGAATATCGGGAAAGAGACGGGCGCCTAGTTCTGTGCCTCGAGAAGACATGGTGAGACATTATATTATTAGCAACGTCATTACTGGTTTTCAAACTTTAATCATATTAGCAACTTCATTTTATTTCATTTTTTGGTGAGACATCATCTTATTTCATTCTTTGGTGTAGGTTTCGGGATCGAGTGATAGTCACTGGTGTGTCGGATAGTTTCATGAAAGACTTGACTACTTACTGCACTAGTTGGACCAAGGTGCCTCAGAGGCAGCAGGAGAAGTGGTTCGACAACTTCAAGGTGCACCATTTTTTTGGTTTTAGTAATTAACTTTTATAGTTTTCGGATTATTAATACACTAACAACAAACGATCTTGCAGTTGAAACATTGGTGGGACCAAAGCCTCGAGGTGGCTGCGAGGGATCGATACATGGACGTCGCGAAGCCAAGGTACAAGGACAAAATGTTCAAGTTGGCGACCGAGGGAAAGACATACAAATACCTTAAAGGTTTGATTACTCAATTAGTGTTTGTACTTGAATAGAAAGTTGTATATATCTTCAGTTCGCTTATTGATCTCTTCATATGAATTGTAAGAGAAGCCATTGAACAGTTCGAAAAAGCCCGCTCTGACCCTAAGTTTCTTAAGAGATCACTCCAAGCAAAGAAAAACCAGAGGCGGGGAGGAGACCCTGAGGCGAAAGTGGAGGTCACCCACTACGGTGGGTCGCAGTCGATGCATCAGCGGGCTATGGCGGTAAGTATTTCCTTCCATTTGACTTTTTTTTGGATTTTTATTTAATGTTTTCATTAAAAATATAAATGAAAAATCTACATGCATTGTCAACAGGTAAAGAAGAAAACAGGAGCACTCCCTGAACCTGTGCCGCTGTTTCTTGACACGAAGAGCAAGGGGGACGCACCGGTCGAAGCGTCGTTACGAAGAGGGACGCCGCAATTTGGGTAAGTTTCTAACATAAGGCTTCTTTACATCTCACCTAATCCTCACTTCAATTTCTTTTAGTGAGCATATTTGGAGGCCACTAACGCGCCCGACGCTGAAGGTGTGGATCCGACCGAGGTGTGGTTCAGAGTCGTGCATGGGTGCTGCAAGGGAGCGGTGTACGGTACGGGGAACGCTCACACCCTGTACTGAACACCACTCAACGCTCCGGGAGGGGGGAGGGCATTCGACCCCGACGGAGTACGTGCCGTCCGTCGTTGCTGAGATGAGGTCGGAACTACAAGATAAGAGGGTGCAGCGGGCTGGTTTGGCTGATAGGGTGAGGGAACAGGATGAGAGGTTGAAGGCGCAGGATGAGCGTATCCAGCGACAGGTGAGGTTAGCAGACAAATACTAGAAGAGCTAACCCGCCTGAGGAGCATGCAGCAACAGAACTGCAACTCCGGCCCCATTCCCCGACACCGAGATCCTAAAGACCCCTTCAATGGGGGTGGTAGTGGTTCTTCAGCTAGTTTCTCTGTTGGCTGAGTAGATTGAAAACAGTTTGTAGTTTGTGAATGTTAGGAATGATGTTTGGGCCGTATTGTGGTTGTTGGTTTGTGATGGGGGTCGGTAGCCTGCTATGGGTCACCCGCCATTTGGGCCCCAAGATGGCCCGGCCCAAGAATAGAGGAGAGCTTGCCCTGCAGGCCACCAAACGAGGAATCACTAAACTCTCCAAGGAACCCACTTGCTCGGCAGAGCCGTGCCGCCAGCCAAACAGGGCAGCCGAGCCCCCCTACCTGCTGGCCTCCAGGGTGCTCTCACCCTCAGCAGGGGCAGGGGAAACCAGGGGCCCCTCTGTCATTTTGCCTAAGGTAAAGGAGAATGAGTGGATAAGGTGAATCCACTTGTTACCTTCTCATCCACTCATTCTTCCTCTCCCTCTTCTCTTTTCTCTCTCTTGTAGGAAGGTATAAATACTCTCCCATTTCCCACATTGAGGGGGTTGGATTTTCTCTCTCTAGACACTCACTCTAAAACCGCCGCCTAGTTCCTCACGAGCTAGGTTCGTTAAGGCATTTCACGGACTGACTTAGGCATCGGAGAGGGTTCCCTCGGACACCTCCGAGGCCCTGTGCGTTCATTGTGCAGGGAGCAGGCCGTCTCTGCCGGAGAAAGTTCGACCACCGGAGTGAGGAAAAGGAGAAGTGGAAGAAAGTCGACGAAAGCTATCCAAATAGAATCATAATCAAGAGACCCAAATCCGAAGTCGGGTCAATTGTTTCCATACCGGAACAATTTGGCGTCGTCTGTGGGGATCCTTCGGTTGTGCTCACGAGTTTCCCAGCAAAATCAACCACAATTAATCAAACAAAATGCTCGAAATCATAGAGGCCAGCTCTGGGGCGGGTCCGATGGTACCACCGGTGATCCCCCTATATGGCATGCCTACACCTGGGAGGACACCTGCTGCAACAATCCCAGGGGTAGGACGAGCAAACCTTCGCGGAGCGCCTGATGGAGAAACTGCAATTACAGCTGGGCAGGGTAGCCACCAAAGGCCTAATTTGAACCTCACCCCTGCCCAGGTTGCGCAAACTGCGGCTTTCTTTTCAGCAATGCTAAATCAGGAGTTCACCCCAGAAGACCTGGTTGGCAGGATCGCGACCACCCCCAGGCGGCTTCACTTTGAAAGTGGAGGGAGGGCCGGGGGCACGAAGCAAACTGCTGCCAGGAACATTCAGAGAAAAGCAGTAAGGATTGCTCAAGGATATCAGCAGGCCCAAAAACGCATTGTCAGCAACCAACAGCGGCCTGTTCAGCAACAAGCGTTTTCTATACACACCACCGAATCCACAGCTGCCAGGGAGAAGAGGGTCTGTCCCAAGACCTCCAGGATCGAATGAGGCACAGGGAGCCTGCATCTAAGCGTCTGGGGGAGAAACAGGGCGGAGTCTTCTCTAGGTTGACACCGGCGGCAGAGCCACAGCGACTCCAGGGCTGCCTCAGAGCCTGCAGTCCAGACTCAACCAGGGGCGGCCACTTAAGTCAAGGTATCGTCAGGATGACAACCTTGACCTGCCCCAGAAGAAACGATCCAGACGCCCCTCCCCTGACAGGGAGGACGAAGCTATGAGTAGGCGGCCACCCAGGCACCGCTCCCCCTGTGCAGGAAAACCGACCCCTGGAAAATGGGATGACCACGGTTACCACTCTGGGGGAAGCAGGTCACGAGTGGTGGGCAGGCCCACAAAAACTCCTCTCCACCCTGACGTGCAGGAGTATCCCATCCCAAAGATCAAAATGCCCTCCGTCAAGTTCGACGGGACCTCAGATCCAGAAGACCACCTAGCAGCTTATGAAAGTCACATGGGCATGTACGATGTGGACAATGCAGTCTGGTGCAAAGTCTTTCCAACCACCCTTGTGGGCTGGCGCAGGGATGGTTCAGAGACCTTCGTCTGGGTTCGATCAGTTTTTTCATAGATCTGGTCGAAGCCTTCTTGGACCAATATGCAGGGAACAAGAGGCGCCAGCTAACCCGTTTTGACCTAATGACCCTCAGGCAGATGAAGGGCAAAAGCGTCAGGGAGTATTTGAAGAGATTTGACCTGTCCTACCAACAGGTCAAAGAAACTGATGACTCAACTGCAGCGTACGCACTAACCATCTCTCTACTCTCAGGGGAGATGAAAAACCAGATGATCAGAGCTCAGCCTGAGACCCTAGCTAAGGCTCGAAAAATTGCGGAAAGTTTTATGCTGCAGGAAGAGTTCCACAGCCTATCGGATACCCACGCAGGGCCTGCTAGGCCGCAGGGGGGACCGCAGGGTGGACGCGGCAGAGCTGAAACAGAGAAGCAAAGAGCTGAGGAGGGAGACACCCCCAAAAAGGAGCGCGTGGCCTACCAGCCCAGATTTGACAGCTATACAGCTCTCAATAAATCCAGGGCAGAAATCTTTGAGCTGGAAAAAGAAACAGCTAAATGGAACCGCCCCAATAAACCACGCAGCCCGAATGGGGATCCAAAGAGATTTTGTACGTTCCACGACTGTGTAGGACATACCACCGAGGAATGCCGCAACCTGAAAGATGAGATTGAGAAACTCATCAGGAATGGCTGGCTGAGCAACTATGCAGCAAGGAACAAAGCCCAGAAAGAGATAGTGGAGAAACCTGAGGGCTCAGTGCAGAACCGTACGATAATCCACGTAGTGTTGGGGAACGCAGAGGGTCAGACAAGCCGGAGAAGCCAGAAAAGACAGATCCGTGAGTTACGGAATCAAATCTGCTACGCTGAAAGGGCAGGAAGTCCCAAGGGTATAACCTTGAGCATCACCCCTGATGATGCAGGGCGGGTAATATACCCCCACAGTGACCCTTTGGTACTGTCCCTCGAATCAGCAATCACATCGTGAGAAGATGCATGGCGGACACTGGCGCCTACATAAACCTCTTGTACAAGGACGCTTTTGAGAAGATGAACCTAGAAAAGAGGCACCTCAGGCCTGCCCCTGGATCGTTGTATGGGTTCAGCGGGGCAGGCGTGCTTCCCATGGGGATCATAGATCTGCCAGTAACATTTGGGGAGGAAACCTCCGCCAGGAACGTCAGGGCATCATTCGTTGTAGTAGACGCAAAGTCTGCATACAACACCCTGATAGGCAGAGCCACCCTAGACGAAATTGATGTTGCCATATCAATCAGGGCTCTGACCATAGCCTATGTGACAGACTTCGACATGGAGGGAAAAGTGCACGAAGACCAAGAATCGGCCAGACAATGCTATTCCGTGGCTCTGCAGACCCACGAAACCGAAATAAAAGGAAAAAGAAAGGCTGACAGTTCCCCCAGCAGGGAGGGCGAGATTCCAGCTGACCAGCAGACAGCTGACCACCTTGAACCTGGAGGGAAAGCATGCTGGTGGAGTTGAAACCGGGGAGACAAGTCCTCATAGGGGCTGACCTGGAAGAGTCCTACCAAGCAGAGCTGATCAAGGTCCTAAGGAGTAACAGGGATGTGTTCGCCTACTCGGCAGATGAAATGCCGGGGGTCGACCCGGCTTATATCGTTCACAGGCTGAATGTAAGCCCGGAGGCCCGCCCTGTGAAGCAGAAGAAGAGAAATATGTCTGCAGAAAAAGACCTGGCCATCAAAGAGGAAATAGAAAAACTTTTGAAGGCGGATTTCATAGAATTCTGCGACTACCCTGAATGGCTAGCGAATGTAGTAATGGTAAAGAAGTCCTCGGGTGCATGGAGGATGTGCGTGGACTTCACAAACCTCAACAAAGCTTGCCCGAAGGACTTCACAAACCTCAACAAAACTTGTCGACAAAGTTTTCGAAAATCAGAAGGGTAGGAACCTGGAGGCCTACGTCGACGACGCCATTGTGAAAAGTAAAGGGGACAAAGAACACCTGATGGATTTGCAGGAGACTTTCTCCTACCTGCGAACCTACAAAATGAAACTCAATCCCAAGAAGTGTACATTCGGAGTTCGTTCTGGAAAATTCCTGGGCTTTTTGGTCAGCGCCATAGGGATAGACGCCAACCCTGAAAAGGTTCAGGCCGTCCTGGATCTTCCAGAACCCAAAACAATAAGAGACATCCAACGCCTGACTGGCAGGATGGCTGCCCTGGCACGCTTTATCGCCATGTCAGCAAACAAATCAACCCCATTCTTTAAAGTGTTAAAAGGAAACAAACAGTTCAGATGGGAAGATGAGAGAGAGAGGCTTTCGAGCAGCTCAAGGAGCATTTGAAGAAACTCCCCACCTTGGCAAGACCAGTGGCAGGGGAGAAGCTTTTCCTCTACATCGATGTAATGAATTCAACGATAAGCGCAGTTATCTTAAGAGAAGAGGCAGGCTCCCAACAACCTATATACTTCGTAAGTCATGCCCTGGGAGCAGCGGAAAAGAACTACCCAGTGGTAGAAAAGGCAGCCTACGCAGTCGTCATCGCAGCCCGAAAGCTCAGGCCATACTTTGACGCCCACCCTGTCGTGGTACTGACCGACCAGCCGCTGGAGAAGGTGCTGGAAAAATTTGAGAGGTCTGGGAGACTGCTGAAATGGGCCATTGAATTGAGCGGGCTGAGAATATCTTACCAACCCAGGGCAGCCATCAAGGCGCAGGCCTTGGCAGATTTTCTGGCCGAGTGCTCTCATTCGGAAGAAGATGATCCCTCCGCGGGAGAATGGATGGTATATACAGATGGATCCTCCACAATCAACGGTGCAGGGGCTGGGGTCGTATTGACCAGCCCTGAAGGAGTGGACTTCGAACATGCTCTCAGATTCACCTTCCCTGCATCCAACAATGAAGCCGAATATGAAGTCGTTCTCGCAGGCATTAGTCTGGCCAAAGCCGCAGGAGCAGAGCGGGTTGTCTTAGCAACAGACTCTCAGCTCATCGCTAACCAGATAAACGTGGAATAGGAAGCTAGGGATCAGGCAATGGCCGCATATCTGGATAAGGTGAAACAGGGATTGTCAGGACTCAAGTCCTACAAAGTCAGGCAGGTCCCCCGGTCCCAGAATAACCGGGCAGACGCCCTGTCAAAATTGGCCAGTTCTAGTCTGCAGGACATACGAAGGTCGGTTTGGGTGGACGTGGTCCAGGAAAAGTCTACCACCCCCCGCCAGCCAGTCAACGTCATTGAAGAAGCAGGTCCTGAAGATTGGATGACCCCAATCATCTAATTCAAAAAACACGGAACTCTACCATCTGACCCTGCTCAAAGAAGAAAGATGCTGGCGAGAGCCGCGTGGTTCATACTGATAGGCGAAGACCTGTACAAGAAATCATTCTCCTCACCCCTGCTCAAGTGTCTGGGGGCAAGGCAGGCTGCAGAGGTCCTAAATGACATCCACTCGGGAATCTGCGGTCATCATATAGGAGGGAAGTCTCTGGCCCACAAGTCCCTAAGAGCAGGATATTACTGGTCAACCCTGCTAGCAGACGCAAAAGATTTAACTCGAAGGTGCAGGAAGTGCCAACTTTTCGCCCCATCGATTCACGCCCCGGCCCAGGAGCTCAGGCCAATTCTGTCTCCCATCCCCTTCACCCAATGGGGAATGGACATACTGGGCCCCTTCACTGTTGCGACTGGGGGCAGGAAATTTTTAATTGTGGGGATCGACTATTTTACCAAATGGATCGAAGCAGAAGCAGTGCCAAACATCACAGAGCCTGCGGTCAGGAAGGTAATCTGGAGGAACATCATAACCAAGTTTGGCCTGCCAAAAATGCTGGTATTCGATCACGGAAGGCAATTCGACAACGACCCTTTGAGAATTTGGCTGGAAAGCCATGGCATAGCAGTCGCCTACTCTGCTGTCTGCCATCCCCAAACCAACGGGCAGGCTGAAGCTGCCAATAAACAAATCCTGAATGGACTCAAGAAAATGATGGATGAGCTTAAAGGCAGATGAGCAGATGAACTGCCAAGCATACTATGGTCAATCAGGACCACCCAAAAAGAGTCCACGGGTCAGACCCCCTTTGGCCTGGTATACGGGGCAGAGGCCATGCTGCCCATAGAGGTGCGGATCCCCACCCTGCGATCTCAACAGTATAACAGGGTGGACAATGAAGCAGCAATGACTGAGGCCCTGGACTTAGTCAACGAAGTAAGGCAGGAGGCTAGCATAAACATAGCCGCCTACCAGCAACGGATGAGGAAGGCGTACAACAGGAAGGTGAACGAAAGAAGTTTCCAAGTGGGAGACTTGGTCTTAAGAAAAACGCAGGCAGTGGGAAAGTCACGGGAGCACGGAAAGATGAGCGCCAACTGGGAAGGCCCATATGAGGTAACCCAGATTAAGGGGCCAGGCACCTACAAAATCGCCAATCTTGAAGGCCAAGAACTGGCCGCCCACTGGAATGTGGACACCTTAAAAAAGTACTACATCTAAATTCTCTTTCGAAAAATTGGCGGAGCACGCTCAGAATGCAATGTCGACGGCTCTGACCACAGTTATTTTAAGAGTTTTTTAAACAAGAAATGAAAAGTCCGAAAGTTTATACTCGTTGTCTGTTTAAAACTTGCATTTTTTCACACACAAACGAGCAGGAGGCAATAGGGGGAGGACTCCCTGTTGCTAAAACCAAGGGAAATGGACCCTCCAACAAAAATTTAAGTCCCCCTGCCTACCTCTGGGCAGGCAGGGGGCAGGGCCCCTGGACTTCGACCAGAAGCCAGGGTCAGGCCGGGCCCCACGCGCCGAATGAACAAGAAGGACTGGGGGCAGCCCCCAACCTTGTATAAAAAACGCAAAGTCCCCCTGCCTACCTCTGGGCAGGCAGGGGGCAGGCCCCCTGGACTTCGACCAGAAGCCAGGGTCAGGCCAGGCCAGGCCTCGCACGCCAAATGAACAAGGACAGGGGGCAACCCCCCAACCTTGTATAAAAAATGCAAAACCCCCCTGCCTACCTCTGGGCAGGCAGGGGGCAGGCCCCCTGGACTTCGAACAGAAGCCAAGGTCAGGACAGGCCTCGCACGCCAAATGAACAAGGACTGGGGGCAACCCCCCAACCTTGTATAAAAAACACAAAGTCCCCCTACCTACCTCTGGGCAGGCAGGGGGCAGGCCCCCTGGACTTCGACCAAAAGCCAGGGTCAGGCCTAACTATAAATAGAAAAAGCAGGCAAAATAGAAACAAAAAAGATGCATCCATAAACAAATAAAAGAGTTTTGACAAAGAGAATACTAAGAATCCAGAAACAAAGAGAAGTTAAGATATTACATCAGATAAGGCAGCCGACCACATCAGGGCTCGACGCGCAAAAAAGTTAAAATGTCAGCAAGGGAGCAAAGGCGCAGTAGGATAAGGGCAAGAGCCCTCAGAGGACGACTGCCCTGCATGTTAAACATTGGGAGCATCTTGGCTAGGGCCGGTAGCCTCGTCAGGCGGCCTATTTACTCGAGCTTCGTTCTTAGTGGCATAAAGACCTCAAAAGGCGTCCTCATTAAAATCAGGGAACATTTCCCTAATAACTTCCATAACAAGCTCCAAGGAAGAAGAGGCTCCATCTTGAAAGTTCGTTTCCACTGCGACATCAGCTTCCTACAGAATGGCATCTTTCTCCTTCAGCCATTCCTCGCCCTTTACCTTCAAGTCCTGGGCCTTCTTGAAGTCTGAATCGGCCTTGAACGGACGCTCTTCCAGGTCAACTGCCCTTCTTTTGGTATGCTCCAGCTCAGCCAACGCTTTTTTAACCTGCTCCACTTCCAGCCTGCTCTCTTTCAGCTCCACCTCCAGTTTAGACGCCTCCCTCACAGCTTTTTTACCCCGAGCCTTCCACTGGCTCGCTTGACCCTTCGCCTCCTCTAAATCACCCTCCTGTTTCGCCAGCTGGTCCTTCAAATTGGTGATAAGGGTAATGTCCCTTTCAACCATAGCCAGGCGATCAGGGGGAGGGAGTCCAAGGGTAACAGCTAGCTCTTCATCACTTAGACGGCTAAGGGCCGCCAGCTCAGCAGAAGCTTGAAGCACCCTGGAAGTGCGCTGTATGTACTGGATCACCTGATTAGTAGTAGAGGTTACAGATTTGGTGAGGCGATCCGCCAAAACAACACCAAAGTCTGAGAGCAGGGCAGAGACGTCCAGACTGTCGCCAACAGTATAGTGGAACTCAGTATTTTCCTCTGAAAAGAAGGTGCCTGGGACATCGCGAGAAGGGCGCTTGGGGTCAGGAGTGTCGGCGTCGGCCTCTAAATCGACCACATGCGTAGCACCTAAGGGCTCTTTGTTCCTCTTCCTCCTACTCTCCAGGGGAACACTCTCCCCGGTTTCTTCAGAGTTAACAGGTCGTGATCCCAGAGAAGTATGAGTCCCTGCAGGGGAATCACCCTGCTTGCCGGCAGAAGAGGGGGTGGCCTCCGAGATAACCTTCGTCTCCACGCCCCAGGTATCTGAAAGAGGAGCCGTCGGCTTTGCAGGCGGTAGCCTCGGAGGGAGAGGAAGCCTTGTTCGGCTGGCGGAGATGCTCTTCACGTACTTCATCAAGTTCTTCTCACCCTTCTTGTAGCTGGAAGGAAGGGAGGGACGCTTTGAAACGATCGTGAAGTTTTCGTCTAAGCCGAGGTTCCTTACCTCCTTCCTTGACCAGAGACGAGTGGCAAGATCTGCAGGGAAAAAGAAAATTAGAAAAACGTAGAAAGGTAGAGGCGAAAGGAGACAATGCTAATAAAGTCCCTGAACTACCTCCAACGAGGCCTGGAATTAGACCCACTCGGCCCAAATATTCATCAGTGGCTAAGAGCTCCGCATGAGGAAGCCAGAAGCCAGGGCCACACACGCCTGATTTATCTACAATAGCAACAAATTTCTCAACCAGCCCCTGGTCCCGTTTATTCAGTTTCACCTCTTGGGCCCTCCCCCCAACTCCCGGGTGATATTCCTCGCGGGTTTAAGGCGGGTATGGACATGATTCCTAAAGTGTCTAGGAATCCGCCACCCTGAAACAATGTGCACATACAGAAAGTTGTTTTTCCAGTCCTTTAGACTGTTCAGAGCTGGCCAGACCGGAGTGTATCCCTTCTGCCTTTGGATAGACCAATATCCAGGGGGAACCCTCTCCCCCAGAAGAGGACACCATCTGCAGACCAACCATATATCGCAGAGCGTTGATTGAGGGCTCCTCGCCATGAAATAGGCAGGTCCACGTGTATGCTATTAATGATCTAACCGCCACAGCGGTCAACTGAGCTATGGCCACATTCATCCTCCTAAAAGTCTTCTCCAAGAAGGGGTGCAAGAGGAAACGCAGACCAAATTCTAGATATTTGTGGTAGACGGCTATGCAGCCATCAGGGGGCAACATATAGTGTCCTTCTCTCCTGGGACAACAATTGTGTACCCCTCCCCAAAATTATAAAATTTCTCAATCGCCCCGGCAGCATTCTTCGCCAAGATCAAGTCCCAGTTCTTGGACTCCGGGTAGGTTTTCAGGGGGACCAGGTACTTAGACTTGTCTAAGTAATAGATTTTCCACGCTTCCCTGGGCACAAGTGGGCCGGCAATTCTGGAAGGGTCGATTTCCATTGCCTCGTCGTCGGAATCGACGACGTCAAAAGGGGCAGGCTCAGGCGAATTAGCATCTTAGCCACTCTCCAAGTGATCTTCTTCAATCATCCTAACACCAAGCCTCTTAGAAGAGGAGGCAAGGTCCGCTCTACCCTCTTCCCTACCCTCCGCCCTCTCAGTCGACGGGTTGTTAAATGTAAGGATACGAGCACGGTGACTAGGCATAATGATTTAAGAAGAAGGAAAAGCGAGGAAATGAAAAAGACGAGGACTTAGGACAAGACTCTAACCTAAAAATGACGACTGCTAGTTAAAAGTCCGAGAAAGAGAACTCCTCAGTCTAAGAACGTTCTCGGCAGCGAAAGAGTATGAAGAAGGGTTTGGGTTTTTTCAAAAAAGCGTAAAAGAGGGAAATGGGGAAGTAAGAGTGCTTATATAGGCCAGGGTAAGTGAAAAGTCGCCCTTCCTAAAAACTTCCCCAGGAAATGCCCCCACGTGTCACGCTTTTCAAATCGACCATCCACCGCTTCCCAAGAAAAATCTCGAAAAGGTAAAAGAGGTCAGAGGGTTAATCATTCCATGACGTCACCCCATCATTAAAAAAAACGCACATAAAAAGCCTGCCTGATCTTCCATTAATTAAAGGCCCAAAAATGGGCAGTTACAAATTCAGTAGACAGAAAGGTAAAGTACAAAAGGAGCCTGAAATCCTGGCTCAGTCAATCAGCCTGCAAATCCAGAGCAGGCCTAATCATCATCGAAATCTGGGGAATAATCCCCAGGGCTGTCATCATCCAAAGCGGACCCCCAGTCCCAGTCGTTAGAATCCTTAAAAGGATCATCAGGGCCATCATCTTTGCCCTTGCCAGAAGAATAGCTCTGACCTTCACTATCTTCAGAGTCATGGCTACTTGTGTCCCAATCATGACCAAAAGGGACGGTCCTGGCATCACCAGGAAAACCACGGTCCGCCCTCCTCACCAGAGGAGAGAAAGGGCCTGATTCTGGAGAAGAGGTCAACTCAGGGCAATTGGGGTCAAATTGCTCTGGATGCAACCAAGGGAAGCATCTATGGCATCCCCTGTCGTAACAGCCCCCTGCCTGGGTGCAATATCCAGAAGGAGGATCAGCAGAAGGGGGAGACCTCCCAGGGCGTTTGCCAGTCTTGGAGAGGGTCTTCCTCTTAGCAGCCCGTTGAGGACGGGAGTTTTTTCGTCTACAGCGGCGAAGAATTTGGTGAGCCCGTTTAGAATACTTCAACCGACGACGCCCTCTGAAGCAGAAGACCTCCACGTAAACTCCGCAGCGGAAGACTGTTTTCTTAATCCAAGACATTAGCTCTTTTTTGAAAGGATAGTGGAGAGGTTGAAGATGAGGCGTGAAAATGATGGAGAAGACCGGAATTAATGGCGCTCCAACCACCTCTGTAAGAGGGAGGGCCAACCATCAAATTGGCACGCTGTCCAAAAATCCTCTTTACAAGAGAAGTAATCATGAGCAAAGACATTCCAACTCTTTGCATGCCCAATACGGTTGAGTTTCCTCCCTTGGGAACATGCTGCGCATTAAATGCTAAGTTGCTCAAAAGAGTCAACCTCTCATCCCAATCAAGAGATCGCCTGCCAAGGGAGCCCTGCTTCCCCTTAGCCGGCGAGGGCCAATTGATGGGGGTCAGTAGCCTCCTATGGGTCACTCGCCATTTGGGCCTCAAGATGGCCCGACCCAAGAATAGAGGAGAGTCTGCCCTGCAGGCCACCAAACGAGGAATCACTAAACTCTCCAAGGAACCCACCTGCTCGGCAGAGCCGTGCCGCCAGCCAAACAGGGCAGCCGAGCCCCCCTGCCTGCTGGCCCCCGGGGTGCTCTCACCCTCCGCAGGGGCAGGGGAAACCAGGAGCCCCTCCGTCATTTTGCCTAAGGTAAAGGAAAATGAGTGGATAAGGCGAATCCACTTGTCACCCTCTCATCCACTCATTCTTCCTCTCCCTCTTCTCTTTTCTCTCTCTTGTAGGAAGGTATAAATACTCTCCCATTTTCCACATTGAGGGGGTTGGATTTTCTCTCTCTAGACTCTCACTCTAAAACCGCCGCCTAGTTCTTCACGAGCTAGGTTCGTTAAGGCATTTCACGGACTGACTTAGGCATCGGAGAGGGTTCCCTCGGACACCTCCGAGGCCCTGTGCGTTCATTGTGCAGGGAGCAGGCCGTCTCTGTCGGAGAAAGTCCGACCACCGGAGTGAGGAAAAGGAGAGGTGGAAGAAAGTCGACGAAAGCTATCCAAATAGAATCATAATCAAGAGACCCGAATACGAAGTCGGGTCAATTGTTTCCATACCGGAACAGTTTGTTTGTTGTGCAGATTTTGGCTAGAAATGAAGCAAATAAAATCGGCATATTACAGGTCCGTTAGCGACCGATATCGGTCGCTAAATTATTCATTAGCAACTGACATCAGTCGCTATAAGACGCTCAATAAGCGCCACGTCACCCCCTTTAGCGACCGATGTCGGTCGCTACGTTTACGTCGTTAGTGACTGATGTCGATCGCTAACTTTACGACCGATATCAGTCGCTCGAAGCGACTATCTGATGCGACTGTTTCTTAGCTACTGTCATCTGTCGCGCGTCTATTTTAGCGACAGATGACGGTGGCTAAGATCAGTCGCTTGTCTCGTTAATTCTTGTAGTGTAGGATGATTGTCATCTATCTGCTCTTTTAACAAGTCAACTCAAATATTAGAGTAAAAGATTGAGACATGCGAGGATGACACTTCTTCTTACCTCATTCTCAATTGGAGACAATAGTAGGAAAGAGACTTAACGCCGTTCTTGAGAGGACATGTACAAATGGGAGACTGAAGGAGTTATGTCCACTGTCCTACGGATTAACCCGCTTAAGTCTATGTATCCGATATGCGTTGCTAGAGATCGATGTCGGGTTGAAATGTAAATGAGTTACGTGTCTGGTAGTCTTAAGTGGGCCCATTGGGTCACACACAATGTGTACGGGATATTATTAATATATATCGATATATTAAATATATTAGGTCAGTAGTAATACGGACCCAACTTCGTTGTCGAGTTATGGTAATTAGAATTGTACCAATAACCTAATTCTACCTTCTCATCTCTTTGGATTTAAGGGTTGTAACCCTACACATGTTATATGCAGTTTCCTAAGACTGGTTAGGTACCACGTGATAATAGGTCAAAAGTTCAAATCTCTCTCTCCTATATTCGAATGTGAATAAATGTGTGCTTCGTTGAACCAAAAAAAGTAAAAAGTAAAGTTAAGCGAATATCTGGGTCATCTTTCTTAGTTTTGATAGTTTTTTTATGACTCAATCTCACGTGGGCCCAACTCCAGATGGTTATGTGCTCGTATATGATTAGTACGTGAATTGTACATGAGTTTCACATATGAGATCGTCTTGATCACTATTTTGAAGAATTTTGTCACCATAATTATGTAGAAGAATTTTGTCACCATAATTATGTATCAATGTCACGTTAATTCTTCTCGCATGCATGTATCCACTACCCACCACACATAATTTGTACAGTATGAATCAGTTTCATGTGATCCCAACCCATATACTCCACTTTTTTTTGGTTAATGTGCATTTACACGCGCACTATCTTAGTCAAGTTTTTGTATTAGAATTAAAATCACAAAATCCTAAGTTGAACCTTTGTGTTCGTGGAATATCCGTTTTATATATATATATATATATATAGAAAAGGGATCAAGGGAGTTTGGTTAAAAGTGGGAAGTTGGGAAGTTTTGTTTTTGACCCTTGATTTGGTTTGGATGGATGGCTAAGATTAATCAAAAAAAAAGGGAGAATATGTCCGTGAAGAGACAAGCAGCAGGCAGCAGCAGGCAGCAGCAGACAGTAGCATGGCAAAGTACAGCATGCCATCACCATTTCTATCACCAAATCTATCACCCTTTCCATCAACAAAATTCACTCCCTCACCAAAGTTCGAAAATCAACCCAAATTTCTCACCAAGTTCTACATCCCAAATTCTCACCAGAATTTTTCACCAGAATTCTCACCAAAATCATCCTAAAATTCGAAATTTATCCTTAATAAAAAAGCTTCCCTCTATCTATACCATTATATGTATATATCAGAATAACTAAGCCCTAATTCGTAAATTGCTGTACGTCTTTATGCTCTAATGGTGTTGTACCTCGAAGAACCACGCGATGATCAAAATGTGCAGTTGAAAATTTCTGGGCAACATGCAGGAGGTAAGATGGATATATACATATATATTTGGTTTGTTAAATGAGAAGAGCCAGGAAAATGTGCAGTCGAACATTGTTTTGTTTGGTTTGATATTTTTGCAGAGTCACACCGTTATAACGTGACAGTCATACTCAATATGATAGACAGTCACACGTTCACTGTTGTTGTAGTTGTTCTGCTGTATTACGTTGAAGGTTCTTTATTATTCCAAATATTTATGTTGGTTTCTTTATCATTGTTATATCTATCATTGTATTTTTTTTGTTGTTGTTGTTGAGTATTGCATACTGGTTTGTAGTTGCACTTGTAGTTCTTACGTGTTGGTTGTATGTAGTTGTAGTTTTATATAGAGGGGGATATTTCTGGGCAACATGCAGGAGGTAAGATGGATTGAGAAGAGGGGGGATATCTCCCTCACCAAAATTGAAAATCATCCCAAATTTCTCACCAAAATGTCTCACCAAAATCATCCTAAAATTCGAAATTTATCCTTAATAAAAAAGCTTTCCTCTATCTATACCATTATATGTATATATCAGAATAACTAAACCCTAATTCGTAAATTGCTGTACGTCTTTATGCTCTCATGGTGTTGTACCTCGAAGAACCACGCGATGATCAAAATGTGCAGTTGAAAATTTCTGGGCAACATGCAGGAGGTAAGATGGATATATACATATATATTTGGTTTGTTAAATGAGAAGAGCCAGGAAAATGTGCAGTCGAACATTGTTTTGTTTGGTTTGATATTTTTGCAGAGTCACACTGTTATAACGTGACAGTCATACTCAATATGATAGACAGTCACACGTTCACTGTTGTTGTAGTTGTTCTGCTGTATTACGTTGAAGGTTCTTTATTATTCCAAATATTTATGTTGGTTTCTTTATCATTGTTATATCTATCATTGTATTTTTGTTGTTGTTGTTGTTGAGTATTGCATACTGGTTTGTAGTTGCACTTGTAGTTCTTACGTGTTGGTTGTATGTAGTTGTAGTTTTATATAGAGGGGGGATATTTCTGGGCAACATGCAGGAGGTAAGATGGATTGAGAAGAGGGGGGATATCTCCCTCACCAAAATTGAAAATCATCCCAAATTTCTCACCAAAATGTCTCACCAAAATCATCCTAAAATTCGAAATTTATCCTTAATAAAAAAGCTTTCCTCTATCTATACCATTATATGTATATATCAGAATAACTAAACCCTAATTCGTAAATTGCTGTACGTCTTTATGCTCTCATGGTGTTGTACCTCGAAGAACCACGCGATGATCAAAATGTGCAGTTGAAAATTTCTGGGCAACATGCAGGAGGTAAGATGGATATATACATATATATTTGTTTTGTTAAATGAGAAGAGCCTGGAAAATGTGCAGTCGAACATTGTTTTGTTTGGTTTGATATTTTTGCAGAGTCACACCGTTATAACGTGACAGTCATACTCAATATGATAGACAGTCACACGTTCACTGTTGTTGTAGTTGTTCTGCTGTATTATGTTGAAGGTTCTTTATTATTCCAAATATTTATGTTGGTTTCTTTATCATTGTTATATCTATCATTGCATACTGGTTTGTAGTTGTACTTGTAGTTCTTATGTGTTGTGGATATTAACCAAGGCAAATTATTATTTTGTTGGTTGCATGTAGTTGTAGTTTTATATAGAGGGGGGATATTTCTGGGCAACGTGCAGGAGGTAAGATGGATTGAGAAGAGGGGGGATATATAGAGGGGGGATATATTTTTTTTGTTAAATGAGAAGAGCCAGGAAAATGTGCAGTCGAACATTATTTTGGTTGGTTTGATATTTTTGCAGAGTCACACCGTTATAACGTGACAGTCATACTCAATATGATAAACAGTCATACTCAATATGTTTAGTTGTTCATAATCATACCCAATTGCAGTTGTAGTATTGCATATTATTATTTCGTTTCCTTATGATTGTTATATTTATTATTGCGGGTGTTTTTTTTGTTGTTGAGAAAATATATACTCCGTATATATTTATTATTGTTGGTATTGCATCTGGGGTTGTAGTTGTACTTGCTTTTGTTATGCGGTGCGGGTGTTAAGCTCTAACAATCATGTTGTTATACACGCAAAGTCACAGTCGTTGTCGAGAAAAGTCACACCTTTTTCAATAAGGTCAGAGATGAATGCGTGCGTTGCAAGTTTGATAGTGTCCAACCTTTGATAATTTATTTTTTGTTCCAACCTATATGCCAGCTGAAGACACAGTGATTGTCCCTTACGTAGGGCAGAAGTTCGTGGACATCGATGGAGCATTCAAGTTTTATCAAGCTTACGCTTTTTATGTTGGTTTCGAGGCGAAGAGGTACACGACAACTAGATCATTTGATGGGTCGATCAAGAAGAAATTGTTGGCTTGTAACAAGGAGGGCAAAACAGCCAGCCAGAGCATGGTGAAGCTGTCGAGCACGGGAGAGAAGGAGGGGCAAGAGTACGTGGGATCGTACGAACCCAAGAGGATTACGAAGGCGACGAGGACGCAATGTGGAGCAAGAATTAGGCTCTGTGCAATGACCGGGGGGTTTTATATTGAAGAGTTCATCAAGGAACACAACCACGATCTTGTGACGGTCAAGGACAGAGAGTTTCAAAAGTCATCTCGAAATCTATCAAGATATCACAAGGAGATGATCGTCTGCAACTCGAGGGTGCGTAATGTCTGTCAACAATGTTGTTAGTGTATGTTTGACTGCCAACTGTGCGAGACCAATGCAGTTTCTTTTTTGTGTGTGCAGCTGAAGATCGGGGCGACTCGAACATACAGGATGTGCAAGGAGTTGTCGGGCGGATATCAGAACATCGGAGCATCGTTGGTTGATTTCAAGAACTGGGGGAGGGACGTCAAGTGCTTCGTCCACGAGCAGGATGGTCAGTTGTTCATAGACCGGTTCAAGAGTTTGAGGGACAGTCAGGAGGATTTCTACTTTGACTACGATGTGGATACAGACGGAAGCTTACGCAGGGTCATTTGGGCGGATGGTGCAGCTCGAAGGAATTACGCGGCATTCGGGGATGCAGTTTCGTTCGACCCAACGTACGGAACCAACGTGTATTCCATAGTGTTCACACCGTTCACTGGCATGGACAACCACAAACGGTCTGTCACGTTCTGTGGGGCGTTGTTATTTAAGGAGGACTACGAGTCATTTATATGGGTCCTCTCCCGGTTTCTGGAAGCCATGGGCGGGAAGGAACCGTGTTATATCATTACAGATCAGGATCCCGGAATTTTAAAAGTCGTCCCCGAAATATTCAAAGCAGCGCACCAACGGTGCTGTACATGGCACATCATGAACAAGGTTCCAACAAAGTATGGCAGATCAAGAGAAGAGGCCTCGGACTTTGTAAAAGCTCTCAATGCAATTATATGGGATGATGACATCGAGGCGTCGGAGTTCGACGACAGGTGGGGGCGGATTATGATCGACCATGATGCTGTTGGGATTGAATGGTTCGAAAATATGTTCAAAGAGAGGAGCAAATGGGTCGCCGCGAATTGCAGGGAGGTGAGGATGTCCGGAATTATGAGAACAACGCAGAGATCAGAGAGTGAGAACAGTTTCTTCAAAAAGTTTGAAGACAACAATGGTGCGTTGGTCCAGTTCTGGATGCGTTTCGAAAGTGCGATGGACCAACAAAGGCACATGGAGAAGAGGCTAGACAACGATAACCGGCAGTCGTTCCCCAAAATTGTATCGACGAATCCGATGGAGAGCCACGCGGCAAGGATCTACACGCACGTCGCCTTTGCACACTTTCAGGAAGAGGTTAAGTTTTCGCTGTACACGTGCAGCGTTCGTGGGTATCAGGAGAAGGACGGGATCGAAGCGACAACAGTACTGGACTCCATCCGGGACCGCATCTACATTGTTGAATACAACCCAGGTACTGACATAGAAAGTCACTGTCCATTTCGTGTAGACATATTATATGATCTAAACGTTTTGATTCTAAACGTAACGAGTTTTTTTCCATAATTCATTGAATGTGACTGTACACAATAAAGGGTGCGACTCTAGATCGCGGTGCGTGTGATTGTACAACGCAATTCGTTTGATTCTGCGTCGTAAGGACTGCGACTATGCAGCATTATGGGTGTGACTGTATCCTGTCAAGGTTGTGATCATACCTTTAAGGAGTCTCATTCCGTACGTTGCGTAGCCACTATCTGTACGGTCAACAGTCGCACTCTTTATGTGTTTTTTAATGCACTCGCAGGTACCTGTGAGGTCAGGTGTACTTGCAGGAAGTTCTGTCGGTATGGAATTCTTTGCAGGCACGCCATTTGGATATACTCTTCGAAAGGACGGGAGACGATCCCGGAACGGTACGTGGCATGGAGATGGACAGAGGATGCTCTACGTAATGTTAATGCGTGTCCCCTGTCAGAGAGTCGTCTACGCGATGAGAAGGCTGTTACAGTCACGAGGCTGTTCTCGGAGTTCTATGAGACCGTCAGTCATGTCAGCAAAATGGGTAAGGAAGACGTTAGTAATCTAGCTGACGTCATTCGCGACTTCAGGTCCGACATTGTCTCTGCTGTGCCATTTAGCAAGACGCAAGAATTAGAGGAGATCCTCGGCTGTACGAACTCAATTGAAATAAACATATCGCCCCCGAAGAAAGCCAAGAACAAGGGCAGTGGGAAGCGGATGCTTTCTTCTAAGGCAAAGGCTGCTGCAATTGCTGCCAAGCCTAAACGGCTGTGCAAGAACTGCAAGAGGATGGGGCACCATGACAAGAGGAACTGCCCCAACCCATTTGCTGAGTACCCACCTGTTGATGTTGAGGAGGAGGAGGAGGAGGAGGACCCGGCAGGGATTTCCGAGGAGGATTCTTCATGAATATCATCTGTTACTTAGGAACATTCTTTTTGGAAATACAAAGGCTGTCGACGTTTGAAATGGTCAAGGTCCGCGACATTGTTTCCGTATATTGCGGACCTCAATCATTTCTAATATGGTTTAAGTCTTAGATTATGGGGGCGATTTCCTGCTTTGTGAAACATAAAGACTTGTCGACGTTTGAAATGGTCAAGGTCCGTGATATTGTATATGCTATTGCGGACCTTAATTATTTCCAATATGGCGTAGTCGTAAAGCGTGGGGGTCCGTAAAATTGTTTTTGTTCCTTTGACTGTAAGAATACATTGAAATAGCAGTCTTTTTTATTCTGGGATGCAGCATCTTTGGCTACAAATACAGATGTATAGGAATATTATGCCCTTAATATTTGGGTGACACGAAACAAGTGAGTGTGATTGTGCAACACAATGAGTGCAACTTTACAGCATTCAGTGTTTGATTGTAGAACAAGATGTGGACAGTGGTTTCACTAATTGTGGAAGTGTGATTGTACAGGATAATGACTGTGATTCTTCAATACACTGACTGTGATTCTCCAAAATGAAGTGTAGTAACCTAAACTAGTTCTATGACATGATGACTGTGATTATACACCATGTCTAGTGTGACTATTAAACTTGTTGAGTGTGACTATACACCATGTGTCTGTACATTAGAAAAATAGCGATGGAAATAGAGAAATAGCGCAATAGTGATGGAAATATTTGTACTTTAGAAAAAGTTCATCCCTTACACAACATGCAATACTTGCATACCCTAAAACGCGGAAAACATTCTATGACATAATGCGGAAAACATCCATTAAACGCTACACTTGAACATTAAACGCTACACTTTAACATTCATTAAAACTTAAAACACATAAAAATGACCATTACTAAACGGTACATCTTAACCCATACATACTTAACCTCCGTACTTTTTAAGCATCTTATTCAAGTTGGCCAAGTCACGCTGGAACTTGTTCCTTGTGCGGAAACACTCCATAGACTTTTTCATCAAGAACTGGATGTAGTTGTCCAGTTCGGCCTCTTTATGTGTATCACCAGTGGACGCCACGAAGCGCCTCACGTCAATTGTAGTTGCGACTAGCTGCATGGCTCTTAATTCATTGGACACAGTGGAATCCAATAAACCATTGTACTCCTCGATCAAACTTCTGATCTCTTCTATTTTGTTGGCCATTTTTTTATAAGGTTAAAGTGGTGGAGTTGTATGTAGTGGCTGGTAAAAGTGGTGAAGTTGAAATGGTTAAGGTGTTGGTATTTAAAGAGGGGGAGGCAGTAAAAAGGGGGTTGAAAATGAATGGGTTAGGCAGTAAAGGGGGGGTGAAAATTTAATGGGTTAGGTGGGGGGCTTATTCTCATATATTTATTAGGGTTAAGAGATTGAGGTGGGTGTTGTGTTTCCCAACGATAAATTGAGACTCACAAACATCCCTTCACATTCATCTCTACATATTCGGTTTTGTCGATCTTAATTATTTCTAATATGGCGTAGTCATAAAACAAAATTATTTTTGTTCTGGAATGTATTATCTTTAAACGCTACAAACAGTACTAACTTAATACTTGGTTGACACAAAACAAGTGAGTGTGATTGTGCAATACAATGAACGTGACTCTACAGTAGGCAGGGTGTGACTCTACAGTAGCATTGTGGGAGTGTGATTGTCCAAGATAATGTCTGTGATTCTACAACACACTGACAATGATTCTCCAAAATGAAGCGTAGAAACCTAAAAGTAGAGAAATTGCGAAACAACGATAGAGAAATAGTGAAAAAAATAGAGAAGTCACATTCTGAAACAACATAAAAATATTCTTGAAACGTAAAAACATCCATTACTTATATATTTTATATCTCAAAACACATTAAAACATCCAGTACTTGAAATATGATACCATTACACCCTTCATTTTCGCTACATGCATAATTAACCCCCGTTTTTTTGAAGCATCTTCCTCAAGTTGGCCAAATCACACTGCAACGCTTTCTTAGTGTGGAAACATCCAATACACTTTTTCATCAAGAATTCGATGTAGTCGTCCAGTTCGGTCTCCTTTTCTGTACTGCCAATGGATGTCATATAGGTCCTCGCGTCTATGGCAGGAGCGACTAGCTGCATGGCTCTTAATTCATTTGATCTAGTGGTATTCAACAAACCATCGTACTCCTCGATCATTTTTCTGATTTCTTCTATTTTGCTTGCCATTTTTTGTTAGGTTTAAAGAGGTGAAGTTGGAAGTAGTTGGTGTAAAAATGGTTTTTGTATTTGAAGGGGGGAGGCAGTAAACGGGCAGTAAATATTAATTGAGTTAGGTGGGGGCCCTATCCTTCTAAAGTAAATAGGGTTAGCAGAGTGAGGTGATGGTTTGTGTTCTCAATGTGCATTGAGACTCACAAACATCAATTCGCAGTCACACTCACAAACATCACTCAATGTACAGTTTATATCTTCTCGACATCGTTTTCAAATGTACGGTGCGTGTATTGTTTTTTTTTCGTGTCTTCTGTAAATAAGGGAACCATCGGTTTTTTTTAAGGTGAAATAATCTGAAAGCAAATGGATGGACATATATGCAGGGGTAGTTAGAATAATTAAATGGTGATTTTGTGGTCGTCTTCATGACTCTGCAGGAGTTTGGCTGTGACTGTGAGTCAGAAGTTGCGTGACTGTATCACGTCGCACATGCGACCCTAATACTGAGTTGTCATTCATCTGATACTCAGAAGATACTCGAACATGAGATTTTTTCTATATTCACAAAAAAACGTTTTTACTCCACTACACATTCATGCCTTACGTTTCGATGAGGTCTTTCGTTCCACGATTTTCCCCAGTTTACGCTTTTCATCGATTTCGATCCATATGCGCGCAGCATTTCTTATGAAAGCGCAAATTTTCGGTAACACGTCGTCGCGAGCTTCATTCATGTCAGCAAGTACGAGACTTGTTGCCACCTCAAACGATAAGTAACACCTCCCGACCTTTGACCCCATATCAGTGTGGGTGAACGGCGCACCGTCGTACAGGCACATGTGCATCAAGCAGAAAATGCCGGACTCCGGATCGTTCTTCCGGGCGCTCTGCCATTCCAATTTTACTTGGCGATGCTCAAAATCCGCCAGGTGACTGCCCTTAATCAGCCCTTTCTCGTCCATGTAGACCCTCAATGCTTGCATCTGTTGCAGTATTAGGTAATAGTAAACATCAGCACCAAGCAGTAGAATATTTTTGACGTGGTGAACTAAAGCATATGCGTGCAACTTACTATCTCGCTGGACACCCGAAACATATGCGACCCTGGGGCATGTGTCTGGTGATCGAGGATATCAACTGTTCTTTCTCTAAAGTTGACGCACACGCACGCGTAGTGCCCCATAGTATGCACCGGGAAAAACAACAGTTCGGCGTTCAAGTCGAATGTCCCGGCGCAGTCTTGTATGAATCTGTCCCACGCTTCGTACAGACCGTCAGTGTCTTCGTCCACAGGGGTACTTAAGTCGGGTCGTTCCAGTATACGGCTCAGCGAGTCCTAACGGATGGCGAATATTAGTTGTCATCAGTGACAGGATGCGAGAATGGAATATATTATGTGCGTGGCCGCACATCGCAAAGTGTGTGATTGTACAGACTAAAGCGTGTGATTGTACAGACTAAGCTGCGTGACTTTGCAGCGTGCAGAGTGTGACTTTAAATTCTAGGATGTCTGACTATATAATGTGCGTGGCTGTACAACTTATATTCCGTGATTGTGCACGTCAACAAGAGTGACTCTGCAAAGTGATGTCTGACTATTAATGTTAATGGGGGTCATTTGCACTAGTAGCACGTGATTGTACAGACTAAGCTGCGTGACTTTGCAGCGTGCAGAGTGTGATTGTGCATCTCGACAAGAGTGATTGTACACATCAACATGTGATTGTAACTGATAGCATGTGATTGTACATGTCAACATGTGTGACTGTGCACCTCATTATGTGTGACTGTGCAACTGATAGCATGTGATTGTACATGACAACATGTGTGACTGTACTAAGTGAACTTTGTGATTATTTCTAACTATTTAATGTGAATGGGGATCATCTGTACTATTTAGCGTGATAGGTAGTAGGTTATGGGGGCATACCATGTGTTGAATTCCGAACCACGCCATCGTTGGGTCCGCGGTGGAGGACAACCCACGCCGGTTGTCGTCTGATTCGCACCAGTTCATTAGGTGCGACCAACACTCCAGCACAGCGGCGCTCATGCCACCGGCGGAGAAGAGCGATTGAATGTCACGCCTCGCCAGCTGCGCACGAGGGCCGTAGGACCCAAAGCGTTCACTGCGGATTTGTTGACACCGGTTAGTAGGTGTAATGTGAAACACGCATTAGGAACAAAAGACGGTCACTTACTTTTCGTCGTACCCATTATTGTCGAGGAAGCAGTAGTCGGCGGTGTGTTTTTGCAGGGTGAGCATCCCACTCGTCAGCCCTACTCGCAGGCGAAATACGAGTGACATGACAATGGCGTTCGGGGCAGGTTCACCCTGGTTCGAGGAGCAACCCAACCCATCTCCACAGCCCCGTATCCGAGACTTAATCGCCAACTGTCTTTCTTCTGGGACTGATCTGGGGGTGGGTTCAGGTGTTTTCGGTGATTTGATCAGACGCTTCTTGGCGGTTGCTTTCACAGGAGTGGTTTCAAACGTACGGGCAGATTCCAACGATTCCTTGTATTTTCCGAATTCAATCACTTTCTGCAAAACAGTGTTCCTCATCTTGTTCGCATCGCTCAGTATAAGGGCCGCCGTGATCTCCGCCCTGCACATATTCATGGCCGCCATTGTCCCCAAGGTGCAGTTGAACGGGGACCCGTTGTACAACATCATGTGCACCATCAAGTACACTCCACAGTCATTGGCGGAGTACCCCACTCACTGCCATGATAAGGGAACGTTTACCAATTTAAATGCACGGACCTTCTCACCTTTCTCCAGCCCTCATTGTACCATGAACTCCCCCATCTTATTAACCTGCAAAACAAGTTCAAACAGGATCAGTTGTTGGACACATTCCGGTCACATAATTGATTCAATATTAAATTAAAAGGGCCTGACCGCTGTCCGAGCAATGCCATAGTAAGACAAGTTTGTAAAATCTTTATCGTACAACTGGTTGTCGAGGTACTCTATTTGCCCAGAATTGAAGTTGATGCAGGCGCAACTGTAGTGACCCTCGTCACCCGTCAAGATCGGGACAAACACCTGCAAACAATGCGTCAGGATTATGGGTTGATAACAACTACGAATAGACAGTATGTCCAGGATAATACCATGTCCGAGTCCAAAGCAAAGTCGGAGAAACTATTTTTTATCCACTCGTCCCACACGTAAAATATTTCCTGGTCATATTTATTGCCCCTGCCTCCTTCCTTCCACAATGACAACACTGGGGCCTGCTCACATGCATTGATGGTAATACATTTAGTCAGTTTGTGTTTGACATGAGTGCGACTGTACAGCGTAAAATGTGTGACTATACAGCTTGTAGCGTGTGACTGTGCAGTTTATAGCGGTGACTGGACAACACAATGGGTGTGACTATACAGGTAACAGTGTGTGACTATACAGCCAATTGTGTTCGATTATACACCTTATTTGGGGGTTGAACGTACCGTATGTCCAAGAGAGAAGTAACATCTACTGGTTACTCTTGATGCTTTTTTGTCGTGCACCAGGTGGTTCAGCAGCCTACACCAGCAGTCAACGACGTTATTCATCACCTCCAGGCCAGGCTCGAGCG
This sequence comes from Agrostemma githago, assembly GCA_958450325.1. NCBI lineage: Eukaryota > Viridiplantae > Streptophyta > Magnoliopsida > Caryophyllales > Caryophyllaceae > Agrostemma > Agrostemma githago. Next base: position 79,958,907 of record OY288239.1, on the reverse strand, counting down.
TCTTCATGTCGTCCCTCGCGATACAGTCATAAGCTGTGTACTCGACCAACATTTCGCTGCAGAACAAACGAAGTCCCGATTAGCACGTGCATTTTTAAAAACGACATGACCAGGACAATAAGTACGTACCCTGACGGACGTGGCGTTCCCCGGTCGAAGACGTAGTCGATTACGTCTTTCCGTACGCTGAGGATATCCCAGAAGATGACGATGTTGGAGCACATGAATCCAGATATTACAAGCTGCCCCCTCATTACTCTTCCACAGTCCAACGTGCAGCCCAAATTGTCCGGAATCGTGTCCATGCACTCAAATGCCACGTCGGAGTAGAAGATGTACCGATGATGTTTAGCCCCCGCGTGTGTCCTGGTCACTGAACCATCGTCTGTCTGTTGAGTATCAGTCGTGACAATTTCATCCGTCGCGGGCGTGGTGGCAACAGCGTCCGCTACAGCCCAGCCTGCTTTGTGCAGGTCCTTCTCAAGGCTAGAACTGACTGTCGCATCGGGCGGAGCAGATGTTACATCCAAAGCTGACCATGCGTCCGCTGTCCCCCACCCTGCTTGCCGTAGAGCTACCACTACGGTCGGACTCATGTCAACCGAACCCTGCACAGCGGTGTCTTGGTTGGTTTCTACAGCGGCATCATTCTCTTCAACTTCCCCCTCACAGAAACCTGGTGTCACGATGCCACCATCAAAAGTCCCCTCATCATCGTAACCCTCTGTTCCATCCTCATCTCCCACGTAGAAACCTTATTTGTCAATATTTTCATCCGCGTAACCAGAATCACGCAAGTCTTGCATAATTTGACGTACCAGACCGCAGGCTTCAGCATCGCGCTGCTGCTCGCCCTCAACGACGGGGGCGTTCTGGGTAGTCTGCTTCAACTGCCCGGCCAACACAACGACTTCATCGATATACCGGAGGACAGATGGATCTTCCCAGAATTGTTGGGAGGACGTGTCCTGACTTGGAACTGCATTGTTCCTCGTCGATATTTCTCGAACTTTTGAGGCAGCCTGCTCACAGAAACCGCAAAAGGCTAGCGCACACCTTCGGAATTCCATGAAAAAACGCCGGTCGTCCTATAATTCAGTTGAAGCCAAATCATTAGTGCGAAGCTCAGTGGTGTTGAGGCTGGCAGCGTAACTATGACTAAGCATCTAAGTGTGTGACTGTAAGGAATAAAGTGTGTGACTATACAGTTTACAGCGTGTGACTGTGCAGGTTATAGTACTGACTGGATAACATAATGCGTGTGTCTATACAAGTAATAGTGTGTGACTATACAACTAATAGTATGTGACTGTACATCAGGATGAGTGTGATCATAACGACCATGATCATCATTATTTTTTAAAACATAGGCAAGACTTTCAGATTAAACCGAGTCACGAACAATAAATTGTTGATCTATAGAGTGGCCGGGAGATCACTTACGTCAACCGCGTTGCCTTCCGATTGATCGCCTCTCTCCACCCCTGTCGTTATTCTTTTTGGACTAGAGTTCTGTTTGTCAGAGGGCATCGTTATAGCGGGGGTGCACTCGCTGCCTGGTTCCCCACATGTACGTGGGTACGACACCTTCGAACGCAGCTGATTTCCCAGGGATCCCGTCTCCAGCTCCCCAGCAAGACGATCGGTTATTTTCCGTGCATCCCAATGTGCGATAAATGGTATGTCGTATCTGCAAGTCTCGCTACGGAAATCGTAGCCCTGGAAGTACGCAATCATCAGAATGGGGATGCACCCCCGGAGGTAGTTGACGACTTTGTTGGGGTCACGCGTCCCCTTACCTGCCCGCACCAGATCCTGCAGGACAAAGCTACACCAGTCCTGTTTACCGATCAAGTCCACGTCCTCCACTGCGGCCAGCAGACTCAGGTCCAGTGAGTTGTTCGTAGTAGGCGCGAGGAATGATGACAACGCGAACAACACGAACCTGCGGACAAAGTCGTCGTCAGCGGCTTTGGTTGCCATTAACTTTTCGTGCACCCTCCCTAATGTTATTGGCCCGCTGCTGTCAACCACATCGAACCCCTTCCGCCAGGTACTCTTTAACCTGATCACGTCAGGTGAGTCTGCCCCTTTCTTATTTTGTGTTGGGATTAATTTCACCGGATGAGGGCCTAAAGGTAGCTGGAGGCAATCGTGGACGTCGTACTTTGACATCATGAATGCCTCCCGGCGTGAGGCGCGAAAAATATGAGACCCGTCAGAAAATGCACGTAGGAACATTAACGCATGGTCAGTGGGGACCGATTCGATCCTCAGGTCCAAGAGCCCGCCGAAGCCAACACCACGCACCCTCTCTTTCTGATCATCCGATAATTGCGCAATTAGTTGGTGCAACCGCTTTGGCCTACAGTGAATATCTGGCTGACCCTCTCTGCGGTCCCCCCCCCCTCCCCCCTCTTCCTCCGAGACACACTCACGTAGGTGGGGTCGGCCACTGTATCAGATTTGACTCTTCTCTTTTTCTTTGGCCTGCTTTCCTCAACACTTTTTGTCTCACCCACATCCAGATCGGCGATCGGTGAATCAAAAGTCATCCTCATTTTTTCCTTGTGCCTGCCTTCGTCAACGATTTCTGTCCCCACCACATTCGTCTCGGGAACGATGTGGTCCCCTGATGTATCTTCAACAGACTCCACAACAGTCTTCTTCTTCTTATGCTTCTTTTTATGTTTCTTCTTACCCAAATTTTGGTCGGCGACCGGTGAATCAAAAGTCACCCTTTTTTTTTTCTTGTGCCTGCCTTTGTCAACGATTTCTGTCTCCACCACATTCGTCTCGGCAACAATGTGGTCCCCTTTTGTATCTTCAACAGACTTTACAACAGCATTCTTCTTCTTATGTTTCTTCTTACCTAAATTTTGGTCTACAACCAATGTATCATCAATTACATTCTCTGCCACGGCCTTATTCTTACTGGTCTTCTTTTGAATTTTCTTCTTCGCACCCGACATTCTGCTGCAATAACAACATGCGTAAAGAGTGTGATATGGTTGTACAGAGTTGGTTGTACAGAATGATGCATAGTCATACAGAGTTGGTTGTACAGTCATACAGAGTTGGTTGTGCAGAATGATGTACAATCACACCTTTGGATCTACACAGTCACACTCGTTATGATGCAAAGTCACACGCTTTATATTGTATAGTCATGCATTGTTGGTTGTATAGTCACCCGTTTGAGGCTGTATAGTCACACTCCTTAAGTTGCAGAGTCGCTCTCTTTTTACTGTAGAATCACATCGTTGAATCCGTATACTCAGTTGTAAAATCACATGCGTAAAGAGTGTGATTTTACAACTGAGTATACGGCTTCAACGGTGTGATTCTACAGTAAAAAGAGAGCGACTCTGCAACATAAGGAGTGTGACTATACAGCCTCAAACGGGTGACTATACAACCAACAATGCATGACTATACAATATAAAGCGTGTGACTTTGCATCATAACAAGTGCGACTGTGTATGACTGTACAACCAACTCTGTACGACTGTGCATCATTCTGTACAAGCAACAATCTCTGTATGACTGTACAAGCAACTCTGTATGACGGTACAACCAACTGTGTATGACTCTTCAAATGTTAGTTTTATTTCTTCCCAAACCCCAAGTTTGTGACTATACCACTGCTTTAACGTAAACCTCAACAAGGAAGCATGCAAAACTTCAACAAAGAACTATCTAATCGATGGCAGATGCATACTTACAATGACGACTATGGGAACTTCAACATGAACTTCAACAAAGAAATAAAGACTTCATCTTTAGCTCTATAACTACAACTCAAATTTAGGGTTATATCTAGAGGAATAACGATTAATCAAGAATAAAAACTGTGTGATTATTAATTGTTAAAGGAAAAAATCTTCATCTCCGACTCTATAACTACAACCATTGTAGAACTACAACAACTTTAACTCAAAATCAGGGTTATCGGGTTGGAATAATGCTCTTTTATCATTTTCTATGGTTCATGCATGCGGGAGTTGGTGTTTTTAGGGTTCATGAAAATGGAATAAAAAGAAAATTGGAGGTCGAAAATAGAACATTCAACATACCTTATTGGAGATGGAGAAGCTGCGGAAATGGAGATGGAGATGGAGAAGGAGATGGATTATTTTTAGAGAGAGGAAGAGAGCGTTGAGTGATTGAGAGCTGGTGAATGGGGAAGTGCAATGGGTTGGGCGGGAGAATAGAGAGGAGGGAAATTAATTGGGGATAGGTTGAGGGGGCTATTGAGTATTGATGGGTGATGGTTGTCCGCAGCACGTCAGTTCCGCAGCGTCCTTTTTTTTTATTATTAATCTAAACCCATCCATCCACCGTCCATATTAATCTTAATGGATGGGTGGGATTAACACTAAGGGAGAGTTAGGGAGTTATCAACTTCCCTAATCCTCCCTCTCTCTCTCTCTCTCTCTCTCTATATATATATATATATATATATATATATATATATATATATATATAGAGAGAGAGAGAGAGAGAGAGAGAGAGTGAGGATCCGGTGAGTCTCCCTCTTTAGATGAGTCCGTCTTTTCAATCTGGACCACACAATCAAACAAGATTGAATGGCTGAGATTGGACCACGTCATTAAGGAAGAGTAACAAGGCTGCCTTTGCATACACAAACATCATAACTCTTTAATTCCATATTACTGTGATATTATTACTGTGACATTATTACTGTAATTTCTTATTACTGTGTCACAGTAAGATATTTGTGTTACTGTAATAGTGCTCTGTTACTGTAACAGTGCTACTGTTAATCTCATGTTGATGTTACTTTGTAGTGTCAATTGATAAATGAATTTGACATTATACTGTGATTCCTTATTACTGTGACAGTGTCACAGTAAGATATTTATAACTCTTTAATTTCATATTACTATGACACTATTACTGTGACATTATTATTGTAATTCCTTATAACTGTGACACTGTCACAGTAAGATTTTTGTGTTACTGTAATAGTGTTCTGTTACTGTAACAGTATTGTTCTGACATTATTATTGTAATTCCTTATTACTGTGACAGTGTCACAGTAAGATATTTGTGTTACTGTAATAGTTTTTTTTTTTATTAAAAAAAATAGTGTTCTGTTACTGTAACAATAAGATTATATACGATGAAGATGACGCTGAGATTGAATCTCAGCCATTCATGTGATTTGATCATGTGGCTGTGATTTGCGGGACGGACTCATTTAAAGAAGACCAACTCACTGGATGCAATTTCTATATAGAGTGAGGATCCGGTGAGTCTCTCATCTTAAATGAGTCCGTCCCGCGATCTTAGATCATTGGATCTAAGAGATCCAAGGGCTCTCATTCAACCACGTCCCCAACTAATTTACTCACAAAAGTATGAACCCAAAAATAATCACAATTTTGTCAAATGGCGTTATATAAAGGGACGATAAACAAAAACAAACCAAAAGAAAAGCTACCAAGTACCAACGGAATTTTGTCAAATGGCGTTATTGTATATAATTCGTTAGAAATAACAAATTGACTCGTGTACATTTGTATCGATGACAAAAAAATAATCCTTCAAACCCTAATAAGAATATGCTTCACACAAATTTTAAATTCAAATAAATAAGCTGGCAAAATAACGAAAAATGATAGTCGTCATAATCGATTTGGTTTGGAATCCAGTTCAATCGAATAAGGCATAGTTTGGTTGAAGAGTGGGAGTGAAAAGTCCCCAATGCCTCTCAATTCCACGTTCCTTCAAATTTTCATCAAGCAATGCAAAAATGTAGCCTTCAATTTTGGTTTGCGGTCGCTTTGGTGTGCCTCTACCGCTGTTAACCCGGCTTACAAAATTGCGATTGTAAGTACTTGCAAGTTCGGGGGTTGTAATGTCGCCATTTCCGTCATGCGGCCAGCCACTTTCTGATATTATGATGTCGACGTCTTTGACACCTTCCTTCTCCATTGCGGAGTAGAAAGCGTCGAGCATTGCATCGAGGAGGTTTGTGTAAGTTAGAGCTCCGTCCCGGACGAACGGGTCGCTTGAACCCAATAACGCGTACTCCAATGCTACTTCCCTCGGGTTGTCCGCGTATGGGAAGTAAGGGTAGAGGTTTACTAGGAGAGGAGTCTTTTGGGAAGATAGAAAATTTATAATTTCTCTGATATATGGACCGGATTTCTCCGAAAATTTGCCTTCTGAGGGTGGAAATGAAGTTCCTAACAATATTGCATGCACCACCGTCGTCGCCTTTGTACCTTAAATTTATCCAACGAGGAATAATAATGATGTTAGAATATTGTGAACATAAATTGTCAGCTAGTTTAATCGGTAATTAAAAATCATATATATGTAAACTCTGTCGAGTAGTAATATAAAAAAGACATACCAAGATTATAACTGTCGAGAACTTTTTGGAGGTTTTGCATGGCAGGTAAAATGGACTCGCTAAATTCACCCGGTACAACCTCATTTCCGACACTGATATACATTATATCAATGTCGTCGATGTAGGGTTGGACACGGGAGTCAAACCACGAGCGAGCCTCGTCTTCTCCGGTGGCTAGGAAGGGTATATCCTGGTTGAGAGTACCCAAGGTGAGACGGATACCGCTTCCCCTGAGAGCATCAAGCACTTCAGGGTACGGTTGAAATATTCTCATTTTTTGAATCCCGAGTTTTTGATAAAGATTTACGATTTGTATAGGAGACGGAAGATTATCGCCAATGAGTCCATAGCAAACTCCAATGTCAACTTGGCTTTGAGCTAAAACTATGTAACTTGTACATAGAATTATTGATAGAAGAAGCGTTGTTGCATTATTATTGTAGTTTGCCATGATGGTTGTACTTGTAGTTATTGTATGTACTAGGGTTTGATGATACGAATTTAATGAATTATGCACTATCAATTTATAGCCAACTTTCAACTATTTTTCTATAATATTATGAATTATTCAAGAGAATTATTCTTCTTCATTGAAGAAATTATAGGGCAAAATTTGCTAGGTCTCTCACTTCTGAGTTATATATAATAATCATTATTATGTGCAATATGATGTTTATTTGTTGCAACTTGGAATTTATTTTCTCCCTCCGAGTCTCTATTATTGTCCCAAAAGGTTTCGAGGTGAAAAATAAGGAAGTGGAAATGAGTGGCTAAAAAAAGGAGGAAGAGGGAGAAATGAGAGAGTAGATGTGAACACACATTGATGACTTAAAAACGAAGGTGACACAAATATCAAACTCAGCTTAAAAAGAAAAGTGGGACAAAAATAGGAACTCGGAGGGAGTATATATTTTCGTGAGTTACATACTCTAAATAGTACTCCCTCTATCCATTTTTAATCTTCTTACTTTCCTTTTTGGATTGTCCATCTTTAAATTTCCTACTTACAATATTTCCTCTTTTGGTTGATTTTTGTGGTTCATATCATTTCTGACCCAACATTTTCTCTCAACTTTCATTTTCCACCACACACTAAACTCCACCCTTAATTTTTGTGCCTACTCTCCCATAAAGTTTAAATTTGGATGGAGGGAGTAACTCAAAATTAGGAGAAATATAGCTCTCCTAAATTTAAATATCTCTTACTACTGAGAAAATAACATTAGTTGCGTCACTTCCATGTCTGTACATTATTCTACCGGCAAATTCTTGTCTATAACGAATTAACGGAAATAATATCTATCACAAACTTGTGAGGGATCGAATAATACTCATTTGAATAGATATAACCAGCAACAGTGATAGGGCGATTTGTAGATTTGCCTTTTCTAAAAAAGGGAGACTTAAGTCTAATCTACCCTATGTTACTAACCTAGTGAATAAAAGAAGAAGAATTCCAGAAACCCTAAAAAAAAAAGTCTGCAAATAAAAGTCGAACAAAACATAATTTATCTTCCACTTGCTTGCTCTATTTTTTACGTTGTACACTTGTACTTGAGTTGACAGTTGCTAGATTGAATACGAATATGTCTTCTCTGTTTGACTTTTTTATTTACAAACTAAGTTTGGAAATTTCAACCATAAATATATCATGTTAACTCTTGATCATAATCCAGAAATTACATTCTTACTTTCATTATCCAAGTGAAACATGCATGCGATTGTCTTCCTGCTCGAATTTTTCGATCGTCTCAAAAGAAAATTATTTTCGAACATGACACTTGTGTTATATATGTATCCGAATTTTGTTAATTAAGTATTTCAATATGCTACGTACCGTTGTTGTCGAGTAATTCCAACAAATGCGTTGCATGACATTCTCTAAAAGTTGTACGAGAAGTAACTAATTACTTTATGCATATTAATTAGGGAGTAATAATTTGTTTATCTTTAATTTTATAATATTTCTCATGAATGTTATAAAGTGTAAATAGACGCGATTTGTGGCAACCTCTTATATATTATGGAGTACTCCGTACTCATATAAATATATTATTCCGTATTATTCAACACCAAACGTACGGAATTATACAAGTACAAGTACAATGGAGTGGTATAAAAATAAACGATAGTAATCTATAATAAGTTAGATGAGAGAATGAATATATCAGTTTATTGATTTGTTTCAACTTGTTTCTTTACACACCTTCATAATACTATATATATAAGCCAATACAATCTAAATATTTACGGAAGGCAATAATTCTAACAGCTATAACAATTAAATATGGAGGCAATCAAAGATTGCCTAATTTGAAGGAGATTGAAGCCAACGGCTCTTTGACTAAATAAGATACAATTAATTAAGGCTAGAAGTTGTAATACCCCCCCTCAAGTTGGAGCGTGGAGAGTCGAGACGCCCAACTTGGATAGAAGATCCTTAAACGAGACACGTCCGAGAGCTTTAGTGAAGATATCTGCGAGTTGAGTGCGAGTATGGACGTAGCTTGGAAGAATGGTGCCTTTTTGTATTTCGTCACGGACGAAGTGACAATCAACCTCGATATGTTTTGTGCGTTCATGAAAGACCGGATTTTTGGCGATGTGTAGCGCGGACTGACTGTCGCATAATAGTTGAATAGGTTGGGAGTGAGGAATGCCGAGGAAAATAAGCAATCCTTTGAGCCATTTAAGTTCACACGTGGTATAGGCCATAGCACGGTATTCAGCCTCAGCAGAAGATCGGGCAACGGTGGGTTGTTTCTTAGTTTTCCATGAGATAGGAGATGAGCCCAAGAAAACCAAGTATGCACTGAGTGAGCGTCGAGTGGTGGGGCAACTAGCCCAGTCGGCATCACAGTACGCAAGAAGGGAGAGGTCGTTATCGGATTTTAGAAGAAGACCTTGACCAGGGGAGTTTTTGATGTAGCGGACAACGTTAAGGGCAGCCTGCCAATGATCGGTCTTTGGGGCGTTCATGAATTGAGCTAGAATATGGACCGAATAAAGTAGTTCGGGTCGAGTAATTGTGAGATAAACTAACCGGCCCACGAGGCGACGATATGGTTGTGGGTCGATCATTAATTCAGACGTTGAAGTCCCAAGCTTATGGTTTGGTTCCATGGGAATGCAAGCGGGTTTAGACCCTAAAAGACCAGATTCAGACAAGATGTCGAGGGCGTACTTCCGTTGTGAAATAAATATTCCGGAGGGGTGACGAGCTATTTCAAGGCCGAGGAAATACTTTAGAGGACCAAGGTCTTTCATATGAAAGCATGTGCTTAAATATTTCTTGAATTTGGTGATCATCTCGACATTATTACCACAAATAACAAGATCGTCAACATAAATGAGGACATGGACTTCGGTGTTGGTAGATGATATAGAAAATAAGGAATGATCGTACGGGCATTGACGAAAACCATATTGAGTGAGGGCGGAAGCGAGTTTGGCATACCAACATCGGGGAGCTTGACGGAGGCCATAAAGAGATTTTCGTAAGCGACAAACTTTCCCGTCGGTAGAAGGAAGGAAACCAGGCGGCGGTTTCATATAGACCTCCTCCGTAAGATCGCCGTGGAGGAAGGCATTGTGGACGTCCATTTGATGAAGGGCCCACTTTTTAGCAGAGGCGATAGCTAGGAGTGTGCGAACAGTGACAAGTTTTATAGTAGGAGCAAATGTCTCATTGTAGTCCACGCCTTCGACTTGTCGATTGCCCATAATAACCAAACGAGCTTTGTACCGTTCAATAGACCCATCTGCATTATATTTGATTTTGTAAACCCACTTTGAACCAATTGCCTTTTTATTCGGAGGAAGCGGTTCAAGTGTCCAAGTGTTGTTTCGTTCAAGAGCTTCGATTTCTAGTTGCATAGCGGCACGCCACTCCGGAACCTGCACAGCATCTTTATACAAACTAGGCTCGTGATGTTTAGTCACGGCCGCAAGAAAAGCACGATGTTTAGGAGAAAACTTGGTGTAATCGATATAGTGTGAAATAGGGTAAATGGTACCTGAAGATGGTGTTGACGCGGTGAGCAAGTGAACCGAGGGGCGAGCCTTTTGTAAAACATACCCTTGTAGATTAGAATTTGGTATCTTAACACGATGGCCACGACCCAAATTAGGTGGATCCTCAGGAATGGTGGATATAGATGAAGATAAGTCGGGTGTACTTGTGTTGTGTGGTGTAGGAGTGGGGTCGTCAGTAGAGGTAGATGGAGATGGATTGATAGTTGTGGTAGACGGGGTATAGTGGTTCGACGACGAAACGACAACAAGTTGGTCAATGGGGGTGTGGGAGTCGTGAGTGATGGAGGTTGGGGTGGAATCATGATCAGAAACATTTAAAGATTGATAAGGAAAAGTGTTTTCAAGAAAAATTACGTCACGTGACTCAAAATATGCGCCGGTGTCTAAGTCGTAAAGTTTCCAACCTTTTTTTTCAAATGGGTAGCCAATAAACACACATTTTCGACTGCGAGAGGCAAATTTATCACGGGATCGATTAATATTTTTAGCGTAACAAAGACAACCAAAGACACGAATTCCATCCATGGGAGGAGGTTTGTTAAAAAGCATTTCATACGGAGTTTTCCCATTAAGAAGATTGGATGGGGTACGATTTATTAGGTGAACGGCGCCTAAGACGCATTCGCCCCAAAAAAATATGGGTAAGTGAGCTTGAAATAAAAGGGCGCGAGCGACGTTCAAAATATGACGATGTTTTCGCTCTACCCGACCGTTTTGTTGAGGAGTGTCAACATTCGAAGTTTGAAAATGAATACCATTAGTTTGAAAAAACGGTATAAGAGTAGTAAATTCAGTGCCATTATCGCTGCGTAAAATTTTAATATTTTTGTCAAATTGTCGGCTAACCATTGCGAAAAAATTTAATAACGTTTGTTTAACATCATTTTTATGACGTAAAAGGTAAACCCATGTAGAACGAGAAAAATCGTCAACAATAGTTAAAAAATAACGCGATCCACACGAGCCATTTTCAGAATATGGTCCCCATAAGTCGCAATGTATCAAATCAAATATAGAAGTAGCGTTATTCGAACTTAAAGAAAAAATTGAGCGAGTTTGTTTTGCACGAAGGCAAACCTCACAAGTTTTACTATGAAAATTGCTAGAATTCTTATTCGAAATAAAAGGAAGATAACGAGATATATTGGAAGAAGGGCGCCCCAACCTTCGGTGCCAAAGTTCGGATGACTCAACCGATTTTACCATACAAACCGTGGCCTTATCGTCGTGGACACTGTGTAAATAGTATAGCCCCTCACGTTGCTCACCCGCACCAATCACTATCTTCGAGGAACGGTCCTGTATAAGACATAGAGTTTGAGAAAATTGAATGGTGAGTGAGTCGTCAAGGAGCAGGCTAGAAACAGATATTAGGTGATAATGTAATTTTTCAACAAATAAAACGTTGCGAAGGATAAGACGAGAAGATAAGCAAATATCGCCACTCTTAGTTGCGATCGTAATATCCCCATTAGGTAAGCCAACCGACAACGGAGAAATAGTACGAATATTCGAAAAATGAATTAAAGAACCTGACATATGATGCGAGGCTCCGGTGTCTATAATCCAAGAGAAAGACGAAAAATTACCATTGAGACGATCATTTGATGAACCAGTGTTGCGATTGTTCCACATAGTCTTTAGTTCAGCTAACTCTTGCGGAGTTAATGCATTTAGATTGAGTTGATCAAGGCTAGTGGAAGATGTCGGCACATGGCTATCATGTGAGGCGGTACTAGTGATCATGTTCACCCTCGGAGGGTGACTTGGTACCTGAGATTTACTTCGCTCAAAGAGAGCTCTACCTCGCACATCCGGGACGAACGTAGCATTACGCAAATCAGTATCGTTGGGGTTAACATAAATACGGTCGCGAGGTCTGTCTCCCCACCAATCGGGAAAATCTCCGGTAACTCTGTAACAAGTTTTCCAGTGGTGCCCAGGTCGATTACAAGCAATGCAAGAAGGTCGAGATGTATTATTGGAAGTAGCAAGAGAACTATGGTCGGATTTATTGCCCCCCCTTGATTGTCTATGTCCCTGGTTTACACGAGCTACGAAGGCCATAGTGTCGGGTTTAGTCTCAGGTTTTGGAAGGATAGCCGTTCGTACGCCTTCTACTTGTAGAAGGCGGTTATAAGTCTGGTTTAAATCGGGAAGGGTGCCCATGCCTAGGATTTGAGATCGAGCTGTGTCAAAACGATCGTCAAGCCCTATTAAAAAATCACGTACCCATTTTCGTTCGCGACGAGTTTCCATTATACTTACCCAATCACATGAGCAAGGCTTACAGGAACACGAAGGGAGTGCATCATAGGTGAGAATATCGTCCCAAAGTTTCGTAATGCGTCCGTAGTATCCCATCAGGGATTCGGTGGGACCTTGTCGGCAGGCAATGAGTTCTGCCTGCAAATTATAAACACGAGTCTCGTTGATTTGACAAAAACGTTGCTTAATATCGAGCCATACCTGTTTGGCTTCGGGTCTATATGAAATCGTCTTTCGAAGCGATGATTCGATCGAATTGAAAATCCAAGAGGTCACCAAAGCGTTGGCGGATCTCCAAGACTCGAAATTTTGTGCCGTAGTAGCCGGTTTGATAATGGTGCCGTCAATGTATCCTAGTTTCCCTTTAGCGAGAAGGGCAAGATTGAATGCTCGAGACCATTCTTCGTAATTATCGCCATTGAATGAAACTTGTGTAATGTTACTGCCTGGGTTCTCAACATGAACAAGAGAATAATTTTGTGTTTTTGTCGAATCGTTAGTTTCATTCCCGTCGTTTTTCGTCATGTTCACTGTTGGGAATTTGAGACCGAGAAAAGAAAGAGGGAGGGAGATCGAAAATTTTATTGATTATGTGAATGCTCTGATACCATAATAAGTTAGATGAGAGAATGAATATATCAGTTTATTGATTTGTTTCAACTTGTTTCTTTACACACCTTCATAATACTATATATATAAGCCAATACAATCTAAATATTTACGGAAGGCAATAATTCTAACAGCTATAACAATTAAATATGGAGGCAATCAAAGATTGCCTAATTTGAAGGAGATTGAAGCCAACGGCTCTTTGACTAAATAAGATACAATTAATTAAGGCTAGAAGTTGTAATAATCTACCATCATACCATTTGAAACGAAGGGTAAACGAAGTGATGAATGGATAAAAAAAAGTATCGCATGTATCAGATTAGTAAAAAAGACGCAAATGAATTGATAAAAAATATATATTCTTTGTCCCAGTCATTTGTTGTATTTTTATACTCGTATTATTTGTGGAAAGTATTTAATCAAAGGTCGAAAAATGATTGAGACGGAAAGAGTACAATCAATGTCAAATTATTTGAAAAACGACGCATTCTCTTAGTGACCAACCCAACCCGATACCCGAACAAGAAACACATGTACATGTTTGACCCCTAACCCCAACTAACACGAATGTTTATTACAACAAATAAAAAGTTAAATATGATATACTCGAGAAAAAAAATCTGAGCCTAAAAGGAGCTAATAATTGTACCCGAACATGAGTCAAAAATATCAATTTGAAGCTGAGCCGGCAAAATAAGTGGGTATTTTGGTGTTTTTGTTAGTAAAATTTAACCTACCACATTGCATGAACATAATCAAGTTGAGAATTGAGAATACTGGTAAGCTATGTACTCAACAATCGTGCATGCAAGACATTAGAAAAGGTACGGAAAATACAATGACGATCGTGTATGAAATTTGAATTCATCATAGGACGGAGTAATATATAAATATTAAACGACCCTTCTAAATTCTGAATGATTCAAATGTTATTGTTGGAGTACAATATTTGTACGAATTTTCTGCCATGATAAGTTACAGTTACTGGCCTAGTGGATAATAAAGGAAGAATCTCCAACCCTACAAATTTGGAACAAATTGGTTGTTAGAATATGTGACTTGAAGTTGATATTTACTAATTTGGTGGTTGTCACACATCTAAGGAAATAGGAAAGTGTGGTTCATGTACAACATATATATTGTATTCTTGTCCCACATTGAAAGATTAAGAAAGATGAGGGGATTCTTTTCATATATATAGGAGTCTCCCCTCCACCTTAGAATCCATCCAAAATATTTGAGTCTCTTAAGTCGTTACTTAGAGAGAGCTCATACGAGTCTGTAATTTGCATTCTCGACATAGTATAAGTTTTTCCCTTCGCCTGTGGACGTAGCTAACAAGTTGTTAGTGAACCACGTTAAATCTTGGTCTCTTTCTTTTATTATTGCCGTGTTTGTTAGCTTCCGCACAACAAACTGGTATCAGAGCTCAAGGTATCTCGGGTATCTGTGATCTCGGGAAATGGCGGCGATGAGTATGAAGATTGAGAAGTTCACAGGGAGGAATAGCTTCGGGCTATGGCAAATTAAGATGAAGGCCTTGCTTAAGCAGCAAGGTATTTGGAAACCCTTGACGAAGGGTATTAAGGCTACGGTGTCAGCTGAGGGAGCGGAACCTACAAAGGGGGGCATCACAGCTGCCGAATTGGAGGTGATGGAGGAGAAAGCTCACTCCACTATTTTGTTATGCTTGGCGGATGACGTCATCACCGAAGTTGCTGACGAAGATACTGCCTTGGGGCTTTGATCAAAGTTGGAGTCTTTGTTTATGACGAAGTCGCTCACCAACAAGTTGCTTTTGAAGCAACGCTTGTTTAGCCTCCGAATGCAAGATGGTATGTCCCTTAGAGATCATCTCGATAGATTAAATACTATATTGCTTGATTTACGAAATATAGATGTTAAGGTCGAGGATGAGGATGCTGCCTTAATACTGCTTGTTTCTTTGCCTAACTCGTATGAAAATTTTGTTGAGTCATTTGTTGTTGGGAAAGAAACCTTGACCCTAGAAGAGGTGAAGTCGGCCCTTCACACTAGGGAGTTGCGTCAAAAGGCGACAATTGATGTGGGTGAAAGTCATAATGTCGGGTTAGTAGTTAATACATCCAAGGGGAAGGGTCAAGGAGGTAAGAAAAAGAATAAGTCTAAATCTAAACCTAAAGGACCAAGCCCAAATGACCTTTGCCACATTTGTAAGGAACCGGGACATTGGAAGGCTGACTGTCCAAAGAAAAAGCCTTCAACTGCAGCCGTTGTCCAGAGTCAAAAGTATGATTCGGGGGATGATATAGCCTTAACTGTCAATAAGGTTCAACATCCTTCCGACAAATGGGTTTTAGACTCAGGTTGTTCATATCATATGTGTCCACATCGTGATTGGTTTTCCACTTATGAGAGCTTTAATGGTGGTAATGTTGTTATGGGAAATGATGATGTCTGCAAAGTTTCTGGGAAATGGTCAATCAAGATTAAAACATGTGATGGTATGATTCGTACTTTAACTGACGTAAGACATGTTCCCTTGTTGAAGAAAAATTTGATATCTCTTGGTGTTCTAGATGAAAAGGGTTTCACTTTTTCGGGTTCAGAAGGGACATTGAACGTTATGCAGGGTTCTAAGGTGATACTTACGGGTATCAAGAGAAATACCTTGTATTTATTGCAAGGTATGACGTTGACAGGTTCTGCAGCTGTAGCGTCAGAGGATCGTCATACAGATGAGACTAAGTTATGGCATATGCGACTTGGTCACATGGGTGAACGGGGGATGCAGATATTATCCAAGAGGGATCTTCTGGGTAGGTATAAGATGAAGAATCTTAGTTTCTGCGAGCATTGTGTGTTCGGGAAGAAGCATCGTGCTAAGTTTGGCAAAGGGGTGCACACTACCAAGGGAACGCTTGATTATATCCATTCAGATTGTTGGGGTCCTGCTCGCGTAGAAGGTATTGGAGGTTTTCACTATTTTGTCACCTTTATAGATGATTTCTCCAGGTACACGTGGCTTTATTTGTTGAAGCACAAGAGTGAGGTCCTTAAAACCTTCATTCAGTGGAAGGCGTTAGTGGAAAATCAAACGGGAAAGAAGATCAAAAGGCTACGAACGGATAATGGTCTGGAATTTTGTTTGTCTGAGTTCAATGAGCTTTGCAAGGATAATGGGATTGCTAGGCATCACACCATTAGGGGAACACCGCAGCAAAACGGTGTTGCAGAGCGCATGAATCAGACGTTGCTTGAGAGAGTTCGGTGCATGCTCTCCAATGCAGGGTTGACTAGGAAATTTTGGGGTGAAGCTGTGAAGACAGCCTGTTACTTGATAAATCGTGCACCTCATACGGGGATTGACTGCAAGACGCCTTATGAGGTATGGTCTGGTAAAGATGCTGATTATTCATGTCTGAAGGTTTTTGGTTGTTTGGCCTATTATCATGTAAATGAGGGAAAGCTAGAACCGCGAGCCAAAAAGGGTTGCTTTATGGGATATGGAGATAGAGTTGAGGGATACCGCATTTGGTCTCCGTCAGAGAACCGTGTCATTCTTAGTAGGGATGTCACTTTTGATGAAAGCTCTATGTTCGTGTCTTCCGATAATTCAACAAGTCAAGATAAGAATGATAGTCTCGAGAAACAGGTGGAGCCAGATGTAGCGCCAGCCGTGTTGTTACCAGGAACATCGATTCAAGTTACAGAAGAAGCTCCAGAGACTACTCCGGCTGGGGAGGAAAGTCAACTAGAAGAGTCCAGTGTTGATGAACCAGAGGCTTCTGATGGGCGTCCTAAACGGACAATAAGAGAGCCTAGTAGGTTGATCAAAGAGATAGAGGGGCGAAGAATTCGTTCCCAGAACTGCTATGCTGAAGAGATGGTGGGATATGCACTACAAGTAGCCGACGAAATTGAGTCATCTGAGCCACTATCTTATAGAGAAGCAGTTTATAGTGGTGATTCTGCGCAATGGATCACTGCTATGAGTGAGGAGATAGAGTCTCTTCACAAGAACAAGACATGGGAGCTAGTTAAGGTGCCACAAGGCAGGAAGGTGGTTGGTTGCAAGTGGGTATTCAAACGGAAAGAAGGGACAACAGAGGGTGAAAGCATCAGATACAAGGCACGTCTAGTCGCGAAAGGTTTTAGTCAGAAAGAAGGAGTTGACTACAATGAGATCTTTTCTCCTGTAGTGCGACACACTTCTATTCGAGTTCTTTTAGCGATGGTCGCTCATTATGATCTAGAACTAGAACAACTGGATGTGAAGACAACTTTCCTTCATGGGAAGTTAGAGGAAGATATCTTGATGAGTCAGCCAGAGGGGTTCGAAATTCCGGGAAAAGAGGCCTATGCTTGTAAGTTAAAGAAGTCTTTATACGGGCTCAAACAATCACCGAGACAGTGGTACAAGAAGTTTGACAACTTTATGGTAGGGCATGGCTACAATAGGAGTCCTTATGATTGTTGTGTTTATCATAACAAAATGGAGGATGGCTCGTATTTATACTTGGTCCTATACGTAGATGATATGCTCATAGCTGCGAAGAAGATGTCTTATGTTCAGAAGCTCAAGGTACTTCTCAGTTCCGAGTTTGATATGAAAGATTTGGGAGCAGCTAGGAAAATTCTCGGCATGGAGATTTATAGAGATCGGGTTCAGAAGAAGCTTTTCTTGTCACAGAAAAGTTATATTTTGAAGGTTTTATCCAGGTTTGGGATGAGTGCCGCGAAACCTATAAACACTCCATCGGCTGCGAATGTTCGGTTATCTAATTCTTTTGCACCTCAAACTGAAGCTGAGAAGACATACATGTCAGGTGTTCCATATGCTAGTGCAGTTGGTAGCTTGATGTACGCTATGGTTTGCACGAGGCCTGATATTGCGCATGCTGTTAGTGTTGTAAGCAGGTTTATGGCTCAACCTGGCCGCGAACACTGGCAACAAGTTAAGCGGATATTCCGCTATTTGAGGGGAACGTCAGATGTCGGTCTCATATATGGGTGTGATACAACGTGTTTGGTGACGGGTTATTCAGATTCTGATTATGCAGCAGATGTAGACGGTAGAAGATCAATGACTGGCTACGTATACACTCTTGGTGGATCTGTTGTTAGCTGGAAGGCTACTCTACAGTCGTCTGTTACTTTGTCAACAACAGAGGCTGAGTACATGGCTTTAACTGAAGCGGCCAAGGAGGGTATTTGGTTGAAAGGGTTAGTTAGCGATCTTGGGTTACATCATGATCAAGCAGTTGTGTACTGTGATAGCTTAAGTGCTATATGTCTTGCTAAGGATCAGGTGCATCATGAAAGAACCAAACACATTGATGTAAGGTATCATTTCCTACGTAGTGAGAAGCGCATCGTGGTGAAAAAGGTTGGGACAGCTGATAATCCAGCTGACATGTTCACTAAGCCGGTTCCGCCTAGCAAGTTCAAGCATTGTTTGGATTTGCTAAATGTTGACAGTTATATGTAAGTCCTTCGGGGCTGTAGAGCTCCACGAAGGGTATTAAGTCCTAGGTGGAGCAGACCCGTGCCTTGGGTGAAAAAGGCAAAGCCCGTGTCTTGGGTGAAAAAGGCAAGACCCGTGCCTTGGGTGAAAAAAGGCAAGACCCGTGTCTTGGGTGAAAAAGACAACCGAGGGAAGGGAGAAAAACGACTATTGACTGAAGACCGTTGAAAGATGCGATCGTTCAAGTCAAGGTGGAGAATTGTTAGAATATGTGACTTGAAGTTGATATTTCCTAATTTGGTGGTTGTCCCACATCTAAGGAAATAGGAAAGTGTGGTTCATGTACAACATATATATTGTATTTTTGTCCCACATTGAAAGATTAAGAAAGGTGAGGGGATTCTTTTCATATATATAGGAGTCTCCCCTCCACCTTAGAATCCATCCAAAATATTTGAGTCTCTTAAGTCATTACTTAGAGAGAGCTCATACGAGTCTGTAATTTGCATTCTCGACATAGTAAAAGTTTTTCCCTTCGCCTGTGGACGTAGCTAACAAGTTGTTAGTGAACCACGTTAAATCTTGGTCTCTTTCTTTTATTATTGCCGTGTTTGTTAGCTTCCGCACAACATTGGTAATAAGAATCCTATTATATTCGTTATCTTCAGCCACCGATCTTGCTCTATTATCTAGATTAAACGATTATTTTACCACCCCGTCCCAAAAGTATGTGTAAATTCTACTTATATCTCTTTTTTTCGGAAAAGTTAGTTTGTATTCTGATTAGTTATTTATAAATTCGTCAATTTATACTCCCTCCAATTTTAAATGATGGTCATGTTTGGGCAATATATATATGTGAGAAGTATTACAATAAAACGGGACAACCATTTAAAATTGGAGGGTGTAATATATAGATAGATTAATGAAAATCATTGACATTTTCAAATTGATTAAATAGCTACCCACGTATGGTAGATTAATGAAGAAAATACCTATTTTCTAAAAAATATAATTGTGCCCTTTAAGTTTTTACAGAGTTTTTACCTAACGAGGACCAAAGGTAAAGGATATTGATTAGCTAGGTTGTTTGGCCTTGTTTTGTTGGATATTTGTATGAAGCAATTGTAACTAACCATTCTTTATTGTTTCATAATTTGACTAAATTTTCTTTGGATGCCTGGAGGTTAGATGGTTAGGACATAAGAGTCTGTTATACCTTTAATCATTTGTTTACCTTTAATTAAAATATTTCTCTTAAATAATATAATGAATAAATAAATGGCTGAGACAGAAAGGGTATATATAACACTATTAGAACCCACATTGGTGATTTTTTTTATCAAATAAAAAATTATTCTCTCCGTCCCAATGAATTGTTTGTCTATTCCATATTGGAGCGTCTCAATCAATTATTTGTTTTTCTATTTTAGGAATACTTTTTATACGTAATTTGATCATTCATTCTCATGAGCTTGACTCCACATGTCACTTTCTCATTGAATCTCTTGCCCTTGGTGCCAAAACCAAAGGTAGACAATTCATTGGAACGGAATGAGTGCTATTTATGAGAAATTCAAAATTTATGTCCTCCAGTTTTAAATGATTGTCTCATTACATTATAATATTCGGAGGTAGTATAACAAATAAAGTTGATATGCTACATACAACACTACCATACCGGTGATATAAATGAAGTGAGTATAAATTATATATACACTCCCGGCCTTCGATTTTTATTTATTGTCTCATTTAAATAAAATATACCTCACATATATTCATGAAATTGGAGAATAAATAAAACCTGAGAAATAATTGTCCCATTTCCCTATTATTGTGAGGAGTATTTTAGTGAAATGTGACAATCTTAGTGGGATGGAGGTAGTATGTAATTATGGAGCTAGTTGTAATAATGTGACGAGAAATCTCCCCGAACGTGACTCGAAAACACTGATTTGAAGTTTTGAACATGCATGAGCCGGTAAAATAAGTGAGTATTTTGGTTAGTAAAATTGAACCTACAAAATCGTGCATGCAAGAAATTAGAAAAGGTATGGAGAAGACGATGAGCATGTATGTATGAAATTTGAATTCATCAATGTATGTATAATAATATTTTAAAGGACGAAAAAGTGCAAATCTGTACGAATTTTCTGCCCTAAGTTTACGGCCTTACTGGCCTAGTGGGATAAAGAAGAGTCTTGAACCCTAAAAAAATACTCCATGCATTATACTGTATTCCTTAATTATCTTCATCTTGCTCTATTACTCTATTAGGATTTACTTTTTCAGTTGTGTTCCTAAAAGATGCGTAAATCCTACTTATACAGTTATAGCT
The DNA here is from genome assembly GCA_958450325.1 of Agrostemma githago. NCBI lineage: Eukaryota > Viridiplantae > Streptophyta > Magnoliopsida > Caryophyllales > Caryophyllaceae > Agrostemma > Agrostemma githago. The sequence goes on along the minus strand of OY288239.1, from coordinate 79,937,823 downwards.
CTATGTAGAGGCAACTAATGAATAATTGAAGACGAGGAGATATATGATCTTTATCTTCATTCGCCAAGAATCATACGGAGTATATTTTACAAATGCAAAACCCAAAAGCCTGACATGACATCACCAAAACTCATCACAAAGTTAAATGATAACTCCACGTTGATTTTGAAGTAAAATGGAAATAAAAGTTATATTACCCAAAATAAAATAAAAAAATTACTGTATCAGTTTAATAAAAATTATGAATACTATGGAGTATATTTAATACTTCCCTATTTTTTTCCTTAAAACATACTCACTCCATTCAAATTCAAACTACACATTTCAAACTACCATAAAATGTCAAAACCAAGTACGTAACAAACTTCTTCATTTCTAGTTTATTTTTGCTCTATTACCCCGAAATCATTACCCCATCCCAAGCGAGCCCTTAATCTAGATATATAGAGATGAAAATAACAAATACGGAGTATAACGATTTTTTTTTAAAATTTACCAATTTGTTCCAATTTTTTTAGGGTTCAAGATTTTCCTTTATCCACTAGGCCAGTAAATTTACCAATACACATATTGTACTTTTTCTAAACATTTGAATCATTCAGAATTTAGAAGGCTCGTTTAATATTACTCCGTATTATATATTACTCCTAATACATTGATGATGAATTCAAATTTCATACACGGTCATTGTATTATCCGTACTTTTCTAATTTCTTGCATGCACGATTGTTGAGTACATAATTCACCAGTATACTCAACTTGATTATGTTCATTTTGTAGGTTAAATTTTACTAACCAAAGGACCAAAATACCCACTTATTAGCTAGTTGGGATTAGTACGTTATTTTCAACCTTTTTATTAGCTAGTTGGGGTTAGTTATGCGTCAAACATGAGTTTCCAATTCGAGTATCAGGTCGGTTTGGTCACTAAGAGTCTAAGAGAATGCATCGTTTTTCAAATAATTTGACACTAATTATGTACTTCCTCCGAGTTCCTATTTTTGTCCCAAATATTTTTTGGGTGGAAAATAAGGAGTACCGTATTATTATATTAATAGAAGTGATGATGGATTCAAAAAAAAGTACTCCGTAGTCCGTACTACTTAAGAGAGATGAATATTATACTACGGAGTATTAATTAAATGAGAAAAGGTGGATTGAAAAAATATGTAAGATAATGTTATATTATTATTTTTTGAGTGAATAGATCATCTCATTAATAAAAAGTCATACGACACCTCCAACTTATATCGAAATTGAACGGATACAATACTATAAAGTAAAATAAATTCTCATTAAAACAAAGATCTCTCGCTATGATTTTGATCTCCGCTTCTGCATATCCTCTTTTAACCTATCGATGTTTAATGATAGAGATTTTCACAAGAGGGTTTTCGGATCTTCCAAGGTTTCGAGGAGAATTGATTTCATCTAACCTGATAGATGGTAGCCGCCAGTCTGATAACATAAATTGAGATACAATACACTAAACGATTGTGATACTGATCTTCCGCGTCCTCTCCGCTATCATGGATTCAATATATCTCCTAAAAGAAAGAGTAAAATTCATCAATTGACGGAAAAGAAACTTTCCAAAAGGAGAAGATTTATTATAACTAGAATACTAATACCGAAGCTAATACTAAACGATATACGAGTAATAGTTAAAAATTGGGGGGCTTACCCCCAATTAATGGTGGTAGTCCAAGGTTTTTTTGGAGGCTAGGTTTTTCTTTTTGAATATTATATTAATTACTGAAGAGTAATTAATGTAATATAAGAAAAATAGTGAGGATAAGATGATAAAGTCATGTGAAAAGGTTTTTCCATAAATGAAAAGTATGACAAATATCAAACTCAATTCAAAAAGAAAAGTGAGACAAAAATAGGAATTCGAAGAGAGTACTTTTTTATCTATTCGGTTGTGTCTTTTTACCAATTAGATGCTATTTTTTACTCCATTTATCACTATGTATCTATCTCTTTATCCTTCGTTTCAAATGGTATGATGGTAAATTACTATTATCGTTTATTTTTATACTGCTCCATTGTACATTTGTACGCGTATAATTCCGTATATTTGGTGAATAAAAAATCATATGAGACGGTCGAACAATTGTGAGGATTAACAAAAGTCGGATGCATAAGTCGACGACAACTGTAGCAAATTGAAATACTTAATTAACAAATTAAAAGTCGGATACATAACACAAATGTTCGCAATAATTTTCTTTTGAGACGATCGTAAAATTCGAGCACGGAGACAATGGCATGCATGTTTCACTTGAATAATGAAAGTAAGAACGTAATTTTTGGATTAAGATTAAGAGTTAACATGATATATTTATGGTTGAAATTTTCAAACTTAGTTTGTAAATCGAAAAGTCAAACAGAGAAGATAAATTCGTATTCAATCTAGCAATTGTCAACTCAAGTACAACGTAAAAAATAGAGCAAGCAAGTTGAAAGTTTGTCGCCCACGGACGGTTTACCTTGGTGTGCGTGGTTTGCAAACTATGCGTATACCCGAGATTTACCCAGAGCGCACCAAAAAAGTAGCCGTTGCGGGTTCCGTCGTTCATAAAAAAAAAGTTGAAGATAAATAATGTTTTGTTTGACTTTTATTTGTAGACTTTTTTTAAAGGGTTTCTGGATTCTTCTTCCTTTATTCACTAGGCTAGTAACATAGGGTGGAAATAAAGTTAAGTCTCCATTTGTTAGAAAAGGTAAATATAAGAATCTCCCTATTATTTTACTTTGTTTTTATCTATCCAAATGAGTATTATTTGACCTGTCACAAATTTGTGACGGATATTATCACCGTTAATCCATTATAGACAAGAATTTGCCGGTAGAATAATGTACAAACATGAAAATGACACAACTAATGTTATTTTCTCAATAGTAGGAGATATTTAAATTATTTAAGAGAACTATATTTCTCCTGATTTTGAGTTTTTATTTAGAGTAACTCACGAAAATATATACGATATAAATTCCAAGTTGCAACAAATAAACATCATATTGCAAATGATTATAACTCCGAAGTTAGAGACCTAGCAAATTTTGCCCTTTAATTTCTTCAAAATAATGAAGAAGAATTCTCTTGAATAATTCATAATATTATAGAAAAATAGTTGAAAGTTGGCTATAAATTGATAGTGCATAATTCATTAAATTTGTATCATCAAACCCTAGTACATACAATAACTACAAGTACAACCATCATGGCAAACTACAATAATAATGCAACAACGCTTCTTCTATCAATAATTCTATGTACAAGTTACATAGTTTTAGCTCAAAGCCAAGTTGACATTGGAGTTTGCTATGGACTCATTGGCGATAATCTTCCGTCTCCTATACAAATCGTAAATCTTTATCAAAAACTCGGGATTCAAAAAATGAGAATATTTCAACCGTACCCTGAAGTGCTTGATGCTCTCAGGGGAAGCGGTATCCGTCTCACCTTGGGTACTCTCAACCAGGATATACCCTTCCTAGCCACCGGAGAAGACGAGGCTCGCTCCTGGTTTGACTCCCGTGTCCAACCCTACATCGACGACATTGATATAATGTATATCAGTGTCGGAAATGAGGTTGTACCGGGTGAATTTAGCGAGTCCATTTTACCTGCCATGCAAAACCTCCAAAAAGTTCTCGACAGTTATAATCTTGGTATATATGTCTTTTTTATATTACTACTCGACAGAGTTTACATATATATGATTTTTAATTACCGACTAAACTAGTTGACAATTTATGTTCACAATATTCTAACATCATTATTATTCCTCGTTGGATAAATTTAAGGTACAAAGGCGACGACGGTGGTGCATGCAATATTGTTAGGAACTTCATTTCCACCCTCAGAAGGCAAATTTTCGGAGAAATCCGGTCCATATATCAGTGAAATTATAAACTTCCTATCTTCCCAAAAGACCCCTCTCCTAGTAAACCTCTACCCTTACTTCCCATACGCGGACAACCCGAGGGAAGTAGCATTGGAGTACGCGTTATTGGGTTCAAGCGACCCGTTCGTCCGGGACGGAGCTCTAACTTACACAAACCTCCTCGATGCAATGCTCGACGCTTTCTACTCTGCAATGGAGAAGGAAGGTGTCAAAGACGTCGACATCATAATATCAGAAAGTGGCTGGCCGCATGACGGAAATGGCGACATTACAACCCCCGAACTTGCAAGTACTTACAATCGCAATTTTGTAAGCCGGGTTAACAGCGGTAGAGGCACACCAAAGCGACCGCAAACCAAAATTGAAGGCTACATTTTTGCATTACTTGATGAAAATTTGAAGGAACGTGGAATTGAGAGGCATTGGGGACTTTTCACTCCCACTCTTCAACCAAACTATGCCTTATTCGATTGAACTGGATTCCAAACCGAATCGATTATGACGACTATCATTTTTCGTTATTTTGCCAGCTTATTTATTTGAATTTAAAATTTGTGTGAAGCATATTCTTATTAGGGTTTGAAGGATTATTTTTTTGTCATCGATACAAATGTACACGAGTCAATTTGTTATTTCTAACGAATTATATATAATAACGCCATTTGACAAAATTCCGTTGGTACTTGACTAATTGGTAACTTTTCTTTTGGTTTGTTTTTGTTTATCATTATTTTTCTATGACACGATATTCAAATGAACACAAAGGTTCAACTTACGATTTTGTGATTTTAATTCTAATACAAAAACTTGACTCACATGGTGCACGTGTAAATACACATTAGCCCAAGAAGTATATGAGGTTGGGATTACATACATCATACGGAAAGTACATTGGACGTGATTTTGATTCATATATACCACTGATAAAATTGTTTGATTCTAAGAAACGCGTATGTGAAACCCATGTATAATTCAAGCACATTCATACACGAGCACATAATCATCTAGAGAGTTGGTCGGACCTACGTGAAACTGTTTATATGAATCAACCACACCCGGTTTTGTTCATCCCTCAATCCCATCCCCATCATGTCTATAAATTAACCAGAGTCATTTACAGTCTTAAACATGCGCCTCGAGGCTAGTATAATGAATTAAAATCTTACCTATTGTCCTTTGGATTTTCTCAATCCATCTCTGACCCGTACGTCCCTCTTTCTGCTTCTCGACCACCCCGAACCCATTTACCTAATGGTTTACGTTGACGATATTATCATAACCAGTCTCACATCTCCTCACTTCAAAGTGTTCTTTACATCTTTCGCTGCTCGTTTCTCCCTTAAGAATCTCGGTTTTCCATCGTACTTTAATTTCTAGGCATAGAAGTCACTCCAAACCCAGCGGGCCTTCACCTCAGTTAGTACAAATAAATATACTTATGACCTCTTAGCCAAGCACAATATGCTTGATTGCAAGCCCACCACCTCCCTACTCACGGCCTACCTACCCGGCCCTTCTATATCCACTACCGGCCGACGACCAATTGGCCGATGCTCTAACTAATTAATTAAGCCACTGCGCTGCCAAGCCCCCCTCTCATGCCTCTCGTCCATCTTGCGGGAGCATATTAACGATACGATACATATCGTCCCGATACATAATCTTCACATGATTTGCATCTAATTGCTGATACTAATTGATCACTTGTAAAAGTTGTAATCAATCTTGATCAATACTCCCTCCGTCCCAATGAATTGTTTGCCTATTCCATATTGGGGCGTCTCAATGAATTGTTTGTCTTTCTATTTTAGGAATGTTTTTTATATGCAATTTGATCATTCTCATGAGTTTTGCTCTCCAATGTCACTCCCCCATTGGTTCCCTTAACCTTGGTGCCAAAAGGAAAGGCAAACATACAATTCATTGGAACGGAGGGAGTAATTAGTATCATCAATTAGAAGATTATCATGCAAATCATGTGAAGATTATGTATCGGGACGAGAGTATCTGGACTTGTATCGTTAATACGTTATGAGATCGCGTCATATATATACAAAAGCGCTCACCGGTAACGGAATCATGCAAAAGTTTGAGTCACGAGAGACCCAGTCATACAAAACAATCAAGATTAGGAAAAACCCATATATTTGCTTAATTTTACTTTTTAAACGATTTTACATAAGTATAAAATCGTCTTACATAAAAACATTGATATGTCGATGATTATACAATTATTAACTCGATTTTGAGATATTAAAATAAGGACTCGTTTGGTTCACCATGTAAAGATGAAGTCACTGGGAACTTAAATTCACCTGAATTTGAAATGACTTCAGTTGAGAAGTTATACACACACCAAGAGAACTTGGTGAGTAACTTCCCACGAATTGAAATTCCTGGAGAGATGACAATTTCACAATTCCATGAAATGGGCAACCAAACAATACCTTGAAAATGCAATTCATCGAAGACCCTTTTCTTATAGAGACATAACAGTTATTGATAATTATGAATCTTGTCTTTCCCGATAATTAGATGAATAACCAAACAAGCCCTAGAGTTACGGAATACGTAATAAGAATGACTATAGAAAAGTTTTCAAAAAAAAATGACTACGTAAACTAAAACTTGGTTGTGATGAGAGGAAAGATTGCATATTAGCAAAATAAACAAAAAAATCAAGACGTAGGAAATTAAGTTAAGAGGGCGGGATCATATCCTTTCCATTGCATTGTTTTACAAAAGGAAATCTTAAAATTAAAACTACAGTAGCTTTACGAGATCACAACTTTTATTCTTATTATGGCAGTAGAAGTAGAACACTCACAAAATTTACGCAAATTTCTATTCTCATTTTTTTTATTACCAACACGACCCACCAAAAGTTGCACTTTTTTTAAAATATTGAACAAGTAATCTTTTTTATTCTTCAACAATCAAAACATAGACATTACAATAAATATCACAAAAAAACATTAGGCAAATTTCTAATTTCTAATCTTATTTTTATATCACCAATATTTTTATTACAACAAAATATATACGGAGTAGTTTATAATTTTATATAGGGTACATGACTCACCAAAAATTACACTTATTTTAGTTATCACTATAAAAAATATTGAAGAGGCAATCTTTTGGATTTTCTTGCAGATTTTTCAACAATTAAATCATGCAAATTTCATTAAATTTCCATGATCAAGTTTATATCACAGAAATTTCCTCGAATAATAATAAGTTTATATATCATGAAGTAAAGGGCGCTTATACTATAAATACACCATACACAAACCTTCGGATTCTTACCACTCCAATCTAAATCATCATCATCATCATCAATCATACAATTACATACCATGGCAAACCTCAATGCATTGATGCTTTTGTCCTTAATCATGCAAGCAAGTTTTATTGTTTTAGGGCGGAGTGAAACCGACATCGGAGTTTGCTATGGACTAAACGGAGATAACCTCCCGCCTCCAACAGAAATCGTGAATCTCTATCAAAAACTCGGGATTAAAAAGATGAGGATATTCGAGCCGTACCCCGAAGTTCTCGAGGCGCTTAGGGGAAGCGGTATCAATCTCACCTTGGGTGTATTAAACCAGGATATACAAGTCTTGGCCTCTAGCGTAGACGCGGCCAACTCTTGGTTTGTCTCCCACGTTCAACCTTACGTAAACGACGTCAATATTGTTTATATTGGTGTCGGGAATGAGGTCGTACCGGGCGAATTCAGCGAGTCCATTCTGCCTGCCATGCAAAATCTACAAACTGTTCTTAACACTAACAATCTCGGTATGCACGCACGTCAACTGATCTTCTTATTATTATTACCCTTGCGTTGTTATCTTATTACTGCGTACTCACTATTTTCTTTGTTTCAGTCCTTTATTTTTGTTATTACTAACTCTATTACGGAGATTACTTAAGAGTTATTGGAAATCGAGTCTGATCTTTCGAGGACTGTAAGCTATATATGTTACTTAAGATTATAACCGTATTGTTTTGTTATTCACGCACAATTTGTAATTTTTTTATGCTTGTCTTTGTAATTTATTCTCACTCCATATTTTTCTAACAAGTTTTTATATGGAGTAATATTTTTCTCACTTTTTCAGAATCCTCTAATTAATACTTTGATCTTATATTATACTCGTATGATATAGTTATATATATCACTTTTATGGAGCATATTTTTGTTAATGATTTATTGCACCTAACTAATGTAACTACATAAAAATTACGGAGTATGTTATAAAGTTTTATACTTTTCCGTTTATTTAGCTAATTTTTTTTTTTAAAAAAATCAACAATCGAAAATAAATGAGAAAACAATAATGCAATATAGGAGTATCACTTGGAAATAATTGAGTCTTTGGAGTTATTAATTTCAGCTAGGACTTGTACAAGTATCTGACACAAGTGCTTTTTTCTTTGGAAAAGGTACAAAGACAACGACAGTGGTGCACGCAGCAGTACTAGGCACATCGTTCCCACCATCAACCGGCCAATTTTTGGACATATCCCGTCCGTTCATGACGGGCATAATAAAATTCCTATCATCACAGAAAACTCCCATCTTAGTAAACCTGTACCCATACTTCCCCTACGCATCAGATCCGACCCATATAAACTTGGACTATGCCCTACTCGCTTCAGATGAAGCATTCGTCCAGGACGGGTCGCTAACTTACTCCAAGCTCCTCGATTCAATGCTCGACGCATTCTACTCGGCTATGGAAAGGGAAGGTGTGACGGACGTGGATATAGTGATATCGGAAAGTGGTTGGCCCCATGACGGAAATGGCAACATTACAACTCCCGTACTTGCAAGTACTTACAATCGCAATTTCATCAATCGGGTTGCCAGCGGTGTTGGGACCCCAAAGAAACCAGAAGTAGCGATACAAGGCTACATTTTTGCAATGTTGGATGAAGATTTGAAGGCTGCTGGAGTTGAACAGCATTGGGGACTTTTTAATCCCACTTTGCAACCTAATTATGTCTTATTTTAGCTTTATTTAATAAGTTTTGTTAGTCCATACTCTTTCTTACTCATTCATTTGTTGGGGTAGTTAGTTGATAATCGGTATTATATAGTACGGTATATATAAAGCTTATACCAAACAATATTCGACAAGTTTTGATTGTCATACTTTTTCTTTTTATACAAAAGCGGGTGTAATTAATGCTAAACAAGAAGATGAAAGCATGAATAAGACGGTCTCACACTTGATACAAGTACCTTACTAGCTTAGTATGTGGCCTCGTATGAGACCAATGTAAGTCAAGCCCTTAAACTTCACGGAGAAGAAGAGTAAGAAGACCAGTATAAGCACAAGTAAGAACCCAATATAAGCTTACTATTTTCTTAAAACTTGTGAAAAATACAATTTGAGCCTTGAATAGAAGCAACCAAGTAAGTTCTTGTTCTTATAAACTGTGTACCCATTTTATTGTAAATCATGACTACATAAATAATCTCTAGACTGTCTCATATCTTTACTACAGAGTAATATGTTTTTGTATATTAGATGTGACTATTTTATTAGGTTTGATACTATTATTACACAAATTTATAGTCTATCTCTCAATAAGTTTGATAAGAAACCGTCTTAGCAAATTTTAAGTCCCTTCCTCTCCATCACCTTCTTTTCCTCCATCCAAGTGTGGAGTTGGTGGGGATGCTCTGCTGAGTGCTGACAATGAGGTGGTTGAACCGATGTACCTTTAACACATATACGGTCAATCATTGAAGTCGAAGAATCAAGATTCACAATCTTGGTTCAATTCCAAATCTCAATAAAGATTGATAGACACAATTCCGGGCAAATGGCGATGAACAATCAGATGGACAAATCTTAAAGAACTTAGGATTCACAACATAACACAGACAGACAGACAGACAATCTCACATATAAAAGAGTAAGACTGTCACAAGCTTACATAAAGTCCGGGTACTGAAAGACAACCTCAGAATTAGGTCACAAAATTTACAATAGCAACTAATCTAACCTGACTCTCATGGCAGGCCTTTATTATAAGCACGGAATCGAGAGTACACCTGCAGTGATAATAGACGCAATAATGTACTCCGTACATACTCTAGTACGGGTTTAATCGTATTCCCACATCACCAGCTCCTTTGCGAACCTCCTGAGGAGTGCCCGTTTAACCTGTCAAGTACAGCATTGAAATCCACAGCCTGCCCGCTCTCCTCCAGCCTCTGAATCACACCCATGACATGATCTCCCCTGTAACCCATGCTCAAAAGCTTCTCAATCAGCTCATTGTAAGGGTGGCTCCGAATATACTGCTGGGGGCTCGGACTTCGGATCATCAGACTGTTATTGCCCGGGGGTGGCATGTTCGCGGGGGGAGGATTCGCCGGAGGATATCCACTCTGCGGGTAATGGGTTGGTTGAGAAGCATGGAGAGGTCGGCCTCCTTCACTGTCATATAACATATAGGTCCCTCCAGAAGACATCGGCGGATGGGACCCACCAGTTGCATACCCATCGCCCTGGTGAGCTGAAAAGCCACCCTTCATTTGCTGAGGCTGAGGCTGAGGCTGAACTGGTCTCGGAGGCCCGCCGTAGCCATACGGCATTGCCTCAGGGCGATTCGCTCCTGAAAGCTGACTTCCTGGAAATGGAACTTGCATTGGCTCTGGAGGAAGATTTGATGGCTGACCAGTCATGTAAGGAGGATAGGCTTGTGACTGAGGGGCCGAAGCTCTCATCTGATTTTGTGGTTGCTGTCCTGGTTGCATTGGTGGTGGTGGTTGTTGCTGCGGCATTGGTGGTGGAGGTTGTTGCTGCGGCATCGGTGGTTGCTGTGGTGGAGGCATAGGCTGACTGCCTTGCTGAGACCACTGTTGTTGATATTGAGGGTATTGCTGGGACTGTGGGGCCTGATTCATTTGAGGTTGCGATGATTGAGGCACACGATTCTGAAACTCAACTGGAATATAAGATGGTGAAGAGTGAGTGTAGGAATTTGGTAGGTAATACGGTGGGAGCTGGGTAGCAGGTTGTGGAGCTTGTGGTGGAGGCTGGGGTGGAGCAGTAGAAGACTGCTGACTGGCATGTGAAGGTTGTTGTGGCGCTATCTGATTGGGCAGAGCCAGAGCCAGCTGGGTATTAGGCATGTCAGCCGTGTCATCACTCTTCTTCGACTCAGGAGCCGAGGCAACAGCTCCATCCTCCTGAGTAGAAGACGAAGAATCCTTCTGAGTAAAATGGAGTTTAGCCAGTTCTTTCTGTGTTTCAGCCAGTTCTTGTTTATCCCTTAATATCTGGACTGATCTATGGACCTGGAATAAGGAGGGGGGACTGAGGTTAGATGGAAAATCAATATGTTTTCCACAGATGAACGAGATACAGAGTAACAAAAGGTGTAGCTACGACACGAAACATTTCAACAGAATATATATACTCTTTAAATTACAATATCAGCTCAGAGTAAGAACTGAAAACATCACTGAAGTAGCAGCCGATCATACAAAAGATGCAATCATCACGAGTTCACAGCTTATCAGTGAGTACGCCTATGTATTAGCTATCTAGTTTAACAGAAATCAAACTTTCGGAGATACTGGGGAATTTCAGAAAGCAATTTACAACTCATGAAAAGAAAATTCCTACATTAACAAAAAAAAGCAGTAACTGTCAAATTACAACAGGAATTTTGATCAGAAAGTAGCCAGAAATCCAGAATCATCTTTCAAAGTGACTTTGATAAGAGAAAACAAATCAAATAAAGAAAAATCAATCACTAATGGCTTCCTGGCATCAAGCTATCATATTAATCATATTGACGTTTAAAAAAAGATGGAAAAAAAGAGCCAACATACAAAAACAACCATTTACCATACCCACAACTATAAAAATTACAGAACAGTATTCATTCTCACTTCTACAAATCGATGAATAGAAAGTTAAAGCTAACACAACGTTAGATACCTTCCACCTTTCTAACTGTTAAATTGCTCATAGGTTCCAGATTACTGGAAACTGTAGTATAATCAAGATAAGCATAGTAGAAAAAGCACTCAGCACAGGTTAATGTGCGTGACTTAGAATATAAAAGGTCTGGGGGTGGACCAGCATGACAAGGGCTTATGCAACAAAGCAATAGCACACCTTATGACAAGGGCTTATGGCAACAAAGCGATAGCACCCACCTTATGCACACAACTCATAAGGCATACAATAGTGTGTATTTTCAATACAAATTACTGTGCAATATTACCGTTTTATAGATTTTAAGCGGGATTAATGTAAGATTGGGATATGGGGAGCGTAAGAGAAGGGCAATATAAATTACTTTAAAGGGAAAAACTAAAGAGTATGCATAGCAGTAAGAATGACTTGATGCGCCTTATACAACAAGGTGCACGCGCCTTGAGGCCCTCTGGCTAATGCCTTGAAGAGCCCTGAATTTGAGGGCGTCAGAGCCACTGAGCTGCCTTTTTTTTTAAAATAAGACGAGCAATTAAATATATATATTCATGAATAATATAGAGGGCTACAAAAAGATACTAACCTCCTGTAGATGCTTCTCCAAAAATTTCAGCTTTGAGTCGGCATCCCCATGATCACGAGCCAAATCAGAGCGCATTTCCCCTATTGATTTATCAAGGTTGTAGCAGTACAGTTCCAACTGAGACAAGCGTGAACTAATTCCCTCAAGAAACCGCATGAGATTGTCCGCATACTTTTTCATGGTCCTCTCAACAGTAGAAATCAGCTCTTGGTTTAAGGATTCCTCTGGCTGACTGTACACATTAGTCGTAGGAAACATAGATGACCTGGAAATTCTGCTTTTCTGGAAATCCTATACAAGATGCCAATCACAAAAAAAAAATGATCATCATGGGGATATGTACCCTTTAAACTAGAAGATTATACCAGAAACCACGACGGAAAAATAAATAATTAAAAATCAAACACAAAAGGTTGACACATAAAAAAGAGGTTATGTAGCTTAACAGGTTTTTGCAGCCTGTCGTTTCAAAACTAGGGTTCCCTGTTCCCATAAAAAAGTGGTAGCATATTCTCAATGATCTATTGACCTTAATTTAGTTAAAAAAAAATTCAAATTCTACTTTACACCAAGGCTTAAAGCCAGCTGAATATCCTCATCAATATGCTACTCATTAAACGGAACTAAGCTACACTTTTTATGACTCCGTGCAATTCACTTGGGATTTTAATGCCAGGCAGGCACGCAGTACAAAATCCGTTAATACTGCAAGGTATTATGGTATCCACAGTACACGCCCTCTCCTAAATGTAAGCCAGATTGGGAGAAATAAAGGCCTACACTAGCCACATTGAACCAAATTCTCGATGGTTTGTTGTGTACTAGGTAGTATATTCTTAATAATCTCAACACACATTAGCTTTTGTTCTAATCAATAGACAAAGCTAGAGAACGTATGAGACCAACATTTTTCAGAAAATGAAAACTTTTATAAATGACGAGTAAACTCAAAATCTCAATTAGATTGAAGGAAACATTGATCAAAGACCTGAGAACTTATACAAAAAGTAAAGCACCACCACCAAAAGCACAACTATGGACTCTTCCAACATAAGAAGAGGCCAAATGCATTCATCCTCACCAAATTAATAACCTATAACTCAGCAAACAACTGAGACACAGCCTAAATCTCACTCAGTGTAGAGAAAAGGACATGGTCATGCCAACTTGCCAAGTTAGAAACCTAAACATTCATGGAAGAGTAATCAAATAAGGAAATTAGCAAAAGAATAATAAACAAACTGTGAATATACAAAAATCAAAAGGCTGTAGAAAAAAAATGTCACCATTTGTCTAGAAAATTTCAATATTTCTAGACAGGTCAGATTTCAGAGTCTTTGACAAGGAAATATTAACTCAGTCCCACAAAATTGGTTGGGACCTTCCATAACATACGAAATCTCTCAATCTTCGGGTTCAGGCAGCAAAAAAAAAACCTATCAGCGTGAGATAGAAGGGATGTGGTGGACCACAATTTATTTGCCATTTCACGGTCATTAAAGTCTCAAAATTCAGTACAAAGTCATTTTTTTCTCATACCACACTCCCTAATAACGACCACATAAAACAACCTTCCACCAGCCACAATCTTCTAATTGACAGACTTCTAATTTTCAATGATGTAAAAGAAATACATTGTCAATTTCATATATCACATTCAAATCTTGCTACATTCAACAAAATATAGTGCATAAATGTCATTAAGAGGCACGCAGTACTCATTCAAAAAACAAAGTTGCAAACAACTACTGTCAAATTACCAGACCCTAAAACCCACCAAATTATTTCCTTACGATTCGAGCATAAGAGAACAAACACTGCATCAAAAGAACACAAACTCCACTAATCCAATGCTCAAATGACAGACATCCAACTGGGTCCATAATTAGAACTAAAACTGAACACAATCACAAGCCAGGGTCAGCGTTCTCCACAAATAACACCAAAATATAAGTTCAACACAATAGACCTTAATGTTCACCAAGCCCAACTCCATCGACCTCAACATATACAAATACTAGTGGCTCCTATCTTCAACCTATTGGAGGAAATTGTGACCCGATGCCTTTCCCTATTAAAGAATATAAACGGACGCACCATTTACTTCAACAGCCTAACAATTACGGATACTAATAGCTACTATCTTCAACCAGTTGCAATAAATCCTAACCCAATCATTATACCATACTACGAGTACAAAACATATATGAAATCATCATTTATAACTTCGACCCGACAAGTACCAATACTAGTAGCTCTGGTCTTCAATCAATTAGAAGAAATAGTAACCCAGTAGTTTACTGTACTACAAAAAATATATGAAATCACCATTAATTACTTGGACTCTACAAGTACCAATACTAGTAGCTCCAGTCTTCAATTAATTGGAAGAAACTGTGACCCAATAGCTTACCCTACTACAAAATATCTGCAATCACCATCGACATCATCATCAGCCGACAACTCGACAAGTACCATTATACTAGCTCCATAGCTCACCACACATAATCACCAATTCATCAAAACCCATATGGTTCAACAACCTCCATACCAGCATTCACACCAAAAACAGCAACTAACGCACTATTTCAGATCCTCAATCGTCACGATCCAATAACTCTTTTCAAATAACAATAGATCATAACAACACAGCTGAAGGAGCAAAAATTAGATTAAAAAAAGCACAAACCTTTACTCACCGCCAAAAAAACGAATTTGAAGGGAAACCAAAAAAATAGCAATATCGCAGCAAAGTCAACAAACACGAGAATCGCATTCAATCATTTAATCAATCAATTGCCCCAAATAGTCAACAATCCAAACAAATCTAGAATGAGAAGATACGAAATGAATTGACGATCAGCAAAAAACATGAAGTGTAATGTTACCTGGGTAGGATTAGCAGGAACGGAAGGATCAGAATGAGTAGTAGCGTCAGAGTTGTTATTTTGATTAACGTAATCTTCGTAAGAACACAAAATATCATCGGATGCAAAATCGAAGGCTTTAGAACCAGAGT
This sequence comes from Agrostemma githago, assembly GCA_958450325.1. Classification (NCBI taxonomy): domain Eukaryota; kingdom Viridiplantae; phylum Streptophyta; class Magnoliopsida; order Caryophyllales; family Caryophyllaceae; genus Agrostemma; species Agrostemma githago. The sequence goes on along the minus strand of OY288239.1, from coordinate 79,922,340 downwards.
TAGGTCGATTAGAAGAGCCGGAAGCCATGAAAGCTGAAGAATGAGATTGGGGGGAAATTAGGGTTTGAGGATAAGATTTGGGGGTGGTGGGAAATAGGGGGAATGGAAGATGGAGTATATAAAAAGAAAGGTTGCTTAGCTTCTGCTTTCTAGACGGGATTATTATATTATAATGAGATTAATTTTACAATTAATTAACTCCCTCTCTGCCGGTCAATTGTTCTCCGAATAAAATTGGAATGATCAATTACTGAATGACAACTGTAATGGTGTGCATGATCAAATTGCTCATCAATTCGCTTCTTCAAATGGAAAAGAAGACCCTTGATCTAGACACACCAACGAATAGGACAACAAATAATCGAGTCGGAGAGAGTAATAGTCATGAAATGAGATTAGTTTGGGGATTGAGGATTAAGATCTGCTTAATAGCTTGTATTATACGGTCATGATTTAATGTTTTGCTGGTATTTCTTCTTGTTATCCCTTTTTCTTTTTTTCTTTTATTTAGACTATAAAATACCCATATCAAGATGTCAACTAAACCAATGTGGGTTGAGTCGATAGTTGTGATTTGTGAAAGGCAAAGAGGAGGTTGGTTTAAATGACGAGACTAGGGGTGTTCAAAAAGTGACCCGGATTGGTAAACCTGACCGATCCGGACCGGCTACATACCGGTCCGGTCCGCGGGTCTTTAAAAACTTGGTTGCCGGTCCGCGGTCCGGTCCGGTCCACACTTAAAAAAATTAATCAAATTTAGTGTATTTTGTCGGTCCGGTCTTAAGAGGGTTCGGTCTGGTCCGGTCCGGGTTTATTTGTAACTGGTCCGGTCCGCGGGTTTGGATTTTTTGGGTTGCCGGTCTGCGGGTCAAGCCGGTCCGGTCCGAGTTTGGACCGGTGAACACCCCTAAACGAGACGAGCTTCTTAAACAATTTTGCTCTTTGGCAAAACAATCAACGTGTCTGAATTGTACAGTGGTTAAAATTTGTGGTCATTAATTCAAGTGTCTTTGTTTAAATCCATGCAAGAGTGATCTTGTAAGAGTTGTCTGCTCAAAACTATGCCTTCTAGATTTCGAGTATGTCACTTTATGAATGGTTTATCTTGCCTGCGTGGTTCGCAGGCTATGCGTACACACAAGTAGACCCGACCTGAATAAGCCAACTTGAACCCAACCCGAGTTTAATAACCTGAAAGTGGTCCAACCCGTTGACCCGCTTTCGCCGGACCACGCCAAATGACCAAAGGTAGCCAAAGATTGTAAAATATGTTGATTTAGGGGGGCCCAAAAAAACCCCAATGAATCCCAGAGACATGGTTATACGAATATACGGTCACACTCCAATTCCTCCTCCTGAAAGCATGGAAAGCCTCCCTTAACGTCTAATAATCTCACCCAAATCTTGAATGTACAAACTAGAATCAATCCTCCTTGCTTGCTGCTCCACCATTGTCGTAACGTACGAGTAAGAGTGAGTTTTTCACTTTCCCCAAGTCTAAAATTTCTTCTTCTTCTTCTTCTCTTCTTTTATCTTGTGTTGTATTTTATAGTACTCGCATTGCTTGGTTGATAGAGAGTTGTAGAATAGCATACTGTATGAAAATTGTTGTAGAATAGGTAGGTGACTGGCACTGATTTAGGATTATTGTCAAAGTAGTAGACTAGTAGTGTGTGTGTGGAGCTTTTACTTTAGAACTAATGTCTCTTTTCACTTCATTCATTCATTCATTCTCCATCCTCATTCCTCACCCCACTTTAATTCATAATTCTTCTCAATCTTTATTGCTTTTTTAATTGCTCTACCTACATGTCCTGCCATGTCTTTCCTGCTTCTAGGTTCGGCTTCCTTCAGCTTCAGCTCCAGCTCCGTTCACTTAAGTTCATCCTTATTAGTCTCCTTAATTTTAATTTGGTTAATACTCCTATCAACTAACTTAAATTACGTTAACCTTTTTCATTTAAATTGGGTTGAGCTCGTTTGACCTTAGTAGGCCGTTTCATTTTCGAGTCGACAATTAACTTCTTCATTTGTTGATTATAAGCTCGGTTTGGGTAGCATGGATTTTAATACTTCCTTGAATTTCTTGCTTGTAGGATTGTTTACTGTCATCAACTAACTTTGGCTTACACTAGGCTCAGCTCTCTAGCGCGTGACTGCGTGCCTTTGTATGGCATCTCCCATCTCTGACAAATGATAAAACCTCTGAACACGTTGCTCAAATGTCACACTGTTGGACATTGGAACACTTGTATCAGAGAAGCTGTGAGAAATGGCAGGTCCAAGGAAGCCTTTCTATTTTATCGACAAATGAAAAGAAATGGGTCAGCCCCTAACAAACTGACCTTTCCTTTTGTGGCCAAAGCATGCGCCAATTATTCAGACCACACACAATCATAGACTATTCATGCTGATGTTTTGAAGACGCCCTTTTGGTCAGATGTGTTCATTGGAACTGCTCTCATTCATATGTATGTGAAAACTAACCAATTGGAGTTTTCCCACAAAGTATTTGTTGACATGCCGGAGAGGGATGTAACCTCGTGGAATGCGATGCTGTTGGGCTTTGCTTAGTCTGATTTTGTAAGTACATTTTTCCTTCTTTTCCAAGAAATGAGGTTGCAAGATGTTGTCCCAGACTCGGTTACGCTTATAGGATTGACACAATCAGCTAGTAAAATAAGTGATCTCCCTTTGGTGAGGGGTGCTCATGCACTTGGTGTTCATGTAGGTCTGATGGATGACATTTCTCTTCGTAATACATTCATTTCTGGCTATGGCAAGAGTGGGGACTTGCTGTCATCAGTCCGTATGTTTGATGAGATGGATTTTGAATCAAGGACAATTGTGTCTTGGAATTCTTTGATTGCTGCATATTCATTGCTTAGTACTTATCATAGTGCCTTTCGAATATACCAACTCGTTTTGAATGATGGAGGTAAGCCTGACATTCGCACTTTTCTTAGCCTCTTGTCTTCTTGTGGTGAGCTCGAGGCTTTAAAATACGGAAAACTAATTCATTCCCATGCGACTCAATTGGGGCTTGATTATGATGTCACTCTGGCAAATACTTTATTAACAATGTATTCAAGATGTGGAGACATTCACTCAGCTTGTTTTTTGTTCCAGAGGATGGCATATAGAACATGTGTTTCTTGGACCGTTATGATCAATGGGTATGCTGAGAAAGGAAACATAGACGAAGCGTTTAATTTATTTATGGCCATGCAAACAGCGGGAGAGAAACCCGATATTGTTACTCTCTTGTCGCTGTTGTCGGGATGTGGTCAAACTGGATCTCTTGAGCTTGGCATACAGATTGATAACTATGCCTTCTCTAAACGGCTAAAGGACAGTGTCATATTATGTAATGCAATTATCGACATGTATGCAAAATGTGGCATTATCGACAAGTGTAGAGAGCTATTTAATTCCATGCCTCACAAGACCATTGTCTCTTGGACTACAATGATATCTGGGCTTGCATTGAATGGGGAATTCACACAGTCATTGGATCTTTTTTTCAGGATGGTTGGGTTGGGTTTGAAACCAAATCACATAACGTTTTTGACCATCCTTCAGGCGTGCACTCATGCGGGTTTTCTAGAAAAAGGACGAGAATGCTTTGATCTGATGACACAAGTTTATAGATTAAGTCCTTGGATAGAGCACTACTCATGCATGGTTGATCTTCTTGGACGTCGAGGACAGTTGGAGGAAGCACTGACATTGATTGAAAGCATGTCATTTAAACCTGATGCTAGTATTTGGGGGACACTGATGGCTGCTTGTAAAGTACACCATAACTTGAAGATTGGAGAGTATGCAGCTAATCATCTCTACGAGCTGGAGCCACATGCTGCCGCTTCTTATGTGGAACTGGCAAACATGTATGCTTTGGAAGGTGAGTGGGATGGGGTATCAAAAGTCAGGGCTCCGATGAAATCCAACGACGTGAAAAAAACTCCTGGCCAAAGTATTATTCAAGTCAATGGAAAGAATCACACGTTCAGTGTTGAGGAAAGATCGCATCCAGAAGGCTTGCAAATATATGAGGTTCTACATATGTTGGCTTTGCATTTGAAAGATGATCCGTTTTCATATATTGTTCATGGTTTTCCTGAAAATGAGATGGGACTGCAATTGTTTTTGCAGGCATAATATAGGCTGTTGATATTATTTTCCTCTCCAATGACGTCAAAATGACTTCATTAAACTGACGCAACATGAATAGCTGGAATCACCCCAAATAGCCATTTGGACACGAACATGATGCTCAGAAAGCCCTCCATTTGCCAGAGGAAATGGTCGGGGAGATTAGGGTGGTGATAGTGAATGCGCAAAAAAAAGGTAACGAGCACGACTGTGATTTTGGAGTAAGCCATCCGTAGGAGACTTTAGGCGGTTGGAATGGCAGGAGAAGAGATGGCTGATCTGCGTGATAGTGGCACAACAGTGACCGCTTAATTAGACATAAAATGGCCACTGTGTTGGCTTGATGTGGCTTCAGTAGGGTGAGTCTGTTCCCTTTCTTGGTGTTTTACGTGCTAAAGTATTGTGTTAGCTTTATTTGGTTATAAGAGCATTCATTTGGAGTTACGGTTGATTCATTTGGAGGAGAGGGAGAGAGTGGCACCTTCGTTGTCGGGGGTTGATTCGGAGCGAGAAGCGAGGGCGAAGGAGGACATGATTATGCGGGAGTTGTTAGAGGAGGTTCGGTGAATTTGCGAGATGCGGGCAAGGAAAAGTGCAGGGGTGGAGACGGAGACGGAGACGAAAAAGAAGAAGAAGAAGAGGGAAGTAGAAGGGGGTAATGTGGGATAGGATACGAGTAAGATGTTGAAGGTGAGTTGGGAAGGAGGTAACAATGGTGATTATACTGCAGAGAGGTTGCGAGAGCTTTTTTCGGAGTTTGGAAAGGTTGAGGATGTTGTTAGGAGGTCGAAACGGAGTGGGGGAAAGCGGTCTGCTATCGTTGAGATGTCCTCCAGAGAGGATGTGGCAAGTGTTTTTGATGAATTTCTCTCTGAATTTGTTAATTTTATGGATCTGTGTATGTATAATTGTGATGGGTTTTGGATTGCTTAAAGTTGATGTTTTTTCCCTCTAATTGGTTTGTTTAGTTAGCTATGATCACTGTATTGTAAGCTTAAGATGGGTTTAAGCAAGAATTTCTCACTGAATTTTGCAATTTTATGGGTTTTGGATTGGCTGTTGTCTTAGTGTTGCTTAAAATCTCACTTGAGACCTGTTTTATGCTTCAATTGATGTTTTTCCTTCTAATTGGTTTGTTCAGTTAGCAATGATCACTGTGTTGTAAGCTTAAGACGGTTTTAAGCAAGAGTTTGCCGATAAATTTTGCATCTCTTTTGTTTTGTGTTATTACAGGTTGTGATATTTACGTGTATAACTGTGGTGGGTTTCGATTGGTTGCTGTGTTTCTGTCGATTAAAATCTTATTTGGGACCGTCTTAAGCTTAAAATGATGTTTTTTCATGCTAATTGGTTCCTAATGCTAGCTGTGATCTTTGGGTTGATTGCTTTTATCTTGTTGTCATTCATTTTGAGTTATATTCTGGCATTGTTTCTGAATTACCCCGTATGTATGTCGAATGTGATTTGTGTCATTTAAAATCTTTTATTTGCTAATTCTTTTGTTTGCTCTGTTTACAAATTGTATTTGAGACCATCTTAGGCTTATGCTTAAATCAACCTTCTTCTGTGCTATGTGGTAATGGGGTTCATTTACTTCGAGCTCTAAAGACTACTCGTATATTGTAACTTGTAAGCTTAAGAAAGTCTTAAGCAAGACTAAGGACCCGTCTTTCTGTCTGAAAGGAGGTGAATTGGATTTATTGGATACTGAATGGAGATAACTTAATTGATCTAAGCTGAAAATAAGCCGGAAAGAATAGGGCCTTACTCATTGTATTGCAGCACTCTTTCCAAATTGGGTGTAATGAGAATTGCATCGGCCGGAAACAAAGAATGTATGATTGTAAGATGGATTTAGTTGGTGGTTGTATTTGTGCTGACTGTTTATGGGGTATTGGTATTGGTAGATTGCAGCTACTGGAGTTTTGATCGTTGCTTGTTCTGCCTCTTCAGCTAACCAATACAGCGCCTTTGGTTCGAGCAACTTGGCAATGTAGTTGGTGCTAGTTATCAAGCGAATGGGAATTCTGTGCTTGAGAAGCTCAGAAAGGTAAGTCATCAATCAATCTCAGATGTTTTAGATTCCTATCAAAATGTTGATGATGCTGTTTTCTTTTTATCCAAATTTTACTGATCTTGTGATTGGATTCTTCTTTTATTTTCTGCAGGCTGCTCAAAAGCAGAAGATGGAGGGGAAACATCCAACACAATATTGAAGGCGTACATTACTGATAGATAATACGCTATTTTGTACCATTTTACCCCGCATATTTGACTCGAATTGTGTGCTTAAACGAAGATATAAATCATTCTAGTAGGAGTAACCCTATATTTTTAGTGATTTCTAGTTTTAGTTCAATTTATTAGAATCAAATACATATATTAATTTCGTAGAATCGGTTACGGCTTTTGTTTGTTTTATTTTATAGGTATGTGTTTGAAAGTAAAGGGGTGAGTCAAAGCGATCCAAGTCAAACCCAACTTTGACCAAGACCCTCCACCAAATAGGCAAATACCACCATTTTCATCATCAACTCACCTTCATCCTCGCCATTTACACCATCAATTCGCACCACCACGAATCAACACTCCATCACCACAATACTCCTGCATCCACCTTCGTTCATGCTGCCACTCCATTTGCCGGAGGACATGGTTGAGGAGATTAGGGTTGTGATAATGACTGCGCAAAAAATGGAGATTCCGCTAATGTATACGCTTTGCCAGACAAGCTGACACTAGAAGATATAGTACATGACCGTATTGGTCGTGCACAAATTCTTGTTCGTGATGGGGCAAGTAGTTTAGATAAGACAAAAAGTATGGTGTGTAGACACTCACATTTTGACCGCAAGGTGTCTATAGTAGTTTCCAAAAAACACCCGATGATGATCGGACGCAAACGTGTTTCTACGCGCTCGGATTTGGGCTCGAAACCATTAATTTCTGGTTTGGGCTTTTTACGGAGCGCAAATCTCACAAAACTAACCTCAAATTCAGGCCAAGTGGGTCGTTTCCAATCAAATAAGACTAATTTGGGTCAAAACCGACACCGGAAATAAAACCGACTTTTAGCGACCGGGTCAAAACCCGGTCAAAGCCGTTTCCGAGAGCAAACCCGCGGTCCTCCTTCAGGCGGGCCATCGGACCAAGTCCGTCAAGGCACTAAACCCTAGACACCAAGGGGGAGCATTTGCCTATATATACACCCCCTTGCATGCAATTTTGGGCATCTACACATAACTTTTAGAACCCTAATTCTACACACACGGTACATCCTTTGCAAACCCTAATTACTCATCATCTTCAACATTAGAACCGTAGCAACTACACACCCTAAAACCACCATAACTCGACTTACATCAACCTCGATACTCCCGTGCTCAAGCCACAATTAACGAGTTCTTTCCGAGACTAAGAAACATGTAGGTTGAGGGTGCAAAATCCCGCTCTTCTCTTTTCTCTTCCCTTTTCTCGTGTCGTCCGTCCGTCCCGTCTTCTTCTTTTTTTTATTTTTTTTGTCGTTTCTACAATATCGATAATAAATACCAATACAAAACATTAAAATACTTGCTAATTCGTGTCAAATACGAGGGATGACGGGATAAGAAAACACGAATATACAAGGATGTTTCATCCGATGTTGCCGGTCGCTTATCCCGACACCCCGAATGTTTGATTGTTGAAGCAAGTCAACGTAAACAATAATTTTCTTATTTTTTGTTTGCATCATTCGTTAATCGCATATTCCATCAATTTCAATTAAATACTATATTCGAAACAAGTTTTTTTTACTAGAGTCGAAACCCGTTGATGCGGATCCGACATCACACAATCCGTTAGGATTTTTCGTGATGTCGGGATGCGGAGGGAGTCAAGATTTTAATTAAAGTAAATACAAAGCGTCAATCTATTAGGTTCGATACCAACTCGATAGTTGGATATCGAATTTAAATAGTCTAGTCAAACAATCCAACTAGCACGACGTTCGTTGATGCTAAAATAGTTGTCACCTAACTCAATCGAGTTAATACGACACTATAAACGCGGATATCATTCATATCGTGTTAGTCCGATTTAATTCGACTCACAAAATCCAATTTTCAGAAATCATTCTAAATATTCGGTATTGGTCCTATAACCAAGCACCGGGTACAACGAGTAGCACGAAATCGGGACCGAAAACAGTCCGCCACGCGAGTCGCACGTGCCTTGTGCGGGTCGCGTGGTGGCGCGAGTCGCACCCTTCTTGCGCGGGTCGCATAGATCCCTGAAAATCGTGACATAAAATCGATTATTTTGCCTTAACTCGTTTAGCAATAATTCTTCAAATCTTTTCTTTTTTTTCCGAATATTTGATATCGATTCCATAATCGAACATCGAATATAGAGAATATCGCATTTTTAAGTCGAGTATAAATCATGCCATATTTGTACGCGATTTAATAAAAGTGTCGATTTTCTAAGAAACGCCTCGAGAACAGTCCGCCATGCGAGTCGCACGAGCCCTGTGCGAGTCGCATGGCCACGCGAGTCGCGCACCCTTCGCGCGGGTCGCGTGATACCCTGAAAACCGCAACATAAAAAGCTATTTTTGCCCTATTTTTTAGCGAAACAGCGGGTTTTTCAGCATATTCTAAATCTCGATAAATATTTTCTTGGCCTCGATCAAGTCCATCACGTAACCTAATTTTTTTTCCAAAACCCTGCATCATGTTTACATTATTCTATAGCATCCTATACTTTTGCAAATCGTTATTATCGTAATACCGTTACTAACCTGTTTGTTTCCATCTTTGCCGATTTTATTTTCCGTTATTTATTTTATTGTACTAAAATAAATCTCGCATGCTAAATATAACTTTGACGTTAAATTTAGATGCATTAAATCGACTTAGAAACCCATTCAATTTCTCGCATGTTTAGGCAAAATATTGTTTGCATAACATTTTCATCGTTCTACTAACGCGCATATTAGAAAGTCAAACGATGTCTTAGTAGAGGCCGCTAAGTACGGGCAGGGTTGGGTGTCTTTTGTGGGCTTACCAACACGTACCCTCATCTCTTACTTAGAACCTCGGTTTCCGGATGCCCGAAACCATTGGCGCACGAGAGTCATTCAATACACGATAACCGATAGTGACGGTATCGGTATCGCAATGCAAAGGGACGAGCCCATAAACTCTGAAATCGAAGTGGGCCATACTTTGTGTACGGTCCATAGCGATATAGAGTGGGCTCGAATGGGCCCGAACTCCCACAAAGTTTGGTGGCGACTTCTAATTCGACTTAAATTTCAATTCGACCCATCTCATATGGAGATTCATTCGCCTCCCCAAACCCGCGCGTGGCCGCGTCGGGGTGGACCTATGTCATGTCCACAATTTGGCGACTCCGCTGGGGATTAACTGATGCGTGACTTACCATCGGCATCTCACGGTGAGACTCGAATAGAAATCGTTTGACTAGTACAATACGCATTTTAGTTTTACGGTTCATGCATAACCCATATTTGTCCAGGCCGGTACTGGTGACCGACGTCCCACTATACCGTGATATACTCCAATATGGATATGTCAAAGGTGTCCATAGTCATTTCGAATGGGTTTCGCGGCATTTTCTAAGCTCAACTCGACTTAGAGAGTTCTTCCCGATTAACGTGTAGACTATGTGCACTGGTATAGACCCTTTATAGACCAACCGAGACTTAGTGTAAAGCATACATGGCGTCGTTATAATGCTTGCGTGACTATGTGCTACTTGGTTTCTAAGGTCATTTTTCAAAAAATCGTCAAATTTTTCAAAAGTACATCTTTTTCAAGATATCCAATTTCAAAACCCGGGACATACACCGAATTTAGGACTTTTGATTTTACTCAAAATAGCCTATTTCTAAGCCGGTATTCTACCCATTTCAAAACTCGAAAATATTTTCAAACTTTCAAAGTTGAGGCCAGATCCGTTTTTGAAAAAATCGGACCCCTCTCCATCGTTTTTTCTTCGGATTTTTCTACAAATCCCTTTTCAAACCTTTCTCTTCTTAGGACTTCCCGTATTTAGCAGTGTCGGGTCGTGTCGTAGGTCGTCGAAGTCTTTAGCGTCGAAACTCTGTTGATCTTACATCACGAGTTTCTTCCCTATCCTAGTCCGCCTTATTAGACTAAGGCAAGGCCCACCTACGTAAGACATACTCTTACAAAGGAGGGCCCGTCTACACATTCGAGTCCAAAGTCTGAGGATGTCTCACGTGGACCTTCCTTCGAACAGGACCCGGCCCACATTGCCGGATCCTAAGGGAGGCCCACCTTTCACAAGTCACCCGTCTAGGTGTCTTTTCCGAGTCGTTTCCCTTTTCAGTCTTGCTCGGGATGTACTTTCTATTCCAGGATTTGGGCTAGTTTCTGATTACGCGGTGTTCTTACAGACAGGCCAGCGGAAACCAGACGACAGAAAATGCAGTCCACTTTGGATCAACTGATCGCCGCACTGGCCAAGATCGAAACCCAACCAACTGCAATCCAGACCGACCAAACGACTCTTACCACCCGTTTGAATGCCATGGAGAAAAAGACTCCTCCTGCGGGATCCGAGCCCACTGGGCCCATAGCTGAACTAATCAGCGTTGTTCGCAAGCTTGAAGAGCAGGTCCACTTGTCAACAAGCAACTCGATCCATACTGAAAATGCTCGCTCCTACTCGCCTTTGAATGACGAGCTACCTGCTAACCTCAACCTCACGGGAATACCGATGTTTGAGGGTACTGAAGACCCAGTCCATCACATCCGGGCTTTCAAAGAATTTATGGCTGTCAAGGGGGTGAAGTCCACCATGTTCAAACACTTATTCGCTTCCTCCCTTGAGAAACATCCCAAAGCCTGGTACTACAGGCTCGATTCCAAGAAATACAAGACTTGGGATGATGTGGCGACTGAATTTGCTCGGAATTATGCTGACAATACCGAGATCCAGACTACAATGCGTACTCTGGAAGTGATGGCCCAAGAGCCCAAAGAAGGGTTCACCAAATATCTGCAAAGGTGGAGGGCCGAGAGTGTAAAGCTGGTCGATAAGCCCAGCGAGAAAGTTTTAGTGGAGGCCTTTGTCAAGAACCTCCTCCTTTCCTATCGGGTCCATCTCCGGTATGCTGTCATTCCCAACTTTGCCACCCTTACTGAAATGGGCACAAGGATCGAGGATGATTTAAGGTTAGAGAGCCTGACTAAGGTCTCTGCCAAGGGATATCAAGGGGCCAGTTCATCCGTGAGCAAGCCCACACCTGCAGCTGCAACCCACAGCATCTTCGATGAGGTTAATCTGCTAGATACCTCATCCAAAAAGAATGCTCCAACTCGGGTATTCACGGATATAGGGACTACCTATACCTACGCCTTACAAAGGCTATCTTCAAAGGGCCTAATCCAACCGATAGGCCCAACTCCCAAAGTTCCAGTACAGAAAAGGTCCAAGGCCTACAATGTTCAGGCCTATTGCCAATATCATCGGGGTAATGGGCATGATACCGAAAAATGCTGGAAGCTGAAGCACCTGATCCAAGACCTGATTGAAAGTGGGAAAATACCGTTGCCCGGAGACAAGCCGAGCAACAAAGAAAACCCGTTCAGCGCCCATGCCATATTCACTGGAGAGGTAATCGACTGTTCACACCTCATTTCCCCCTTTATCCTACAAATTAACGGGATATGGTTCGATGATGAGGAAGATGTTTACCTAGCTAAGGGGAAGCTGTCCCTATCACTATCGAGGAGGTACGAAAAGCTAAGTCTAAGGCCTTAGCCACCAACCACCTCGCCACAGCCGGGCGCCCTACTCCAACAACCGTCACTGAACCTGCCTGAATGAAAGCTGACCCTGAAGAACCAAGCAACGACACAACCCGAGTCAAGCAATTGAAGAGGGTTCGAGCCGATATAACCATATGGCAACTTATGGTTTGCTCACAAGCGCATCGAGAAGCACTGACCAAGGCTCTCGATGAGATCAAGGTCGACTCACAGGTTACCCCTGCTGAAATGGTAGCCACTATTATGTCTTATCTCAAGGGCAAATCCAAAGAAGAAGGCCCGCTTATCACCTTCTCTGAGTCCGATCTTCCACCGTTCGGGCCCAATCATAACTTGGCTCTATACATCACGGTCATTTGCCGAGGGAAATACCTCCCAATGACCCTAATCGATGATGGATCCGCTGTAAACGTCATGCCTCTGAGGACCGCTAAAGCCCTCGGCATTACCGAGGCCGACTACATCCCTACGGCGCAGACTATCCAGGCTTTTGATGGAAGCCCAAAACCAGTGGCCGGGGCCGTTAAACTAACAATCATAACGGGCCCGATCGAGAAAGAACTGGAGTTCCAGGTGATTGATGTCACCTCGTCCTTCAACTTGCTGCTCGAAAGGCCTTGGATCCACGCGGTCAAGGCCGTGTCCTCTACCCTGCATAGGAAGGTCAAGATGCCACTTCAAGACGGTGTCATCACACTAGAGGCCACCCCCATCACCGTGGCAAGCTGCAATGCTACGGGCCGGGCCGACCCACGAGGATTCGATTTCGTGGGAATGATCGAGGAGGAATATCTCTTCAGGCCTTACTTCACCACTAGAATCGATACGATGCTACAAAACTTGGGCTACTTACCGGGGGCTACCTCGAGAACATATCTTCCAGCTGGGAAGATTATCGAGGTCCTAAACGATGACGAATCACAGTTCGGATTGGGGTACGCTATGACCCCGAAAAATGTGGTCCGGGCCGGCATTCACAAGGCCACCAACATCATCAAGGGTACCTACTTAGGCCCTTATAGCCCGAAACTAACCGATTACTTCGTTACACCGGTCTTCGGAGCTATCCAAGTGGGCCTCTACCAACCCACTGTCACATATCCCGAGACCAAAGCGGCTCGGGAATGCAATTTCATCCCCGATGATATATTCACCCTCGTTCAGGCCGAGTCCAAGGAAGGTGAAAGCAACTCCTAGCCCGTGCTGGGGCTCTTATTTGGAGAAGACAAGGCCGTCCCTGCTCCAAAGGATGACTTGGTCAACCTGATCCTTCGCAGCAATCGGTTTGACCCAACCAAGCTGATCTCCAAAGTCGGTGCGGACACCGGGAAAAGGGCCTGGAGGAAGGCCATCAAGTGGACCGACAGCCAAGGACGGATCTACAAGCTGACCACCGGCGAGGGAGACATGCCGGATACCGAGTCCGAGTCTGAGTCTGAGTCAGAGTCGGAGTCTGAGTCCAAGTCTAGAGGGTCTAGTGCTAGAGTCGAGTCTGTAACCCCTCTTCCCTTAGCCACTTCCACTGGGGTCTCGGGGTCTGTCCCAAGACCTCTCTTTATCCCGCCACTGACCAATGAGCAGATGGCCGCTCTCTTTGAGCTGTTCTCAAAATTTACTATTAATAATAACGAAATCCATTCCGCTTACGACTTGTCTTATTTCCAAAATTCTTTCGATTTCAAAAATTTTATATGCAATGACATCGAGAAACCCGACGAACAGGTACCTCTGCCTCCGCATCTGATCGAACAGCTCGAACAAAGGGAGTCCCGAGATCCGGTAATTGAGGAAACCGAGTCCATCAACGTGGGAACCACCTTAGAGCCCCAGATGCTTAAGTTGGGCTTATCTTTGGATCTCGAGGAGAAAAAACAATTCACGAACCTCCTCCAGGAATTCAAGGACGTCTTCGCATGGTCCTACAAGGATATGCCGGGGATAGACCGGGAAATAGCTGAACACCATATACCCATCAAAGATGGGTGCAAACCGGTAAAACAGAAACTCCGAAGAATGAGGCCCGAATGGTCTCTCAAAGTCAAAGAAGAAGTCGACAAGCAATTCAAAGCGGGCTTTATACAAGTGTCTGAATATCCAGACTGGGTCGCGAACATCGTGCCGGTACCCAAGAAGGACGGCAAGGTGCGGGTATGTGTAGATTTCCGGGACCTTAATAAGGCCAGTCCAAAAGACGATTTTCCGTTACCACACATCGACATATTGGTGGATAAAATGGCCGATCATGACCTTCTATCATTCATGGACGGGTATGCTGGATACAATCAGATCAAAATGGCAGAACAAGACATGAGTAAGACCACCTTCATTACACCTTGGGGCACTTACTGTTACACTGTTATGCCATTTGGGCTCATCAATGCCGAGGCCACTTATCAATGAACCGCCGCTACTTTACTACACGATATGATGCATAAAGAAGTGGAGATTTATGTGGACGACATGATCGTCAAGTCCAAAGACCGAAGTGGGCACATTGCGGCCCTAAGAAAATTCTTTACCGACTGCGAAAATACAACATGAGGCTAAACCCTCAGAAATGCAGTTTCGGGGTGACATCAGACAAATTACTGGGCAATATCGTTAGCCAACGCGGCATTGAGGTCGACCCAGCTAAAATCAAGGCCATTACCGAGATGCAGCCACCCAAGACCGAAAAAGAAATAAGGGGGTTTCTCGGAAAAGTCCAATACATTAGCCGGTTTATTTCAAAGTTAACCATGGTATGTGAACCCATTTTCAAAAAATTGAAGATAGGAGAGCGAACACTATGGGACGATAAATGTTAAGCGGCTTTCAATAAAATCACAGAGATCATGTCTGCACCACCGGTATTAATGTCACCTCAACCCGGTTTGCCTTTGTCGTTATACCAAACAACGACTGAGACAGCCATGGGGGATATGCTGGCCCAGACAGTCGATTCAGAAGAACGGGCTATTTACTACATCAGTAAAAAGTTCCTAGAATATAAATGCAAGTACACAATGCTCGAGAAAACGTGCCTAGCTTTGGTTTGGGCCACTAAAAAGCTCCGACATTACATGCTCAGTCACGAGGTACATGTATTATCCAAAATGGATCCTATCAAGTACCTGTTCGAGAAGCCCATCCTCAATGGCAGGATGTCCAGATGGACTTTAATGTTAGCTGAGTTCGACCTCGAGTTTGTACCATTAAAAGCCATCAAAGGCCGGGTAGTAGCCGAATTCCTCGCCGATAGCCCGATATCTGAAGAAGGGCATATCGATACTTGGGCTTTCCCAGATGAGGACATATTCCATACCGATACCGAAACATGGGATTTGTATTTTGATGGGGCGTCCAACTTCCAAGGATTCGGAGTCGGGATTTTATTAATATCGTCGAAAGGAGAGCATACACCGTTATCCATTAAATTGGACTTTGATGTGACTAACAACGCAGTCGAGTATGAAGCATGCATTCACGGGTTACAAGCCGCCGCCGATTTAGGAGTAACAAACCTCCGGGTTCATGGTGACTCACCTTTAGTCATCAATCAAGCTCTCCAAAAATGGAAAACTCGGAACGCTAATCTCGTGGCTTACCAAGCGCGAGTAAGGGTTCTTGAGAAACAATTCCAAAAGGTGGAATATATCTATCTACTCCGAGAGGAGAATCAATTTGCAGATGCACTTTCCAAATTAGCATCCCTGCTAAATATACCGGAACATCTAACTAGCATGCCGATCTGCGTTGAAAGACGGTCCGAGGCGGCCTATATCTACGCCATCAAGGATATCGAGATAACCCAGCCCGAACCTTGGTATTAGGCTGTCCTAACTTACTTGACATCGGGAGAGTATCCCCCGGGAACTGAAAACCGAATCAAGAAAGCCCTGCGAAGATTGGCAACCCAATTCGTTCGTACGGACGACAGACAGTTATACAAGAAGACCGCCCAGGGGGCTCTCCTCCGATGTATCGATAAAGTGCAGGCCGAAAAGCTTATGTCTAAGGTACACGATGGTGAAAATGGTCCGCATATGAACGCCCATATGCTAGCCCGAAAAATCATGAGACTCAGGTATTTTTGGAACACCATGGAAACTGACTGCCAATTATATGTCAAACACTACCATAACTGTCAGATTTTTGCTAATGTACAACATATGCCATCTTCCCTATTATATACCATGACATCACCATGGCCATTTTCAACATGGGGTATTGACATAATTGGAAAGGTCAACCCATCCGGGACGGGAGGTCATTGCTTCATTCCGGTGGCCATCGACTATTTCACCAAATGGGTCGAAGCCGAGTCATACCGGATCTTGAATGCCAAGCATGTTGCCAAATTCATCCAAAACAAGATTATATGCCGATACGGGATCCCGCACGAATTCATCAGTGATCACGGGACCCATTTCCAAGCTGAAACTGCTGCATTGCTAGCAAAATAAAATCCAAAGGCATACATCCTCGCCTTACCGTCCCCAAATAAATGGAGCGGTAGAGGCGGCCAATAAAACAATTGTCACCATACTTAAAAAGATGGCTGAGAATTACCGGGATTGGCCCGACAAAATACCTTTTGCTCTTTGGGGGTATTGGACGTCAATTCGCACCGCAACCGGAGCTACCCCATATTATTTGACATATGGAATGGAAGCGGTCCAACCGGTTGAGCTAGAAGTACCATCCCTAAGGATTCTACTGGAGAGCCAAGTGCCGGAAGCAGATTGGGTACAAGCCTGATACGAATCGCTGGTCCTTTTGGACTAACGGCGGTCTCGGGCCCTCAACAACATCCAAATATATCAAAAGAGGATCCAACGGGCCTTCAACAAAAGAGTTAGGCCCAGAAATATCAAAGAAGGGGACCTAGTTCTAAAATCCGTACGGGCCCTACTACTGGTTGACCCAAGAAGAAAATTCAAACCTAATTGGGTTGGGCCGTATTTAGTAAAGAAAGTCTTATCAGAAGGAGCGGTGATGCTGACAGACTTGGACGGGAATGAATTCGTCAACCCAACCAACTTGGACCAGTTGAAGCGCTACTACCCATAAACCCTATC
Organism: Agrostemma githago; assembly: GCA_958450325.1. NCBI lineage: Eukaryota > Viridiplantae > Streptophyta > Magnoliopsida > Caryophyllales > Caryophyllaceae > Agrostemma > Agrostemma githago. The sequence goes on along the minus strand of OY288239.1, from coordinate 79,905,323 downwards.
TCAATGTCATTTGCAAAAATTTATAAAAATTTGTCTTTTTTATAAATTTTCAAAAAATTATAAGCAAGTCAATAAGCTAGGATTATTCATCCTACTGTCGCACATCTCGAACTAATAGTCTTGGTGTATTTCGAAAATTGCAAAAAATAAATCTATTTTTGAACTACGTTTGGTTTGATTCCGCTAATTGTGGATACGTAGGCAACCCCTCAAAAAGGAACCACTGCAATAAACGAAAAGACGGGAACGGTATTCACTAATATTAAAAAACCCCGATAAACTTGGGGGATCCAAAATTACACCAAAAAAACGCCAAAAACGGCAATCACAAAAAAAAACACACCACGAAAAATAGTAATAATACTTAAATAATAGAACTAAGGAGACTAGTGGTCATGCATTTTGCCCTTTCCCTTATCCTTTGGGTCGCGCAGAGCCCGAGGTCGCCGGGGCGGGGGCGAGCGTTCCCGAATCACGAGAGGAACCTCCTTAGCTCGAACCCATTTCTTCGACAGCGGGTCTTCTGCTTTTATCACTAGTCCAAGTCGAGCCCGCACGTGCTCAGGTAGTCTGTCTCGCGGGCCAAGTCGGTCCTGCACTGCCAGTCTTGGGCCAAGTCTCCTTTCCAAGTCAGTCTGGGGGCTCACCTTCCCCCGTGCACCTCTAGCACTAGACCCTTCGCCTTGAGTCCTAGTCTTCTTCTTTTGACCTGACATAAGACGGACTAGAGTAGCCGGAGTGTCGCCCTCATCAAAAAAGCCCCTATTGTCTTTAACTTGCTCCCTTCGCAGCAGGTCGAAAGCTTCGTCAACCTTCAAAGTAGCTCGGGCCTTCGCAGAATCAGCCTTGGTCCACTTCACATAAGAATCTGAAATCCAGATTGAAAGAAGAGATTTGGGAATGGGCCAAGTATGTCGGGTATACCATCTTTGCATCCAAGTATCGCACATTACATCCGTCAGTTGGTTAGATTCACTCACAACTGCTTCAACTTCTGGGATTCTTTGAGTCCAACCATACTGCCTTAGTATGCGATTCGGGTAGAAATGAACTGTCTGCCTAAAAGACAAGATTACCTGATAGCGAGCTTTGTCCCTCAGGTCCAAGCCTGTCCAAACAAAAATGGGCCACCATGACACTACCCATCGGATCAATGGACCACTATGGAATGATAACACCTCGTCCCAATACTTCTGAGTAATCTGGCGAGAAAAATCAATGGCCCGTTGTGGACATGACATAGGTCCACCCCGACGCGGCCACGCGCGGATTTGGGGAGGCGAATGAATCTCCATATGAAAACGGATCGAATGGAAATTTAAATCGAAGTGGAGTCGCCACCGAACTTTGTGGGAGTTCGGGCCCGTTCGAACCCACTCTATGTTGTAGTGGGCCGTGTACAAAATACGGCCCATTTCCGATGTCAGAGTTTATTGGGTTCGTCCCTTAGCATTTGATACCGATACCGTCACTACCGGTTATCGTGTATTGAATGACTCTCGTGCGCCAACGGTTTCGGGCATCCGGAAACCGAGGTTCTGAGTAAGGGGTGAGGGTACGTGTTGGGAAGCCCACGAAGGACACCCAACCCCGCCCGCACTAGCGGCCTCTACTAGGATATCGATTGACTCTCTAATACGCGCGTTAGTAATTCGGTGAGAATGCTTATGCAAGGACTGTTTTCCCTAAGCATGTGATTGAATTGAAAGGGTTTCTATGTCAATTTAATGCAACTAAAATCTAACGTCAAAGTTGAATTTTAGCATGTGGGTTCATTTTAGTACGATAAAATAAACAACCAAAATTGACAAAAGAAACAATAAACGCGTTAGTAACGATATAACGGTTCATGAAATATTGAAAGATATAGAATGATGCAAGTGAGTTAATGCATGGTTTTGAAAAGGGGTTTCACGTGATTGATTAGGCACGTGTTGACTTAAGTCACGAAAAACGATTAACGAGACTCGAATGCTATTGTAGGACTCACGGTTTAACGTGATTAAGGGCCACTCGGCCGAGTCATTGTGTGACTCGAGCGAGTGGACCTCTGAAAAAGGTTCTGTCCGGGTTTTACGACCCTACTCGACCGAGTTATTGACCAACTCGACCGAGTACAACGCCACTCGACCGAGTCACTGTGAGACTCGACCGAGTGGAGGTCGTAGAAGCATTCTGTTTCGTGTTATGGACCCTACTCGACCGAGTTATTGACCAACTCGACCGAGTACGTTGCCACTCGACCGAGTCACTGTGAGACTCGACCGAGTGGAGGTCATAGAGACATTCTGTCTCGGTTTTTGTGATTTCACTCGATCGAGTGGCGTAGGCACTCGTCGAGTAGCACCTGTACAAATCAAGTTCGTTTGCAATTTTTATACCGACTTCGAAATTGCTTTTGATTTTTGATGATTTGACGAATTGGGCATGAATATCGAGGAATTTATACTCAACTCTGAAATTACGTACTCGTTGTATTCCATATCCGATTATCGAATCGATATGGAATACTTAGAGTGAAAATAAAAAAAGAAATCGCTTTTAGTCGTGTGGACTAGCTATCGAGATATGAGTAGATTTCCTCCGCGTTTGATAATGTCGTAATTCTAATGAATGGAATGACAATTATCTTAGCATCAATAGAAATCGCGTTAGATAATTCGTATGACTAGATCGTTAGGTTCGACGTCTAATTAGGGAATTAGTATCGAATCTACGAGATTAACACTATGCTAGAATTGAAGGACTTGATTCCCTCGGCTTTTCCGACATCGAAATAAATCCCTAGGGATTGTGATGCCGGATCCGCGTCAACGGGTTTCGACCCTTATTGAAAATTGACTTTAGAAATAGATGAATGCGAGGTTAGCGATGATGCCGACAAAAGTAATGACGAATTATTGTTTAAGTTAACTTATCTCAATAATCAAATAGTCGGGGTACCGGAATAAGCGACCGTCAACGCTGTGTGCAGTACACTTGTATATTCGTGTTTTCTTATTCCAATACCCCTCTTATTCGACACAAATTGATAAGTATTTTAATGCCTTGATATTAATGGTATTAATGATATTAGAGATGCGATAAAATTAAAAAAACGACAATAACGACAAAAAACGCGAGGAAGACAAAAAGGGAGAAGAAAAGGGGTTTTTTCACCCTCAACCTACATGTTCTTGTGCTCGGTATGGACTCGTAGTGACGGCTTGCACGGGAGTTTCGAGATACGTAGGGTGAGCTGTGGTGGCTTAGGTTTGCCTCCTAGGTACTAGGGTTAGGGCTTGAGTGTAGTATTAGGGTGTGTTGATTAGGGTAGAATTAGGGTTTTTGTAATTGCAAGAGTTGTCAAAAAGGTTGTGCATGAGGGTGTTTATATAGGCCAAGCCTAAGACCTCGGTTAGGGTTACTCGACCGAGTAACCAGCTGACTCGGTCGAGTGGCCCGTTGTGCCAGCAGTCGGGCACGAAACAGGCCCACTCAATCGAGTGGATGGGGCACTCGATCGAGTGGCCCAGCTGGGTCGCGCGGGTCCATTGCTTTGGACCGTGACTTGGATTTTTTGATGGGTTTGTGTTTGACTTGGACTTTTGATGTTGTGAATGGCTGTTTTGTATGCCTCGGAAACGACTTTGACCAGGGTTGACCCAATCGTAAAAAAGTCGGTTTTATTTCCGGTGTCGGTTTTGGCCCAAATTAGTCTTGTCTAACTCGGAACGGTCCGTTGGGCCTGGATTTGAGGTCTATTTTGTGAGATGTGTACTCCATAAGTGCTTTCGCCAATAACTAATGGATTTGAGCCCATATCCGAGCGCGTAGAAACACGTTAGCGTCCGATCATCATCGGGTTTTTTTTTTGGGAAACTACCATAGACACCTGACAGTCAAAATGCGGGTGTCTACAGAGCCCCCACTCTGACTGAGACTTGGACAAGGCGAAAGTCAGAGTAGCCACCAGGCCAATCGAGGATTGAAACCTGGCGGACTTCCGGTCGGGTCGTTTACACTCGCGTGAAGGGCTCGCCAGCCATAAGCTATAAGTCATACCTGAGCTGATGACGATAACTCCGTGCGGAATTGGACTTGTCGCATAAGTCCTGGGTGCGCTTGTATGTAGGCTCATCCCGTGAAATGCAACCGTTGGCTTCCGCTGGGGAGATATAGTGGGTTGCACGTCCCTGTTTGAGTCGTACCTGTATAAGTCACATAAAATGCATGCAACACGTAGATAGTAAAATGACTCGCGCTGGGGAAAATGATTTTTGAAAATTTTGGAAGTTTGAAAATTTTGAAATTTTGAATTTTGTTTGAAATTTTGACTTCTAAAGAAATTAGGAAAGTTCGGGGTGAATATTTTGTGCTGGTATCGGGACTAGGCTTGTGGCTTGATTCCTGATTGGGATTAGGAAACTCTTGTGATATGGAAAGAAGGCTATAGAGTTAATCCTATAAATACCCCTTCAATGCTCTTGATTTTCTCACAATTCCATCACAATTTACTCCCTTCTTAAAAAGAAAACCTTTTCATCCTTCTCAAGAAACTAGTCATGGGAATTGATAGATTAACCGTGATGCTGCAAGAATGATCCCGACGCTTCAGGGACGCAGATAGGGTAGCGCTTAACCAGACGGGGATAACTCAGCTGTACCCGTTTCGTCAGATGGTGGTTGATCGCTATTTCTTGGATGCATGCTTGGCTTACTGGGATGACATATATCATGTCTTTGCCTTTCCTCGGGGCGAAGTTTGCCCTTTACCTGAGGAGATTGCAGTTATAGGACGACGGAACCCGATACTCCGTCCCGCTGTCCCGTACTCGATCTATGACCCGAGGAGGAAGCTGAGAGAATTTCTGGGGCTCTCCCACAACGAGGTATCCCGCATGATGGAAGGTGATAAAATTTCTCTGATCGACTTGGCTGAGAAATTTATGAATTCTCTTGATGTTCAAGTCAGACCGGCTTATAGCCGTAGGGGTTTTTCTTTCTGTATGCTCCACGTATATGCTTTCGAGGGTCACATGGATTTGTTATCCTGCATGGGAAACACCTGTCTTCTGACCGTAGTAGATTTGATGGAGACTGAACACAGCCCGGCTTGGCTGATCACGGGCGAGATTATCCAAGGATTGGACAGCCGCAAGAGAGACTCATCAATTCGTCTTACCGGGAGCATCCGTTTGCTGCAAGTATGTTACTTTGCACTTTATTTTTTTTTTCAAATTCTCGATTTTTCGATTTTTTTATTTTTTTTTGCGAATTTTTTTACTGCAGGGGGGTACTCGATCGAGTGCTAGGGTGAATCGATCGAGTACCCTCGATAAAACCCTCTTGATCTGTCTTCGGAGGTGCCACTCGATCGAGTCACCCTGCACTCGATCGAGTGCCCTCTCATAAAAGCCCCATGTTTGTTTTCAGGGGTACCACTCGATCGAGTGTCCTAGGCACTCGACCGAGTGGCCTTAGGCGGACGCCTATTTTGCCTTAAAACTCAAGATTGATCCTCATGTTTGTTTCCTTTTGCAAATTTGACTTTATGAGAGGCTATCAGTGATAGATCCTCCCCTATCGTTATAACCAGGTGATGACGAGGCGACGGGCCATTGATTTTTCTCGTTAGATTACGCAAAAGTATTGGGACGTGGTTTTGTCTTTCCATGGTGGCCCGTTAATTCGTTGGGTAGTTCCATGGTGGCCCGTTGGAGTGGCTTGGACCCGAGGGACAGAGCCCGCTATCAGGTGATCCTATCTTTCAGGCAGACGGTTCATCTCTACCCAGATCGCATACTAAGGCAGTATGGATGGACCCAGCGAATCCCTGAAGTCGAGGCAGTTGTGAGCGACCCTACCCAAATGACTGACGTAATGTGTGATACCTGGATGCAAAGATGGTACACACAGCATACTTGGCTCGTTGTCAAATCTTGCCATTCGATCTGGGTTTCAGATTCTTACATGAAGTGGACCAAAGCAGGTGATGCTAAAGCCCGAGCTGCGCTGAAGGTTGACGAAGCTTTTGACCTGTTGCGAAGGGAGCAAGCTAAAGACAACAGGGGCTTTTTTGACGAAGGAGACACTCCTGCTACCTTAGTCCGCCTTGTGTCAGGGTAGAAGAAAAAGACCAAGACCCAAGCTGGAGGGTCCAGTGCTAAAGGTGCTTGGGGGAAGGTGAGCCCCCAGACTGACTTGGGAAGGAGACTAGGCCCAAAGCTACCCGTGCAGGACCGACTTGGCCCACGGGATAGACTACCCGAGCACGTGCGGGCTCGACTTGGACCGGAGACCGTTGCCGAAGACCCGTTGTCAAAGAAGCGGGTTCGAGCTAAGGAGGTTCCTCTTGTGATCCGGGAACATTCATCCCCGCCCCGGCGACCTCGGGCTCCGCGCGACCCTAAGGACAAGAAGGGAAAGGGCAAGATGTCGGGATATTAGTCTCCTTGTTATTATTTGAATGTTATTATTATTTTTTCTTTTGGGTGTGATTTTTTGTGTGTGTGTGCCGTTTTTTTTTTTTTGTATTTCCCGAGTTTATCGGCTAAATAAAGACGTATTAAAGAATACCGTTTCCTGTCTTTTCATTTATTGCAATGGTTGTACCCTTTTGAGGGGTTGCCTACGTATCCACGATTAGCGGAATCAAACCAAACGTAGTTCAAAATTTGATTTGATTAATTTGTTTGCAATTTTCGAAATACATCAAGATTATTAATTCGAGATGTGCGACAGTAGAATAATTAATTCTAACTTATTGACTTGTCTATAATTTTTGAAAATTTATAAAAAGACAAATTTTTATAAATTTTTGCAAATGACATTGAGATGGGGTTTATGGGTAGTAGCGCTTCAACTGGTCCAAGTTGGTTGGATTGACAAATTCGTTCCCGTCCAAGTCTGTCAGCATCACCGCTCCTCCTGATAGGACCTTCTTGACTAAGTATGGCCCAGCCCAATTGGGTTTGAATTTACCCCTTGGGTCAACCGGTAGTAAGGCACGAATCGATTTTAGGACCAGATCCTCTTCTTTGATGTTTCTGGGCCTAACCCTTTTGTTGAAAGCCCGTTGGATCCTCTTTTTATATACTTAAATATTATTGAGGGCCCGGGATCGTCGTTCGTCCAGTAAGACTAGCGAAACGTATCGGTCTTGGACCCAATCTGCCTCAGGTACTTGGCTTTCAAGTAAAATTTTAAGGGATGACACTTCTACCTCGACCGGTTGGACTGCTTCCATTCCATATGTCAGGTAATATGGAGTTGCTCCGGTTGCAGTGCGAATTGAAGTTCGGTATCCCCATAGGGCGAAGGGTATTTTGTCGGGTTAATCCCGATAATTCTCAGCCATCTTTTTAAGTATGGTGACAATTGTTTTATTGGCCGCTTCTACCGCTCCATTTGTTTGAGGTCGGTAAGGCGAAGATGTATGCCTTTGAATTTTATATTTTGCCAGCAATGCGGCAGTTTCAGCTTGAAAGTGGGTCCCGTGATCGCTAATAAATTCGTAAGGGATCCCATACCGGCATATGATCTTGTTCTGGATAAATTTGGCCACGTGCTTGGCGTTCAAGACACGGTATGACTCGGCTTCAACCCATTTGGTGAAGTAGTCGATGGCCACCAAAATGAAGCAATGACCTCCCGTCCCGGAAGGATGCACCTTTCCAATTATGTCTATACCCCATGTTGAAAATGGCCATGGTGATGTCATGGTATATAAGAGGGAAGATAGCATATGCTGTACATTGGCAAAGATCTGACAGTTATGGCAGTGTTTGACATACAACTGACAGTCTGTTTCCATGGTGTTCCAATAATACCCGAGCTTCATGATTTTTCGGGCTAGCATATGGGCGTTCATATGCGGACCGTTTTCACCGTCGTGTACCTCGGCCATTACCTTTTCGGCCTATATTTTGTCTATGCATAGGAGAAGAGCCCCCTGTGCCGTCTTTTTGTATAATTGCCCGTCCTCCGTGCGAACAACCGTTGCCAAGTAAGTTAGGACTGACTGATACCAAGGTTCTGGGTCGGCTAGTTCGATGTCCTGGATGGCGTGTACATACGCCGGCTCGGACCGTCTTTCGACACAAATTGGCATGTTGTTCAGGTGATCCGGGATGTTCAGTAGAGATGCTAATTTGGACAGTGCATCTGCGAATTGATTCTCTTCCCGGGGCAGATAAATGTATTCTACCTTTTGGAATTGTTTCTCTAGAACCCTTACCTGTGCTTGGTAAGCCACGAGATTGGCGTTCCGAGTTTTCCATTTTTGGAGAGCCTGATTGATGACCAGTGACGAATCACCGTGGACCCGGAGGTTTGTTACCCCTAAGTCAGCGGCGGCTTGCAACCCGTGAATGCATGCTTCGTATTCGGCTGCGTTATTGGTCACGTCAAAGTCCAATTTGATGGATAAGGGAGTGTGTTCCCCTCGTGGTGAGATTAGTAGGATCCCGACCCCGAATCCTCGAAAGTTGGATGCTCCATCGAAATACAAATCCCATGTCTCGGTATCGGTATGGAATATGTCTTCATCAGGAAAGGCCCAGGTGTCGGTGTGGTCCTCTTCAGATATCGGGCTATCGGCGAGGAACTCGGCTACTACCCGGCCTTTGATGGCTTTTAGTGGTACAAACTTGAGGTCAAACTCAGATAACATTAAAGTCCATCTGGACATCCTGCCATTGAGGATAGGCTTCTCGAACAGGTACTTGATAGGATTCATTTTGGATAATACATGTACCTCGTGAATAAGCATGTAATGTCGGAGCTTTTTAGTGGCCCAAACCAATGCTAGGCACGTCTTTTCGAGCATTGTGTATTTGCATTCATATTCGAGGAACTTTTTACCGATGTAGTAAATAGCCCGTTCTTTTGAATCGACTGTCTGGGCCAGCATAGCCCCCATGGCTGTCTCAGTCGTTGTTAGATATAACGACAAAGGCAAACCGGGTTGAGATGGCATTAATACCGGCGGAGCAGACAATATCTCCTTGATTTTATCGAAAGCCGCTTGACATTTGTCGTCCCAGAGTACCCGTTCTCCGATCTTCAGTTTCTTGAAAATGGGCTCACATACCATGGTTAATTTTGAAATGAATCGGCTGATGTATTGGACTTTCCCAAGAAACCCCCGTATTTCTTTTTCGGTCTTGGGTGGTTGCATCTCGGTAATGACTTTGATTTTAGCCGGGTCGACCTCGATGCCGCGTTGGCTAACGATATGGCCCAGCAATTTGCCCGATGTTACCCCGAAGCTGCATTTTTTAGGGTTTAGTCTCATGTTGTATTTGCGCAGTCGGGTAAAGAATTTACTTAGGGCCGTAATGTACCTACTCCGGTCTTTGGACTTAACAATCATGTCGTCCACATAAACCTCCACTTCCTTATGCATCATGTCATGTAATAAAGTAGTGGCGGTCCGCTGATAAGTGGCCCCGGCATTGATGAGCCCAAATGGCAAAACAGTGTAACAGTAAGTACCCCAAGGTGTAATGAAGGTGGTCTTACTCATATCCTCTTCTGCCATTTTAATCGGATTGTATCCGGCATACCCGTCCATGAACGATAGAAGGGCATGATCGGCCGTGTTATCCACCAGTATGTCGATGTGTGGTAACGGAAAATCATCTTTTGGGCTTGCCTTGTTGAGGTCTCGAAAATCCACGCATACTCGCACCTTGCCGTCCTTCTTGGGTACCGGCACGATGTTTGCAACCCAGTCTGGATATTCAGACACTTGTATAAAGCCCGCTTTGAATTGTTTGTCTACTTCTTCTTTGACCTTGAGAGACCATTCGGGCTTCATCCTTCGGAGTTTCTGCTTTACCGGTTTGCACCCATCTTTGATGGGTATTCGGTGCTCTGCTATTTCCCGGTCTATACCCGGCATGTCCTTGTAGGACCATGCAAAATCGTCTTTGAATTCCTGGAGGAGGTCTGTGAATTGTCTTCTCTCCTCTGGATCAAAAGATAGGCCCAACTTAAGCATCTGGGGCTCTAAAGTAGTTCCCACATTGATGGACTCGGTTTCTTCGATTACCGGATCTCGGGACTCCCTTTGTTCGAGCTGCTCGATTAGATGTGGAGGTAGAGGTACCTGTTCGTCGGGTTTCTCAATGTCATTGCATATAAAATCTTTGAAATTGAGAAAATTTTGGAAATAAGATAAGTCGTAAGCAGAACGGTTTTCGTTATTATTATTAATGGTAAATTCTGTGAAAAGCTCGAAAAGAGCGGCCATCTGATCGTTGGTCAGTGGCGGGATAGGGAGAGGTCTTGGGACAGGCCCCGAGACCTCAGTGGATAAGGGAAGAGGGGTTGCAGACTCGACTCTAGCACCAGACCCTCTAGACTCGGACTCAGACTCCGACTCAGACTCTGACTCAGACTCGGTATCCGGCATGTCTCCCTCGCCGGTGGTCAGCTTGTAGACCCGTCCTTGACTGTCGGTCCACTTGATGGTCTTCCTCCAGGCTCTTTTTCCTGTGTCTGCACCAACTTCGGTGATTAGCTTAGTTGGGTCGAACCGATCGCTGCGGAGGATCAGATTGACCAAGTCATCTTTTGGAGCGGGGACGGCTTTGTCTTTTCCGAATAAGAGCCCCAGCACGGGCTCGGTGTTGTTTTCCCCCTCTTTGGACTCGGTTTGAACGAGGGCAAATATATCATCGGGGATGAAATTGCATTCCCGAGCCGTTTTGGTCTCGGGATATGTGATTGTGGGTTGGTAGAGGCCCACTTGAATGGCTCCGAAAACTGGAGTGACGAAGTAATCAATTAACTTCGAGCTATAAGGGCTTATGTAAGTACCCTTGAGAATGTCGATGGCCTTGTGAATCCCGGCCCGAACCACGTTTTCTGGGGTTATAGCATTCCCCAATCCGAAATGTGATTCGCCATCATTTAGGACCTCAATGATTTTTCCAGCTGGAAGATACGGCCTCGAGGTGGCTCCCGGTAGGTAGCCAAGGTTCTGTAGCATCGTGTCGATGCTAGTTGGTAAGTAGGGCCTAAAGATATACTCTTCTTCGATCATTCCCACGAAATCAAATCCTCGTGGGTCAACCCGGTCCGTAGCGTTGCAGCTTGCCACGGTAATTGGAGTAGCCTCTAGTGTGATGATGTAGCCTAGGTTCGTCCCTTAGCATTTGATACCGATACCGTCACTACCGGTTATCGTGTATTGAATGACTCTCGTGCGCCAACGGTTTTGGGCATCCGGAAACCGAGGTTCTGAGTAAGGGGTGAGGGTACGTGTTGGGAAGCCCACAAAGGACACCCAACCCCGCCCGCACTAGCGGCCTCTACTAGGATATCGATTGACTCTCTAATACGCGCGTTAGAAATTCGGTGAGAATGCTTATGCAAGGACTGTTTTCCCTAAGCATGTGAATGAATTGAAAGGGTTTCTATGTCAATTTAATGCAACTAAAATCTAACGTCAAAGTTGAATTTTAGCATGTGGGTTCATTTTAGTACGATAAAATAAACAACCAAATTTGACAAAAGAAACAATAAACGCGTTAGTAACGATATAACGGTTCATGAAATATTGAAAATTATATAGAATGATGCAAGTGAGTTAATGCATGGTTTTGAAAAGGGGTTTCACGTGATTGATTAGGCACGTGTTGACTTAAGTCACGAAAAACGATTAACGAGACTCGAATGCTATTGTAGGACTCACGGTTTAACGTGATTAAGGGCCACTCGACCGAGTCATTGTGTGACTCGACCGAGTGGACCTCTGAAAAAGGTTCTGTCCGGGTTTTACGACCCTACTCGACCGAGTTATTGACCAACTCGACCGAGTACAACGCCACTCGACCGAGTCACTGTGAGACTCGACCGAGTGGAGGTCGTAGAAGCATTCTGTTTCGTGTTATGGACCCTACTCGACCGAGTTATTGACCAACTCGACCGAGTACGTTGCCACTCGACCGAGTCACTGTGAGACTCGACCGAGTGGAGGTCATAGAGACATTCGTCTCGGTTTTTGTGATGTCACTCGATCGAGTGGCGTTGGCACTCGATCGAGTGGCACCTGTACAAATCAGGTTCGTTTGCAATTTTGATACCGACTTCAAAATTGCTTTTGATTTTTGATGATTTGACGAATTGGGCATGAATATCGAGGAATTTATACTCAACTCTGAAATTACGTACTCGTTGTATTCCATATCCGATTATCGAATCGATATGGAATACTTAGAGTGAAAATAAAAAAAGAAATCGCTTTGAGTCGTGTGGACTAGCTATCGAGATATGAGTAGATTTCCTCCGCGTTTGATAATGTCGTAATTCTAATGAATCGAATGACAATTATCTTAGCATCAATAGAAATCGCGTTAGCTAATTCGTATGACTAGATCGTTAGGTTCGACGTCTAATTAGGGAATTAGTATCGAATCTACGAGATTAACACTATGCTAGAATTGAAGGACTTGATTCCCTCGGCTTTTCCAACATCGAAATAAATCCCTAGGGATTGTGATGTCGGATCCGCGTCAACGGGTTTCGACCCTTATTGAAAATTGACTTTAGAAATAGATGAATGCGAGGTTAGCGATGATGCCGACAAAAGTAATGACGAATTATTGTTTAAGTTAACTTATCTCAATAATCAAATAGTCGGGGTACCGGAATAAGCGACCGTCAACGCTGTGTGCAGTACACTTGTATATTCGTGTTTTCTTATTCCAATACCCCTCTTATTCGACACAAATTGATAAGTATTTTAATGTCTTGATATTAATGGTATTAATGATATTAGAGATGCGATAAAATACAAAAAACGACAATAACGACAAAAAACGCGAGGAAGACAAAAAGGGAGAAGAAAAGGGGTTTTTTCACCCTCAACCTACATGTTCTTGTGCTCGGTATGGACTCGTAGTGACGGCTTGCACGGGAGTTTCGAGATACGTAGGGTGAGCTGTGGTGGTTTAGGTTTGCCTTCTAGGTACTAGGGTTAGGGCTTGAGTGTAGTATTAGGGTGTGTTGATTAGGGTAGATTTAGGGTTTTTGTAATTGCAAGAGTTGTCAAAAAGGTTGTGCATGAGGGTGTTTATATAGGCCAAGCCTAAGACCTCGGTTAGGGTTACTCGACCGAGTAACCAGCTGACTCGGTCGAGTGGCCCGTTGTGCCAGCAGTCGGGCACGAAACAGGCCCACTCAATCGAGTGGATGGGGCACTCGATCGAGTGGCCCAGCTGGGTCGCGCGGGTCCATTGCTTTGGACCGTGACTTGGATTTTTTGATGGGTTTGTGTTTGACTTGGACTTTTGATGTTGTGAATGACTGTTTTGTATGCCTCGGAAACGACTTTGACCAGGGTTGACCCAATCGTAAAAAAGTCGGTTTTATTTCCGGTGTCGGTTTTGGCCCAAATTAGTCTTGTCTAACTCGGAACGGTCCGTTGGGCCTGGATTTGAGGTCTATTTTGTGAGATGTGTACTCCATAAGTGCTTTAGCCAATAACTAATGGATTTGAGCCCATATCCGAGCGCGTAGAAACACGTTAGCGTCCGATCATCATCGGTTTTTTTTTTTTGGGAAACTACCATAGACACCTGACAGTCAAAATGCGGGTGTCTACAGAGCCCCCACTCTGACTGAGACTTGGACAAGGCGAAAGTCAGAGTAGCCACCAGGCCAATCGAGGATTGAAACCTGGCGGACTTCCGGTCGGGTCGTTTACACTCGCGTGAAGGGCTCGCCAGCCATAAGCTATAAGTCATACCTGAGCTGATGACGATAACTCCGTGCGGAATTGGACTTGTCGCATAAGTCCTGGGTGCGCTTGTATGTAGGCTCATCCCGTGAAATGCCACCGTTGGCTTCCGCTGGGGAGATATAGTGGGTTGCACGTCCCTGTTTGAGTCGTACCTGTATAAGTCACATAAAATGCATGCAACACGTAGATAGTAAAATGACTCGCGCTGGGGAAAATGATTTTTGAAAATTTTGAAAGTTTGAAAATTTTGAAATTTTGAATTTTGTTTGAAATTTTGACTTCTAAAGAAATTAGGAAAGTTCGGGGTGAATATTTTGTGCTGGTATCGGGACTAGGCTTGTGGCTTGATTCCTGATTGGGATTAGGAAACTCTTGTGATATGGAAAGAAGGCTATAGAGTTAATCCTATAAATACCCCTTCAATGCTCTTGATTTTCTCACAATTCCATCACAATTTACTCCCTTCTTAAAAAGAAAACCTTTTCATCCTTCTCAAGAAACTAGTCATGGGAATTGATAGATTAACCGTGATGCTGCAAGAATGATCCCGACGCTTCAGGGACGCAGATAGGGTAGCGCTTAACCAGACGGGGATAACTCAGTTGTACCCGTTTCGTCAGATGGTGGTTGATCGCTATTTCTTGGATGCATGCTTGGCTTACTGGGATGACATATATCATGTCTTTGCCTTTCCTCGGGGCGAAGTTTGTCCTTTACCTGAGGAGATTGCAGCTATAGGACGACGGAACCCGATACTCCGTCCCGCTGTCCCGTACTCGATCTATGACCCGAGGAGGAAGCTGAGAGAATTTCTGGGGCTCTCCCACAACGAGGTATCCCGCATGATGGAAGGTGATAAAATTTCTCTGATCGACTTGGCTGAGAAATTTATGAATTCTCTTGATGTTCGAGTCAGACCGGCTTACAGCCGTAGGGCTTTTTCTTTCTGTATGCTCCACGTATATGCTTTCGAGGGTCACATGGATTTGTTATCCTGCATGGGAAACACCTGTCTTCTGACCGTAGTAGATTTGATGGAGACTGAACACAGCCCGGCTTGGTTGATCACGGGCGAGATTATCCAAGGATTGGACAGCCGCAAGAGAGACTCATCAATTCGTCTTACCGGGAGCATCCGTTTGCTGCAAGTATGTTACTTTGCACTTTATTTTTTTTTCAAATTCTCGATTTTTCGATTTTTTTATTTTTTTTTTGCGAATTTTTTTACTGCAGGGGGGTACTCGATCGAGTGTCAGGGTGAATCGATCGAGTACCCTCGATAAAACCCTCCTGATCTGTCTTCGGAGGTGCCTACATTCATCCCCGCCCCGGCGACCTCGGGCTCCGCGCGACCCTAAGGACAAGAAGGGAAAGGGCAAGATGTCGGGATATTAGTCTCCTTGTTATTATTTGAATGTTATTATTATTTTTTCTTTTGGGTGTGATTTTTTTGTGTGTGTGTGCCGTTTTTTTTTTTTTGTATTTCCCGAGTTTATCGGCTAAATAAAGACGTATTAAAGAATACCGTTTCCTGTCTTTTCATTTATTGCAATGGTTGTACCCTTTTGAGGGGTTGCCTACGTATCCACGATTAGGGGAATCAAACCAAACGTAGTTCAAAATTTGATTTGATTAATTTGTTTGCAATTTTCGAAATACATCAAGATTATTAATTCGAGATGTGCGACAGTAGAATAATTAATTCTAACTTATTGACTTGTCTATAATTTTTGAAAATTTATAAAAAGACAAATTTTTATAAATTTTTGCAAATGACATTGAGATGGGGTTTATGGGTAGTAGCGCTTCAACTGGTCCAAGTTGGTTGGATTGACAAATTCGTTCCCGTCCAAGTCTGTCAGCATCACCGCTCCTCCTGATAGGACCTTCTTGACTAAGTATGGCCCAGCCCAATTGGGTTTGAATTTACCCCTTGGGTCAACCGGTAGTAAGGCACGAACCGATTTTAGGACCAGATCCTCTTCTTTGATGTTTCTGGGCCTAACCCTTTTGTTGAAAGCCCGTTGGATCCTCTTTTTATATACTTAAATATTATTGAGGGCCCGGGATCGTCGTTCGTCCAGTAAGACTAGCGAAACGTATCGGTCTTGGACCCAATCTGCCTCAGGTACTTGGCTTTCAAGTAAAATTTTAAGGGATGGCACTTCTACCTCGACCGGTTGGACTGCTTCCATTCCATATGTCAGGTAATATGGAGTTGCTCCGGTTGCAGTGCGAATTGAAGTTCGGTATCCCCATAGGGCGAAGGGTATTTTGTCGGGTCAATCCCGATAATTCTCAGCCATCTTTTTAAGTTTGGTGACAATTGTTTTATTGGCCGCTTCTACCGCTCCATTTGTTTGAGGTCGGTAAGGCGAAGATGTATGCCTTTGAATTTTATATTTTGCCAGCAATGCGGCAGTTTCAGCTTGAAAGTGGGTCCCGTGATCGCTAATAAATTCGTGAGGGATCCCATACCGGCATATGATCTTGTTCTGGATAAATTTGGCCACGTGCTTGGCGTTCAAGACACGGTATGACTCGGCTTCAACCCATTTGGTGAAGTAGTCGATGGCCACCAAAATGAAGCAATGACCTCCCGTCCCGGAAGGATGCACATTTCCAATTATGTCTATACCCCATGTTGAAAATGGCCATGGTGATGTCATGGTATATAAGAGGGAAGATGGCATATGCTGTACATTGGCAAAGATCTGACAGTTATGGCAGTGTTTGACATACAACTGACAGTCTGTTTCCATGGTGTTCCAATAATACCCGAGCCTCATGATTTTTCGGGCTAGCATATGGGCGTTCATATGCGGACCGCTTTCACCGTCGTGTACCTCGGTCGTTACCTTTTCGGCCTATATTTTGTCGATGCATAGGAGAAGAGCCCCCTGTGCCGTCTTTTTGTATAATTGCCCGTCCTCCGTGCGAACAACCGTTGCCAAGTAAGTTAGGACTGACTGATACCAAGGTTCTGGGTCGGCTAGTTCGATGTCCTGGATGGCGTGTACATACGCCGGCTCGGACCGTCTTTCGACACAGATTGGCATGTTGTTCAGGTGATCCGGGATGTTCAGTAGAGATGCTAATTTGGACAGTGCATCTGCGAATTGATTCTCTTCCCGGGGCAGATAAATGTATTCTACCTTTTGGAATTGTTTCTCTAGAACCCTTACCTGTGCTTGGTAAGCCACGAGATTGGCGTTCCGAGTTTTCCATTTTTGGAGAGCCTGATTGATGACCAGTGACGAATCACCGTGGACCCGGAGGTTTGTTACCCCTAAGTCAGCGGCGGCTTACAACCCGTGAATGCATGCTTCGTATTCGGCTGCGTTATTGGTCACGTCAAAGTCCAATTTGATGGATAAGGGAGTGTGTTCCCCTCGTGGTGAGATTAGTAGGATCCCGACCCCGAATCCTCAAAAGTTGGATGCTCCATCGAAATACAAATCCCATGTCTCGGTATCGGTATGGAATATGTCTTCATCAGGAAAGGCCCAGGTGTCAGTGTGGTCCTCTTCAGATATCGGGCTATCGGCGAGGAACTCGGCTACTACCCGGCCTTTGATGGCTTTTAGTGGTACAAACTTGAGGTCAAACTCAGATAACATTAAAGTCCATCTGGACATCCTGCCATTGAGGATAGGCTTCTCGAACAGGTACTTGATAGGATCCATTTTGGATAATACATGTACCTCGTGAATAAGCATGTAATGTCGGAGCTTTTTAGTGGCCCAAACCAATGTTAGGCACGTCTTTTCGAGCATTGTGTATTTGCATTCATATTCGAGGAACTTTTTACCGATGTAGTAAATAGCCCGTTCTTCTGAATCGACTGTCTGGGCCAGCATAGCCCCCATGGTTGTCTCAGTCGTTGTTAGATATAACGACAAAGGCAAACCGGGTTGAGATGGCATTAATACCGGCGGAGCAGACAGTATCTCCTTGATTTTATCGAAAGCCGCTTGACATTTGTCGTCCCAGAGTACCCGTTCTCCGATCTTCAGTTTCTTGAAAATGGGCTCACATACCATGGTTAATTTTGAAATGAATCGGCTGATGTATTGGACTTTCCCAAGAAACCCCCGTATTTCTTTTTCGGTCTTGGGTGGTTGCATCTCGGTGATGACTTTGATTTTAGCCGGGTCGACCTCGATGCCGCGTTGGCTAACGATATGGCCCAGCAATTTGCCCGATGTTACCCCGAAGCTGCATTTTTTAGGGTTTAGTCTCATGTTGTATTTGCGCAGTCGGGTAAAGAATTTACTTAGGGCCGTAATGTACCTACTCCGGTCTTTGGACTTAACAATCATGTCGTCCACATAAACCTCCACTTCCTTATGCATCATGTCATGTAATAAAGTAGTGGCGGTCCGCTGATAAGTGGCCCCGGCATTGATGAGCCCAAATGGCAAAACAGTGTAACAGTAAGTACCCCAAGGTGTAATGAAGGTGGTCTTACTCATATCCTCTTCTGCCATTTTAATCGGATTGTATCCGGCATACCCGTCCATGAACGATAGAAGGGCATGATCGGCCGTGTTATCCACCAGTATGTCGATGTGTGGTAACGGAAAATCATCTTTTGGGCTTGCCTTGTTGAGGTCTCGAAAATCCACGCATACTCGCACCTTGCCGTCCTTCTTGGGTACCGGCACGATGTTTGCAACCCAGTCTGGATATTCAGACACTTGTATAAAGCCCGCTTTGAATTGTTTGTCTACTTCTTCTTTGACCTTGAGAGACCATTCGGGCTTCATCCTTCGGAGTTTCTGCTTTACCGGTTTGCACCCATCTTTGATGGGTATTCGGTGCTCTGCTATTTCCCGGTCTATACCCGGCATGTCCTTGTAGGACCATGCAAAATCGTCTTTGAATTCCTGGAGGAGGTCTGTGAATTGTCTTCTCTCCTCTGGATCAAAAGATAGGCCCAACTTAAGCATCTGGGGCTCTAAAGTAGTTCCCACATTGATGGACTCGGTTTCTTCGATTACCGGATCTCGGGACTCCCTTTGTTCGAGCTGCTCGATTAGATGTGGAGATAGAGGTACCTGTTCGTCGGGTTTCTCAATGTCATTGCATATAAAATCTTTGAAATTGAGAAAATTTTGGAAATAAGATAAGTCGTAAGCAGAACGGTTTTCGTTATTATTATTAATGGTAAATTCTGTGAAAAGCTCGAAAAGAGCGGCCATCTGATCGTTGGTCAGTGGCGGGATAGGGAGAGGTCTTGGGACAGGCCCCGAGACCTCAGTGGATAAGGGAAGAGGGGTTGCAGACTCGACTCTAGCACCAGACCCTCTAGACTCGGACTCAGACTCCGACTCAGACTCTGACTCAGACTCGGTATCCGGCATGTCTCCCTCGCCGGTGGTCAGCTTGTAGACCCGTCCTTGACTGTCGGTCCACTTGATGGTCTTCCTCCAGGCTCTTTTTCCTGTGTCTGCACCAACTTCGGTGATTAGCTTAGTTGGGTCGAACCGATCGCTGCGGAGGATCAGATTGACCAAGTCATCTTTTGGAGCGGGGACGGCTTTGTCTTTTCCGAATAAGAGCCCCAGCACGGGCTCGGTGTTGTTTTCCCCCTCCTTGGACTCGGTTTGAACGAGGGCAAATATATCATCGGGGATGAAATTGCATTCCCGAGCCGTTTTGGTCTCGGGATATGTGATTGTGGGTTGGTAGAGGCCCACTTGAATGGCTCCGAAAACTGGAGTGACGAAGTAATCAATTAACTTCGAGCTATAAGGGCTTATGTAAGTACCCTTGAGAATGTCGATGGCCTTGTGAATCCCGGCCCGAACCACGTTTTCTGGGGTTATAGCATTCCCCAATCCGAAATGTGATTCGCCATCATTTAGGACCTCAATGATTTTTCCAGCTGGAAGATACGGCCTCGAGGTGGCTCCCGGTAGGTAGCCTAGGTTCTGTAGCATCGTGTCGATGCTAGTTGTGAAGTAGGGCCTAAAGAGATACTCTTCTTCGATCATGCCCACGAAATCAAATCCTCGTTGGTCAACCCGGTCCGTAGCGTTGCAGCTTGCCACGGTAATTGGAGTAGCCTCTAGTGTGATGATGCCGTCCCGGAGTGGCATCTTGACTTTTCGGTGGAGAGTGGAGGATACGGCCTTGACTGTGTGGATCCAAGGCCTTCCTAATAGTAGGTTAAAGGATGAGGTGACATCAATCACCTGGAACTCCAACTCTTTCTCGATTGGGCCCGTTATTATTGTTAATTTAACGGCCCCGGCCACCGGTTTTGGGCTTCCGTCAAAAGCCTGGATAGTCTGTGCTGTAGGGAGGTAGTCGGCATCGGTGATGCCGAGAGCTTTAGCGGTCCTTAGTGGAAGGACATTCACGGCGGATCCGTCGTCAATAAGGGTCATCGAGAGGTACTTCCCTCGGCAAATGACCGTAATGTATATGGCCAGATTATGATTGGGCCCGAATGATGGAAGATCAGACTCGGAGAAGGTGATGAGTGGGCCTTCTTCCTTGGACTTGCCTTTGAGATAAGGCATAATAGTGGCTACCATTTCAGTAGGGGTAACCTGCGAGTCGACCTTGATTTCATCGAGAGCCTTAGTCAGTGCTTCCCGATGAGCTTGTGAGCTAACCAGTAATTGCCATATGGTTAGATCAGCTCGAACCCTCTTCATTTGTTGGACCAGAGCCGTGTCAGTGCTTGTTTTTTCAGGGGTAGATTACGTCCTGGCAGGTTCAGTGACGGATGTAGGAATAGAACGCCCAGCTGTGGCGAGGTGGTTGGTGGCTAAAGCTTTGGACTTAGCCCTTCGGACCTCTTCAAGGGTGATGGGGACAGCTTCCCCTTTGGTTAAGTACACGTCATCCTCGTCATCGAACCATATCCCGTTGATTTGTGGGATATAGGGGGAGATGAGGTGAGAGCAGTCGATTACCTCACCGGTGAATATTGCGTGGGCACTGAACGGGTTTTCTTTGTTGCTCGGCTTGTCTCCGGGCAACGGAATTTTCCCGCTCTCGATCAGATCTTGGATCAGATGCTTCAGTTTCCAACACTTTTCAGTATCATGTCCATTACCACGATGATACTGGTAGTATGCTTGGGCGTTATAGCTTTTGGGCCTCTTTTCTATTGGAAGCTCGGGCATCGAGCCTATCGGTTGGATCAGACTCTTTGAAGATAGCCTTTGTAAGGCATAAGTATAGGTAGTCCCTATGTCAGTGAATACCCGATTTGGTGTATTCTTTTTGGATGAGGTGTCAAGCTGGTTTACCTCGTCAAAGATGCTGCGAGTTGCAGCTGCGGGTGTGGGCTTGTTCGTAGATGAACTTGCCCCTTGATAGCCTTTGGTAGAGACCTTAGTCAAGCTCTCTAACCTTAGGTCGTCCTCGATCCTGGTACCCATTTCAGTTAGGGTAGCAAAATTGGGGATAACAGCATACCGGAGATGGACCCGGTAGGATGGGAGGAGGTTCTTGACAAAAGCCTCCACTAGGACCCTCTCACTGGGCTTGTCAACCAGTTTTACGCTCCCGGCCCGCCATCGTTGTAGATATTTAGTGAACCCTTCTTTGGGCTCCTGGGCCATCACTTCCAGAGTACGCATTGTAGTCTGGATTTCAGTATTGTCGGCGTAATTCCGAGCGAATTCGGTTGCCACATCGTCCCAAGTTTTGTATTTCTTGGAATCGAGCCTGTAATACCAGGCCTTAGGATGCTTCTCCAGAGAGGAAGGGAATAGGTGGGTAAACATGGTGGACTTTACCCCCTTGACCGCCATAAAGTCTTTGAAAGCCCGGATGTGGTGAACCGGGTCTTCGGTACCCTCAAACATAGGAATTCCCGTAAGATTGAGGTTAGCATGTAGCTCATCATTCAAGGGCGAATAGGAACGAGCAATTTTAGAGTGGATCGAGTTGCTTGTTGATAGATGAACTTGTTCCTCGAATCTGCGAACAACGCTGATGAGCTCAGATATGGGCCCAGTGGTCCCGGACCTGTCAATAGGGGCCGTCTTTTCTACGGCGCTCAAACGGGTGTCTAACGTTGCTTGGCTAGCCTGGATGGAGGTCAGTTGAGTCTCGATCTTGGTTAGGGCATCCTTCAACTCTTCCATTTTGCGTTGATGTCGGGTTGCGGGTGGCCTGTCTGTAAGAACGCCGCGTAATCAGAAGCTAGCCCAAATCCCGGAATAGCAAGTAAATCCCGAACAAGACTAAAAGAGGAAACGACTCGAGAAAAGACACCTAGACGGGTGACTTGTGAAGTGTGGGCCTTCCTTAGGATTCAGCGAGTGGGCCTAGTCCTGTTCGAAGGAAGGTTCACGTGAGACATCCCCAGACTTTTGACTCGATTGTGTTGACGGGCCCTCCTTTGTAGGGGTTTGTCCTACGTAGGTGGGCCTTGCCTTAGTCTAATAAGGCGGACTGGATAATGAAGAAACTCGCGATGTAAGATTGACAGAGTTTCGACGCTAAAGACCTTGACAACTTACGACATGACCCGACACTGCTAAATACGGGACGTCCTAAGAAGAAGAAAGTTTTGAAAATTGATGGTTTTTGGAAAGTCCGAGAGAACTCGGGGAAAGGCCCGATTTTTCGAGAAAATCGAAAAGTGTATCGGGCCTCGGTTTTTGAAAGTTCGAAAACATTTTCGAGTTTTGAATTGGGCAGCATACCGTCTAGAAAATAGGCTATTTTGAGTAAAATCATAAGTCCTAAATTCGGCATGCGGCCCGGGTTTTGAAAATGAATATCTTGAAAAAGATGTAATTTTTGAAAAAGTTGACGGTTTTTGAAAACGACACGGAAACCAAACAGCACGTAGTCACACAAGCATTATAACGACGCCATGTATGCTTTACACTAAGTCTCGGTCGGTCTGAGAGGGTCTATACCAGTGTACATAGTCTAGACGTTGATCGGGACGGACTCTCTAAGTCGAATTGAGCTTAGAACATGCCGCGAAACCCACTCGAATTGACGATGAACACCTTTTGACATATCCATATTGGAGTACATCAATGGTATAGTGGGACGTCGGTCACCAGTACCGGCCCGGGAAAATATGGGTTATGCATGAATCGTAAAACTAAAACGCGTATTGTACTAGCCAAACGATTTCTATTCGAGTCTCACCCTGAGGATGCCGATTGTAAGTCACGCATCAGTTAATCCCCAGTGGAGTCGCCAAATTGTGTACATGACATAGGTCCACCCTGACGCGGCCACGCGCGGGTTTGGGGAGGCGAATGAATCTCCATATGAAAACGGATCGAATGGAAATTTAAATCGAAGTGGAGTCGCCACCGAACTTTGTGGGAGTTCGGGCCCGTTCGAACCCACTCTATGTCGTAGTGGGCCGTGTACAAAATACGGCCCATTTTCGATGTCAGAGTTTATTGGGTTCGTCCCTTAGCATTTGATACCGATACCGTCACTACCGGTTATCGTGTATTGAATGACTCTCGTGCGCCAACGGTTTTGGGCATCCGGAAACCGAGGTTCTGAGTAAGGGGTGAGGGTACGTGTTGGGAAGCCCACGAAGGACACCCAACCCCGCCCGCACTAGCGGCCTCTACTAGGATATCGATTGACTCTCTAATACGCGCGTTAGAAATTCGGTGAGAATGCTTATGCAAGGACTGTTTTCCCTAAGCATGTGAATGAATTGAAAGGGTTTCTATGTCAATTTAATGCAACTAAAATCTAACGTCAAAGTTGAATTTTAGCATGTGGGTTCATTTTAGTACGATAAAATAAACAACCAAAATTGACAAAAGAAACAATAAACGCGTTAGTAACGATATAACGGTTCATGAAATATTGAAAGATATAGAATGATGCAAGTGAGTTAATGCATGGTTTTTAAAAGGGGTTTCACGTGATTGATTAGGCATGTGTTGACTTAAGTCACGAAAAACGATTAACGAGACTCGAATGCTATTGTAGGACTCACGGTTTAACGTGATTAAGGGCCACTCGACCGAGTCATTGTGTGACTCGACCGAGTGGACCTCTGAAAAAGGTTCTGTCCGGGTTTTACGACCCTACTCGACCGAGTTATTGACCAACTCGACCGAGTACAACGCCACTCAACCGAGTCACTGTGAGACTCGACCGAGTGGAGGTCGTAGAAGCATTCTGTTTCGTGTTATGGACCCTACTCGACCGAGTTATTGACCAACTCGACCGAGTACGTTGCCACTCGACCGAGTCACTGTGAGACTCGACCGAGTGGAGGTCATAGAGACATTCTGTCTCGGTTTTTATGATGTCACTCGATCGAGTGGCGTAGGCACTCGGTCGAGTGGCACCTGTACAAATCAGGTTCGTTTGCAATTTTTATACCGACTTCAAAATTGCTTTTGATTTTTGATGATTTGACGAATTGGGCATGAATATCGAGGAATTTATACTCAACTCTGAAATTACGTACTCGTTGTATTCCATATCCGATTATCGAATCGATATGGAATACTTAGAGTGAAAATAAAAAAAGAAATCGCTTTGAGTCGTGTGGACTAGCTATCGCGATATGAGTAGATTTCCTCCGCGTTTGATAATGTCGTAATTCTAATGAATCGAATGACAATTATCTTAGCATCAATAGAAATCGCGTTAGCTAATTTGTATGACTAGATCGTTAGGTTCGACGTCTAATTAGGGAATTAGTATCGAATCTACGAGATTAACACTATGCTAGAATTGAAGGACTTGATTCCCTCGGCTTTTCCGACATCGAAATAAATCCCTATGGATTGTGATGCCGGATCCGCGTCAACGGGTTTCGACCCTTATTGAAAATTGACTTTAGAAATAGATGAATGCGAGGTTAGCGATGATGCCGACAAAAGTAATGACGAATTATTGTTTAAGTTAACTTATCTCAATAATCCAATAGTCGGGGTACCGGAATAAGCGACCGTCAACGCTGTGTGCAGTACACTTGTATATTCGTGTTTTCTTATTCCAATACCCCTCTTATTCGACACAAATTGATAAGTATTTTAATGCCTTGATATTAATGGTATTAATGATATTAGAGATGCGATAAAATAAAAAAACGACAATAACGAGAAAAGACGCGAGGAAGACGAAAAGAGAGAAGAAAAGAGGTTTTTGCACCCTCAACCTACATGTTCTTGTGCTCGGTATGGACTCGTAGTGACGGCATGCACGGGAGTTTCGAGATACGTAGGGTGAGCTGTGGTGATTTAGGTTTGCCTCCTAGGTACTAGGGTTAGGGCTTGAGTGTAGTATTAGGGTGTGTTGATTAGGGTAGAATTAGGGTTTTTGAAATTCCAAGAGTTGTCAAAAAGGTTGTGCATGAGGGTGTTTATATAGGCCAAGCCTAAGACCTCGGTTAGGGTTACTCGACCGAGTAACCAGCTGACTCGGTCGAGTGGCCTGTTGTGCCAGCAGTCGGGCTCGAAACAGGCCCATTCGATCGAGTGGGTCGGGCACTCGATCGAGTGGCCCAGCTGGGTCGCGCGGGTCCATTGCTTTGGACCGTGACTTGGGTTTTTTGATGGGTTTGTGTTTGACTTGGACTTTTGATGTTGTGAATGGCTGTTTTGTATGCCTCGGAAACGACTTTGACCAGGGTTGACCCAATCGTAAAAAAGTCAGTTTTATTTCCGGTGTCGTTTTTGGCCCAAATTAGTCTTGTCTGACTCGGAACGGTCCGCTGGGCCTGGATTTGAGGTCTGTTTTGTGAGATATGTACTCCATAAGTGCTTTAGCCAATAACTAAAGGATTTGAGCCCATATCCGAGCGCGTAGAAACACGTTAGCGTCCGATCATCATCGGTTTTTTTTTGGGAAACTACCATAGACACCTGGCAGTCAAAATGCGGGTGTCTACACCCGTCTCCTCGTCATCACCTGATTGTGACGGTATTTGCTCGAATCAAGGGGAGGATCTATGACTGATAGCCTCTCATACAGCCAAATCTGGAAAAAAAAAAAGGAAAAAAAGAAAAAAAATCGAAAAATCAAAAGTCGAAAAAAAAACGGGAAATCGAAAAAATAAAAAAAAAATCGAGGAAAAAATCAAGAATTCCAAAATACCTGCAATAGACGGGTACTTTCGGTAAGACAAACTGATGAATCCCTCTTACGATTGTCTAAGTCCTGGATAATCTCACTCGTAATCAGCCAAGCCGGACTGTGCTCCGTCTCCATCAAATCAACCACGGTCAAAAGGCGAGCGTTACCCATGCATGACAATAAGTCCATATGAACTTCAAAAGCATAAACGTGAAGCATACAAAAAAGAAAAGGCCCTACGGGTGTGAATTGGTCTCACCCGGACATCATGCGGGTTCATAAATTTCTCGGCCAAATCAATCAAGGAGATATGGCCATCCTCCATCATGCGAGATACCTCATTGTGGGAGAGTCCTAAAAATTCTCGAAGCTTCCTTCTCGGGTCATAAACCGAAAACGGGACAGTAGGCCGGAGTATCGGGTTCCATCCTCCCACAGCAGCAATCTCCTCGGGTAAGAGACAAACTTCTCCCCGGAGAAAGGCAAAGACATGATATGTGTCGTCCCAATAGGACAAACAAGCATCGAGAAAATAGCGATCAACTTGCATCTGACGGAATGGATACAGCTGAGTGATACCCGTCTGATTGAGAGCCACCCTATCCGTGTCCCTAAAGCATCGGGACCATTCTTGCAGCATCACGGTCAATCGATCGATTTCCATGGTTAAAATTCTTGAAAGGAATAGAGAAACTTTTGTTTTGAGAAGGGGTGAATTGTGAGGAAGTTGTGAAGAAAATCAAAGACAAGGGAGGGGTATTTATAGCATTAACTCCGCAACCCTCTTTCCATATCTTCCTTACACAAGAAGATTCCTAATTCTAACGGGATCAACATACAGGCCTCGTCTCGAGATTTCCTAATCTTAGCTCGGGAATTAGTCATCCCGAGTTTTCCTAATTCCAAAAATTTCATAAAAATTTCAAATTTCATAAAATCGTGATATAAAATCGATTATTTTTCCTTAACTCGTTTAGCAATAATTCTTCAAATCTTTTCTTTTTTTCCCGAATATTTGATATCGATTCCATAATCGAACATCGAATATAGCGAATATCACAATTTTAAGTCGAGTATAAAGCATGCCATATTTGTACGCGATTTAATAAAAGTGTCGATTTTCTAAGAAACGCCTCGAGAACAGTCCGCCAAGCGAGTCGCACGAGCCCTATGCGAGTCGCATGGCCACGCAAGTCGCGCACCCTTCGCGCGGGTCGCGTGATACCCTGAAAACCGCAACATAAAAAGCTATTTTTGCCCTATTCTTTAGCGAAACAACGGATTTTTCAGCATATTCTAAATCTCGATAAATATTTTCTTGGCCTCGGTCAACACGTGTCAAGTCCATCACGTGACCTACTTTTTTTTCCCAGAACCCTGCATCATGTTTACATTATTCTATAGCATCCTATACTTTTGCAAACCGTTATTATCGTTATACCGTTACTAACCTGTTTGTTTCCATCTTTGTCGATTTTATTTTCCGTTATTTATTTTATTGTACTAAAATAAATCTCGCATGCTAAATATAACTTTGACGTTAAATTTAGATGAATTAAATCGACTTAGAAACTCATTCAATTTCTCGCATATTTAGGCAAAATATTGTTTGCATAACATTTTCATCGTTCTACTAACGCGCATATTAGAAAGTCAAACGATGTCTTAGTAGAGGCCGCTAAGTGCGGGCGGGGTTGGGTGTCCTTTGTGGGCTTCCCAACACGTACCCTCACCCCTTACTCAGAACCTCGGTTTCCGGATGCCCGAAACCGTTGGCGCACGAGAGTCATTCAATACACGATAACCGGTAGTGATTGTATCGGTATCGCAATGCAAAGGGACGAGCCCATAAACTCTGAAATCGAAGTGGGCCATACTTTGTGTACGGTCCATAGCGATATAGAGTGGGCTCGAATGGGCCCGAACTCCCACAAAGTTCGGTGGCGACTCCTAATTCGACTTAAATTTCAATTCGACCCATCTCATATGGAGATTCATTCGCCTCCCTAAACCCGCGCGTGGGTGCGTCGGGGTGGACCTATGTCATGTCCACATGGTGCCAAGTGGGTAGCAAATGTTTTGTCATTATTCATCAAATGGGTAATACTTGACCCGTTATAACTTTGTGATGGATAATACCCGTTATAAGGGAGACTTGTTGTTGGCTGTGAAGGAGGTAACGAGCATGGCTGCGATTTTGGAGTGTACCAATGATACGGTCAAAATGAAAACATCCACAGTAATAATGTCTTTAAATCTCACATAAAGTTGCAATGATACAAACTACTCCGTAATTACTAAAAGGTTTGTGGTTTTTTATTCGCACAATACATATTCCACAATTTATAATCTTCTTTTTCGCGTACACAATTACAAAACAATAATAATTACAGAGTAATTACAAAAAAAAATCAATAACAATCAAATTTAATCGAAAATTAGTGAGATGCAAGCCTGTAGAATAATGATAACTAATAATTTAGAAATTAGTAGAACAACAATTTTATGAGATTAACTATAACCACGTGATTCTTGACAGTCCAATATCTATTTATTGTATGCGTCTAAAATATTTAATTATATTATCCCAAGATTCCCAACTTCGCATAGTATTTACAACCTCGCACTGTGATTTTATCACTTAGACTAGTTATTTTTCAATTTAATAATATCTATGTTCGATGATTAAGTTGTTTTGTCTCTAGTCAATATTTTAGAAACTCATAAAATATCAACTCTCCGTGATAATATTTGTTCAACTTTAATGGCTAGTTTAGGAAATAGACGATATTAATTATTAAAATTGTTGCGTGTGATGTATTGATGCGCGGGCGTCGCGACCCGTACAATCAAACAATATTTATAACTCCGACTAACCTAACTAGTGTAGTAGTGGTAGGTCGGGATCGATCCACAGGGAGAGGGGTTAAGCCGTATTGGTCAAGTCTAGTGTTCAATCGTGATCGGGATTGAGATGGGGGTTTTGGGTCTAGAGAGGGGTCGAACTAATGCTAGCAAACTACACTACCGAGGCTAGGGACAATAATAGGAAAGGTGTTGGGGAGAGTCGGGATTTGGAAATGGGGTCTTAAAAGTCTCGAGATCGAGTTTTAGTTACAACGTCGAAAAGGGAGAGTGTCACCTTTCGGTTTCTTCACCCAACCTACCTAAACCCGCTTTCGCGACGAAAGAGTAAGTCTCAAATTAAAGTAATTTCTACCCCGAGTTTCCCCATATTGGTAGAGGCGAGTCAAGGTCGGCCTAGTCGCGATTCTAGGTCAACAAAGACACAAAAACCTTAAAATTGATAATCAACAAGTAAACAACTCACCAACATCCCTTGAATCAAGTAATCCAAATCCTCCTCCCTAATTCCCCAACAAGAAAATCTACTCACTAGTCATGGTGATAATCAACAATACACTAACTAAGGATAATCTAACTAAAGCATGCATAAAAACTACACTAACAATTATACTAAGAGAGAAACTAAGAAAGGAGAGAAAAACATAAGCTAACTAATGGAGAGAAGGGAGAGGAGAGAATTTACCAACTATGGAGAAATCTAAGGTGAAAGATGAAAATTAATAATAAAGATTGAATCTTGGGAGAAATATACAAGAATTTGTCACTAATCCATGCATAAATCTTCAATCTTCAATATGAGCAATAACAATCTTCAAGAAATAATACAAGAGTTTTGTCACATAAACTCTTGCAAAACCCTTGAATCTTCAATAATCTTCAACAAAGATGGATACTTGTCTACTAATTACACTAATACTAAGTAGATCTACTAATTGTTTAGAGAATTTTCTAGGAAACTTACTACAAACTACTACTACTATTATGGAGATCTCCTACCCTAAGCTAAGGAGGCACAATTTAGAACATACTACTTCCTCCTCCTTTGGCTCAAAACCCTAGGATAAGTATATATAGAGTTCCTTATGGGTCACACAAGTTTAAGGCCCATAATTCAATCCTTCTTCACTAAGCCTAGACCTTCACCCTTTGCATCTTCATGGGGCAAAACTTCACCCTGCGGTTGACGACATAGGCACCACCGGGTGAAATTTCACCCGGTGAGATTTTCTTCACGAATCGCCATTTTTGGCGTCTTTCTCCATCGGGCGAAATTTCACCCGGTCGTTTCACCCGGTGGGAGCTGCCCACGGAAATCTTCGGGAGTGGAAAATGTCGTCGGGCGAAACTTCGCCCGGTGATGACTCACCGAGTGAAGTTTCACCCGGTGGAGTCTCTCCTCTTTTCCGGTCTCTTTCTTTGTCGATCAATTGGATCACTAGAACTTTCAGTTGTGTGCTTTGCTCTTGGGTCGTATCTCTCTCATGCTCGTAAAAGCTCAAACACGTTTTTGGTCAAAATCCTATCAAAATAGACAGAAAACTACCAAAAACACGTCAAATGCAAAAGAGAGACACTAATGCGAGAACTACGCAAAATACGGCGATAATCACACTCTATTCTCGCAAAACGGAGGAAAAACGGGTCTAAATGGGAGGAAAAACGGTCCAAATTTGGCACACAACATGTATGTAGACGTATATTTAATCAAAAATTTGTTCGTGTCCTTTTTTTATCATTTTATAAAGCAATCAAACAATCCTTACTACTAAGAGGATAACAACAATAATAAGAAGTGTGATGAGGTGTCAATCCTCAAGAGATATTTTCCCTCAAAAACATCATAGCTTCAATTAGGAAACAAATTAATATTAAAATTAAAATCCTATCTTATTATAACTAGTCGCCATACCCGTGCACCGCATGGGTCTATGTTTGTTTTTTATATTTTGTCATAATTGTCATCTTTTCTTTTTAATCTTTGTCCTTAGTTAAGTTGATTGTTTATACTTTGGTGTTTGGATCATTATAGACACATACGACTATGCAATCAAACCTTTTTTTCATTACGATTTGATACGAAAATAAATTTTTTTTGTTTTCTTAATTTTTATACACGAGATTATACAAATAGTGGGATATGTCATCTATTATTGTTCTTGTGCTTATATCTTCTTTATTTTCGGTCTTCTAATTTGTCGATGAGTTTGTTGTTCTTGCTCATTTTTATCCGTATTTTCCTTTGTTGTGCTTACTTTTAATTTACATGTTTCACATTTGTTATATATTTGGCTTGTGTTACATCTGTCCTATTATTTTTCTTAGTTGTGTATGATTTTATGGTTGAGGTGTATGTTGATGGTTGACTTACATTTATTTTATATATTTCTCTTTTCCCCGACCATTATCTGATATATCGACTGGTATCTCTACTTTTTAATATAGGCTGACCTTATTCATGTTCTTATGATTCTCACCACACATTGTTTGGTTTTAGTTAGTAGTTCGTAAATTGCCATTGTTGATTTGTTCCAATTTTTTTCTACCTTCCAATTTCGAACGACATTTTTTCTTGTGGTTGCACGTAATTATTCTTTTGTTCGTGTATTATATTTTGGCACTTCAGCACTCATTCTGAGTTGTACTGTGTTTGACCTTTATGGTGCGTTTAAATAGAGGAATTTGGGATGAAATTGGGTAGCAGAGATTTGAAAGAAGAATAGCACAGTTTCTTTGTTTTGATAGCAAAACATAGATAGAGATATTTGTATTGATAAACAATCGAACACCCAATATGATTAATTGATCGAATACCTGATATGGTTAACCTAGCTAATACTCAAAACCCGATCCAATCCACATCGAATCAAAATTGAACCGAATTAATATAACATCTGATACCCGATCAAGATAACTTTAATTGTTACGTACAAATTCATAGGTATAACAAACATATAAGCCTATTTTTTTGCCTTCCACTTAAGAAAATTATGATCAAAAGTCATCTGAACTAATATTGACCAAACCCGAAGCGTACTTGATTCGAAATAACATATATCGATAAAAGTCGCAAAAATAAATGAACCCAATGTCTTTGCAGTTATTTTATTTTGTTAAACATACATATATTTAAATCCAAACTTCTACAGAATACTACCAATGTTTATAGGTGCATTTATAATTGAAAATTGTTGGATATTACTTTTGGAATGAATAAAATGTTTTATCATAAGTTATAATAGTTGTTGTTTTTATTATGTGTTATAATTAAGATCCTCTGTACGATAAGAATATTGTGTCATCAAGAATTGAGTATTTCTTGTACATAATATAAAATGATTATCAATATTACTAGACTTTGTTTACTAAAAGTAAAGATAACGATAACAACAACGACAATATAATAATTAAAATTATAATACCAATTTTGAATAAAATGGATAAATCTTTTAATATACTTTTGTTTAAAAAAAAATACTTATGTCCATGGTTTAATGAATGTCCGTGGTTTATGACTTTTACTTTTATGGTCTAATTAGATTATGACATGTGGAGTAATTAGGAGGGGGAATTAGGCAAATGATGGATGTGAGATGTTTTGTTTGAGTTTTAATATATTACTAGTGTAAAATCCGTGCCTACGCACGGTTTTTTAGTTAATGTTTGTGTATACAAAGAATTTAGTGAAATTATAAAATTATAATCCTTGTTTCTAAGTCAATATTTTACACTTTTCTTTCTTTTATAATGTTTCCGTCAATAGATAACTTTTTTTTGTTTTGGGTAAACTTTATTATTTCTATTTTATTTTTAATCATAAAACCAATTTTTCTCTCACTACCTTGTCTTTCAGTATAAAGAGAAAAAAAAAGTAATATTCTAATATGATGAACAAAATATAAAATTAGTAATATCTTCTCGCTTTTATTTTGTTTATATATATAGTTTTTTTTAATTTAGATCATATTCGACATTACTATTTTATTTAATCATTATAGTATCTATATTTGAAAAGATTACACATAACTTTCTAGATTTAGTGTTTAGTAGAATATTTCTCGTAAATTAATTTATTTCTAAATTTTAGTGGTTTATAATTAAATAGAGACTTTTTAAATTAGAAAATATTTTAGTAAATTTCGAAATGACTCGTTGACCCTAATATTTTGACCCATGCCCATTTTGTGCAAACTCGAAATGATCTACGGAGTATTAATTTAGGATCAAAATCCAGGTTGACCCGTTTCGATGACATGCCATTAAAAAATTATTTAAAAAATTATTAACTTTAATATTGTAAGTTCCAATTTTTTTAAAAAAATTGTTATATCATTGGGACCAACTTTTTAAATTAAAATTGTAACATATGAGTATGTCGTCCATCTTGTAGTAATTAATTAATCGTAATTGCTAAATCATACCCAGGTTTTACTAGTTCATACCCAAGTTTTCATTATTTTTCCCTTGGCTACCCTTCTTTCATCTCTCACAACCTAATATTTTGCTTCTTTTCCCAACCCTTCAAAAACTAACTCAATTTCTCGACAATTTTACGATTATGGATCATAATTTATTTGTGAGACAAGTTCTTTTATTGTTTATTAATAATTTCACTTTTATATTCGATTAAGCCTAATTTTATTTTTACTGATTAATTTTTTATTCGATTATCTTTAAAACCCTAATTTCTAATCAAGCCCTAATTTCTTATTCAATTTCTAATTAAGCCCTAATTAAATTAAGTCCTAACAAATAATTTGTATTTGAAAAAATAAGTGTGTTGTTTTTATTAATAATTTACTTTTTAATATAGTCATTAAATTGGATGTTATATTATTAATTTTTTTTAGTTAAACCTAATTTATTGGAGAAGAGAGAAAGAGGGAAAAAAGAAAGAGATGATGAATTGATTGAAAAAAATGAGAAGGGTAGTTTGGGAAACGTGAGTATGAAATAGTAAAAAGTTGGGTATGATTTAGTATGTCTGTGGACATGACATAGGTCCACCCCGACGCGGCCACGCGCGGGTTTTGGGGAGGCGAATGAATCTCCATGAGATGGTCAAATGGAAATTTAAATCGAAGTCGGAGTCGCCACCGAATTTTATGGTTATTCGGAACCGTTCGAGCCCACTCTATGTCGTAGTGGGCCGTGTACAAAATACGGCCCATTTCCGATGTCAGAGTTTATTGGGCTCGTCCCTTTTGCATATCGATATAGATGCCGACTGGAGCGGTTAATCGTATATTGAATGACTCTCGTT
This sequence comes from Agrostemma githago, assembly GCA_958450325.1. Taxonomy (NCBI): domain Eukaryota; kingdom Viridiplantae; phylum Streptophyta; class Magnoliopsida; order Caryophyllales; family Caryophyllaceae; genus Agrostemma; species Agrostemma githago. The sequence goes on along the minus strand of OY288239.1, from coordinate 79,871,415 downwards.
GCCAATGGTTTCGGACATCCGGAAACCACGGTTCTGAGTAAGGGGTGAGGGTACGTGTTGGGAAGTTCACTAAGAACACCCAACCCCGCCCGCACATTAGCGGCCTCTACTAGGATATCGAATGACGTTTTAATGCGCGCGTTAGTAATACGATGAATGATTATGCAAACATTGTTTTCTAAGCATGTGAAAAATTGAATGGGTTGCTAGGTTAATTTAATGCATGCAAATCGATTAACGTCAAAGTTGTATTTAGCATGTGAGATTCGTTTTAGTATAATAAAACAAATGAAATAAAAGGATGAATTTGCTACAAAACAAACAAACGAGTTAGTATCGATTTGTGAATAATAATAGCAAGATAAAATATGCGAAATCGAAAAAAATAAATATTAATCGAAATCTGAAAAATATTGTTGAAAAGAACGTTGTTTTGTATAAAAAACGAAGTTCGAAAAATAGTAAAAAAAAACGAAAAGGGCGCGGCATGACAGCCAACCGCGCGACTCGCCCGGGACGCCGGCGGGTCGCGTGGTGGCCTGTTCCGGGTCCGGTTTTCGAAAACTCGAAGTTCGTATTAAATCGCGTATGAATATTGCATGATCCGTACTCGACTTAATATTTTCGATATTCTTTATATTCGATAGTTAACTACGAAATTAATATCAAATACTTGGAATAGTTTTTAGAAAAGATGTAATTTTAGAAATCGATCGAAGAATAAATAATAAAACGAACGAAAAAGTTGAAAAAAAGAAGTCCCGGATTCCAGGCCTGCGCGCGAGTCGCCTGGGCATGGCGCGACTCGCGTGCGGGTCTGTCCGTTTTTGTTCGAAAATTGTTATTTTGAACGAAAAGTAAAAGAAAAAGAATTTTGACAAAAAAGATGTAACGATTTCTGAAATCGTCGAAATCTTAATATAATTCTTTTTCGATACGATATTCGATTATAGAAAAATCGATATCGCATGTTTAAGAATATTCGTTATGAAAATAGTTTTTTGTTAATAACGATATTAGGAAAATAAAAAAAAACAACTCTAGACCCGTAACGAAAACGGACGAAGAGGAGAAAAGGAGAGAAAGGAAGAAATCGGGTTTGATTACACCCTCAACCTACATGCTCTTGTTGACTCGGATCGGGACTCGTCGGAATGTGGCTAGGCACGGGAGTGTCGAGGCAACGTCGGTTGGGTTAGGGTGGTACGGTTAAGACGGGTGAAGGGTGTCGGGTTTCGGACCGGTTTCCTTCGGTTTTTGAACGTGTTATCGGTTTCTCGATGCTAAGGAATTATATGTGTCGGGATGATAGAGAGTTGATGCTGAAAAATCGTGTGTGTGTGTATGAATTGTATGTTTTTCGGTCTTTTTTTATGTCGGATGCAAGGGGCTATTTATAGGAAATTCCCGACCTTGGCTTGGGAGAGTTTGACTACCGCTTAGGATAGGAAACGAGGGAACTTGAGGGAAATAAGGATTCCGCTTTCTTGTGGAGGAAGAAAGGCAAACCGGCTGGTTTTGGGCTGTTTCGGCCGAGTGTTTTACACTCGGTCGGATGCTCGAATCGGTTTTTGAATAGGACTCCTGTTTGAGCTAGAATTACCGCTTGAGTAAGAAGCTGAGGAGAACGAGAATTCCGTTTTCTTGTGAGGGAAGAAAAGAGGAAATGCCGGCTGACTTGTGTACTTGGCCGAGTGGTTGCACTCGGTTGAGTGTCTGAGTCGGTTCTCGGATAGGATTCCTACTCGGGATCGAATTCTACCTTAAACGGAATTGTTTATTATTTTTTGTATGGCTGATTTTGTAGAGTTGGAGTGTGGACTGGACACGTGAGGTGTCACGGTCAGTCCGGAGGTTACGGGAAATATCTTTGACCGGGTTTTGACTCGGTCGCTAAAAGACGGTTTTACCCCTGGTGACGGATTCGACCCAAATTAGTGTTATTTGACTCAAAACGACCCACTGGGCCTGAATTTGAGGTTGGTTTGGTGAGATTTGTACTCCTTAAAATGCCTAAGCCAAATATCCATCATTTCGAGCCCATTTCCGAGTACGTTAAAGCACGTTAGCGTCCGATCATCATCGGGTGTTTGTCGGAAACTATTATAGACACCTGGCGGTCAAATGTGGGTGTCTACAATGTCCCTTAATTAAATTGGGCCTTAAAAGCTGAAATAGAATTGTTTGATGAGAAAAGCCCAGTTTCCATAAATGTGAAAAATATTTGGGCGGAAAAGTTGAAAAGTCATTTTTGTCCATTGATTTTTGTTTTTGTGAATAGGGGATATAGATTACACTATCCACTCTCAATTCAAAGTAAATAATTTAAAACACAAATAGTTTTCCCCCTCCTTCTCCTCTAAAAAAAACCTAGTTTTCTTCCCCATCCAGGAGTTCCATCGATAATTAATCGATGGTAAGTCCCAAAAATTGTTTAATTCTCAATTCCTGCTAATCAAATATTCTTCAATAAAAGTCTCTCTTTTATGAGAGTTGTTTTTTCGTCCTTTATTTCAAGGTTTCTTTCCTTTATTTCGAGGTTTCAGTCCTTTACATTAGTATAGTTCTTAGATTTCAAGAACTATGTGCAAGATCATGAGAGCAGTGGAATTTCTACGTACGGTGATACAATTGAGATCAGATCTCGGTCTACTATTTGTCAAAATAGATAAAGTTCATCAGATCTATAGATTCCTTCGCGAAAGATTGTGTCAATAAACAGCGATATATAGAAGGTTGTGCAGAAGCGCTTTATTCTAATAGTGATCTTTGTCTCAAAGATGTTCTTTATTTATTTTTTACAGATCTGTATTCAGTTCAATTTGACATCGTTTGTAGATGCTGGATGACTTATTATTAATGATATTGATCTTCACTTCAAAAAAAAAAGTAAATAAAATCATATCCTATAATTATAATATCCAAATTCAATTCAAGGTAAATATTTATGTAATCAAAGAAAATGACTGTGATGAGCTATTAAAAAAAATACATAGATATTTATGATAATGTAACAAAATATAAATCTCATAATTATCGAAACTAAGTGTTGAGACCATCTTACCTAAGCTTGGTCCGAGTGTAGACACCCGCATTTTGCCTGCTAGTGTCTATAGCAGCTTCCGACAAACACCCGATTAGGGATGGCAACGGATCCGCAAGATCCGGTCCGCACGGATCGGATATGGATCCTAAATTTTGAGATCCGTTGGATATGGATCCGGATCCGGATCCGCTATTTTTAAACGGATCTGGATCTGGATCTTAATAAGTAAATCCGGATCCGGATCCGCAAATCCGTTTTATCAAAAAATTAACGATAATAAAAAACTTAGAACTCTAATTTATGTTTTTTTGGTTATTTCTAAGACTTTTTTCTTTTAGTTTATTAATCTTTGATTATGAATCTTTATATTCGATTTTATTTGTAAAATTATGAAAATTAATATGGTCGCAAATACGTATAAGTTAAAAATTTGTAGAATTTAAGTAAGAAATTGGATCCGCGGATCTGGATATGGATCTGCATTTTTGGGATCCGTCGGATCCGGATCCGCTACTAGGGGTGCGGATCTGGATATGGATCCGTGCGGATCCTGTCCGGATCTGGTCCGTTGCCATCTCTACACCCGGACGTAAACATGACTTAATACGCTCAATTTTGGACTCGGAATCAATAGTATTTGGCGCGAGCTTTTAGCGAAGTAAAAATCTCACCAAACCGACCTCAAATTCAGGCTCAGTGGGTCGTTTTCAATAAAATAAGACTAATTTGGGTCAAAATCGACACCGAAAATAAAACCGTCTTTTAGCGACCGGGTCAAACCCCGATCAAAGTTGTTTCCGAGACACAAATCAGCCACACAAAGCCCCAAGAGTCTGACTTGAAGTCAAAAACCACAAAATATCAACTCCATTCAAAACCTCTTCTATTTAGGATAGAATTTCTTTCCTGAAATCTATCCAAAAACCGGGTGTTTCCGAGACACAAATCAGCCGCACAAAGCCCTAAGAGTTTGACTCGAAGTCAAAAACCATAAAATATCAACTGCATGCAAAACCTCTTCTATTTAGGATAGAATTTCTTTCCTGAAATCTATCCAAAAATTGGGTACCTTTTCCTATAAATACACTCCATTTGCAACCTTCATTACACACAATTCATAACCCAAAATTTCAGCAATCTTGGGCAATACAATCCCAAATCTTACCTTTAGAAATCCTCTAGGAGTCCCGAGAAAACCGATCCTACAAACAAACACCTTAACTCTTCCTATATCCTCCTTACTCCCGCGCAAACGCCGTTTACTACGAGTTCTTAATCGAGGCCAGAATTAGCATGTAGGTTGAGGGTGTAAATTCAATCCCGACTTCTCCCTTTTCTCTTCCCTTCTCTCGGCCGTCCGTCCGTCTTTTTCGTCATCCGCGTCGTTTTTTTATTCCTTTTCTTCTTTCGTTTCTAATATCGATATTATTATTACTACTATCTAATTAACATTAAAACATCGCGCATACATCAGATTTATAAAACAATCTCGAATCGAATACGTTTAATGTTGAAATTCGCATAAGACCCTTCTAATCCCTTTACGAGTTGTAACAGTGGTGGGCCCTCTCGAGGAGCCCCGCCCTAAACACTCAAGGGCGTGATGGGATCGCGAATATTCCGCGTTAAGCATATTCGATTCCCCTTTTTAAGGTTAGAACGAAACCTGTTGATGCAAATCGAACATCACATAATCTGCAAGGATTAATTACGATGTCGTGACGCGGAGGGAATCGATTTTTGCTCTAATCAAACAAATAAAACGTTATTCTAAAGATGCGATACCGACTCCATAGTCGGACATTATGTCTAATGGAATCAATAAAAAAAGGCCGAAGCAGCCCTCCAGGCGAGTCGCGCGAAGGTCATGCGAGTCGCGCGATTGCCTGAAAATTGCGACACAAAAGAAATTATTTCGACCTAGTTCAATTTAAAACGGCTTATAACATCTTTTCTAAAATTCGCTCTAAATATTGGATATTGGTTCCATAATCAAATATCGAATATGACGAGTATCAAAAGTTAAGTCGAGTATAAATTATACAATATTTCTACGCGATTTAATAAATTATCGATTTAAAGCAAATTCGAGAGCGCACTCTTCGAAACGAACCACTGTTCGTATAAGGGCTCCGTAACCCGATCACTCAATCGAGTCCTACCTATGACTCGATCGAGTGGTCCCCTTTACGCATAAAATGCGGGTTTTGTCTATCGTGTCAGCATCATCGATTTCCCTTTTACGACTTTAGTCGTCATGTCTCAAAGGTTATCACGTGCCTAATTTTTCAAAAAGCATGCCTTGCATTATCCGTTATTATCGCTACTAACTCAATTATTTCTACTTTCGCACCTTTATTTTTGTTGTTTGTTTTATTGTACTAAAACGAACCTCGCATGCTAAAATAACTTTGACGTTAGTTTAGATGCATTAAACGACGTAGTTGAACATAATTCACATGTTTAGTCAAAAAGCATTGTTTGCATAACATTCAACCGTCAAACTAACGCGCGTACACAAAAAACGAATGATATCTAAGTAGAGGCCGCTAAGTGCGGGCAGGGTTGGGTGTTCTTTGTGAACTTCCCAACACGTACCCTCACGTACTCTTTACTCAGAACCATGGTTTCCGGATGTCCGAAACCGTTGGCACACGAGAGTCATTCAATACACGGTAACCGATAATGTCGGTATCGGTATCGCAATGCAAAGGGACGAACCCCATAAACTCTGAAATCGGAATGGGTCGTACTCTGTGCACGGCCCACCAAGATATAGAGTGGGTTCGAATGGGCCCGAACTCCCACAAAGTTCGGTGGCGACTCCTAATTAGATTTAAATTTCAACCCGAGATCCATCTCACATGAGATTCATTCGCCTCCCCAAACCCGCGCGTCGCACGTGGCCGCGTCGGGATGGACCTATGTAATGTCCACACCGAGACACAACTGTAATACGCCAAAAACTAAAAAAAGCATACCGTCATTATACGAGAGTCTCATTAGGGAATTAGTGAGAAAAAAATATGTTCATCAAAAATACATTGAGTAAGATACCTCGATTATATTTATCATCTTTGAAATTTTAAATAATTTTCTTAGATCAAAATGTAAAGATTAAAAATGTGAAAAATCAAGAACTTACTAATTAGATATTTATAAATAATCACTAAATATAAAATTCTAAATTTACCGTGCATTATTGCGCGGGATATATACTAGTTCTATAAAAAATTATGCTAGTCAAAATTTGTCTTGGATCTTCTGAGCAGGCGACACAGCTTATCGTACTTGTTAACTGCTTGCGACGAATTTGATGAAGAGCTTGTAGCGACTTTGTGTCTTGTTCTCTCTAGATCCTTGCTTCAGAAATTTTCCAATTACCTTCAAATGAATGAGAAGGGCTCTATTTGTAGAGTTTTGGTTCTCCTTTGTGGACTTTTGTAGTCACAAGTCCATTCATGAGTTTATTAGTGACATTGACCCAATTCGCCTTATTTTCGGGTTTAATGATCCAAATAACCCATTTGTAACCCGGATCGACCCATATTTTCTTTACTCGGGGCAAAACAATTAAATTGAGCTAAAATTTTGTATTAACTCAGAATAATTAATTAATTTTATTTATTCGGCACTTTAATAAATTTTTAGTGCCTACAATCCTTTTTCTGTCATTTTACAAAGCAATCAAACAATCAGCTAATTAAAAACGGCTAACACCACTTAAAAAATTCTGCTAATTAAATCTGCTAGTTAAAAGTCAATTGATTTTGTTTGTTAAATCTGTTTATGCCAATAGCAATCTGTTGGTTACCAAACATGGTCAAAACCTTTTTTTTGTTGTCTTTTCTATAAAAACGAATAACACTTGAATCCTTATACTCCCTAGGAGTTCTTATGATTTTCCCTATTTTTCTTTTTGAACTGAATTTGATCTTCTTTCTTTTTTCCTTTTTAGACTACCAATATGGGTTCACATTTACCCACTCATTTCACTTCAGGTAGGGACTCGGAGGAAGTACTCCCTCCGTTCCAATGAATTGTTTGCCTTTGATTTTGACACCAAGGGTAAGGGATCCAATGAGGAAGTGACATGTGGAGCAAAACTCATGAGAATGGTCAAATTACATATAAAAAATATTCCTAAAATAGAAAGACAAACAATTCACTGAGACGCCCCGATATGGAATAGGCAAACAATTCATTAGAACAGAGGGAGTAATAAACTACGAGTAATGGATAACTCGGTTACAAAGGGAGAGTAGGCGGGCCCGGGGGCAGATGGAGTAATTTGGGATGGGGGAGAGTGAGTAGTATATATGAGAATCAAAGTTCCGGAATTCCGCATTTGTGAACCCAAATCGCGGATTTCTCTCTCTTGCTTTTCTGAAGCACTAAACCGTTTGTATGTACATACATTATACATACAAGAAGAACACACATCAGCCTAAAATCCATTCAAAAACTGTATTGCCTATTACTCCTACTCAATTGGTCAGTCTTGGCTTCCATCTTTTCCTTGTTAAATTCATTTCTTGAGTATTACTATTTTGTTTTGGTTTAATTTGCGTTTTCCAATTGTTGCCTTTTATTGTTTCATCCAATTCTTTTCATCTGGGTATGTATACTATACTTCATTCATACTTGCGTCTTTCAATTCATTCCGTTTCTCTTTCATTCTTGTATAATCATCGTCATAGGGTTGGATTGGTCCAACAATTTCAGTTTTGTGCAATCAATACCAATTGAATTAGCGGAGAAATGTCGAAATCATTGGGATGGAGTTTCTTAGTTGATGAACTAACTACCCTTGATTTTTCTACTCTAAGTTCAACCCAATTATTCAAACCCATGATTTTAGTCCACCCTATTATCGTAAACCTTGAATTTTTCAACCATATATGCTTTATGTGGCTTGATTGTTCAGTTCAGTTCAGTTATTTGTGTTTATGTTGCTTTCGTCAACCACTTGAATTAATTTGCCTCTTTCTGAATAATGTAATTAATTAAGAGTAGGCTTATTTCCGCGGTTAAGCCAAACTAATTTCTGTGGATACATTATTCTTTCGATAAGAAGATCATTTGGGGCAAAGGCAATGCATCTTGAGTTCCGTTTAATAATGGTTGATTCTGAACCGAATTATTTGGGGGTTTGCTATTTTTGTGAAATAAGTTTAGGTGTGTTGTAGGAGTATAAACTATAAACCTTGCTTTGTGTGGAAGGGAAGGAGAGAGTATTACAGCTGAGTACATTACGTGAATGCCATAACTATAATATTCCTATATCTGCCTAACCTCCCACATTAATTCGTGTTATACTCCAGCTATTAGGAAAATTTGCTTCTACTTGATACTCCGTACTTGGTATGCCCATATGTGATGGTTTCCTACTCTAATTTACAGTAACAATTAGTCTCCCTTGTAATGGGTAACATGTCAAATATTACTCATTTATTAGTTAGATAAGAACGAAACATTGTTTTTAGAGAATAACAGTGTTTTTTTAAATTTAAATAGATAGATACTCCCTGCGTTCATAATCTTTTGCCCCATTTCATCATTATTTGTGAGGAGTATTTCAATGAAACGGGGCAAAAGATAGTGAACGGAGGGAGTACTTAACATTATGACGAAAAATTTCTATCACAAAACAAGAGTTTGTGAATTTATAATGCCTTTCTACAAGGTGTGGTGGATAGTGTAGATAGCAATGTTGGATAAAATGTTATGATTGGACCCCCCCTTCCCTTATGTTTTCTTTTGTCTTGAGGGTGGGACAGTAGTACGGGTGATCATATTATATTTGTGCACATTATTTCATTTCAATGGCTAACTATACAGGGAGTAAGTTATTGTAGATAATATTTTTGTGATTGGCCATCCTGTTGTTCAAAACAATATATTCCACGCTTGTATTCGTATTAAATCCGTATTTCCCTTCCCAAGTTATGATACGTGGCATAATAAATGTTCAGGAGACAAAGAATTGGAATGCGACATGATATGTTCGTTTGAATATTGTTTACAGATCCATCGACAGTTGGGCGGTGCATTATAATTTAGCTCATGATAGCCTTACGTTTGAATATTCTTTGTGGATTAAATGATAACTACCGAGTGGATAATAGTTTACTAGCTGATTAAGTCATGCTTCAACTTTTTTAAAATCTAGGGGTTGTATCCTGTCCAGTTACTCCAATATGTTTTTTTGGCTACATAATTTAATGGTCATCAAGAATAAAATAGATTGTTTGACGGTGCTTAATTTCATGGAAGTTTCTAAGCTTTGATATGGTCCCATGTGTAGAAGCATCCTTTGCAGTTATTTTCAAGCTTATTTTAGGGTTCACTATATTTAGTAAAGAAGGCAACTAGGGTTGACACTTGACTTTACCCATTGGCTATCTTCTGAATAATTGAGTAGATATCAACTTGCATTTTTCTCTTGTGCCTTATTGCTTAAGTTTAAACTCTAACTCTTTTTCATAGTCGCTTTGCTTTCATCAGTCAATGTCGTCTTCTTGATCTGTGCCCTGCTAAAGTTGTCATAGAATGATCTTAACTAAGTTCATTGTGTGTATCTAAATCGTAGTTTTCTCTTCAACAAAGATTGGATTGAGGGTTTCAGACTTTCAGTTGCCCGACATCATCTCAACATAGGCATGAGTCGTATGTCGTACATCTATGTATTACATCTGTTCTCAGGAACTTTTGAGGAATCAGGGTAGTGTTGTATACTTGTATGTTGTATGTTGTATGTTGTATGTTGTATGTTGGACCTTCTCTTCTCTTTACTAAAAAAATTGAGCTCGAGTACTTTGTACTTTTGTAGTTAGTATTTACTCGGGCTAGTTCTCACATTTACGTCTGTTGTGAATCAGTATTTCACCCGTTTGTTTAAGCCTTGGTAAAAGGGAATTCCTTTCCTATTTCTTTACCCAACATGAGATAGACCAGACGTCCACCTTTCCTGTCTGTTGAATAATGGCACCATAGATGGATAATCTATAGTTTCTTTCTTTCTTTATTTTTGTCATCTTGAAAAACATTGACACATACCCTTCGTCATGACAGTGTTACTGCGTAGTTGTGGTGGAAATTTTGCCAATGGATCAATCTCTTCAACATACCGCGAGTTCAAAAGAGTCCAGTCACGAAGACATGGATGAATTAAAATCTGCCGAAGCAACTTGGTCTGATAATAATTCGGGTGGGTTTGATTGCAATATCTGCCTGGACTTGGTTCAGGATCCAGTGGTCACATTTTGCGGTCACCTCTATTGTTGGCCTTGCATTTACAAGTGGCTTCAATCTGATAAAGCTTCTTCCGAAGATCCCAATAAGCAACACCAGTGTCCTATCTGCAAATCCGGTATATCGCAAAATACATTAATACCCCTCTATGCCGGAGTTCAGTCAGGCAAACCGTCTAAATGCACCGACCTCGGCCTAGTGATCCCACAGCGGCCCCCCGGACCTCATTATGGGGCCCACACACAGACAACATCTTCATCCACAGGTTCACATCCTACTCAGCCGCAACTTCAACATCATGGGGGCTACTTGGGCTATTACTCCCCGTCTCCTGCATTTGGTTTTGCGGGGACCACGACATTCCATCCAATGATCGGAATGTTTGGTGAGATGATCCATGCTCGTCTTTCTGGGAATCCACAGGCAGCTGTTTACACATACCCGAGTGCTTATAGCAGTGGTTCCACAGCCAGTAGTAGCGGGAGAGACAGACGGATTGTAATGCAGGCAGAGAAGTCGTTGAGCCGAGTTAGCTTTTTCCTGTTTTGCTGTATTATGTTGTGCCTTCTACTCTTCTGAATTCTGGTATACGAGTAATACACTTCTTACAAACAGCCATTCTGTTACTGTTGGCAGTACAGTCAACTTATTACGGGGGTTATGTGTATAAAGTGTAAAGGGGGTGTGGAACATGTGATTTTACAGTGGTACATAGATTACAAAGCTATGGGTCCTGTATTACCGATATAGAGTAATTCATATACGCTTGTGTAAATAAATACCCAAAACTTGTAAAAATAAATTAGTGAGGGTGATGCCTGAGCCTGAGGGTGACGTGTGGGCGGGTTTTTCATCACTCAAAACTTGCCGAAACACGTTTGTTTTTTTTCTTTCAGCTAACACAAAGTTGAAAGCACCCAGCAATGCACACTTCAGGCAGAGTATTCTTCTTCGCCAAGTCAGTATAGCATTTCTGGAGGTTGATATATTTATTTTACTCTCGACCTGGAGAAAGGGAGTCTAATATTATTAGCAATAAGTAAAGGAAAAAAAGTTGCTGCGTTGATATAGGCCAAAGTTGTGATTTTAAGCTAGGTTGTACGGACACGGGGCACGGCGTTCAAAAATTTATAGGACACGGACACGACAGAAAAAATAAATCAATATACATATTTAAACAAATTTTTTTTGAAGATTTTTACACCTAAATTATAGGTTTGGTTACTTAAACTATCGCAATTATCGTAAAATAACAAAACAAAAATTAAAGTCATATAAATTCAAAGTTAAAATCAAATCTTAAAAAGCTCAAACAATTATACTACTGTAATATAATAATTAATTAATTATTTAGTCTTAGGTAGAACGTTTATATTATCAAGTAACCCCATAAACATATAATATTGTTTTTTTATTAAAGTCCACAAATTCATAAACAACGATAAGTGTGTCCGATGAGTCTCCGAATAGTATGAATCGTGGCCGACACGTCTCAAATTAACATAAAACGTGTCCGACACGTCTCTAAATAAATTAACAAAAAACCGGACACAGTTATTCAGGTGTCCGAGACGTATTGTCGTGTGTCCGACACGACACGACAGTTTGAAGGAGTGTCCGTGCAACCTAGATTTTAAGTACTGAATGTCTTTTGACACAATTTGACTATATGCGTATATATACAAAGTTTAAACCTAATATTTTGAGTTAAATTATGACAGAGTTAAGTAATAGAGGGCGCACAAGCAAATATTGATATTATAAACAAAAAAAAAATAGCATGAATATTATATAAGTACGATTTCCCTCCAATTTTTATTTATTGCCTCATTTCACCAATATATAGGTGGAGTATTTTAATGAAACGGAGCAATAATTAAAAAACGGAGGGAGTATAACTTAATATTTCAAATTTTCAATATTGTACTTTAATTACTTTTTTAATATGCATCCAGCAGATACAAGTTAGAAAAATCGATAAAATAAAAAAGGTAAAAATCCTTGTATGAGAGGTCTCACATACATTAATACTATTGTGAGATGGTTGTATATGAAAATTTGTGTTTATATTTATGGTTGGTGAATTCAAAAAAAATGAAAATCCCAATTGAGCATGTATATATTCCCTCCATTACAAAATAAGATTTGGCGGCAAATATTTGATAGGCTTGACATCCATGGCGCCCAAAAGTAGTTGAAAATTTCAATTGCCGTCATCAAATGACCAGAATACCCCAAGGCGCATTCATGATTCACAAACAAACGGCTCTTTCACAAGCCTACCTACCGTCTTTTTCATACTCTATTAAACTCAACTCTCCCCTCTCCCCTCTCCCCCGCCATATAAAACTCACATACAACTCAGACCTACCTACGCAGTGCTGCTGCATCCCACCACCGTCTCATTCATTTTCTCTCTCTAAAACTTGCTATCTCAATCTCAACATTCAACAATGGCGGACTCCCAGAGCACCTACCTCCTCAACCCATGGATCCTTCATCTTCAGAAACTTGCCCTTGAACTTAAATGCCTTCTTTGGTACTCCACTATCTCCCTTCCCATTTTTAATCATTTTCCTTGGATTTCAAAACTTCGTGTTTTTTTCTTCCGTAGTCTTGTCCAAAGATGTAATCTTTGGAGTTTTAATGGTTCATTTGTTCTTGTACATACGCAGCTTGAATTTGTACGATAAGCCCATGTTGTTACCATGTAACCATATTTTCTGCAGGTATGTATAATGTTTATACTCAATTCTTTTACTAATACTTAGTCTCGTTACATTATTATAACATGTCAAATACAGATCGAGTATTAATCTTTTAATTAAAAAATCAAACTTCCTTGTTCCCAAGCAAGCTTATTGTTTTTGTCACTTTTTTTAATCTAAATAGATGGTGTAATATTCGACTCGTCGTACTATAATGTATATTTCCATGAAAAATTTATTTATCCATCGTAGAATATCGTTGTACAGATCTGATGTGATTGTATGATTTCCCTTTTCAGATGTTGTATACCCTCTGCTAAACTATGTGGCTCAGGCTCACAGTGTCCACTCTGTAAACACTCCTTTGTTCCACAAGGTAGTTTCATTTTACTCATTTCATATCAATTTAATCTTCCAATACCCCAAACCCTTTAGTTTCGTGTCTATTCTCATTTATATTTCTGAAATGGGGTTGAGTTGATTACTTAAAATGCAGATTTGAGGGAAGCTCCTTATATGAGAAACTTGGTGAATATTTTCACAAGCTTGGATTCTTCTTTCTCTATGCATATGCTTAACTCAGGTCCAATACATCCCCCTTTCATAATTTTGTAGCAACTGTTTTCCATTCCTCGAATTTTAACATTTTGTATGTGCAGAAGTAAGAAATGGGGGCTCTGTACAGTGCCATATTCCTGCCCAAAGAAGCTCCAAGGAACCTATTCATTCGACACCTTCTCCCGGGAACTCAACCAGTGGAGCCGCTTCCGTTGAGACAATGCTACAGAGGTGTTGTAGCTCTGCAAATCCTCCTTTAAGACCCGGGATTTTCGAGCACAATTATCCAAGTAATGTGAATGTCGGTATGAATCAGGAGGAGCTGTCCCCGGATAGCCCTCCTTCCTCTGGTGCCAGCAAAGGTGTTGAAATGGACATCCGTGATCAAGTACGAATAATCTAACCCTCTCATTCTTTGCCCTTTCACTTTCTACTGCTTGGTAACTTATATAGCTTAAAATAGGTGCTTAAAGATATATACTTTGGCTTCTGCTTGACTGCAAGTACATGAATGCATATACGTAAAATGCTGTTTGCTGATATATCTGAGTTCTTTAGACATCTTATGAGAAGAGTGGTGCAAGCATCATGTTTTTTTTCCTGTATTCTCATCCTGATGTTTACTAGTATGACCGAATCACAGTGTTTAGAGTATTAAGATATCTGCAAGTAATATGGCGCAACAAATTGTTTTGGTCAGCATGTCATCTCCACATTTGTTCCGTAATAAGATTTCATATAAGTAACATTGTTGCTAGAAGCGAAAGCGCACAAACCTGAGTCATGGAATTGTTTGTTAGATAAATTGTTCATCATTCTATATTTTACACCCTCCATGTCTCAGCACTGATGTTCCTTGTGTATTTTTCTTACAGACTGCAGGAACCTGTCCGTCAAAAAAATCCTTAAAAAGAGAAGTTGATAACGCAGCAACACAAGGGACATGTCAACCTTCTGATACATTTTGCAAGAAGCAAAAGCAGACAAACCTGAATCAGGTGGAATTTCCTCAGTGTCCTTCCCCATCGACGATTTTGAACCAGCAAACATCTGTATCAACTGGTTCTGCAACTGCTAAGACTGAATGTGCACTTAACTTCATATGTGCATTCTGCAAGACATGGAAGGTTACACAGGTGTGTGATTCATCTCTCTGAATACTGTACAGACTTACAGTATTTGTTTTTTTTCCTTCAGTACTCGGCTGTTACTATTCTTTCAGCATATTGTCATTTTGGCACAGTTCATGTAATCGTACCTCCATTGTTTCTCATGCAGGGTAGTGGCCAAATGCACCATTTTGCTAATGGTACACAAGTTTTTGGGAATGATGCAGCTCGTTCTAATGTCACACATTTGCACCAAGCTTGCATTGAATGGTTTGTCATTTATCTATGCTGTGCTGTGTAGTTATAATGTACGGCATATTTAACACTAGCGAACATTCTTTTGGTTAACTTCTCAAGTATGCTTGATTATACTCTAGGGGAGTTGTGAATTCACGGAAATCAATTCACACAGCAGATTTTACAGATAAAACCATGACATAATCATGTCTATTAAACTGCAGGACCCCTCAAATTTATTATGAGAATGACACTACCATAAGGAATGTGGAGAAAGAGCTAGCAAGGGCCGAAAAACTCAAGTGCACTTGTTGTGGGCTTAAGGGAGCTGCACTTGGTTGCTTTGCAAAATCTTGCCGTAGAACGTACCATGCTCCATGTGCATATGAGGTTCAAGGATGCAGATGGGATGCAGTAAGCTACTTGCCTCACTAGATATCAATTTTGAATTTTTGTACTCGTACTAGACTAGAAATTCTTTTGACATGAAGCTGGAGGAAGTTGTTTACACATGACTTTGATTTTGCAGGAGAATTTCCTGATGCTTTGTCCTTCTCATTCTTCACTAAAGTTTCCAAATGAAAAATCCAAAAAGTCTTCAGCCAAAAAGGCCTTGACAGTTAAAATGTACTTTCATCTTTCTTCCTGATGTGTACTTGTTCCTTTTTCCTTCAACATTTGAGCTCAGGAGTTAGTTCTGTCCAGCCATATGACTGTATGACCCAGCAACGACATTCTCTAACAATTTTGACACTGATTTCTCAGATATGATGAGCTGATGAACACGGTATTAAGTGAGCCTAATTCCTGGAAGTCTTCTTCTACCGTGACTCAAAATTGGATTTTTTGTGCATCATCTCTGTCAGCTGATGAAAAGGTTTGTTTCTTCAAACCCGTCTTTACATTATATTTTGTATGACTATCCATTTCACTGTAATCATCCAATACATGGATCAGAGGAATTCTAATTCCTGTCTTTGAGTTTACCTGACAAATTTTCATTTCTGCCAGCATTTTCCTTCTGCATTTTTTTGGGTGAGTTTGCATCATAATTTAAATGTTGAATCTTGTTACAAGCAGTCAATGCTGGTCAAGTTTGCGAACATGTGTGGTGCATCTGTGACAAAGAACTGGACTCCAGAGGTGACTCATGTGATAGCAGCAACAGATGCAAATGGAGCCTGCAGTAGGACATTGAAAGTTCTAATGGCTATCCTTGAAGGAAGATGGATACTTAAAACTGACTGTAAGCTCCTATTTTAGTATTTTTCCTATTCATCTAACAGTCTGATTTACCCTTACTTTGCCTAACTGGGTACATGGTTTGCTTGTGCTAGGGGTTCGAGCATGCATGGAACAAAAATGTCCAGTCGATGAAGAACTTTACGAGATTAACCTTGATAATCATGGCTGTCGTGATGGCCCCAGAACGGGCAGATTGAGGGCTCTGAATAGTGTTAGTTCTCTTCTCTCCATGGCTTTTTGTCATTGTCCAATTTTAAAACTGATTTTTCCACCCTGGTCCTTTCGGTTGAAGTGAGCCTATACTGAAGTGGGTTTAACTGAAGTGAACTAATGCAATGCTATCTTTCTGACTGTATTATCTATCTGTTTCCCATTATTATATCTGAAATGGCATCAATTGAAGTGGGAATGCAAAATGTATTGCAGGCAGCAAAGCTTTTCAGTGGCATGAAATTTTACTTCAATGGGGAGTTTTTGGAGAAGTACCAATGTGATCTGGAAGATCTCATTATAGCTGGAGGAGGAACCATCCTTGAAACAAAACAACACCTGCAACAACAATGTAGTAGTATTAACGGGGAGTTGATGATACCTGGAACGACAGTAGTTGTTTACAATGATGATGCAGTAACAGGCAAAGGAGACGAGTCTAGTGTGTTACAGCGACAAGTTGATGCAGAAATAGTGGCTGCTCAAAGTGGCTCCCAAGTCATACCTCATACATGGCTGTTGGGATCCATTGCCTCAAACAGGCTGCAACCTTATGCCTGATCCTGATAATAGAAGCAAACTGCATTTGTATGATGATATGATGAGCTTGGAGGATTCTGTGAAATGTATTATACTGGAGTACTATATAGGTTGGCACGCCACTTAGCATTGATGTACACCGTCTAATCGTCTATCCATATCATATGAAATTATGAATGACTTGAATAAAGGGACTGAAGTATTTGCCACACTTGTAAGACATTTTCATGCCTTTTTTTTGCTTTTATACAAAGGCGAAACTAGGACTTTTGTTTGATACAGCGACATTAATGTACTAGACATTTAAATTGATGTTTTACAGATGTCGATAGCAGTGTAGTATTTTATATATAATATTCCCTCCGTCCCATTCCCTTAGAGATCTTAAATCATAATGATATTTTAGGCCATTTTTTAACATATGAAAGCTCCTCGAGGCAAGCTTGTAATGCCAACATTAGCGTCAAACAATAGGTACTAAAAGTGTCGAGAATAGAAAAAGGGATCCGAGTTTAGGCTTACAAGAGGTTCAATCCGTAAAATCGTGACTCTGTGAAAGTTATAATCTAGGAATCATAGCAAACCAAGCTAAACAAACTACGGAGTAGTTGTCTCCAGTGATGCAAAAACACTTTCACACAACATTACAGCACAAACTAACTATTTCGTGTAGAATAAAAGCTACAAGTTGGTCGAATAAGTCCTACGCAACTCAATATCTTCCAACTGTGCCTCACTCATAAAAACAGAACCATGTACTCCATGTGAAGATAGATTTTCTTCATCGAGACCACTTTGCTGAATCAAGCTCCTGAATTTAAGTAATTCCTCAGAATCACCCTTCATTTTCAAGTAATCCAGACACGTAGCAAAATCAGACTTGTCATTGTAGGGTTTCCATGTCGAATAATTAAGTTTGAAGGCTTTCTCAACTGTTTTAACCACATCTTCCATTCGGTCATGAATCATGTAACCACGTAAAAGTGAATATAATGTACTTCTTTGAGGCTCAATACCCAATATGTTCCTGATCTTATTGATCAACTCCTCTGCCCTTTCAAATTCACCTCTGTTCCCATAAGCTTGAACAAGAGGATTAACGACCCGCATTTCCATGGATGTCTTACCAGCTGAAGACTCCACCCACTCATCTATCATCTCCTCGGCCGCTTCAAATTCCTCTAATCTGACAAGCGAGCTAACCATGATATAATACCCCTTATTGTCCACACTCCATGAACTCTTGTAAATATCCCATAAGCGAAAAACCTCCTTTTTTACTTTTGCACGGGAATATAAAGTAATGAAGCACCGTAACAAATCCTTAATGTGTTTACGGTCACCAAAGCCAGCCAGACGCTCAGCCAACCTCAACACTGTAACAGACTTTTCTACAAAACCAGCATTCATGTAACCACTAGCACAAGTAATATAATCAGTGGCTGTCATGGTGTGCATTGGATCTGCTTCCATTTTCATAAGCACCATGTCCATTTCCTCCACTTTGCCACTCGTTGAGTATGCAGCCAGTTGAATACGGTAGGTCCATGAATCTGGAATAAAGCCCTTCTTTTCCATCTCTTCCAATAACGGTTCGACTTTATCATACAATTCCAACCCTAGATACAGCTTAAGCATGAAATTATAAGGGTATCTACTCTCAGCAAAATCAGATCTCTTCATTTTGTCCATAAGAATCTCAGCTTTTTTCAAACATTTTGCCTCCGCATAACATTTTAAAAGAGTCGAACAAATCCTAGGAGACCTCAGAGTGGATGAAAGGTCATGAAAGTACTTTTCCGCTTGGCCAAGCCCACGAACAGTGGACATTAACTCCATGTGGATTGCTCGATCTCTTGTCAGCAAACTGGAGGAGTGCCTCTCACTCATCCACTCAGATATCTGTCACATACTAGAGAAATTGTACATCAATATCATTTCAACACTGTTTGGAGATGTTCAGCTCACGCACAGCAGGAGCAGCACTGGAATTAATACGACAAATTCAGAAATGAGAGGAAACCATAGTAACAGCTACTGTCGTAGTGTCGTGTATCACAGAAACAGAAAGCTTCAACTTAATACTTAATACTCTTACTTACACAACAATAACATTACCCCTAGTGCCCATGCTCCATGCCTATGTCTGATGTATGAAGTCTTACACTCTTACCCCATGTTAGTAACATGAATTAAAGACAAAAACAGAATGCATAGAAAAACAAAAAGCCTGTCAACCACATTCACATATTATTTGACTCGCGTAATCTCAGACATATCCGTCCCGTAGCAAGGGAGAGCAACTGCATAAACAGCCGGTGGGGTAAATGGGGTGGGGATGCACACTTATAAAAAAGAGAAGTAAACCTGAAAAGCGTGAGAGAGGCGTTTGAGGGAGGAAAAGCGGGCGATGAGGGAACAGAGTTCATCACGGGAAACATGATGACCTTCTTCAACCCATTGATTCAGAATTGGGACAATGGAATCAGAGGGAATCCTATTGGATGAAAGACGCTGGTATAAAGGAAGAGGAGCCCTTTGATTTGTACTATAAGATGAAGAAGAAGAAGAAGAAGAAGAAGAAGAAGAAGAGGCATAAACCCTACTATTAGTGAGATGCTTGATGATGGTGTGATGCCATGGATGCTGCTGCAGTCTCCCTACCTTTGATGCTATCATCGTTTCAAACTTAATCGTCTACATCACCACATTTCTCATTTGTGTTGGGAAGAAAAAGAACCAATTTTAGTTTATATTTCAAAACAAGGGAGGCGGGGTGACCGCTAAACGGGTCGGATTTGCATCCGATGAAAATTGGGTTAATTTCAAGTTGGATTGTCTTCTTTCTTTATTTTTTGTTTCAAGTTTTTTAAAGGAAACATTAGGGTTTGTTCAGGTGATGGTGAGTCAACTCGAATTTTCAATTCAGATGACGAGTCGAGTTTGAGGTTATTCAAGTCGGTCATTCTCGATTTAAATTTAAATGTTTATACAAACCAGTGTCCCTAAAAATGTACGAGTATTGATGACCACTCGATCCAAAATAATTTGACCCAATACCTGACTGGAGACCGTTTGTCGTGTCAAATTAACAACTCCTATGAGTTATGACCTTTTTTAACCCAAAAAAAAAAAAAAATATAAAAGGGAGCAGATAATACTCCGGGGTTATCGTTTCCAATTTTACTCCTGTGAGGAACACTTGGGATAATGTGAATGTCCTCCTCCTCCTCCTCCTCAATTTGAAATCATAAGAAAGTTGATTGATATATAATATAATGGCACTCAACCTTGTTTCAATTTCTACGATCAACCCACGTTTTGGTTTAGCAAGTCATCCTATTTGTTGTCATTTTGAGCACCAATATTATGAACCCAGAAAATTCCAGGAGCTGAAGCTTCCTACATGCCCCTCTTCCAGACCCCAATCTTCCATCTTTCGTTCTACAGCACTTGGCTCAGTAAGTTTCTCTCTTGTGCTATATTTGTATGACAAAGTAGTACGTAGTTATCTTGATAGTTTTATGTGAATTGTAAAAGGGTTAACCAATGGAGTTTGCTTAATAAGTCATGTGAACGTATTTGGGATTGGTTACAGACAATGGCGGATTGAGTCAGAATTTGAGGTGAATGGGTAATGTGGTAGTGTAACTTGGATTGGATAGAGAGGAGAAAAATTTGACTGAAAGCGCTTCAGGTCTTCCCTGTTAGCCTCCTCCTTCCTGTGTAGCCGGCTTCTTTATTAATTGCTTGTGTTAAAAGGACGGAGGTATTGTGGATAGCCCTTCCTTCTATTGTTTGCTGCTTCGGTTGACCAGAAAAAGGTGTGACATAGCTTGGATACTGTCAGTGAAACGAATATCCAAGAAGATTACAAACATTTGAAATTGTATCCTTGCCACATTATCTCTTTTAAATTTTGGGTTTGGGGAGTTTTGGTTGTGTGGATTAGTAGTAGGTTGACAATTCGGGCTTTACCTTGCAGGATGTTAGTGAAGACACCGATGACATGTACGATGATATGTTCGAAAAGTATGGAAAAGTAGTATTTACAAGAACGGATCAAAAACCAACTACTGCTGAAGTTGATGATGATGCTGAGAGCTTGTCATGTAAGTAATAAGTAGTACTCCGTATGTATCAATCAATTACTTGATCTAGTTTATTTATTGTTTAGGTCTCTTATTCTCAGCCATGTGGTAGGTTTTCTGAATGATGCTAATAAAAGTTAGCTACTTTGCATCTCCCCACATCACTGCGTGCGTTATCTCTAAGAGAGGCACAAAGACAGCAGTCAGCAAGCATTTCGCTGTGCCTGAAATGGCCACCTAGATTGGTTTGTATTTGCCCTCTCGGAAATCTTACTTTTAGTTATAAAAGAGACGGAGAATGATAGTTTCTCGCCTTCTCAGATATTAAAGTTTGGTATGGGTATAAGTTCAACCATTAGGTTATGTCTCCACTGGCTATATCCATCGTTATTTTTTGATAGTGGCGTATATCTTAAACATATCTACTAGTTGGGAATCTTGGGATGCATATATATGATTGTACTCTAGTGAAGTGGCTTGCCAAAACGTCTCAGTGGACCTACAAGATAATTTGCATTTTGCTAGGCACCTTACTTTGCAATTTCCAAATAAATTTCCTAGTTCTTCCTTCACGCCCTTGCTTTTGGAACATTGTCCCTAGATATTCATCTCTCCATTTGTCGGGAAACCAGTAAACAAAATACTGGTCTCATACCGGGCATTGGCTGATTATTTCCGAGTGGAACAGTGGATGTGTCCTGCCTCCTTAGTTAACTCTCTCTAACTGAATTTGTGGCCTTGGGTAAGTTGGGTTCTATTAAGCATAGGAAGTTGCTCGGAAATCTGCTAGTTTTCTGTTTCCTGGCAAACTGGAATGAGCAGAATTATTCACGGATATTCTCTTTGCAAATCATTCTCTTGAGTGGGGGAATCATGGCTTTTTGAGAGCAGAAATCAGTGGATTTTTCAGAAAAGGATGAGGGTTGAGCTGGTTATTCACACATTAACTTCCTGATGTCTGTATGTACAAATGCTGTGCTAGCCTATCTGAATGTTTTGCTTCCAATCTTGTAGCAAATTAGGAATTACAAACATGTGTTGTTTGTTTTCTTCTAGGAAGCAGGAAGGGTGTATACTGTATGTCCAATTTTTTTGCGCTTTATTATAGATGAACACAGTAACCCTAACTTCTTTTAAGAAGAAAGAAATTAGCATTTGACAGTGAAAAGGTTATCATACCAGGTTGTTTGAGTTAGTGTTTGACACTTTGACCTTATGAGTGAGAAGAATGCTAGATTATCCAAATCAATGTCATTGAGAAAGCTATTAGATGGTCTGCTGCTGTAAACCTAATAAAGCGTTGCAGTAAACTTCTCTACTGGATGCTTGCTTGTTAGCAAGAGTGATTCTAACTGAACCTGATCTTATTTTTTCTCTTTTAAAATTCTGTTTCATCATGGCTGATGGTTGTGGCTTACTGTCAAAGCTTAATTCATGCTTCTCATATTTTGATGAAACACCTGGAGTGACATTGCTGATATTTCTGTAATTATAAGCGAAATAACTCCCTGTATGAAAAGGGATGAATCAGTAAATAATTATTCAGCTCTTGAAATGTAGAAATACAAATAACTTCCTGTTCAATGCTTGATCGTACTATGATTTCTCACATTTTAGGTTCGTAATAGCTTCTCCTTTTATTGGGTTGGATGTCACACTGTCACCAAACCTTTGTATGTAAGCGTACCTTGAATTCTTGAGTTTGCTTCTATTACTGAAAAACCATCTCTTATGCCCTTCAGGCTTCAGCATAATTGGACCATCGTTAACATTTTCTGACCCTCTTCTGACTCTCTTCTGACTCTATTGATGCTTTATCAACTACTAGTAGCTGATATTTCTTTGTAATGTAATTAGTTGCTTATTCATGCATTCACTAACTGCCTGTGAACCAGAGCAGTTGCTGTGGCGATGGCCAAGGTTGCAAACGACGTAAAGGCGGAGGATATCAAAGTTCTATTTGTGAAACCTCTTGTCTACTGGACTAGATTTTTCATCATTGCAACTGCATTTTCTCGTCCGCAACTTGATGCAATCAGGTATTCAATAATAACTAACTTACTTTTGGGCTGCTTCATCCATACCTTGCTCAATGGTGTACCAAATCATTATGATTCAAATTGTTGTAACCT
Source organism: Agrostemma githago (assembly GCA_958450325.1). Taxonomy (NCBI): domain Eukaryota; kingdom Viridiplantae; phylum Streptophyta; class Magnoliopsida; order Caryophyllales; family Caryophyllaceae; genus Agrostemma; species Agrostemma githago. The sequence continues at coordinate 79,848,285 of OY288239.1, read as the reverse complement.
CTATTATTGCAGGACGAAGATGGCAGATCTGGCTGAAGAGAAGTTCGGCAAAGTTCCCAATGGCGACTCAAAACCCAACTCTTGGACACTACTAGATTTTGGTAAGTGAAGAGACTATGTTCTACTCGATCGGGTCGGGGTTCTTTAAGGAATCACTTACTGTAAGGTACTGGTACATCATTTTAGTTCACCTGGTCACTCCCAAATAATTATCTCCTCCTGATGTCTTCTAACAGGTGATGTTGTTGTCCACTTATTTCTTCCCCCACAAAGAGCTTTTTACAACCTAGAGGAGTTCTATGGTAATGCTACTCCCATCGAGCTGCCTTTTGAGGACGAAAAACCATTTCGACGGTGAAAACCCCGCTTCCACGCTATGAAGTTAAAAAAGCCCCATGACAGAACCACTTGGCTGATGATGTCATCCATGAAATGTATCTCCGGTGGGTTATTCAGGCAGGTAGGTTTCACCGTTCATTGGTGCTGCGAGGTGGTTCTCGTTGGAGATCAAAGCAGCTATTATGACGTGTTGTGTAGGGGTTGGATATCGTGTCCTAGGATCTTAGCTTAGTACGCATAATGTTTGATGATAACAACATTGTATATCTATCTCTTTATTCAACTTAATTTTGATTTCCTTTTATTACATAAACAATTTAGTGGAGTAAAAGTTAAACATGCCTTCACCGACACGGTTGACTTTTTTTGGTTTTTCTAAGTTGTACCCTCCTATTTTTCTGTTTTCTACCGTGTATCTTTCTATTTTCAAAATCCTCACTAATATGTTTATCGTTGATTAACTTTATAAAACGTAACCAGTTTTGACGACCTTGACTTGTATTTTCTCCATTTTTCCAAACTTTTCCTCTATTTCATTGATTTTCCCCATTTTCTTTCATTTTCTACATCAACTTCTAGTTCTTTTTTACTTATTGATTTTCGTCCACTTTCTCCCCGCCTTATTCTTTAGCTTAAAAAATAATGCTACTCCGTATTTTGCTGTTTTCTAACGAAATTAATTTAATCACGTTAACAAATTAAGGGTTAATGTTGTACTTAAAATAAAGAGCGAAAGAATTAGGATAAAATGAAGAAAAAAAATATAAATTATGCATGCAAAATTAGAATTAGAGAAAACATAGGAGACGGAGATGAAAATTAATTAAGGTTTTTGAGTAGAATAATTGTAATTAGGTCACGTTTAATTAAATCAACTATAGGGTGTAAGTGAAGGTTTAGAAAATCGAAAGAATATATGGTAAAAAACGGAAAAATGAGAATTTTTTTTCTTTACATTGCTTTATCATTTTGTATGTAAATTAGTAAGGAGTAATATTTAATGTTATGATGAATATGTGACTTACAAGTTACCAATAACACCAACGGATGGATCATTTATGGTTCTACCACTAGGAGAAACCAGAGAGCAAGTGATTAGGAGGTAGCCAAGGTACCTAGGTAGTACGGAGTACTAGCCAGTAGGGTACGTGTAAATTCAGAAAGTCTTTAGTTACTACTAGTACTGAGAATTGGCCTCCTGTCCAACTCGTGAGAGCATGTTCTTCATACAACTGTGTTAACCCATATACCCATCTGTCGTCGGAGTGTATGTATATCAGATTTGACTTTAATAACCAACTTATTTAATCACTTGGTGATATATAGGTCTAGAAAAAACAACAAATTGGTTACAGAGATATTTGTCCGAAACATATAACAGGTAATTAAGATAGATATTTCATCCGTTCAAATTTAAATGATACGTTTATTTTTTCACATTTACCGAGAGGTGTTTTACGCTATCATCAATATCTTTCATTTTAGGTTAACAAAGATTATAAAAATTTGATAATTCTTAATCTACTACTGATCATACAACGAATTAAACAAGATCGTACGTAACTATATTTTCTCTTATAAATTATCGAAAATATTAACGATTCTCTTGAGCTGTGAATACTGTCCAAAAGAGAAGCGTACCCTTTGGATTTGAAGGGAGAAACAATTAAATATGAAGGATAACACAAAAGTAAAGTTTATGAGGAGTAGGAAAACATACAATTGTCCTACACAAGTGGTACTTATTTGATCCATTTTAATCTTACGATGAATATATCAGTTTTAAGAGAGATCAAGTGAAAAAACAATAGGCAAGTACGTGTTGGTAGGGCTATATTATTGTTTCATGCATGTTTAATTTAACGACGTACGTACCTTCATATTATTATTTGTTGCAAATTGTGGACGGCTCAATTCAATTAGGTCACAACTCACACGGAGTATATGACTACTTGCATGTTATGAAAGATAAAAAAGATGAATCAATCAAAATTGAAAAGTCAAGCAAAGAATCTCAATTATTTTGCTCTAAATAAAGAAAAGAATCGTAATGATAATGATTTTTTGCGCTGCTCCCCTAAAGAAAGTACAGATTGGACATTAACCTTGCATGTGCTTGTAATGCTGTTCTTAATCTTCTTTATTCAACCATATACTCATGCAATAATGTGATTATATGCATCACCACGCATATTAGTCTAATCTTTAAATGTATCCAAATTGTTTGTCTTTGTGTTAAGATGGAGTATTGTGTACAATAGGTATCACGTTCGAATCCTCCCCATGTTTAAGACTTCTATTATAATATATACGATTATTAAGCATAATGTGAAGATATTTTAGTCCAATAATCTACTCCGTATTACATAAGGATGGAAGTAGTAAACGGAAGGTACGTAGAATTATACGAGAGCTGACCGTTTGCGCCTTTGCGGGCTTGTGTTGGACATGGGTCGGGTCTAACCTATAAAAATGTGTCCAACGGGCCTTTTTTTAATGCCCATGTGGTGGACCTACTATAGCTGCCCGTACCCGTCCAATACGGAGTATATCTTAGCGGGTCAACCGGCGGGCTTGTGGGCTTTAAATATACAAGAATATTTGATATTCAAATTAATTACTGAAAAATCAAACCAACAAACCGTAGAAAAAACATCATGATTACCAGATTTGCAAAAATAAAATTAATAACTTAAGACTTAAGATCATGTTCACAACTATCAAAATACTAAATAAATATCATACTCTTTATTTTGGAATTGGAAATTGACAGAGTGGGGAGATTGAGTTTGGGAATTGGAAATTTAGAATAATCAGGAAGTCTGATAATCAAGGATTCAAGGGTGAGTTTTGTGTTTTTTGTGATATTCTATGAACCGATTAGTCTTCTCAATTTGGATACATACTATTTCCAACCTAATATTTTTCAGTTTTATTTTTAATTATTTTTTTTCGTTAGGTTTTGTTAGGTTAAATAAAAATTAGAGTTTATGTAGCGGACCTAGCGGGTTGTTCATGGACAATTATATTTAGTCCAAGCCCGTCCATTATTAATTTTAGCGGGCTTGATTTTCTTGTCCGTACCTACTTATTTTTAAATTTGTTGTGACCAAACCCGCTAATAAAACAAACCCGAATGGGACGGGCCAAACGGTTTGGCCCGCTCTAAATTATACTCCCTCCGTCCCAATGAATTGTTTGCCTATTCCATATTGGGGCGTCTCAATGAATTGTTTGCCCTTCTATTTTAAGAATGTTTTTTATATGCAATTTGACCATTCTCATGAGTTTTGCTCCACTTGTCACTCTCTCATTGGATCCCTTACCCTTGGTGCCAAAAGGAAAAGCAAACAATTCATTGGAACGGAGGGAGTACCAAGATAATGTGATTGATTTCCATGTTAAATACTTCTAGAATGTTAATATCGTGGAATGCAACGTTTTTGAGCAAATAAATGCGACAGTAGATAATTTCATGTGCTTTAATTTAGCGCAATAGAATGATGAGAAGGTCTCCTGAACGACGGTCTCTCATTAATTTTACTGAGAGATCAAATATAAATGGAAGTAACAATGTGTAGACACCCACATTTTGACCGCCAGGTGTCTATAGTAGTTCCCGCCAAACACCCGATGATGATTGGACGTAAACGTGCTTTGATAAACTCGGATATGGGCTTGTAATCATGGACATTTGGTTTAGACATTTTAAGGAGTACAAATCTCACAAAATCAACCTCAAATCCAGGCCCAGTGGGTCGTTTCGAGTCAAATAACACTAATTTGGGTCGAAACCGACATCAGGGGTAAAATCGTCTTTTAGCGACCGGGTCAAAACCCAGTCAAAGATATTTTTCGAGGCATAAAATCTGCCGTGTCACCCTACCAATCCGGTTTAAACTCGAATACTACAAAAATCAGCCATACAAAATAATAAACAATTCCGTTTAAGGTAGAATTCGATCTCGAGTAGGAATCTTATCCGAGAACCGATTCAAACACTCGACCGAGTACAATTACTCGGCCAAGTAGCATGAATCAGCCAGTTTCCTCATTCTTCCTACACAAGAAAGCGGAATTCTTATTTCCCTCAAATTCCTACGTTTCCTATCCTAAGCGGTACTCAAACTCCTAAACCAGGGTCGGAAACTCCCTATAAATAGGACCTCCCGTCCAACATAAAACGGACATCAATTACAACAATTTTTCAGCCAATATACACGGTTTTTACACACCCATCACCCGGTTTACAAATAACCCGATAGTTAGCAAATCCCGACACCTTTCCGAAGTCTCGAAATACCGACGAAGCCGGCCAAACCCGACGTCCCAAACCACCTAAACCGATACACCTAAACTCATCCTCATCATCTCGACGCTCCCAAGTCTAAGCCACTTTCTGACGAGCCTTATCCCGAGAAAACAAAGCATGTAGGTTGAGGGTGTAAATCAGACCCGACTCTTCTCTTTTCTCTTCTCTTCTTCTCGTTTTTATGGGTCTCGTCGGTCTCTTTTTTACTTTCTAATATCGATACTACTAAAAACTATTTTCCTATATCGAATATTCTTAAAATATGATATCGATTCTATATAATCGAATATCGTATCGAAAAGAATTATATTAAGATTTCGACGATTTCATTTTATTTTTGTTCGTTCAAAATCCTTTTTTACAACTTTTCGTTCAAAATTCCTTTTTCTTATTTTTCGTTCAAAAACAAACTTTTTCAAAACCTTTTCTAAAGTCATTCCGAATATTCGATATCGATTTCATAATCGAATATCGAATACGACGAATATCGAAAATATCGACCGAGTATAAATTAATTCATGTTTGTACGCGATTAACGATTTTCGAACAAAAAAAATAAAATCCGACCCGTACGCGAGTCGCGCCCGGTCCAGGCGACTCGCGCACGAGTCTGATCCGGTTCTTCTTTTTTAGTTTTTCGTTCGTTTATTTTTATTATTTTACGAAACGATTTCTAAATTTATATCTTTTTCAAAACTATTCCAAATATTCGATATTGATCTCATAGTCGACTATCGAATATAACGAATATCGAGAATATTAACTCGAGTACGAATTATGCTATATTCGTACGCGATTTAATCAAAAAAAATTCCGAAAACCGTTGTCGAAATCAGGCCGCCACGCGACCCGCATGAGTCTCGGGCGAGTCGCGCGGCTCTCGGCCCAAACACGTTTTTTTATTCTTTTTCGAACTTCGTTTTTTATACAAAACAACGTTTTAAACAATATTTTTCAGATTTCGATTAATTCTTATTTTCTCGATTTCATATATTTATTTCCTATATTATTATTTCAATCGTTGCTAACTCGTTTTCTTGTGTTTGTAGCGAATTATCCTCATATTTTCTTTTTATCGTTTTATTAGACTAAAACGAACTTCACATGCTAAAATAACTTTGACGTTATTGGTTTAACATGCATTAAACGACTTAGCAACCCATTTATTTATTTTTCCTCACATGTCTTAGGAAAATAATCTCTGCATATCATTTCATCGTCGAACTAACGCGTGTACACAAAACCGAACGATATCTTAGTAAAGGCCGCTAAGTGCGGGCGGGGTTGGGTGTTCTCGCTGAACTTCCCAACACGTACCCTCACCCCTTACTCAGAACCGTGGTTTCCGGATGTCCGAAACCATTGGCAACGAGAGTCATTCAATATACGATTAACCGCCCAGTCGGCATCGGTATCGATATGCTAAGGGACGAACCCAATAAACTCTGACATCGGAAATGGGCCAGGCTTTAAGTATGGCCCACTACGACATAGAGTGGGTTCGAATGGTTCCGAATAACCATAAAATTCGGTGGCGACTCCTACTTCGATTTAAAATTCTATTCGATCCATCTCATATGGAAATTCTATCGCCTCCCCAAAACCCGCGCTTCGCCGCGTCGGGGTGGACCTACTTCATGTCCACAATTTGGCGACTCCGCTGAGGATTAACTGATGTGTCACTTACCATCGGCATCCTCAGGGTGAGACTCGAAAAGAAATCGTTCGATTAGTAATGTACACGTTTTAGTTCAATGGTTCATGTATAACCCCGTTCTATCCCGGGCCGGTTACTTGTGACCGACGTCCCACTATACCACGGTGCATTCCCACTTGGATGCACTAAAGACTTCAATGGCGGAACTCGTTTAGGTCTTTGCGGCATGTCCTAAGACCCACTCGGCTTAGGGAGTCCGTCCTCAGTACGAGAAAGCCATCGTTGTTGGTATAGACCCTATTAGACCGACCGAGACTTAGACTAAGAGCATACATGGCGTCGTTATACTGTCTCTATGACTACATGCTACCTGATCTTCTTTGGTCTTTTCAAAAACCGTCATTTTTTTTCAAAAAATTACATCTTTTCAAAACCATTCCTTTTTCAAAACCCGGAAAGCTGCCGAATTTAGGACTTATGATTTTGACTCAAAATAGCCTATTTTTAGCCGGTATGCTGTCCAAACCTTTTCAAAAAAAAAGCCCGAAATCTCGGCCCGATAACCTCTTTCTCGGTTTTCAAAAAAAAAGCGGGTCTTCCAATCCGACTTTGCTCGGTTTTCAAATTCAAATTCCCTTTTCAAAACCTTCTTCTTCTTAGGACTTCCCGTATTTAGCAGTGTCGGATCTTGTCATAAGTTGTTAGAATCTATAGCGTCGAAACTCCGTCGATCTTACATCACGAGTTTCTACCCCATCCCAAGTCCGCCTTATTTGTCAAGGCACGGTCCACCTACGTAGGACAAACTCCTACAAAGGGAAGCCCATTTACACAATCGAGTCCAAAGTTTGGGGATTTCACACACGGATCTTTCTTCGAACGGGACTAGGCCCACTTTGCCAAAACCCAGGGAGAGCCCACCATCCACGAGTCACCCGTCTAGGAGTCGGTCTTCAGTCCCACTCGGGGGCTACCCTTTAGCGGGGCGATCAACCGCGTTTGCTCTAAGGATCAGGTCTTACACGTGTTGGCTCACGTACCCCACTTTCGAGTCACTTAGATGTCGCACCATTTGAGTCCTATCAAAGTCTTTAGTCTCACTCGGGGGCTGTCCTCCACTCGAGCAGTCAACCACGGTCACCTTAAGGGGTACCCTACGTTCATCCTGCACCGGCGTCCTTATGATGCCTTCTTCGTGTCGTAGCTATGCTATGAATACTCGAGTCACCTAGGGTTAGGTCACCACGGTTGGTCCGAGCACGTGATACGGTCAAACACGGTCGCCCCCATTTTCGGATTCACCCTCGAGTCCAATTCGCAGTCGTTACCTCGTCTAGATCAACATTTGAGTATCCCGGTCCAAGAGTCTTTGTCGACCCGTCACCCCGGGCCGTGTCTAGTTTGACTCCCTCACTTGCACTTGCGCAAAGCCGAGTTTAGGCGAGTCGTGGCACCCGTCGTTCTCTCCAATCAAAGACCTTACCAAAAAAAAAAAACAACCAACCGAGCATCCGAGTCCGGATTTGATTCGAGTCTAAGTCTGAGTTCGAGTCTAGGATACCCTACATCCTCATTTCCAAATCAAAGTTAGAGTCAGTTGTATTCTGTCCTCTTTTTTCAAAATTCAATAAAATCAGCTTTTCTATATCTCATACATACTTTCCTTTTGTGTTTCCGAGAACATGATGAACACCATCATACACTGTGAGCACACGAACGTGACTATTATAGGCACATCTATAATGACTGCAGAAAACCGAGCCCGTGTTTTCCTTTTACCTATTCCATGTCTGGTATAGAAAGCCACATAACTACCCGTAGCAGGAGCATATCGAATCCTATGACAAATCTGGGTAGCCTTCTAGTTTGGGTTCAAGACGGGAGGCAAGCCCACTTCCCACAATAAACACCCTTCCAATAAGACTAACCAAACCCTACCTTAGGTGTTAGTCTGACCGACAAAAAAAAACTGGACAAAAAGTCAAAAGTCCAAGAGAAAAAAAAAAAGCAAAAGGCCAAAACAAAAAAAAAGCTGGCCATGATCAAAAAAGAATTATCAACATCTCTCGACCAGACACGGTCAACTCAAATGAAGAATCCCATGACCGGGGCTAAGAGGTCAACCCAAAGAATTCAAAAACCCATGACCGTGAAACGGTCAATTCAAAAATTATCAATACCCATACCATCCAATAGGGGAGAGACAGTCAAGCTGGTCAGCTAACACCACATCTAGCCTTCCCACATTACAACCCTCAAGACCTTCTCGAGACCTGGGCTAGAGACAACCCAGAATTTTGAGGATTCAAGCTCCATAGGATACACCCTAACCTTTAGGGCCAGACATGGAAATCAGATCCCGCATTATCAAACCTGCCCAATCGAAGCTCGAGCCATTCTACTCGACTTCCCCTTTACATAACATAATTCACAATCACCATATGCAAATTCGAGAGCAAAACTCATCAAATCCCCGAGAGCAAAACTCATCAAATCCCCGAGAGCAAAACTCGTTAAAATCCCCGAGAGCAAAACTCATCAAATCCCCGAGAGCAGAACTCATTAAAATCCCCGAGAGCAGAACTCGTTAAAATCTCATCCCAATTCTTCTCATTCAAACCAGTTACCAGCCCCAAACACGGGAACTCAACTTGTAGTCGGCATAGAACATGCCCAAATAAGTTCACACCACCTCTGGGGGCTATCCCGGAGAATGCTCACAGTCACAGGATCAACATCCTAACTATTCTAGCCCTTTGATCAAGACATCACTGGGAATGCACCTAGCCTACACCATCGCTGTGGCTAGTTACACACAAAGCCCTAGTAAAATACTGCAATTTCCCTATAGCAGATCGTTCCCATTTGGATGTTCGACTGTGTTGCCACTCGCCTAGGCTACGGAATAGCGCAACTTAAGAGTCTTGGCCCATCCCCTATCGAGTCACGGTCCAACCTTTAGAGAGTCCAGTCGTGTCTGTCAACTCGTCTTGTCGCGTCCAGAGTCGAGTCGGTCGGTATATCTCTCTCTTCAAATTCTCATTTTAAAATTCGCAAAACTTAGTCATTTGAGAAAATCCTTGTCCTAGTCACCACGGGAATAGGAATTTTTATCACACTTCATCTAGGCATATAGGCCTAACCAGGAAATTCTAGGAATCCGTGTCAGAATCCAATTAGGAATCAAAGTCATCCCAGCCATCCTTATTTTCAAACTTCCAAAAAAAAATTTCAGCACTCCCTTTCAAAATTTTTCGGAAAAAATCATCTTCCCCAGCATGAGTCGGTGTTTCGCCTAAGTGTTACATACAATATGTTATGTGTCAGCATACAGGTACACCCAAGACTCCCAAAAATTCTAAGTTCCCCAGTGGAAAAGCTCAAACAACATCTTTCAGGATATATCTGCAAACAGATATGCCCATAGCTTCCAAGGCAAGCTCCCGCGCAATTCTAAGACAGGATATATCTGCAAACAGGTATACCCATAGCTTCCTAGGCAAGCTCCCACGACATTATCAGCATCAACCCAGGTATGATTTCTATTCTATGGCTGGCGAGCCCTTCACGCAGGTCTAATGGACCCTAAACGACCCGATCGGAAGGCTGCCAGGTTTTAATCCTTGATTTACCTGGTAGCTACTCTGACTTTTGCCTTGTCCAAGCCTCAGTCAGAGTGGGGGCTCTGTAGACACCCACATTTTGACCGCCAGGTATCTATAGTAGTTCCCGCCAAACACCCGGTGATGATTGGACGTAAACGTGCTTTGATAAACTCGGATATGGGCTTGTAATCATGGACATTTGGTTTAGACATTTTAAGGAGTACAAATCTCACAAAACCAACCTCAAATCCAGGCCCAGTGGGTCGTTTCGAGTCAAATAACACTAATTTGGGTCGAAACCGACATCAGGGGTAAAATCGTCTTTTAGCGACCGGGTCAAAACCCGGTCAAAGATATTTTTCGAGGCATAAAATCTGCCGTGTCACCCTACCAATCCGGTTTAAACTCGAATACTACAAAAATCAGCCATACAAAATAATAAACAATTCCGTTTAAGGTAGAATTCGATCTCGAGTAGGAATCCTATCCGAGAACCGATTCAAACACTCGACCGAGTACAATTACTCGGCCAAGTAGCATGAATCAGCCAGTTTCCTCTTTCTTCCTACACAAGAAAGCGGAATCTTATTTCCCTCAAATTCCTACGTTTCCTATCCTAAGCGGTACTCAAACTCCTAAACCAGGGTCGGAAACTCCCTATAAATAGGACCTCCCGTCCAACATAAAACGGACATCAATTACAACAATTTTTCAGCCAATATACACGGTTTTTACACACCCATGCATCACCCGGTTTACATATAACTCGATAGTTAGCAAATCCCGACACCTTTCCGAAGTCTCGAAATACCGACGAAGCCGGCCAAACCCGACGTCCCAAACCATCTAAACCGATACACCTGAACTCATCCTCATCATCTCGACGCTCCCAAGTCTAAGCCACTTCCTGACGAGCCTTATCCCGAGAAAACAAAGCATGTAGGTTGAGGGTGTAAATCAAACCCGACTCTTCTCTTTTCTCTTCTCTTCTTCTCGTTTTTATGGGTCTCGTCGGTCTCTTTTTTACTTTCTAATATCGATACTACTAAAAAATATTTTCCTATATCGAATATTCTTAAAATATGATATCGATTCTATATAATCGAATATCGTATCGAAAAGAATTATATTAAGATTTCGACGATTTCATTTTATTTTTGTTCGTTCAAAATCCTTTTTTACAACTTTTCGTTCAAAATTCCTTTTTCTTATTTTTCGTTCAAAAACAAACTTTTTCAAAACCTTTTCTAAAGTCATTCCGAATATTCGATATCGATTTCATAATCGAATATCGAATACGACGAATATCGAAAATATAGACCGAGTATAAATTAATTCATGTTTGTACGCGATTAACGATTTTCGAACAAAAAAAATAAAATCCGACCCGTACGCGAGTCGCGCCCGGTCCAGGCGACTCGCGCACGAGTCTGATCCGGTTCTTCTTTTTTAGTTTTTCGTTCGTTTATTTTTATTATTTTACGAAACGATTTCTAAATTTATATCTTTTTCAAAACTATTCCAAATATTCGATATTGATCTCATAGTCGACTATCGAATATAACGAATATCGAGAATATTAACTCGAGTACGAATTATGCTATATTCGTACGCGATTTAATCAAAAAAAATTCCGAAAACCATTGTCGAAATCAGGCCGCCACGCGACCCGCATGAGTCTCGGGCGAGTCGCGCGGCTCTCGGCCCAAACACGTTTTTTTATTCTTTTTCGAACTTCGTTTTTTATACAAAACAACGTTTTAAACAATATTTTTCAGATTTCGATTAATTCTTATTTTCTCGATTTCATATATTTATTTCCTATATTATTATTTCAATCGTTGCTAACTCGTTTTCTCGTGTTTGTAGCGAATTATCCTCATATTTTCTTTTTATCGTTTTATTAGACTAAAACGAACTTCACATGCTAAAATAACTTTGACGTTATTGGTTTAACATGCATTAAACGACTTAGCAACCCATTTATTTATTTTTCCTCACATGTCTTAGGAAAATAATCTCTGCATATCATTTCATCGTCGAACTAACGCGTGTACACAAAACCGAACGATATCTTAGTAAAGGCCGCTAAGTGCGGGCGGGGTTGGGTGTTCTCGCTGAACTTCCCAACACGTACCCTCACCCCTTACTCAGAACCGTGGTTTCCGGATGTCCGAAACCATTGGCAACGAGAGTCATTCAATATACGATTAACCGCCCAGTCGGCATCGGTATCGATATGCTAAGGGACGAACCCAATAAACTCTGACATCGGAAATGGGCCAGGCTTTAAGTATGGCCCACTACGACATAGAGTGGGTTCGAATGGTTCCGAATAACCATAAAATTCGGTGGCGACTCCTACTTCGATTTAAAATTCTATTCGATCCATCTCATATGGAAATTCTATCGCCTCCCCAAAACCCGCGCTTCGCCGCGTCGGGGTGGACCTACGTCATGTCTACACAATGGTACCAAACCTAATAGAAGTAGGTACGATTAACATAAAAGAGTATACAAATATAAAGATGGTACGCTTGTTATAAAAATAGGTACAAAACAAAGTTGTCATTTAAGGGTACGAATAGTACATAGAGTGGTACCGAATAGTGGTCTCTCAATAAGTTATTGAGAGACCGTCTCTTTCAAGATTTACACGTACTGCAAAAATAATGCTAGCTAGCTACAAGTTTATGTACGTAGCTTTTGCCCTATTAATTATTACATTAATTAGTTAAGAATAATCGAGGAATAATACTCGTAGTATATAGTATCATGTACTTTATGTGAATAGAAGACATTTATAGTATTTTACTTCTATTCATAAATCATAAATGGCGATATTATTTTTGATTCAAAGTGTTACTCCGTACTACTTATCAATTAGAGAGCATTACGTTTTTTTTTGTCATTGTCATTTATTTATACTCCATGATATAGAAACAAAATAAAGAGACGAAGAAAATATGATTTGAGAATTTAATTTGTGTACAACTCGTATTTGAAAATAAGTAACTTGCATTGTATTATTACTCGTATTAAGTACTTCGTATGATTTTACTCACTCCATCTCTGTTATTGTCGTCTTCCTTTTCGTTGGTACGTACTTCATTATGAGTTATTTTCTTAAATGAGGCTCAAACGTAACTTAATTACAAAAATGAGGTTGAAATCAAACTTATTAAAAAAATGGGGTCCACGTCATCACTTAATTAAGAGTTTTTGTTTCTAGTCGGCAACCCCTCGCTATCCGGACAACGAGGGGTCAGTTGGTAGAAGGGAAGTTCAACCCCTTGCTATCCCAGACAACGAGGGGTGGAGTGCCCCAAATCAGAATGCCATGAAGTTGTTTCTCAAAACACATAAATATATCATAATATCCAAAGGAAAAACTACATTAACTACATTTTATCGACAATGCTATTGTCCTCGTCGACCCTTTCGTTTTTTGCGCGGTCTTGCCAATGATTCTGCTTCTTCGGTTTCATCTTGTTCGACATACTGTATGTGCCTTTCAAAGTTGCGAAAGTTGTTGCTGCTCTTCTTCTTGGAGGAGTTGGAACATGCTCTTCTTCTTCTTTATACCCAACAAGATGCCCTTAATTGTCTTGTGCTTATTAAAGCATTCAAGGACATATCCCATATTTGTTGTAACTTCATGGCATTTTGATTTGGGGCACTTCACCCCTCGTTGTCTGGGATAGCGAGGGGTTGAACTTTCGTTCTACCAACCGGATAGCGAGGGGTAGTCGACTAGAAACAAAAACTCAAAAGTGATGACGTGGATCCCATTTTTTGTAATAAGTTTGATTTTAACCTCATTTTTTTAATTTACGTTTGAGCCCCATTTAAAAAAATGACTCATAATGAAGTATGTACCAACGAAAAGGAAGACGACAATAACAGAGATGGAGGGAGTAAAATCATAAGGAGTACTTAATAGTTAATACGAGTAATAATTTAGTTTAATATTATTATCATTATTGTAGTGGCAAACATATATAATCATAATCAATAAAAGTTGCATGATAAAAAAGGGTGGATCGTGGGATTATGGCAGCTACCACTTCTTATGCTTCAAGCTCTGCTATAATCAATACAGTAATGTACTCCGTACACTGTTTGTTGTTTAATTATTACTCATGTGATCAACAACCTATCAGTACGTTGATTATAGCTTAAGCAACTCATTTATCCAACTCTTTCCTTCTATCTCTAATGTTCTTATTAGCTTCTTTATTATTACGATTACGTACATGTTTTTAATCCAAATTTGTTAGCCGAGCGAGAGATCTACGGTCAAGGATTTTTATAATGTGTACGTAAATAATACTAGTACTTGTTAAGATGTTAATTAAAGAAAAATTTGCAAATTGCAATAATTTGTACTCCCTCCGTCCCAATGAATTGTTTGTCTATTCCATATTGGGGCGTCTCAATGAATTGTTTGTCTTTCTATTTTAGGAATGTTTTTTATATGTATTTGACCTTTCTTATGAATTTTGCTCCACGTGTCCCTCCTCATTAGATCCCTTACCCTTGGTGTCAAAAGCAAAGACAAACAATTCGGAGGGAGTACTCTGTATCATGAAAAATTGAAATATACTCATAAATCACCCTACTTCAAGAATTAATCTTAATTTTTTTTCTCAATTAATTTTTTAACATGCATTTTTTATCTCGAAATTGTCAATTTTCAAATCACAAGTTTCACGTATAGTTCATTCATAATATTGGACTAGTAATGCCCCCATTTGATGATCAACTCTACCTACCATCATTATTTATTATTATGTAATAAAAAAAGAAATCGTTGATGAAATACGGACACATTGATGATTTTGAGGGGATTAGCTTCCAATGAGAAAGGAACAAAAAAAAGATTTAGATGAAGCCGGAATTAACGCCTTAAACCGTTTCTTGGCCCACTTAATTGGTGGAGCTTTTGATAGCACAAGTAAGTCAAATAATGCACATCTTGGGTCCCAATTTCCCATTTACACCGTAGAAAATATTAAATACAAAGAAACTAAGGCTAGAATTAAAGTTAATGTGTTGGAAAAAAATTCACCCCACTCAACACCTCAGTCGAGTTAGGCCCGGTTCATTTCAATTAAATACGTTTTATTGTTTTGAAATGGACTTATTTGAACCAAACTAGTTTTATCACCTGTGAAGATTCACGGGTCAGTTTATAGTTATGTTATATATAAATTGAATTAAAACTAAAAATGATGAATGAGATATAACATATATGAAATCAAATAAGATATGTATTACAGAGTAGAAGAAAAGTATTCATGTTACCAAAAAAAAATATTATCACATAAAAGTACTTGCATTATCACACTGATTAACAAAAAAAAATTGTGTGATAAACTAAAAAAAACTGAAAGGAACATCGTCATACTATCTCAAAAATGAGTTAAAAGAAAAATTAATAAAAATATTTAAATTTAAATAATATATTTGAATTTATAATTAAAAAATAAATACGTATTTTAAATTACAAAATATTCAATTTAATACAACCTTTTTCACTGTATCATTTAATAAAAAAACAATTTTAAAAATTAAATCAATATTTTTGAAGTACAAACGTAATAAAATTATTATTATTATTATTATTATTATTATTATTAAAATTATTTTTGCTGGACTTAAAAAGTTGGCAAAAAATTTATGCGTTCGAAACTATTTCTGACCCAAAACCTCTTTGACTCGTATAACCCAACTTATATTTGATCTGACCCGTATAACCCGATCAGCTGGACCCATTTCATATGTTTTCATATTATGCTCCCACTTTATTTTTTGCGAGGTCGAGTAACATTAATTGTCGGTGCTAATTTCAATCCTTAATCGTAAAATTAAAGAGTTCGGATCCTTAAATGGAACTAAAACAAAGTTCGGCTGCTAATCTTACCCTTAAATATATCTTTCAATCATTTTTGATGTTTTTAGACATATAAACTCTAGGACTGAATACATACATGATTAATTAGACATACAGTATAATTTATTAATTTTCATTTATTGTACGATGACGTCCTATATATATATATATATTATATTTGTATTACGATTATTGCATGACGATAATTTCGATATTAAAAATTAATATCGCAATATCAACTATTTGTATTCTAAAAATAAAAAATAAAGAATTATTTTAAATATATTTATGAAAATGTCAGAATTTTTTTAATATATTTAATATTTATAATAATGTTATACGAATAATAATTTTACATAAATTTTATGTAAATAAATGTTACATTAATTGAATTGAGTTGATCATTTATGTACGTAGGATAATCAAAATTTTTATTTTTAGTAACTCTGACAATCAATATGAATAGCATCTTTTATGATAATTATTTCTTATAGAGTATAATTTACAAATGACATCTTTTATAGATCATTATTTCGTATAAAGTATAAATAGCATCTTAGAGAGAGAGAGAAATATATCGATGCTCTAAAATATTATTTTTTACAATCTTCGATATATCTCCCTTTCCACTAACCAAATAACTCAACTCACATATTTTCCCGCCTAAAGTTATCTACACAAAAAAAAAAATGGGCTAAGTGCGATTCGAACCATTGACCTCATGTGTGTGTCACCCTTCTCCTCTCCAACTACACTCTAACATCTTATTGATACAAAAGTCACTACAACATATATAAAGCTATACACCACATGAGGTATGCAATTGAGGAAATTTGATTGATTACATTGATTACGAAAGTCACATGTTTTAAATGGAAGATATCACATACAATATTTAATATGGAATGTAAGATCAAATTATGATTATAGACCCCGTATGATCAAATTATGATTATATGAAATTATGATCAAATTATGATTAATATTTAATATGGAATGTATTATCAAATGTATGATCAATTACAATATTATAATAGACATTAAGTATGATCAAAATAGTTATGATTATTATTGTATATCTTTCTGATCATATTCGAAAATCATATTCTTAACATCGATATAAAATTTAGTAACTATATAAAAATGGAATATATATTCCGATTGCTCTTACAAATCCTGAACATAGTAAAAACTCACCGAAAATTCTCTATATACTACTCTAAGACAACAACAGTTACTAACATTTTCCTCAAAAATACATTAATTTAAATTGAGAAGTATAAGAACATTTCACTAATAAATTCGCAAACTATTCATTTTCATTAATGTTAAAGAAATTGACAAAAAAAATTCTTTTTATGAAAATAATTAGATAATTTTAAGATATGATGTCATTAACCTTGAGAAAAAAATCAGTTATCTAACAAATTTATTTTTGAAACGAGCTATTTACTTTAACTTTTACAAAGATATACTCTCCCCGTCCCAATGAATTCTTTGTCCATTCTATATTGGGGCGTCTCAATGAATTCTTTGCCTTTCTATTTTAGGAATGTTATATATATATATGTGTGTGTAATTTGACCTTCTCATGAATTTGGCTTCACATGTCACTTCATCATTGGATCTTTTCCTCTTTGTGCCAAAAGTAAAGGCAAACAATTCATCGGGACGGAAGGAGTATATACTCACTCGATACCACTAAGATCTTCTCATTTATTCAAATGTGAGGATTATAATTATCATATAGAATGATTATTTTGGTAGGAGAGACTACAAAATACGGAATATACTATTAAAATCCATATAAAAAAGTTTCACAAATTACATAATATAAGGCTTACACCTGAGACGGTCCATTTTTAATTTATTTTTTAATTTTCTAATGAAAAACGAATAATTTTTTTACACAAAGAGAACGTATCACGGCGTGCTAAACTTTTAAAAAAGTACATTATACGATTTTTGATAAATATTTATGTATTTTATGGTATGTTAAAGAGAGAAGTGGGTATCTCGAGATGTGAGATGATATAAACCGAGTATATAAAAAATACTCCCTCTGTTTCAATGAAAGCTTCCACCTAAAAAATGACACAATTTTTAAGGATAATAATAAAATATTCAAAAGTAGAGAGGGTGTAAAGGTGGGTCACTTGGTAAGAGTGAGTTATACCAAAAAAGAAAGTGAAGAAATTTACGAAAAATGAAAAGTGGAACCTTTCAATGAAACGAAGGGAGTATAAACAATATTTTCATTAATTACATATTATTTAATACTCCGTGCATTTCAAGACATTACTCAAATATTTTGATTAGTTCTCCGATTTTAAAAATATTTTCCTATTTCTAAATTATACAGTCAATAAATAGTAAAAATAAAATAATAAATTTTTTATTTTAAATCTTAAATGAAATATTCTATAAGATAAATATAATATAAATACCGTGCATTGCACGGGATCTATACTAGTTAATATATTAAATGTTAAATATTTATCAAACAAAATATAAATATTATGTTATTTTTAAATATATTTAATATTCCTAATAATGTGAAATTTGAAATGTTAAAATAATAGTGATACTTTAACATAAATGTTGGAGTATATGTTATATGAATAATAAAAGTAAATAAATGACGTGAATGTTACATAAAATGGATTAAATTGAAAACGTATATATGTAGGATGATTAACAATTAGCAATTATATTTTTTAGTAATATAGATTACATAATTATAAGATGTTAAATGACATAATTTTAAGATTTTAAATAGGATGTTAAATTAATAATAATTTACCATAAATTTTATATGAATAATTATATAATTATACTCGTATGAGTACTTGTATAATATAAATACAGAGTATTCGTATAAATACTCATAGGGGATGATATATATTTAGTAGGATGATAATTAGCAGTTTCTATATATAATATGGGTTGATTTGATATAGATGCATGTGAGGTCGTCATGTCACCGAAGGGATGCATCCACGCTGCCATGTCAACAGTGGATGCATTCAATTGATATATATATACTCCCTCCGTCCCAGTGAATTGTTTGCCTATTCCATATTGGGGCGTCTCAATGAATGGTTTGCCTTTCTATTTTAGGAATGTTTTTTGTATGTAATTTGATCCTTGGCTCCACATGTCACGTTCTAATTGGATCTCTTCCCCTTGGTGCCAAAACCAAAGGCAAACAATTCATTGGAACGGAGGGAGTATATAGATAGATATAAACAAAATTGAAATAAGTTGAATTGACCGTGATAAAGTTGTTAGATGAATAATCTCAAATAACTTTAAGGTGATGTTCGACACCATTGATGATATATTTATACTTCTCGGTTTATTTAATTGTTTGTCTTTTATATTCGTTGTGAGAATTATTTTAATGAAAGACAAACAAATGAGCAAGACGACCGAACCTGAACTATCAAACCGTACCCCAAGTAATTGAAATTCGCTAAGTCCCTCCATTCTCTTATTTTTTTTATATTATATGCTTAATGTTTAAGTTCTCAATGTCTATTTTTGACATCGAGGACGATGTCGAGTTTAAGTGTGGGGGAGTGGTTAATTCTTACGGAAAAAATGCAAAATTTAATTCTTGCGGAAAAAAAGTGGAAAATTTTGAATAAATGGAGCTTATTGTTTAAAAGACCTTTGTTTTTATTCGACTAACTAGAATAGGGAAGTCGACGACAAATTCTAATCTAACTTTTTTTTTTTAAAAAAAAAATATTAACTAACTTTAATTGTTACCAACTTAAAAATTTGTTTTTGTGTATGCATTTATTTTTCCTCCCGGTTAGACTTGGATTAATTAATTTGATAATAGATGGTATTTTAAGTTCTTTTAAATTTAAGTTACAAATAAATTATAAAGAATACCACTTGTTTTAGCTACCTTAACTACTTTTTTTCGTTGACTCTGGAGGTACGGGCGGTAAGCCGGTCTTGTTTCAATTAATTTACTTTCGTAGGTGACTCCTAATTAGGGCTATAAGGAAGATTAGATGCCTCAAGAGTGAGTGAATCGGTCTTGTGACTCGAGTTAGTAAATCCGAGGGGAACCTAGTCCTAATGTGATTGGGAGAATGCCTAATGCCTTGTCCGGAAGGGCGGGAGTCATTGGTTGAAAGCTCGCTACATGGGTCACTTGATTGGAAAAAAAATTGAAAAAAATGAATAAACGAAAAAGATCATACAAAGAAAATTAAAAAAGAAAAAAAAATAGAGAAAAAAATAAAATAAATAAGAGTGGAAAAAGTGAGACGAGGTATCTAGTTTGACTTATATGCTCGGGAGGACGATCCTCGTACTGAACTGGTAATAGGAATATACCGAAAGTAGATCTCCTTTCCCTAAGACCTTAAACTGCTGAAACCCGTCTTCTTGAGTCAATTCTTACCCAATTTTTCGAAGGTAGTTAAATAAGTGGGAAGAATAATGAGTTTATTTCTAATTTAGATTTAGAAGCGATTTAAAATATTATATGTTGTTAAATTAATTAATTGAATAGTTTATAGTGGAGGAGAAATATATGTATATATTACTTGCTAATATAACTCATAGTTTGTTTCGTTAACTTTACTAACTTACTAACTCAGAAAATATTTTTAGTTTGTCGTCGATCGTACCTAGTTTGGTTAGTCTAAAATAATTTTAAGGTTAATGTTTTGGTTCTTTGTTTTAACTCTTGAGTTCTCATTGAACAAAACCCCCCTTTTATATATATATATCTATACTATTAAATAATAAATCGTCTTAGATAATAACGTCATTCTCTGTGGGATCGACCTCTACTTACCCTATCTACCGTAGAGTTAGTAGTCTTTATAAATTTAATTTTGACTGCGGAAACGACACGCATCAAATTTTGGCGCCGTTGCCGGGGACTGATTGTTTATTGTCTTAGACATTATCTACTTATTATTATTACCCTTATTATCACTAGTATATTTTTGTTTTATTAGTTGAGTCGGCTTAAGTGTCTCCCTAAGTTTCGCAACCTTTGTAAGGGGATGTTAATAGTGTCGGTTGCCCAAAAAAAAAATCTTTAATTTATTAATTTGATTATTATAGTTTTTTTTATTTTGTTTTTTTTTCCTATCGATGGTATGTGTGTTTTGTTTCCTTTGTGCTCACTTCCTCGGTCAATTATTTTGCAGATTGTAAAAGGACTTTTGAGTTGGTGTCGGGTTGATTATTTCGCTTGGAACATGGAAAAAACAAGGAAACAATGATATTTTTGTGTCCAAGTAATATGATATCACCAAGCCGAACCTTGGTCTGGACATGATGGTCCCCGTGGCCGAGGGAACTTGGCAGCAGATAAGCCGACCCCATTACAAAGTAGATAATTATAAGATTTTGTACAAATATGTTTGTTACTAGGTTGGGAGTGCTATTTTTGGTCATCGACATTTCAGTCGGGTCCTCGTCGCTTTGTAACGTGAAATGACAATGTCGCCCTTCCGTAATTACCTTCATTAACATTGTTAATTACATTAAAAAAAATTCCGTCAATAAAACTCGATAACATAGCGTTTTTTTTTCCGTAAAACCTTCTTTTTGCATATGTGATAATGTGAGGAATATGATCCCTCCACCCCGAATGACCCGAGCCAAACCCGACCCGACACCTGAACTGAAGACCCGAAGTTAACCCATAACCTGAATTGATTCAGGCAAAACCGAAATTGACCTGACTATTATTATAGAAAACGAGCTAATTCCCTAAAAAGTTGAAAATAGTGAACCCAAAAAATTGAAAACCCGAGAAACGTAAGAAACTAAATGTATACAGATCCATATAACGTTGGAAAACAACGTTATATAGGTCCATATATGTACCTTGTTACTCCGTATGTATGTATATTAGTACCGAAGATGTCTTAGCCTAGTGGTTAGGACTAGGTGCTCTGGGATAATAGGTCTCAGGTTCGAATCCCCCTCCCCCTATATTGTAATGCGACTAAGTGCGCTCTTCGTGGAACCAAAAAAATGTATGTATATTAGTAGATCAAAAAATTTAGACATCACTCAATATTGGAGTATCTCAATATTTTTTTTAGGAAAGAGCGGGTTATATTAAATCAATCTCCGCTAATATCTGAATAGCATTCGGAAAATCCAAGTCGTACTCCCTCCGTTCCATTTGATTCCATACGTTTGCTTTATGCATGTACGTCAATACCCGTTTTCTTTTGTTCATAACTTTAGTTCCATGTTACTAAAAAATTATAAAAATTGATATTTATAATGCACCCGGTTCGACAATTTAAACAAGATCTTACTTGACCATGTTTTATTATATATATTAGAATTTATATTGAAAAAATTTTACATTGATAAACCGTGTCCAAAAAGACAAATGTATGGAATCAAATAGAACGGAGGGAGTACAAAACGTCATCCCCATGCGAAGCTATATGGAGGTGAATAGGGATATTATAAAAACGAAAATAATTTATAAAGACAAACGTGATGGTGACACCCGGATGCTGTTTTTGGCATTATAAAACAAGCACACAAGTATTACTAGCTTTCCACCGGTCTGAAAAACAGAACAAACTAACACTCACTACCTAGCTTGTTTTGTTTACTCGAGAGAGAGAGAGAGAGAGAGAGAAAGAGCAAGTGTCGGTAACTCTCTTTCTCTCCACATTCTACCTTTCTTGTTCAATTACTCAAATTCCTCAGCTTTTGCTTTTCTCCACCACACCAGACCTGTAATACGAGTGAAATGAGCCGTTTGCCCCCAATGCCGCTGTTTGGGAAGACCATTACTGGCTTGTATTTACTACTAGTAGGGGCATTGCTGGTTTTCGGGGCCGGGGTGGCTTCTGGTGGGCAGCTTGCTTCAAAGGGTCACTGGAGATCCGCAGTCGCTACCTGGTACGGCGATCCCAATGGCGATGGCAGTAGCGGTGAGTTCCTCCCTCACTTCAGTTTTTATATGATTGTCCATTTGGATAATAGATGAGTACTATATTATATTGAAATAAAACAATCATTTTAAATCGGAGGGAGTAAATAATACGTGTCCTAAGTGAAATTGGCGGGTTTTATGTATGCGTACAGGTGGGGCATGCGGGTACGGGAGCTTGGTGGATGTGAAACCGTTTAAGGCTCGGGTCGGGGCGGTAAGTCCGAAGCTATTTAAGAAAGGGGAGGGGTGTGGGGCATGCTATAAAGTGAGGTGTTTGGACAAGACAATATGTTCAAAGAGAGCCGTTACTGTGATTATAACGGACGAATGCCCTGGCTGCTCTCGCACAAGTGCCCATTTTGACCTTAGTGGTGCTGCTTTTGGACGCATGGCCTTCGCTGGTCAGGGTGGCCACCTTCGCAATCGTGGCATTCTTAATGTTCTTTATAGGAAGTGAGTATTTTTTTTTTTTTTTTTTTTTTTTTTTAATCTTTCTTTCATTATATTATTCCATGCTCAATTTTTTTAAAAATTAATAATATGGAGTAATACAAAAATATATATACTTCTCATGTTTAATATATGCGAGGAATATTATATTGAACGAGATATAAATTTGGAGGAAGTACAAACTAGTTTACTCGTACAATGGGTGTGACAGTATAACTAACAATGCAAATGTTCATTTATATTGCGTGAGACGGTTTGACAATCATTTAAATTAAATATTCATTCTCAAACTTTATAAGATCTTCACATTGTATATTCATTTAATGGAGTATAGAATAATCAAATGAGAATATCGTAAAAAGAAAGACAAATTAATTTATTTATTAGGTAATAAATAGAGTAAATGACTTGTTATTTTATTGAATTGGACTATCATACTTTGCTAATTTGTGGTAATCAGGACAAAAATTTCATCCTAGAATTAATTAATGTAAAAAGTGATTCGATGTTGAAAACAAAAGCAATTAAGGTATGGGGTTGGGGGGGTTATTTTGGGAATTGTGTCCCTCTGTGTGAAACTTTGATAGTTAGTACTGTTAGTGGGCCATGTCTCTTTATTATTTACTGACCTTTATTTTGACTGAATGACTCTGCTCTTTGTTTCCATTCGGTTTTTATTTATCTTTTCATTTGATTTCTGGGTAAAAAATAAGAGTGTAGGAATGTGTGATTCAAAAGGGAAGAAAGATGAGAGAGAAATGTAAAGGTAATTCTAAACCACATATTGATGACTCAAAATAAAAATAGGGGAAAAAAAAGTGTTTCAACCAATAAGAAAACATAGAAGATAAATAAAAATTGAAGAGAGTATATTCCTGGATTTGTTTGGAGTATTCTTTTTTTCTCTTCTGCACTTTCCTCTTTTTACTAGTTACCAATCTTACCATCCGTTTGTAGACGGACTACTCCCTGCTCCTTTGGTACCACAAGTCCACAATTAATCACAGGCTCACACTACGTAAGAGTGTAAGACATACGGAGTAGTTTGTACACCTCATCCACGGTTATTACTCTAAACCTAAATGACCCCACTTAACAATTCAAGTATTCAACCCTAAAAAGATGGGAGATTGACTTGCAAATCAAATTCATATGATTGAATCCGAATGTTTATTATTGTCGTATAAGAATCGATATGCTTAAAAAAAATTGATTATAATTTACATAAAATAACATGGTCTAATTTCACTCAAATTCTTACAAACTTGAAATTATTTATTAATTGACTCAAACTTGCTTGTTCCGATTCACATGTTTTGAGCCACATTAGAATCACCAAGTTTCGTATAAGACTCACGTGTGTAGTATTTAAAATTTCTTAGTATCTTCTTTTGTTAGTTTAAAGGCTTGCTTGTTCCAGATAATGTGTGCATGCTATACATTGAGAATATTTGAGCGAGTTAGGGACGGGTGGATTTTATGATGAGTTAAAAGCTAGCTAGCTAGTCCAATTAGTATTTGGTTAAAGTAGGCGGAGCGTTATGGTATGGGGTGATGTTATTGTGTTGGTACTGAGCGAGATACAAATTGTACCTAAAATTGTAGGACAGCATGTAAGTATCCAGGGAAGAAGGTAGCTTTCCATGTAAATGAAGGCTCCACTGATTACTGGCTTTCCCTTATGGTTGAGTATGAGGACGGTGATGGTGATATTGGCTCCATGCAAATTAAACAGGTACATACTTACCTACTCTTTTATTCCGTATCTTAATTTCCACTTTTAATTTTTTCCAAAATATACTCATGTAGTACAAATTTCATTGAAATAGAGACGACCAAGGCAATGTCTTAATGACAATGATTTGTTCTTAAAAGACAATTAATGAGTCATATAACTAACCAATTTAGCTTTGTCACAAAGCCAAAGGCATTGATTGATTTATTAACAAAATTGTCAAACTGCAATACAAAGTTATTAAGCTTATCCGAATAGTTGTTAAACTCATTAACAACTTGTAAAAAAATGTCAATAATTCAACAACGTTGCCACAATTGTACATAACTACATACAACCTGTGGTAATTAATAACTTTTATGTCGATGATGGATTAACGTAATACATAGGAGAATGTTGGTAGTAGTATACGTAGTAAATACTCCGTAGTACTCTGTATTTGTTCTTTGCGTTAAAAATATGTGATACTCCATAGTAATACTCGTAATTGTTTTCAAGAAAACAAAGAATGACAGAGTACAACATAAACAAAAATTGAAGTTGGGGTGTAGAAATTAAAATCATGTGGTTGCCTAAAAAGCACTTAACAATTCAAAAGAGTTAAAAGAGGTGGAGTTAGTTATAGTTGTACATGGGCAATCATCTTCTTCTTTTTTCTGATGGTGGAATCTTAATGTGTACTCCTCTATGGCTCTATGTACGAGTAGATACTTTAATACCAAAAAAAAAGTAAACAAAAAATTCCAAATATCAGGGTAGAAGAATACTGAATACTGTGATTCCCCCTAAATCAGCAGTCACATACAATTAAGAATTAGTGGAGTATATTGAAGCAAATCATGTAAAGTTTTGGTGGTAAGACTATGTTTATCCACAGACTCATCATTTTTTCTCAGACTCGGCCACCTCAGCTTTCCACTCACTTTTCATTCTTCAGACTCAGACTCAGACTCACTACAAAAGTACACTTTATCCACAGACTCATCTCAGACTTTCTCCCCTCACCTACCTTATTTGATATTATTTTTTATTCATCTCACCTCACCTTTTTATCTACCTTATTTTATTTTTTTATTTACATCATCTCACCTCAACTTTCTACATAACTTATTTTATTTTTTTATTTACCTCAATATCTACGTTTATTTTATAACTTGATTAATTACTCGAATAATTACAATTAAATAATTAATTGTTAAATAAATCTTGTGACATACGAATAAATTTATTTCCAAGTGGTCATTATTAAAAGTGGCAATCGGGCGGGTGGATCGAGTTCGGGTTGGGTTGTCGATAAATCTGCCAAACAAGTCAACCGGGTCGGGTTTGGGTTAAGTGAGTTTCGCTTTGACTTTGGGTCGGGCCAGATCATTTCGGGTTTGCTATTTTCATCTTATTAGGGATATCCACTCGTTTTTTATAATAATAGTCGAGTCAATTTCGGGTTTACTCGGGTCAATTCAGGTTACGAGTCCACCTAGACTCTTTAGTTTGGATATCAGATCGGGATCGAGTTGGCTTATTAAGGTTGGGTCATTTCAGGTCGAATCAGTTTTGTCATGTCTAGTTGTCGGGTCTGGATCGGATCGTTGGTTCGTGTCGGTTTGGTCATGTTCAGGTCGAACTAGGTTTTGTTTGGTTTGGTCGGGAATAACTATCAATTCATTATCCGTTTTTATTAGTACGTGCAGTATTATTTATCATTTATTATACGAATTTGCTTTTTATCATATATACAACTATATCATCTAATACAAATTATTTTGATCATGTCTTTTTATAATGAAGTGAAATGAGCTAAAGTAAAATAAGTTGAACTGAACTGAACTGAGTTGAGACAAATTGAACTAAAGTAGCCTGAAATACAGAAATAATAATAACAAGTTTACTAGTTACAAAAAAATTATTAATTATTATTGTAACAACAAATAATAATGTTAATTATGTATCAAAAATATTAATTATTATAATTATTATATTAATTTTAATTTTAATTTTAATAAAAATATTATTAATAAAAATATTTTATAATAATAATATTTATAACAATAACAATAACAATAGTAATAATAGTAATAATAAATAATAATATTAATTATTAATAAATTATAATAATACTAATATTAATATTAATAATCAATATTAATATTTAATAGTAATAACTAATAATATTAATAACAATAAAAACAATATTATTTTTTATTATTATATTAATATTAATTTTTATAAAAATGTCATTAGTTTTAATATTTAACAAATAATAATAATTAATAATAATAATAATAATAATAATAATAATTAATAATAATAATAATAATAATAATAACAACTTATTTGAACTGAACTGAACTAAAATGAACGGAACTGAACTGAATGAACGAGTCTGAGAATGAGTCTTTGAAATCCAAGACTCAACTTCAGACTTATCTGAGTGTCAGACCGTCTCAACCACTTTATCCAGGTATGAGTCTCAGACTCAAAGAATCTGAGACTCAGACTTTTGTTCAGACTCAACTTCAGACCTCCTTTAATCTTCCATCCGTCTGAGCCTCAGACTCGTACCAACCACATTATCCAGGTATGAGTTTCAGACTTAACAAATCTGAGTCTCAGACTAATAATCAGACTCATACTCAGACTCCCTTTAAACTTAGTCTAATGGTTACTTGTACTTTATTTGCATGATCAATCAGTATGTGTCAGTTTTGGTCGTCGCAACGTGCTATAAGTATATGCCCTTACTTTCTTTTTACCAATTGGTTTATTACTCGAGTGTGTAAACCAACTTTCTTCATTGACCTCTCTTTCAATTCAGATCATGGAAGAACATGCACAAGGTCCTACCTTTTCTTTTTATTTTCTTTAAAAATTATTCCACCACAAGATATGTGATTCTGTGTATGTATATACTCCAATCAGTATGCTATACTATCGGCAAAGCCTTGTGATAGATAGGGCTGGTCCATCTCCTTTCATGTCTCTCAACTTCAAATAACGCTCATTTCATTGATTTTAATTCATCAATCGGTCTCCTTTGTAATGAGTATATCTATCACAAAGTTATAACGAGTCAAATAGCACTCACATGACTAGATAAGACAAAATCTGAATGCGTCGGCCGGAAATAACAAATGTTGTCTTTATTCACTCATGTGAGTCATATTTGATCCGTCACAAGTTTGTGACGAATATGTTCGTAACAACTAAGAATTTATGCTATTGAGTCATTTTCGTATTTGCATAGCAAAAATAAAAATTCAAACTTTTCGTATAATCACTATTTAATCAACCTGTTGTATACTTTTGCCATCATATAATATACATTACCCATGTGTAGAAGAAATGACAATTTTATGAAGGTCGGGGTTCTATTCTCAGTCAATAATAAGATTATCCATCAATAAACTCGAAATGTAGAATTAAAGAACTAACAAATATTAAAAGAAATCTTGAAAATTGCAATTATTTTTACACAAAGGGTGATTATTAGTTTGAATAATACTGGTGGTTTAACGTGGCATTATTGTGATTGCAGGCAACATCAAATGAATGGATTGAGATGTCACATTTGTGGGGTGCAAATTGGTGTATAACTGAGGGCCCATTAAAAGGCCCGTTTTCAGTGAAACTAACAACACTCTCCACTAAAAGGACCCTTTCAGCACGAGATGTCATCCCTTCCAAATGGTCACCCAAGGCCACTTACACTTCTCGCCTTAACTTTCTTCCCTAATTAAACTCCATCGCCATTTCTAAGGGCTATAGAGGAACCGTAAGGATCCTCTGTCACATTCTATGTCCCGACACAATAACTATATTATCATATATATATATATATATATAACGTAAAGTTAAGTTTTCTTTTACATGTTTTTGGTTACTCTGGGTTTAGGTGGGCTGGTATGGTTTTTGTTCACTTTTGAAGCGTGAATTATTGGGAGAGTGTACTTAGGCAGAGCATTATATTGGAGCCCTCCCTTTAAAGTAGAGGAGAGTGTGCGACATCATGTGGAACGTGGATTATTATGTGTTGTAATTTGTATGTTATGTTATGTTATGTTATACATGGTGGGGTATGTGACATGTTAGTCATTTATGCTCTTATATTATACTTCCACCAATGAGCTTCGACTTGTATCAAACTAGTATCAATTGTAATCGTATGCTATTAGTTTATGATGCAATCTATATAATAAAATGAATGTGTCTTTCTTGTTGCCAAATATTCTACTCCGTATTTTTCTATTTGATAATGTTAATAATAAATGGAGATTAAATAATAAACAAATAAAAAACTTCTACTGTTTTATAATAGTAAGATTACAAAATGTTGTCACCAATGTAAGGTGAATTCCCTTCACAAACAATATATTGTCGATACCATAAGAATTTTATAAGAATGAATTAATGAATGATTAACTCATCCAAAGTTGATCTATTTATAGTAAGAGGTTGGTATGAGACGTAGTAAGACGCCATTGTAGAGGAGCTTGAAGGTAGTTAGAAGTAGTTAGTTATAAAGAGAGAATCTGTTATAGAGAGAGAGAGTAAATAGAAAGTGTGTATGATTATTGATAATGATAACTACTCGTATTACATATGTACTATATATATACAATCTATGTACAATGGTAGTACTAGTAGTAATACTAGCCGCCCCCCTCCCCACGAAGGCCAAACTTGGAGGAGAAGAAATGATGCAAATCAGTGCCCAGTGGTTTAGTCATAATGTCAGCAAGCTGAACTCCTGTTCGTACAAACTGTGGAATCAGGAAATGCTCCAGAAACTTGTCGCAAACGTAATGACAATCAATTTCGAGATGCTTCGTTCTTTCATGGAAAACGGGATTTTCTGTTATATGCACCGCAGCTTTGTTATCACAATAAAGAGGTATCGGTAACTGAGAATGTATATGAACTCCCTTTAAGAGAGCATATAACCAAACCTACTCACTGGTTATGTACGACATCGCCCAATATTCCGCTTTAGTAGTACTCTTGCTGACGGTTTTCTGTTTTTTTTTTGTCTTCCACGAAATGAGATAATTCCCTAAGAATACAGTAAAACCACTAACAGACCGTCAACTGAACGCACACGTACCCCAATCTGCATCACTATAAGCAACCAGAGACAAATCGTTGTCAGCTAGATATAACAAACACTCTTTAAGTATCTAACCACGTGAATAGCAGCCTGGAAGTATGGGCGTCGTGGCTGAGTCAAAAATTGACTGAGGTGTTGCACTGAATAAGATAGATCTGGCCTTGAGAGATTGAGATATACAAGCCTTCCTACCGATCTTATATACTACCTCTCTGGATCTGGTAACAATCCACCTTCATCTACAGACAACTTGAGGCCTTTAGAAAGAGGAAAAGAAGCTACAATACATTCCTCCATCTTCATGTCTTTCAATATATCGAGCACATACTTCCTCTGGTTTAAGGTAATACCAGAGTGATTTCTTGCAACTTCAAGACAATGAAATACCTCATGAGACCCAGATCCTTGATGGTAAATTTGTTGTCTAGACTAGCTTTGGTATGAGTGATTCCTGAAATATTGTTGCCAGTAAGAAGGATATCATCTACATAAACCAGAGCCAGTAACCAAGAGTCTCCATGATGCTGAATGAACAAAGAATAATCTTCTCTGCTTTGAACAAAACCAAGACTCAGAAGGTGCTTCGTAAGCTCAATATTCCACTATCGTGAAACTTGCTTAAGTCCATAGATGGACCTTTTGAGTTTGCATACAAGACCAGATTGTCCTGTATCATAACCTTGGGGAGGCTTCATGTATACTTCCTCGTCCAAGTAACCATGTAAAAAAGCATTGTTGATATCTAGTTGATGAAGTGGCCATCCTTGTGCTGAAGCCAGGGCAAGAAGAGTCCTGACAGTGGTGAACTTAGCAACAGGTGAAATATGGCTTTGTAATCTGTCTTTCACTTGAGTAAAGCCTTTAGCAACCAACCTAACTTTGTATCTTTCAACAGATCCATCAGATCTGTGTTTGATTTTAAACACCCATTTTGAACCAATGGCCTTGTGTGTAGATGGAAGTGGCACTAGTTCCCATGTTTGATTAGTTTCTAAAGCTGTCAACTCCTTCCGCATTGCCTCCACCCACTGTGGATCAGATTGTGTTTGCTCAAAGGTAGATGGTTCTGTAGCTTGAAAAACAGCCGCCAAAGTAGCAACATAGGCCGAATCATAGTCATCTTGGAGATCCAAAAGGACTTTGCTATGGAAAGCAACATCAGAAGAAGAAGAAGAAGAAGAAGAAGAAGTATGAGTAGGAAGTTTTATGGGACAATGAAACCCATCCAATCTGGTGGAAACTTGTGTGTTTCTAGTAGATCTCTGAGGAGGTGGTTGAGG
This sequence comes from Agrostemma githago, assembly GCA_958450325.1. NCBI lineage: Eukaryota > Viridiplantae > Streptophyta > Magnoliopsida > Caryophyllales > Caryophyllaceae > Agrostemma > Agrostemma githago. The sequence continues at coordinate 79,816,961 of OY288239.1, read as the reverse complement.
TGGAGGGGAAGTAATCACTTTATGGGGTGGAGTACTAGTTGCACTAAGATTATTAGTGTCCTCAGAGCTTGATTGATGGAACAAGACAAGACTATTTTGTATATTATGTGATGTATTATTACTATTAGTATTTGTTGGAGTGTGTGAATTATTAGTATAATATATGTAATGTATTATTTGTTGGACTATGCTGAGAAGGAGTAGAAAGCATAGCAGTAGTCTCCGGAAGAGCATCAATATCTGTAAACTGAACAAGTGGGTAAGAGCTTTGTCTAGTGGGTAAAGTAGTAGTATGATGGTCAGTCTTAAAGGGAAAGGTGTCCTCTCTGAAAATGACATCTCAGTTGACAAAGACTTTATGACAGTCTAAATCATACAGCTTGTATCCCTTTTCCCCAAAAGGGTGTCCAATAAACACACATTTACGAGCCTTAGCTGCAAACTTGTCTCGTTGTGTATTTGGCATGGTTGCATAACACAAGCATCCAAATACCCTTAATTCCTCATAGGTAGGAGGAACTTTATATAAGACTTCAAAGGGAGTTTTCCATTCCAAAATAGCAGTTGGCATCTTGTTGATTAGAAAAATTGCAGCAAGAACACAATCCCCCCAAAATTTAATAGGAAGATGAGCATGGATTTTGAGAGCACGGGTTGTCTCAATGAGATGCCTATGCTTTCTCTCAACTCGACCATTCTGTTGTGGCCTTCCAACGACAGATTTTTGATGAATGATGCCCAGATTTTGGAACAAAAGATTGCAAGAAAGTTGAACAAACTCAGTACCATGATCAGTTCTAATGATTTGAATTTGAGTATGAAATTGAGTGTTGATGAGTTGAATAAAATCTTTAATGAGACCAGGAACCTGTGCTTTATTATGAAGTAGATAAGTCCAAGTGCATCTTGAATGATCATCTAAAATGGTGAGGAAATACTGAGCACCATTAAGACTAGGGACTTTGTAAGGACCCCAAAGATCCATGTGTACTAAATTGAAACAACTTGTAGCTCGAGATTCACTTCTAGCAAAAGGGAGAACATGGTGTTTGGGCAAAGTACATGTCTCACAAAAAAATCTTTGGAAGGACGAGATACACCAGGAATATGCGAAAGCTTTTCTAAGGAAGAATGACCTATTCTAGCATGAGTCTTCTCAAAACTGTCTTGCTTAGACACAACAATTTCAAGAGTGTTACAACATTGTTTATTAGTACTAGTATTTATGCTATAACTGCTAAGAAATTTGGTGTCAAGTCGGTAAAGGTCATCAATCTTAGTGATTGTAACAAGCAATTATGAATGTTCTAAAAGTTTAACAATGGATAATAGGTTTTGCTTAAAATCAGGCATTAATAAGACATGCTGCAGTACAATGTGCTCATTGATCTGCATATTCCATGCCATACATACCATCTTAATGGTCTCATCAGGTAATGCAATACCCACTGGTTTAGGAAGCTTGTAGATATTAGTTAATAAATGCTCAAAAGGTGTGATATGATCAGAAGCCCCAGTATCTACTATCCAGGTATGAGTATTGTAAGTAGATGCTACTGAACAAGCATGGGTATGAAGTATTATACCTGCAAAGTTAACAGCAGCTGAGGTAGAAGGATTATCTACAAATGACTTCATAAGCTTCTGAGAAACAGAATCAACAATACTTGTGATGAGATGTGGATCTTGGACATAATTCTGAGCGTAGTAAGATCCTTCAGGTTCCAGAGGTGAATCTTCTTCAGCCTGGATAAGGTCAGCAGCAGGAATAGTCTCTGCATTGTGAGCAGTGCGCCTATACACATTCTTTCCTCTCTGAAAACGCATATCAGGTCCCCTTTGTTGTGTCTGTGGCTTGCCCTTCTTAAGATCATAACAAAATTCTATAGTATGTTCCCTTCTTCCACAATGGCTGCAATTTTTGGTTTTGCGGCAAATGTCAACTGTGTGTCCTTCAGCTTTACAGTAGATACAATGCTTGATTTCACCCTCAGTAGCAACACCTTCTGTCCTAGCCTTCTTATGCCTGTTGTTGGCTCCCTCATGAGCCCTAGAACTTGCATATGCGTTAGCTTCAGCCAACACATCTACAACATCTAAATTAAGCTTATGAATGAGATGAAATGCTTTGTTGAGCAGAGGAAGTGGCTCAAGTGATAGAACATGAGTTTTGACAGCCTCATAACCATGATTGCGGCCCATTAAAAACTAGATGAGCTTGTATTGTGTCTCCCTGTCAAGCATGCGCTTGAGAAGTTTGCAGGTGCAACTGTCCATCGCAGTACAAGTGGAAAAAGGTAAGGGATCAAGACTGTCAAGGGTCAACGTTTGAGTTTACTATAATACTCAACTAATGGAGTATTATCTTGAGTTATAACATTCAAATCCTTATGAAGCTGATAAATCTCAAGGCTATTGGTTTGTCCATACCGCTAAATGAGTTCTGTCCATAACTCCTTGGAAGATCGAGAGTATGCAATAGCTTCACGAATCTCTTTGGTTAAAGAGTTCAAAATCCATCGCATAACCAGCACGTCACATCTAATCCATTGATGGTACTTAGGATCTTTCTCAGAAGGCATTTTACAGGTGCCGTCAATAAAGCCATCTTTGTTCTTAGAGATTAATGCTAAGAACGCATCACGTTTCCAGGAAATGAAATTCATTCCATCGAATGCAACATCAGTCAACTGAAGAGATGAAGAAAGGTGAAGAGGATCATCGAAAACAACATAAGAGGATTTCGCATGATCATTAGCTATTTTAGCGAAGACGAAGCAGAGAAATACGCAGAAAAAGAGGAGATAGTCATACAACTGTGTAGAATCAATCGGCGTAGAGATCAGAAATCATAGCCTGCTCTGATACCATATGAAAGGTAGTAAAACATCATTGTAGAGTAGCTTGAAGGTAGTTAGAAGTAGTTAGTTATAGAGAGAATCTGTTATATAGAGAGAAAGAGTAAATAGAAAGTATGTATGATTATTGATAATGATAACTATTACATATGTACTATATATATACAATCTAAGTAATATGTACAATGATAGTACTAGTAGTAATACTAGTCCACACTTGGAGTTTTTTTTCTTGGTACTAAAGATGGGAAAGCCCCGAAACAAGAACAAACTTAATTAGTACCTAAACGGGGAGTTGACTCTAGTATTAGCAAGCCAATCCGCAGCACGGTTTGCCTCGCGAAAAACATGCTCCATCTTTATTGTCCAACCATCTAGCTTGATGAGTCCGACGCAACTTATTGATGATAAATTTGAATTCTCTCTCTAAAATCTAGTGAGAGGCAAATTCTCTAAAAGAGAGCTTTTAGTCTGCATGTTTATTGCTGATAATCTATTCATATTCTCTTGACACTTTGCAACTCATGCAATAAGTAGCTTTCAATTTCCTGACATCTAATCCTAGGAAATTGGAACCCATCATTACTCTAGCAAACATTCTACTTTAAATACACAGAATAACTTCCTTGTCTCATATCTCATTATCCTTTTCAATATACTAAATTTCAGCATGCAAAAACCAATGTCATCATCTTCCTCATCTTCAACCCAGAACCATCCCATTAATATTATTAGACCCAATATTAATTTAACCTTGATGATGTCATCTACTTCTCCTACATCAAATACCATAAATAACCTTATCAGCGACAACTATATATACCCACCGATCAATATTACTCTACCCACCGCTAATTATGTGGTTCCTCCCACTAATCATTTTCATGATCTACCTCCATTAGAAAATGATTCACCTGACTATAATGAGATACCTAGTAGTCCCAATTCATCAACTTCAACTCCTGATTGTTTCTATCCACGATCAGGGCCAATAGTAGAATTTGATCCATTGTTCATGCATGGATCTTTAGAGCTGTGGAATAAATGTCTTTTGGCTTACATGCTAGACTATCGCAAGTTCAAAGCAAAAGCTCTTAACAATATTGTCCAATAGAACTGAAGAACTCGAGGATTCGTCAAGGTCTTTGAAGTGGATGATATACTAGCTTTCTATTTTGAAGACTCAGAGGATAAAAAGGATGTTCTTGAAAGGAATATTGTCACCTGTAATGGGGGTCTAGTAATTTTTTCTGAGTGGTTCCCAAATTCCATACCAAAAACCATCAGATTTGCATGCGCTAAACTCTGGGTAAGAATTTGTGGTCTTCCTTTCGAATATCTTTTTATGCATGTCGCAAATACATTAGGTAGACTTATTAATGAAGACTATATAGTCGAACCCTTTGATTTTATACCACCCCATGATTACCTTAGGGTTCGAGCATGTGTTAAATTGGATGAACCTCTAGTTCCAGGATGTTTTTAAGCAGATAATAATGGTACTCTCACTTGGATACAATTCAAATATGAAGAGACTTATAAGTATTGTGTCAGGTGTGGGAAACTTGGTCATAAAAAATCTCGATGTACGGAATCGATGGATAGTATTTATCTTAATATTGGATCAACTTTATTGAAGGTAATGAGTAAAGGCTTTAGGGTTTACCAAACTAATAATTCATTTGGGATGTTTAATTTTGATTTACGTGGGTCTCCGTGTACTTCATTCTACATGACATCTAAGGTTAAACTTGGTAAACACCATAATGATAGTGTCCCAGCTGAGAAAGTTACAGATCGTTTTGTACCTATGGAGCTAGGAACAACCCCGGGGGGTAGGATTCAACCTGGACAGAAATTCAATATCACTACTCAACCTTTTAGTCCACCTGTTATCCCTATTTATAATCATTACCATTCTCATCAAATAAACAACAATCAACCTACTGATCACTTCCAATTCCCTGATCCTGAACCACCTCTCAATTCTAATTATCATTCACCTGCTTTCCTACCTTTACTCCATAACATTATTGATAACCACAATAACTACAGAAACCCGTTTGATGAACCACTCCAATTCCCAATCAGGAACAACACACAATTAAGGTTCTTTGAAAATCAATCAATTCCAACTGTAAACAATGTAGACCACTGGATTAATGGACCAAATCTCGATCTTTCACTTAATACCCATCATCAATTTAGAATGGAAGATGTAGTCAATCAGGGAAGAGATGATTATGCCCTAAATAACAATTTCAGAATCCAAAAAGATATGGGGAATAGGGGTTGAAAGCATGCAACTATGTTATAACCATGGCTGCTGATGATGATTTGGGATATAACCAAAGGTTTGCTATACAAGAAGGTAACCCAATTCCAATACCAATTCCAGTAGCATCTCCGAATCATGTGGGGAACTTGCAGGATAATCTACCACTACTACAAAACATCAAATAGACATGGGTCATTTTCACTAATAGACATGGGTTTTGCGATCCATGTTAAGTTGAGTGACATCTATTGTCAAATACTTAGACATAGGTCGTACGACCTATGTGTATCTAAAACATAGACATAGGTTTTCTTAGTAACCCATGTCTATGAAAGAAATACACATGGGTTTTTGGTACGCCCTATGTCTATTTATAAATATAGACATGGGTTATTTATTTGCCCTATGTCTATTTATAAATATAGACATGGGTTATTTTGTACGCCCTATGTCTATTGAACAGCTAAATTACAAAAAAAAATACAAAATTGGCGCACCATTTAATTAAATTTTATTATTTTATTAAAATAACAAAACAATTAATTACAGCCACAAGATATTTTCTCTCTCTTCCTTCCACACTACGGAACTAAAAATCTAAATTGGATACCCAATCTGTAAACGTAATAAACATGCTAACAAAGCGACTAGAATCAAGACACCGCTGCGTTGTTCTTCTAAACCTTTCTCTGAACTATCTCCTGTCAATCAAACAAGGATTAACAACATTAAAGAGTTTCCAAGGCTGAAGTTAACATTTAATGATTCGTATTCTGTAAGTCGTGAAACGGGTTAAAGTTACGTAAGTAGGGTTGAATAAGTACTAACCAATTCGTAATCCAGTTCCTCATTTTCTAGAACCACGCTGGATCTCTCCTCTAGCTTGGAAACCAAATCCCAATCCTGAAATAGTAACTGCATCAAATATACAAGCAACCCTAGGTATCTCCATCTCCATTATAATGGTGTGACATGGAATCATCAGATATGTCTTCCTTTGGTTTGAGAGTCTACAACACCATTACAGATGCAAACAATCAGAATCAATTACTCTTTCAGTCTATCTACCAACATTGGCCTTTGTAAATGAGGAAGAATTGAAGTTACATGAGGAAAAAGTTCTTTCTTCGTAGATACTTGTACTTGTGCTGATGAAATGACGTGACCTGCTTCAAGCCAACGTGTGGGCTTCTCGAGCTTGGCAGTCAATCTCAAGAAAGAAAACTTCCCTAGACATAGCTGATGTATAAGATGAGTTCCAAGGACCAGATGCAATTTCCAAGGAATAGTCATTTTGTGGGCCGATTTGAGGAACTGACAATCCAGACCCTAGATCACATCCATCCCCACATAGAACCCAAATGAATGTCAACCCTTCGTTAGTCTCATAGAAATGAGTATTGGTTATCTGCAAACATTTTAAGTTCAGCCTCCTGTAACAAATTCCATAAATATAACTCCATATATGAACTATCTACACTTAGTTAAACAGTTGATTTAGTAATCTAGCTTAACAAAAGGTCTCAGGTTCAAGATCATGGGAATGCAGCAATATTAAAACTTATGAGGGAGAGTTTTCCAGGTTTTGTTGTCTTACCTGGCCAGAATTTAGGGTTTTGGACTAAACCGGATGGTGTACACAAAAATAACTAAATTTGAAATGCCCATACCTTAAGGATTCCTTCCTTGAATAAGAATTTGATTGGCTGATAGAGATACTTCACTTCTGAAAGGAGTAAGAAAACTCAACAATTTACTCCCAAGACTTAAAAAGAGAAGCAAAAAAAGAAAGGAGAGTTGATAAACAGTAGGCTACTACTCATACATATAGCAAAATGGTACTGCACACACGCAAATTAAAAGAGAGAACAAATTCAAATTTAAAACCAATAAGTCCATCATCATTATCATCTTCATTCACCAAGATAAGTCCATCATCTTCATTCACTGTATTGATGGTATGCCGCTACTACCATTGCTCCATTGAATGGTCCGACCCAAAATATCCACTGCACATACACACATACATACAACCGTATTAATTAATTATTAGATTGAGACATCTTCTATTAATTATTAGATTGAGACATCTTCTATCTAATTACTCAATCTAATTAGAATGGAGTAGTTAATTAGATAACTAACACCAATGACTTAATTGCACACATGTAATCATTGGTGATCTATCATTAATCTATGATATGAAACATGATACGAAATCATCAAAAAATTTGTTGTAATTGAGGTTAAATTGACTAAGTACCCACTATGATGTTACGAGTAGCATTTATACTCGTTTGCGAGAAATACAATAATGAAATGAAAACATCTCCGGGAGCAGTAGATAGAAAGAAATAGAACAGAAAGAACATACTTGGTCATCCCAGATTTTCTATACTAGACTAGCCAAACTTGAAGTTGGTGTACAATAAGGAAGTTCTCAGGGTGAAATCATCATTATGATTTCTGACTTTATCATCAATAGCCTTCTATACCTCATATACAAACCTAGATCTTGCTGTATATTTTGTCAAACGCGCTGCATTTTATTTTTTGATCAGTGTAAACATGGTTTACCTTTGTTTTATTTCATGGCCCTCTTTGTTTTTGTTTCTAAATTATACTCCGTATACTACTAGTACTAATATGTTTGAGTGATTATAAGACAGCAACTGCCAATGATTCTGATTCGGATGGGATATATCTACTCCCTCCTATTTTATCTTCCACTTAATCAAAGCTCAATAACCGCCTACAATTGAAACGAATGAGGTAGCACCTTCATAACCTCCCTATGATTACAAACAAAAATAAGACGAGAGTAATAGGGGTGGAAAAGTAACGCAGAATTTGAAGGTAGGCAGGAATAAGCACACATATGATGCAAAGCTAGGTTCAGTAGTAACTCTGCTAGCAGAAGCCAAAATCTATAGAACAAGCTTAACAGCCTATTGATGGACCCTAGTAAATCAAATATGAGACTATTTACCATACATTGATTTGTCAAAATCAAATATGCTATAACTCCGATTGAGAAATCATTAATCCTTAGCATCAAAGGATTGAGATTGTTCATAACAATAAAACTCCGATACTTTTTGATGATAAAAGGGTTTTGAGGAGAAAAGAGACAACGAAAGTCACCGAGCTCACAAAGGCATTACACATAGTAGGAACAGTTGCTACATTTACTTGATTCGGTAAAAGTAAATTATCTGGCATACGGAAATCACCTCGTTAACAGGAGCCTCATTGTCTCGTATCACTGCATCGTGACTGTCAATTTCTTCACCAAATTCTGTTAGTAATAGGTCTCCAGAATTTCCAACAACATCACATCTTTCAAATTGACGTGGATGAAAGGGGGTTTTGCGGGCAGGATTGGACTAAGAAGCTCATCACAAAGGGACTGATTGTAGCATTTCTTAGCTCCTCTAACACAGCATAAACAAACAAAGGAATGTAAACCAGTTTGGCAAAACACTAACACAAACGAATCAGCATTAGATAAGGCGCAAAGAGAGTTAAATTAAATGTCACAGGAAAAAAGATAGAAGAAAAATTCTACAAGCTCAGAATCATACAATTGAGCTATCCTTTTAGCTGCATAGTCAAACCAAAATCAAAAAACCGTAGACAAGAAACTAACTGCATAGCTGATGTTTGCGGAACCATCCTGGGAGTAATCATCAATCACACAATAATGAACGGAAAAACATCAAAATTACGTATAGAAACAAAAAAATTACAGCTCGTAAGTTCAAAACAGCAAACATTCCAAAATCAACGAAGAAAACCCAACACGGACATCAAAAATATCGCAGAAAACATACGCGTTGCAAAAACGCCATCAATCACATAATAATGAGCGCAAAAATATCAAAACTACGAATAATAACAAGAAAATTACTGCTCAGAAATCTTATTTCTACTCCATCAGAACTACGAATAAGATAATGGGAAATGGATAGATTTTGATAAGGAGTTAGATATAGCTCTCCAGGAGGAATTGGAAAATGGAGGCCAAACAAAAATAAACTCCATCAGAACTCAAATTACTGAATATGCAACCAATTCAGCTGAATATTGGAGACAAAGGGCAAAAATCAATTGGGCAATAGATGGTGATACATGTACTAAATACTTCTTCAATTGGGTCAAAGGAAGGAAAACAAGAAACATGATTGATTCCATTCAGACTACAGACGAAAACTGGACAAGAGATAAAAGGACAATAGCAGGTATGTTCCATGAATATTTTTCGGCTATCTACAAATGCAACTCAACAAATGAATCTTTCGTGGATTTTATGACCAACCATAAGCAATGTTTTCCATCGACAAACAAACAAATAACATTAGAACCGATAGCTATGCTTGACAAGCCATACACTAAGAAAGAAATACGTAAGGCGATCTTCCAGATAGGTGCACAAAAATCGCCTGGACCTGATGGTATTCCTGCCATGTTTTTTCACAAATGCTGGTATTTTGTCAAGAAAGACGTTTACTCCGCTTCTTTAGGTATACTTAATGAGGGATGAGATTGCAGCATTCTAAACAAAACACTCATCACTCTAATCCCTAAAAGAGAAACACCAGAAAAAGTGGAACATTATCGACCTATAAGTCTCTGCAATGTGGCTATGAAAGTAGTTACAAAATGCATTACTAACCGGCTTAGAAAGGTCCTTCCTATAATAATAGGCAAATTTCAAAATGCATTCACTCCAGGGTGACAAATTTCTGAAAATATTGTTGTCGCTCATGAGCTTATTAACAAGATTGCAAGTAGTAAAAGAACAAAGCATGGGCTTCTTGCCTTTAAAGCGGACTTAAGTAAAGCATATGATCGTCTTAGCTGGAATTTCATCAAAGGTACTCCGTCCTTCTTCAACTTTCCTGATTCCATCATTGAATTAATTAGTAAGTGTATATCTACTGTCTCCTACCAAATTCTCATAAATGGAGAGCCATCAACGGAATTAAGACCTACCAGAGGTATAAGACAAGGAGACCCAATATCTCCTTACATATTTGTTCTTTGTACGGAAATACTCTCTCTCAAACTGGTTGAAGCTCAGGAGAACATGAGAATTAGGGGTATAAAATTAAGTAAGGACGGGTGGTCGATATCACATCTCTTATTTGCTGATGACTCTATGTTTTTCCTAGAAGATAAACAGAACAATATTCAAAATTTTCTTCAAATATTAGTGAATTTCCTGTCAGTAGCGGACCTCGAACTCAATAAGGACAAATCATCATTATTTCTGAGTCCCTATTTTCGGCTACAACCAGCAAGGCAGATTTTCCGTCTCCTAGAAATTAATCCGAATAACACAATGGGTAAGTATCTTGGTATTCCCCTAGATTTGAGTGTTCTCGGCAATGGATCCATGAAGAAAATAAACAACTACTCTTTCCTCCTCGAGATAGTACAGAAAAGAATCCAATCTTGGAACAGCTGCTTACTATCACAACCGGGTAGACTTACGCTGATACAATCTATCCTTTCATCAATTTCTGTTTACTTCCTATCGGTATTTAGGATACTGGTAAGTGTGGCTAAGAGAATTGACACTCTCTTGACACAATTTTGGTGGAAGGGGAAAATTCATCATAAGCCCATCTCTTGCTGTAGTAAGCGTGTACTTCAATTACCTAAATTATCAGGAGGATTAGGAATTAGAAACACCCAATTCTTCAACCAAGCTTTGTTGGCTAAACTGGGATGGAATTTACTATCTACAACAGATTCACTCTTAGCTAACACTATTGGAAAGAAATATCTCACAGGATACGATATTATGCGAAATCCTTCAAATATCCCGGATCATGCTAAAAGTACGACTATTTGGAAGGGGATTTTATGGGGATTGGAAATCATTACTCCGCATTTAGCTTGGAATATTGGACCCCAGTCAAAATTTTTGGCTCTCTCAGCTCGTTGGATTAATAATCAGGTACCAATTACTAAACCATTCACCACAATGGATATTTGCCAGTTAGATACATTGACAGTAAATGATCTTATCAACCATAATAGAAGGTGGGATATAATTCTTCTTCAGACCATATTTACAGACAATACTGCATCCAATATTATGGCAATACCTATACCAGATACTGTAATACAAGATAAACTAATTTGGGGACAGAATCGTAATGGGAAATATTCTGTTAAAAAGGGCTACAATAATCTCATTCTACAACAATGGTCTTCCAGCGCTACCTAAACAGATAAAGCCAGAATTATTACAGCTTCTTGGAACATATATAAATATATATGGCATCTTCCTGTTCCAAAGAAGTGGATGACGTTAATATGGCGCATTCTGAACAAAACATTGCCAATAGGTGTGGAGTTCGCACGACGTAAACTAACGTATTCCACACATTGTGTTTTATGTGGGGACGAAACCCAAGCGGAATCACTTGAGCATCTATTCAGGGACTGTAGCATCACCCAAAGAATATGGTTTGGTAGTCAGCTGGGAATTAATAGCCAAGCGGGAAACACCATTCATATCCGAGATTGGATTAGAAACTGGTTGTTCCTTTTCAGAAATCACCCCAAAAATGAAGATCGAACAGTTAACTTCTTGGTGGTAATATGAACAATTTGGAATATGCGTAACCGAAAGAGCCTTCAAGGCTTGTTACCTCCCCCAGACGTCACTATGTTAAGCTATGAAACAAATTCAGCGTCAGTTATCTCGGCTTTCAATAGCAAATCTTCACATCATGCAAGCAAATCAGCTGACATGAACCGCATAGAAAAGAAACTGAAAATGGGAATTCCCTTGCATATTACAAGTGGATTCACTGACTGCGAGAAGATTCATATATATATATATTGACGCTGCATGGACAACTAATTTGAAAGTTGGATTCGGATGGTACGTATTCTCTCCACGCATGGGATTGATGCATATTTCACAAAAAGGGACAGCTCAATCTGCATTACAAGTTGAAGCTTTAGCACTCAGAAGTATATTAAAATGGACTCAACTGCACAGGTTCTTTCATCTTGAAATCAATATGGACTGCCTCCAACTAATATTACAAATTGGTAATCACCAAAACACAACTGCAGAAACTGAGACACTTGTAATAGATATTTTATCACTTTGTAATTTATTTCGCTGCATATCGTTTTGTTTTATTAGACGCAACTATAATATAGTAGCGCATAAGTTAGCTAGATTAGCGCTGCTATCATCATAGAATGTAATAGATTCCCAATCGCAAAAAAAAAGAGTCCGACGCAACTTTGGACAAGGGGGCGTAGGCTATTGCAATTAGAAGTTCATGTGGAATAATATTCACACAAGATGAGTTATCCTTATGCACCAAGAGCTTTTTAATCCCAAGTGTTCTAACTCGCTCTAGACCAATCACAAGAGCACAAATTTCCGGTCTCATAGAATTGCAAACATCGCACGAGAATGTATAAGCGCTTATAAAACTGCCAACTTCATCATGGAAAATTACGCCGGGGGGATTCTAGGCCAGCGAATGAGGCAGACAGAAGCGTGTCTCTAATTTCCAGAAGCAGATTGGCCAACCAAGTGAGATCGGTAGCTGCATTCACAAGTCACAACAAACTGATATTCGGTCTCAGTAAACGATAACATTTCTGTACCAACAATGCCTAAAATATCAGCTCCACCCTGGTGAGTGGTGATGGGAAAAAAAATGAACAGGAGTACAAGACAGGGACAGCAATTGCAGCAGTATAGCACAGATAATACAGTAATGAACAGAAAAACTCAAATCAGATATTCTGTTGTTTCCGTTACATTTGTACTGCAATATTTTCACACCTCTACTCAATTAACCAAGACAGATACAGCAGTGATGTTGTATACTCAAAAGACGGGTTTTTGTAGCTTTGGCTACTTGAACAAGATCTACACAACTAAGGGATACCATCATGCCAATCCAACCAACTTTTCACTCACTTCCCACAACTTTCTGGCTTTCTCTGCATCACTGGCTTCCTTGGACAACTGGTTCTCGAAAGACTTTGAATTATTGTTCCAGCTCCAGTACACCCCTGATTTCGTCAAGCTTGGATCACTCACAACCTGTCACAATCATATCAGTTAGCCCTCACTTACGACTTTACGATACACATCACATCTACTACATTAACAATATGCCAATGACTGAGACTATTTAACTAAGGCCCCTAACCTGAGCAAGCCTACTGCCGGCTTCATCCTCAGAAACGTAACCTTTTGTGATGTACTTCTGGAATGGAGGGAAAAGTGTTCTGAACAATGCTACGTGATTTCTGAAAAGACCGGTTTCAGCAATGCAACCAGGATACAGAGAAGCAAAGGTGACTCCTGTTTCTTCATGGAATCGCCTGTGGAACTCTTGCATCGTGAGCATGTTACAGACTTTGCTGTCTTTGTAGGCTTTTGCACCATCAAATTCACCTCCATCAATCATGGGCGAGGTGTTAACCCCGTTCAACCCTCCTGTAAGTCCTCTCAAGTCACCTAGGTTTGCCTTAGGCGGTACATTCCCAGCTACCGTGTTTGTGTTTCCTAAAAGCAAGCAATCCATTTTAAGTTATGTCATGACTAATACAGACCTAGAACCCAAAAGTGAGTACAACTGGTTGTATAATCTACTCATTGCTAGTAGCAAAGAGCAGTCCTCGCTACCCCATGCGTACAAAAAAATGATTTAAAGTTATCGACTTTTTCATATCCAAAATTTTAATTCTAGATTCTGCCCTTGTACCTGTGATGGAGCCAACAATGATAAGACGCTTTGAGGGATAGTCGGATTGCTGCAAGTCATCAAGGAGCAATCTGGACAAAAGAAAATGTCCGATATGGTTGGTTCCGACACTAAGCTCAAAGCCTTCGGCAGTGAAAGTAGGCTCCTTGGCAGTAGGCAAATAGATAGCAGCATTGCAAACCAGGACATCAAGTGGCTGTCCAGAACGACGGAAGTTGTCGACAAACTGTCGAACACTTTCAAGGGAAGCAAGGTCAAGATGCATGATAGTGTAGTTCTCCTTAGGAATTCCGACACGCTTGGCCGCCTTTTCTGCCTTAAGGAAATCTCTACAAGCCATGGTGACATGCCAGTTGCCTTGCAATGCTAGAGCCTTGGCTGTGGCCAACCCTAGCCCTGATGACGCCCCTGTGATTATCACATTGCCCTTTCTTAGAGTCTTTTTGTCTCCACTTGTTGCTTGGCTGATCGAGGGCGATGCAGTCACCGTCTGGGCTCTGATAATCCCGGTTTTCGATTGCTGAAATCATTAGTAAAGCCTTACACATTTGAAACAAGATAAAAATTGGCTAAATTATGGTGCATGATATGTTCAATACTTCGTTGGTCATTACCAAAATGGCGTCCTCGTCTAATGGTTGAGACTAGATACCGTGAATAATAAGTCCTATGTTCGAATCCTTCACCCATCTATTGTAATCCGACTAAATAAAAACCAGCCCAACCAAAATTAGGGGCAGTTGAGGCCCAACTATTATTAATCCAATAAAATATTTTACGGGTTCTAAATTAAAGTAACAAAACTACTGATAACATTGAACAAGGATAATTAATACTGTAAGTTGAATACGTAGCAAAATTGAGAGGTGACCTTAATAATCCTCAAAGAAGGGAAAAGAGATTCAGCTTTAAAATGGTCGGAAACGGAAACACCGAGGAAAGATGTCTCCTTAAAGCTACTATATTTCCCCTGTTACAACAAACAAACATATGTAAGACGACAAACATTCACGAGATTTCATCTTAAAATCAATTGTACAGAACTGTCGTACCTCCTTGTGAATTGAGACGGAGGAGGGTACCAAGCAAGCTGCCTGTAATGCCATTATTTTCTCTTATGATTAAATCCCAGTACAAATGTGTAGATTATTTGAGTAGAGAAGAGAAGAGAAGAGAAGAGAAGAGCTAGTTGATGTTTGCGGGAGTAACTCTGAGTGATGATTTTTGATAAGGTGGGGTATGTAGTTTGGACCGTTGGGTTGGATTTGCCACGTTGGTTTGGTTACCCAATCAGGGCTTGTGTCCAGATTTTTCTAAGTTATTTTGGAGTGAATTTTTGTCTACCTTGAGACTGGGGAGTGAAGCTCATCAAATGGTCGGGTCCGATGCGGCCTGATCAATTTTGATAGGATATACCGATATTGAGTAGGTGTCATGCTTCAGCTTAAAGTTAATCAACTCACTAATCGACTAACCGACTAACTATTAGACCCGTTACTAAAAATTTGAATTCCAAAACAAAATGAGATCATGTAAATGGATATTCAATTTTATCATCAAATAACCACAACTGCTTACATATATTCTGTTTAGGATGCAAACAATCGATACAAGTCGACTAGGATCATCGGTCTCTGCTCTTCCTATCGCTTCCTTTTAACGTCTGGTCGGCTGCTGTCACTGCAAAGTGACAAACAAGGGCCTCGAAGGGTGTCCGAGGTTGCCTCTCTGACGCTCAAGTTAGCGATGACTTTTATGGTAAATGTCTCGGTTTTAGTCAAAGATTTTACCTCCATTATTTTAGTGAGATAAGTTGGTGCTTATTTGTTCACCATTGATTGGGGAGAATAGTGTCCTATTTATAGGGAGAGAACAAGGAATGAGTCTCTCCTCATAAACAGGGCCTCGCCGGGCTTGAGTCGTCCTGGCGGCCGACAAGGCCTGGAGGGTGTCGGCCGTCGAACTAGAACTGCCTTTGTCATGGTCTTGCGTAGTTTGGCGTCCACCTAGGGGTTGAGCGGACGTCGATCGCCCTACCTTGGCCGAGCACTTTGTGTGATCCCCATCAATTGCCCCATCATCAGATTATGTCGTCTGCCCCTTCTGACGACGAAGCTGACGATAGACGTGTTTGGAGGAGATTCTTACTTTTTCGAACATCTTTGCGCGTAGGCATGACGCCCTCCCCATCTGACCCCTCTTTTATTGGGAAGAGGCCTGTAATGATTACCTTAAGAAAGTAAGGTTGAGTTTTGCATGTCATGATTATTCCCTAGGATAGGACTTGAGGTAGCCTTAAATGCTCCTTTTGCTTATAAAATTCTTGGATTTTTTTCTTGTCATTTTTAGCATTCTTCCATCCCAAGTCTTTTCTTCTTTTCAAATTCAAAGCCAAGAAAAAATATGTATTCTCCCAACCGTGTTCCTGCAGCGCCGTCTGCCCCTCCGCCCAAGGCTGTTCGGGTCAGGCGCCGTAACCTCTCTATCAGGTCTTTGTCCTCCAAGAGAGGTGTCGGCTTAGCGAGGCGTCGTTCCGTCAATCCTCTAACTGCCCGAAGGCCACGTCGTGCTGGTGGGGCTTGTCGCCGTCCCTCCTCCATGAGGGGTGAGGCGTGCGCTCTGATCTCTGTCGGTCATGATCACGGTTTGTGCATCTCCGAAGAGGAGGACGACTACTACAACTCTCCCCCGTGTGAGACCTCTTATCCACCCTATTCCTCCGACCCTCCGTCGCCCGTCTACTAGGTCGGGCCTTCAGCATCTCCATCTTCTTCCTCTCTCCCTAGGGAGGGTTTAGACGAGGAAGTTCTGTGGGAGGAATTTGAGTATGCCTACTGGGTGGCATACAGACGTCATCTTCCCAAAGATTGAGCGCTCAGGTTGACCGGGCTTCATTTTGTCGTGAAGCCGGTCGGGGAGTGTTGCTGTAGTCGGATGTGGCTTGCTTTTATTTTCATATTTTAGATCTGTTGTAGGCGTCTGCCCTTATTTTAGAAATGTTATGGGTGTCAGCCCTTATTTTGTAATTGGGGTATGGGTGCCCTCTCTATGCTTGGCATGCGCGCCATTTTGAATGCACCCGTTATGTAAATCGCGCCTTTAATTAAGGTTATTAAATGAAAAAACCCTCCGTGTACTGTGCCTTAGCTTTTTCCCGTAAATTCTCTCGTTGGTTATCACTTGGTGGACCTTTCTTTAATTGACCTTTTATTAGTTGAGCCTCCATTCTCGTTTATAAATAAGGTGTTCCCCGCTTTGTTTCTTCTATTTTCATCCCCCTCTCTTTATCTCTCTTCATTTTCTCTCTCTTTCTCGCCGCATAGTTCCGAGCCTCTTGCCGTCGTTTGGCATACTTGCTTTCTCCAACACCGGCGTAGCATTCGCAGGTCAGTTCCTTCTCTCTTCTGTTTAATTTCCTCCTTGTCCTGCCTTGGCACCATGTCCACCCGTTCCCGCCAGGTTTCTCCAGATGGCGAAGAAGACGAGGGTACGTCGGCCCCTGTTGAGTCAGGGGATGATGTTAGTCTTAGCCCTGTTCCCCTTTCTATTGTGTACCCGTCAGAGGGGAGACCACGCCGGGGAAGGAGTGCTGCAGTTGAGGTAGGGCCGTCGTCCTCGGAACCCATGAAGGTGGACAGCAGATGGAGTCCCCCTTGTCACTGGCGGGGTGAGCACTTAGAGGTGGCTACCACTATGTTGGACCCTTCTTGGCGTCAACGGGTGTTGGACGAGGCCGGTCTAGATGTGGCTAGGGAGTTGTACACTTTGGGGGAAGGGTATGAGTACGTGCTTTCCGAAGTGGGGTAAACTGCTTGTCGGCCGTCGGAAAGATGCATCGCCGTGTATGTAGATCCCCTCAAGTTTGGGTTGAGGTTCCCCCTTCCTTCTTTCATTTCAAGGCAGCTCCAGCGAATGAACATCTCCCTTGGGCAGTTGACCCCCAGGCTATCCGCTTTATCGTCTGTAGGTTTAAGAAGTGGATCCTGACAGTTGATGCCTTTCGCTCCATGATGTTTCTCAAGGATGTGCCGTCCTCCCGGTATTGGGCGTTAGGCCGCCTTGGTAACTTTGTGACCGTCTACCCTACCTTCTCCAGCTGTCATGACTGGAAGAGGAGATTCCTGTACGTGCGCTCCGCCAATGGTTGGGCTTTCCCAATACGTTCCAGGACGACGTCCGGGCTTATATGGAAAGAGATGGCGAACCTGGGGGACAACGGCGGGCGATGGATGAGTTCTCTCTTCACAAGTCAGATCGTGCCGTCCGTAACATTTTTCGTGCGGTTGTGGAAAAGCTAGAGAAGTATGAGAAGATGTTGCCCGTCGTCTGGCTTCCTCCTTTTGATTTGATATCGTCAAACGAATATTTGGAACGAGTGGGCATGTGTTGTTCCTCAACTCCAGGTACTTGGAATGTATGCTTTCTGATTCTAGCTGAATTGCCCATACTTATCTTTATTCACGTCTTGTCCATTTTGCAGACAACCGAAGTTCTGCTGTCTGGACGCCAGAGGAGCGGGAGCTGCTAGGGGTGGATTCCAAGCTTCAGCCAGTCACTGATCGTCCCCAACTTCCAGAGGTTGAACGTCTGACACTGATGATTTACTTAAGGAGCAAAGCTTCTAAGTCCAAGAGACGTCAGCTGGCTCTTGAGCCTCCTCTTTCAAAGAGGCCGACCACTAGAAACACCGCGTTCTCAGTGGAGGTGACTAGCAATTGTGCATGCCAAGGAGAGAGTTCTGCTGGTCTTAAGGCAGTTACTTCTCCTAGAGAGCCTAGCCCCCCTAAGGCTGTTGAAGTCGTGTCCACGACTGTGGCGTCTAATGCTCCGGTGCTGCTGTCCATCCCTGAGGAGGTTCTTGACGGCGAGATTCTGGCGGAGCCACCCTTCGGGGTGGCTATGCCGTCCGGCAGCCTGGTGGACAACCTGCAGGCCGCCCAGCCCTTCGAAGCTTTTAAGGACAAGACCGTTATGCAGGATGTGGACGTCGCCATGAATGCTTTCTTTCCTTCGCTCTAAAAAGGGACACTGTCTGGCCTCTTCAAAAGCTTCAAACTTGGGGACGTTTCCTCTGAATATCTCTCCCCAACTGAGGCTCAGTTTGAAGGGCTCCAGCCTCGGACTGCCGAGGCAATCTCTGTGGTGCCTTTGCAGCTTTTGTAACAACCCTAAATTTCCGCGACCAAAATAATAAACTAAAATAGGAAAATTCAAAGTTATTACTCCGCACTTAGCTCATAAAGTCAAGTGCAAGACAAATAAAAAAAATATAAATCAATCGAAAAAGAAGTTTGATAGAAATAATTGAAACGAAGTAGAAATTTCGGTAATAACTAAATGAAAACGTTGCAGCGGAAGACTTAAGTCCCACAAAATCCAAAACGGTTTAAAACAACTTCAACCTAAAATTTAACATAAATATAAATAGTTCGGAAGTAAATGTTAAATGATAAAATCCTTCCTCGCTCAGCATCCCGAATAGGGGTGTTCACTTCGTGGTCCGGACCGAAAACCGGACCGGACCGTTGCACTTTGGTCCGGACCAGATCGGACCGAATATTATATGGTCCGGTCCATGGTCCATTTGATATTGATTATTTGGTCTTTGGTCCGGTCCTGGACCGAACCGATTTGACCGCGGACCGAATAAAGGACCGAATGGACCGTATTATAAAACAATACAATATAAATAATTTGCACAAAATCAGCCGCATAAGTGAAAAATCGAATAAAAATTCTTAAATCCTAATCTACAATAAATGGAAGACGAAATAAAATTCTTATAGAGTTTGATTATGCACTTATCGTTGTTTTTTAAAGTTATTATTATATAAAAAAATTTTGGTAGTAATTTATTTCGGGTTCTTTGGTCCATTATGGTCCATTACGGTCCATTACGGTCCGGTCCATATTTTTTTACGGTCCAACCCGGACCGGACCGACATAAATATGGTCCGGTCCATGGTCCAACTTTTTAAACAATTATGGTCTTCGGTCCAGGCTAAACGGTCCGGTCCGGTCCGGTCCTGGACCGACGAACACCCCTAATCCCGAACCAAATGCACCCATGCAACATATTAATTGTACCTATCAACTTTACCCAAAACACAAATAGGTACAGGTTCCATTGGGGGAACGACCCAAAACAAAAGGACGTCAGCAAAACTGAGTAAAATATAATATAATGAACTCGTGAAATAATAATAATATAATACTCCCTCTGTTTTTTTTATAAGTCGTTCTCACTTTTCGAGACATCTCCTTCTCTCTTCAATATCTCTCAAGTTATAAGAAAAAATATCATGAAATGTATACTCATTTGAAAGCTCTTTTTGTAAAGAACTTTATGGTGTAATTTTCAAAAAATTTGAACTAATATATTTACATGAAAATTAAAGTCAAAGGCTCACCTCAAAAAGTCAAAACGTCATATATTCTGATACGGAAGGAGTAATTTTATAGTAAGCTGAAACCAGGGTTAAAAATTATTCTTTTGATACCAGAACACAATATTATAAAAAATGTAGTCAAAACCAAAAACCAACCAAAATATATTTTCTACCACCTGTGTACCAATGTCCTACCCTTGCACGGTCTAGAGTAACCACCTGTGCTTAGTTCGACTTATATAGTGCGCACCTCTCGCATTTGGACAGTCAGTAGGATGAGGCTGCCAAAGGAAAGTCTAACTACCTAGCAAGTGGAGGCCGGATACTGATCGTTTCCCAATCGGATCGGTCGTTAACGAAGGACGGGGGATCTAACGATATTTTTAAGACTCGAGGTTACACAAAAAAAACAAGTATTCGTGGTAAGTCGAGGTCGGTCCACAGGGAACGGAGTGCAATTGAGTAAGAGAAGTGTGTTTGGGGTCTAAAAAAGGGGGTTTTAAGGGTCGAGTCTACACTTAAACGCAACAAATAACTAGAGATGATCAATTAAGGAAAAGTGTTAGGGGGAAGTCGGGATTCGGAAATTGGGGTCTAAGAATCTCGGAATCGGGTTTTAGTCACAATGTCGATAAAGGGAGAATGCCACCTTTCGGTTTCTTCACCTAACCCACCTAAAAACCCGTTTTCGCGGCAAAAAAGGGTAAGTCTCAATTCAAGGTAACTCCTATCCCGAGTTTCCCCATATTGATAAGAGTGAGTCAAGGTCAACCTAGGCGCGGTTCTAAGTCAACAAAGACACAAAAACCTCAAAATTGATAAATCAACAAGCAAACAACCCACCATCATCCCTCAATTCAAATAATCTAAGCCCTCACCCTAAATCCCCCAACAAGAAATCTACTCACTACTCATAATGGAAAACAACGAAACATTAACAAAGGAGAAAATAACTAAAACATGCATGTTAACTAAATCTAAAAAAAATAACAACAAAAAGACAAGGAAATTACGATCTAACAATATAAACTAGAGAATAATCTAGAACAACATAAATAAAATCTAGAGATTAGAGAGTGGAAGAGAAATATACCAACTATGAAGATCTTCAATAAATAAGAAGATTGCATAAATAAAGGTTGAATCTTGATGAGGATAATAAAGAGATTTGTCACTAATCCCTTGATAAACCCCAAAAATCTTCAAATAAAACTCAAATCTTCAACAAAGATGGTAACATGATTGTAGAAATTATAGAGTAGATTAATCTAAAACTAATGGAAACTACTAAATTTATGAAGTTTTTCTACTATGTGAACTACTACTACTACTACTACTACTACTACTAAGGAGATCTACTAACTAACTTACTCTAAGGAGGCACACTTTAGGCACCCCTTGAAATAAAAACCTAGGGTTACTATATATAATAAGCCCTTAATGGTTCACACAATCTTAACCCATAATCTAATCCTTGCCCATTAGTGAGACTTTGTCCTTTGAGATGAAACTTTGCCCAATGAGTCTTCATGGGGTGAAACTTCGCCCTGCGGCTTGACGAATTAATCCCACCGGGTGAAATTTCACCCGGTGAGATTTTCTTCTCATTTTGCGGTTTTTTGCACTTTTCTCCATTGGGCGAAATTTCGCCCGATCATTTTCGCCCTGTGAACTTCATCGGGTGAAATTTCGCCCGGTGAACTTTTTTGTCCGCAATGGCATTCTGAGGAGGAACACCGTCGGGCGAAGTTTCGCCTGGTCAAATCTCATCGGATGAAACTTCACCCTGTGACTTCAGAGGGACATAACTCTCTCGTTTGAACTCCGATTGGAGCGTGAGATATGTCGTTGGAAAGCTAAGAAGATAAGCTTTCATCTCCAATTGGAATCGCTTTGATCCGAGGTCTAGAACTCTAGATATATTCATTTGAAGTTCGACCTCTCCGGTGAAGATGCCCAATGGACTTATAGTTTTTCCTTTTCGCTCAAGGTTTCACCTCTTGGGTTTGGACTTTGGATTTTGAGTTGTGTGCTTTGCTTTTCGGACGGTTTCCCTCTCTCTCATGCTCATAGGAGCTCAGACACGTTTTTGGTCGAAAATCCTATCAAAATAGACAGAAAACTACCAAAAACACGTAAAATGCAAAATAGACACTAATGCGAGAATTACTCAAAATACGACGATAATCGCACTCAAGTCTCGCAAAACGAGGGAAAACGGGTCTAAATGAGAGGAAAAAGGTCTAAATTTGACACACCACAATTCCCCCACACTAAACCGTTGCTCATCCTCAACCAAAGACCCAAAAAGAAATTAAATACTACTACTACTAGCTAGACTACGCTAAGCCGATACGGTGCAATTAACGGGCCCGCTCCGTCCCTTCAACTCACATCGGAATACCTATGAGGTAAGGTAATCCCATGCGAGGCAAGTTGGGGCTTGCTCAAAATGGTGGATGCGACTAAACACACAAAAACACATAACACGAAAGAATAGACGCATCCAAAGCAAAAATAAAACACCGAATCCTTCATCGAAACGGCGGGGAAGACACCGATTACTTACCTTAAACAACAATAAACTTTCCAAGATATATGACCCACGTAAACAAGGACCAAAGCCTAATACTATGACAATTAAGCAATATAAGTGTTGATAACTTAAACTAGGTCCTCCTAGTCTTCTAAAGGGGTACGACGGGGCGTAAAACAGAGTGGAGAAAGTGAACAATGGATTCGTTCGACACTGTAGGTAGGTGCAGTCCCGCTCTCTTTGGCTAAGCCAAGAGGGTCGTTGCAAACTCGAATTTCCTAAATTAGACCAAACAAAAAGTGGAGTGTTTACAATTTTTGGGGTGGATCGACCAATCATCGCTATCTTCCTACCTCGGGACTCGGTCCTCTAGTAGGCACTTCACGGCGACGAATCGATCAAAGAGTTTTTTTTCTTTCATTCTTTTTTTTCTTTTCTTCTCTTTTTCTTTTTCGTTTTTTTTGAAGGAGATGTTTTTGATGACATAATTTCATTTGAAGCTCCTTTTATCTCCCTTGTTTTTTTTCATATTTTTGTGCCATTTTCTCTTGCTTTGGTTTGCCCTTTTTGACTTTTTGATGTGGTTTGAAACCAAGCTTGGAGGTTATTTTTGTGTAAACTTATTGTGTGGTGTATGGGTGAAAGGATGAATATGTACCCGGAAACGGGCCCATCCCCGGATAACCTACAAAAAATGGAGAATTTGGACTAAAGGTACAATGGTCATTCGAGCAAGGTCACCTAGAAAACGGGATGCGAGAACCAAGGCCTAACTCCTCCATGGGTGGTCAAGGTGGTCAAATGCAAACCCCGAAGTAAACCTCTAGTAGAAAAGGTGGACTCAAGCTAAAGGATCAACAAGTTCATTGATTTAGAGTCATTCTACTAGATTAAGGTCCAAAATCTACAATGGGTTATCTACAATGGAATGTAAACTCTTGCAATAAGTTTGTAATCGGGTTTTCGAAAACATTTAGTCCTAGACACGCTATACAAAAGCAAAAGGGACACAATAAAAAGAAAAGGCAAATAAAAGAAAACGCGAGTAAAGTCATGCACTTCGTACTCCATCGACATTCAAGCACAAAATTCAACCACAACACCCAAAATGCTCATCTCTTCGAGAGCCTCCCAATAGCAACAACCTAACTCCTCTACAAAAGTAAAGAAGAAAGAAGGAAAGAAGTTACCAAGCGGGATGCTTTCATAATCTCTTCAAATCGTGCTATCAAGGCGGTGGTTACCTGTAAGAGTAGAGAACAGGACTATACAAGGGACACAAAAACATAACGAAAACGAGAAAAGAAAAAGGGAAAAAGAAAAGGAAAATAAAAAGGGAAAAAGAAAAGGAAAATAAAAAGAAAATGTTTTTGATTTTTCGGAATTTTTCAATTTTTATGATTTTTGGAAAGATTTTTGAAAAACAAAATGATAGTAGATCCCTCCCCTACACTAAAACTGTGCATTGTCCTCAATGCACGAGTAGGGGAAAAGATCGAAAAAGGCGGAAAAAGAAAAATAAGAAAAATCTTTTTGGATTTTTATAACTTTTCAAATGTTTTTGGATTTTTCGAAATTTTTGAAGAAATAAAACAAAAGAAAATGATAAAAGGGTGGCGGACCTAGGTGCAATCACATCACCTAGACCCTAGCCAAGTGACTAAGAAAATGAGAATAAAATAAAATAAAAGAAATTAAAAGAAAGGATGAAAAGGGGCGTAGGTGTAGTCACGTTACCTAGCCCGGATTAAGAAAAATTTGAGAAAATGGGAACAATTTGGATTTTCAAAAGGTCAATGGCGTAATCACATCGCCTAAAGACCGGGAGCAATACCAAGGCCGCTTTGGCCCAATAATCGATCAATAGGACAGCTTGCAAAGTTATGTTAGAGATAAATCAATCACAATGACAATAGGATAAAAGGAATAAGAACGGAATCAACCATAGGACATGCAATTATAGATGATTAAATACTCACCGACCCAACTCACACACAAATACACAACACATACACACACACCACCGACTCCGAGAGAGAGTCTAGTTTGAGTGATCGTCCGACGCAAATGAGGCGCTAGGAGACCCATAAAAAAAGGGTATACCCTTGGAGGATGGCTCGGGAGAAAACTCCTCCGGACCGTCGCTAAGCGAGAGGGCAAAGTCGGATTCAATCTCACATAGGTCATAGATCGTACGACCTTCGGGTAATTCGTAGTGTGCATACTCCCAAACTTCCTGTCCTCCGTCTCAGTCTTGGTCAGTCGGAATTCACCGGGAGCCAAGGGTAGGTCCCAATTGTGGTGAACAAGGATAGTGGTTCGGTGTGTGTTCGGAACTATTAAAGCTCTTCCACGGCTAATTTAGACGAGGCACTGATGAGGTACATGAAAAATCCAAGTCGGAAAATAGGCCTCGTCAAGCCATATGGAATCGTCTAGTGGGGTGAGGTGGTCGGTCGAATAACCCAATTTGTTTGCAATTACTGTCACAAGACCTCCACAATCTAAGGAAAGGCGTTGGGTGACAATGATACGGTGAAGGTGCAACGCCACGACAAGTGGTAGGTCTAAAGGGTTAGGGTTACCCAACAAAGAGTCACAAATCAATTGCAAGACACACACATTAAGAGTATAAATATTATCGCCCGAGGGTAACAAGCAGTGGGAGAGCATCTCGCAAAAATAGCGAATTGCGGGGTTACGGATATCGGAGGCAAAGGATAAATTAGCCTCGTAACCCCCTTTGCAGCGTGATATGCGCTTCCAAAGATTTCTCCTAGATACACAGGCTTGTATGTTGCTCGAGGGTTCACTAAGTCCGGTACCCGATGAGGGTAGGCCTAGCACTAGGCGAAACTCGGAAATAGTCAAACGATGGGGTTTGCCGAATAATCTAAATTTAACCGCTCTTGGTGTGGTCGGATTGTCAATGGCAAAAGTTCCTAGGAACTCGCAAGTAAGGTCTTTATAGGTGAAGGCCACGAGGCTAAGGAGCTCGCTAGTTCTGGTCCTCGACGATAACTCTTTAATATCGTCTACTATTCCTAGATTGGTCATTGTGTGGGGACAAGGCCACCTAGTGCTCTGAAAGATCTTTTCAGAGAAGGTCCGAGACAAAGAAGTATTAAGACAAGGTAAATTTATAGGCTTAGAAGACTTAGAAGATTTGGAATATTTAGAAGTATTGGAAGTCGAAGCCATACCTTGCTTACGAGCGGCTCGCCTTGCTCTTGTCTCCATAATAATAGGTTTGCAAGAATATTCCCAAAAACTTTAGCTTCACCTCGTCAAGCACCCAAAATAATCACCCAAGATGGAGAGGAGGTACGAATGTGGTTGGGGTATGGTGGTTTGATTTTATGAGGAGTGATAAGGTGAAATGAATGTGAGGTGAAGGTGATATAAAGAAAGGTAGATGAGGAGGGAAATGAAAGTTTTTTAAAGTATATTGTAAATATTTGGTGTTTATGTTTTGGAGGGAAAGTTATGTGGGATATTTAGGAAGAAGGGAATTGATTTTGTAGTGAGGAAATAGGGTAAAGGTGATCCGTTCAAGCTCATGTTGCCGAGTGAAATTTCACCCGGTCAAGCACCATCGGGTGAAATTTCAGCCGACGGTATTTCGTCATGAAAATCGACTTTGCCAACTTTTTTCCACCGGGTGAAATTTCACCCGGTGAAAATCTCACCGGGCGAAATTTCGCCCGGTGGTGTCTTCGTCAATTCCGGCAAATCTGGCAACTTTTCCGTAGGGCGAAATTTCGTTCGGTCAAGCCTCACCGGGCGAAGTTTCGCCCGGCGGTCTTGTTTTATTCGTTTTTACGCCTTGCCATTCTATGGCTCTTCAATAATCACCTAAAAATTTAAAATAACAACACAACTCACATTACATAATCAATATCTCCCACAAACATGCTTGTGATCTTCAAATTAAGTTCTATAACTTCTCCTAAAGCTTGATCTTCATCCAAATAAATGCTCCATGGCGAAATCCAAGTTCATCCATTGTTCTCAAGCTATCAAAGCTAACAAACACAAAGAAATATGATACATATGTACAAGGTGGTTGTTGAGGATACCACCAAACCTACATCAAGTTGAGAGGAGGTTAACCAATGCTCCCCAATGGGAGCTCACCAAGTTTCTCGGTAACAAAGGTCTCACGAACGTGACCGGCATGATAAATCTTTAAGCGTTGTCCATTAACCATAAACTTCCCGGTTTTCGGGCTTGAAATTTCTATTGATCCATATGGTTGTATCTTGGTCACCTCGAATGGACCTGACCGTTTCGGTATCAACTTACCGGGAAAAAACTCATTCGAGTTTTCAAGTAAAGAGCAATTCAATGCTCTTAGAAGTAGATCAAACAGTCTTGCATGGAACTCAAAGAAATGACAATAGAAAGCATTGATGCACAAAGATAGCACATAAACATAAGAGGTCAAAGCAAATAATAGAGTATCCATCATGCCTCTATGTTCAAAAGGCGCTTTCATATCATTGTTAAAATCTTTACGTGAGTGAGGAAGGGATATCAAAGAGGATGGAGGATATATGGTGTAGGAACCATTCAAGTCTAGCTCAAATGAGGCTTGTAAAGAGGTAAGGAGAGACATTTTATCAAGAAGGTGAGGGTAAGAAAAGTCATCCTTATATAATACCTCAATAATGATCACATTAGAGTACTCCTCATCATTTCCATTATCACTCAAAGTCTCATACTCCTCAATAAGGTGGGTCTTAGGAGCTTCTCCACAATTCGCTCCATCATCAAACATGTCACGCTCTTCACTTCTAACTCCCTTTATCATGCGCTCAAATAGAGGATTATGTATCACAACCTCACATAAGCTCTCAATTGTCGGATTTTCAAAGGTTTTGGTCATTGAAAGCTCAATAGGCTTATCACAAGTAGTTGTAGGTATGTCCTCAAATTTTCTCTCATCATCAACAAAGTGGGGGATGCAATCTTTCTCAAGGGAAAGAACGGGGTTCTCAACCTCCATTAACACACAATCATCATCCCTCTTTATGTCAAGAACGTCACAAGACATACTCACAATTTCCTCATTATAAGGCTCATCACAAATTCCTCAACAAGAGTCTCCTCAATAACCTCATCACCAACACATCTCCTACTCCCAAGATTATCATCAAGTGTCACATTTAAAGGCTTGGAGCTCATATCATGTTGCATAAAAGAGGAGTTAATTAGCTCAAGCACATCATCATTACAAGACACATTGACATCATCACAATTCTTACATGACTCCATAAAGTTATTATCAAGAGCATCATTATCGATCAAATGCAATGGAGAATCATGCACAATACATGTATTCAAAGGGAGTGGGGGAGCATGTTGGGATTGAACAATATGCACATCATCTTCTTCATCCTCTTCTTCTTCTTCTTCTTCTTCTTCTTCTTCTTCTTCTTCGTATATTATATCCAAATAAGAAAAGGGTGAAGGTGAAGAGGAAGCATTAAATTCACGTTTCACATCATCACAAATGGCATAAGGTGAAGAATCATGAAAATTATTCACAGAAATTGGAGAAGAGTTAACAAGAGAGGATTGAACATTGCAAACAAGAGAGGAAGATTCAACTCTCGGTTCTCTCAAAGGTGTCACTCTCCCATATCCCTCACGGGCATCGGTTCTAGCCACTTTCTCAAGCAATAATCTCGCCTCATCATCACCTAATTCATAAAAGTTACCACCGGCCGAAATATGAATCAAGTCTCTAACGTGTTCAAGCAAGTTGTCAAAGAATATTGTGGTGGTTAGCCAAATCGGAATTCCATGGCGTGGGCAATATGTCAACAAATCTCGAAATCTCTCCCAAGCATCACCTAAACACTCAAACTCACCTTGTTCAAAGGTAAGGATCTCTCGTCTAAGTTTATAGGTCTTGTGATATGGGAAGAAGTGGTTTAGAAAGGCTTGAACAAGTTCATCTCAAGTACAAAATGTGTTAGGAGGATAAGAACGTAGCCATTTCTTGGCTTTACCTCCAAGGGTGAAAGGAAAAGCTAAGAGTTTAAAGGTATTGATTGACAAACCATTCTTCCTTGCAACTAAACAATTTGTATGAAATTCCGCAAGGTGCTTAAGCACATTTTCATTAGGCATTCCCCAAAACATATCTCTTTGAAGCACCGTGATAAATACTTGATCCACTTCAAATTTCGCTCTATCCTCATCTCTAATGGTAATAGGTGAGGTAACCATGTGGTCATAGAGTCTACTATGATCGGCTAACGTCATCATGAGAGACATAAAAAAGATTGGTCAACAAATGAGATGAATGCAAGAGGCAAGCAATATGATCACCAAGAAGAAAACAAAAAGACTAACCTTTATTTTTTTTAATTTTTCTTTTTTAATTTTTTCTTTCTTTTTGTTTTTTGTTTTTACCCAGACACAATGACTAAAACTCAATTAACTATCGCCGCTCCCCGGCAACGGCGCCATTTTGATCGCCTCCCAATCGGATTGGTCGTTAACGAAGGACGGGGGATCAAGCGATATTTGTAAGACTCGAGATTACACAAAAACAAACAAGTATTCGTGGTAAGTCGAGGTCGGTCCACAGGGAACAGAGTGCAATTGAGTTAGAGAAGCGTGTTTGGGGTCTAAAAAAGGGGGTTTTAAGAGTCGAGTCTACACTAAAACGCAATAAATAACTAGAGATGATCAATTAAGGAAAAGGTGTTAGGGGGGAAGTCGGGATTCGAAAATTGGGGTCTAAGAATCTCGAAATCGGGTTTTAGTCACAATGTCGATAAAGGGAGAATGCCACCTTTCGGTTTCTTCACCCAACCCACCTAAAAACCCGCTTTCGCGGCGAAAAAGGGTAAGTCTCAATTCAAGGTAACTCCTACCCCGAGTTTCCCCATATTGATAAGAGTGAGTCAAGGTCAACCTAGCCGCGGTTCTAAGTCAACAAAGACACAAAAACCTCAAAATTGATAAATCAACAAGCAAACAATGATGGTAACTTGATTGTAGAAATTATAGAGTAGATTAATCTAAAACTAATGGAAACTACTTTTATGGAGTTTTTCTACTATGTGAACTACTACTACTACTACTACTACTACTACTACTACTACTACTACTACTACTACTAAGGAGATCTACTAACTACCCTACTCTAAAGAGGCACACTTTAGGCACCCCTTGAAATAAAAACCTAGGGTTACTATATATAATAAGTCCTTAATGGTTCACACAATCTTAGCCCATAATCTAATCCTTGCCCATTAGTGAGACTTTGTCCTTTGAGATGAAACTTTTCCCAATGAGTCTTCATGGGGTGAAACTTCGCCCTGCGACTTGACGAATTAATTCCACCAGATAAAATTTCACCCGGTGAGATTTTTTTCTCATTTTGCGTTTTTTGGCGCTTTTCTCCATCGGGCGAAATTTCGCCCGATCATTTTCGCCCTGTGAACTTCATCGGGTGAAATTTCGCCCGGTGAACTTTTTTCTCCGAAATGGCATTCTGGGGAGGAACACCGTCGGGCGAAGTTTCGCCCGGTCAAATCTCATCGGGTGAAACTTCACACTGTGACTTCAGAGGGACATAACTCTCTCGTTTGAACTCCGATTGGGGCGTGTGATATGTCGTTGGAAAGCTAAGAAGATAAGCTTTCACCTCCTATTGGAATCGCTTTGATCTGAGCTCTATAACTCTAGATATATTCATTTGAAGTTCGACCTCTCCGGTGAAGATGCCCAATGGACTTATAGTTTTTCCTTTTCGCTCAAGGTTTCACCTCTTGGGTTTGGACTTTGGATTTTGAGTTGTGTGCTTTGCTTTTCGAACGGTTTCCCTCTCTCTCATGCTCATAGGAGCTCAAACATGTTTTTGGTCGAAAATCCTATCAAAATAGACAGAAAACTACCAAAAACACGTAAAATGCAAAATAGACACTAATGCGAGAATTACTCAAAATACGGCGATAATCGCGCTCAAGTCTCGCAAAACGAGCAAAAAACGGGTCTAAATGAGAGGAAAAACGGTCTAAATTTGACACACAATAGATACCCACTAAAATATAACTCGGGCCAAGAGTTCAGTTTTGGGACAAAGTCCTAGGAACGTCGTAAACGCACCTTAAACCAACTAGACCAACAGAGCTCCCAGAGTCTGTCATAACCTCCAAATACTTTACCAAAACAATATCAATGTGTGAATCGTGTCACAAGTTCAATATCCAAAATATTACGAGTATCATAAAAATTCACCATTGACAAAATAATTTACAAAACTACTTTAAAAATATAATTTAAACCGAACATACTCTTTACTTAAATATGAAAAGGGTAAAACGTCCTTACCTCTCAAGATGGTCAATCCAAGCTAATATTAATCCAAAAATTCTCTCTCCTCGAACCCACAAGCTACAACTAATACAAATTTGTTCAATAACTTAATCACTCAGGCTAATAAATACTAAACGACACGGATCTCGCTTAATCGTACATCCTTAATATCCCGTGGCCAAGCCCAAAAATCAAACAACCATAGACCTACAAGTTGACCGCGGTTTAACTCAAACACTCTCCACCTTTGATCATACACTTTCCAACTTTCGTATATAAATTCCAAATTAGCCATTTAAATGACATCAACCTCACAACATAACGAAACCATAATTATTTGTTTTCCCTTACATTACGCCTAATCTCATCAAAACTACTCTTATATAAATTAATTGTCATAGCATCAATCCTCCGATTTCTATACCGATAAGGTTTGATAATTTCTACTGAAAACTCTCACAATGGTCATACAATACCAATTGGAATAACCTCATATCATCACTGACCAACAAATTATTTGACACGGCGTTTCATAATTCCGAGTCAGGGTAATTAAAATGAAATTCGATTTGTAAAACTAAAGGAAACGAGATTTAATAAATTGAATACTTACCGATTTGTATTTATAAAGGGGAAAGGAGCAGTCCTAAACCACGACTGTCGTTCTAGGTCTGATGTTCACCCAAAAGAAACAGAGAGGGGAAAAGTGAGGAGGAAAAGAGGGGTTTACGTAGATGGGGATTAGGGATCAAAGGAGAGTGTTTTGATGTGTTTAAATAATTAGGAGAAAACGACGGGTGGGGTTTAAATAGGAAATATTATTATTATATATATTTTTTCTTTGTACTTGTTTCTAAGTCAAAGTCAAGTCGGTTTATAAAATTATCGCTCCACTTTCTAATAGTCCAAAATCGAAGTGATTTATAAAGGTAAAAAATACTTTGATTTTAATATCAATTGAAAATAACTTTTCCAATTTAAAACTCAATTTAAATAAAAGTAGAAAAGTCAAACTTTATAATTGACTCAGAAAATAACGTGGTGTTACAGCTTTCTCAAAGTTAGGGCGTGCCTTGTTGAAGCCAAGCCCCGACGCCGCCCTTATTTATGATTTGAGGGCTAGCCTCGAAGAGGCTGAAGAGAGAGTCAAAGCCGGGTCCGAGGCGCTTAAAGCGGCCGACCAGAAGATTGTCGTCCTTCAAGGGGACCTCAAAAAGTCGTCGAGTGAGCGGGACAAGCTGGAGGACAAGTTGTCAGCAACGGTTCTAGAAATTTCCTTAGTGAAGGAGAAATTGGCTAACGCCTTAAAGGAGGCTGAGCAATTGAGGCAGCGACAGTTGGATATGGAGATCGCCTTGTCAGCCAAGACGGAAGAACTAGCGAAGAAATCAGAGGATTTAGCCAAGATGGAGGTGGAGGCTGAGGAGGTGTTTGATGCTGGATACGCCGACGGTCATGATGTCCTTTCCAAGCTCCACAACGACGTTCTTGAGGAGCTGAACCCTAACTTTGGCTGGGTTTGGTACAAGGCCATCTTGAAGAATTTGGAAGACAAGAGGACCGAGGCTGAGGCTAAGGGCTCTAAGGAAGATCCAGACATCTTGGTTGTTGAGGGCGCTCCTGCTGGACCGTCCTCCCCTCTGAAATAGGAAAGCGGGCCGTCGTTCTCCTTTGCCTCATGCACCTTCAGGGAGGAAGAGGAAGAAGCGGCAACCGAGTGAGCTGACATAGCGAACTCGTCTGCCCCCGTTGAGGCTTTTGTAGATCTTCATCACCTACCCTCTAGGCAATCAGTGGCATGAGTATGTCCTTTATGCTTTATTGCTTTTTAGTTTCCTTTTTGTCATAGGTGGCGCTTGATCCTTTGAAAACGGCTGTTGATTTGTAATAATCGTTGCCTTTGTTTTGTCTTTTGGATTGTCTTATACTAAACATTGGCGTCTGAGGCGCCTTTTAAACTTATACATTTTGGTTTTGACTAGTTTTATTATCTTTCTTTCCTTCTTCTGGTGCTAACCTTCAGAGGGGGCTCTATGCCCCCATGCCCTAGCATAGGAGGGCTGCTGGCCTTTGCTGTCTGTGGTAAAGACCTGCAGACAGTTTTGTTGAGGACTAATGCCCCCATGCCTTGGCATAAGGGGCTACTGGCCTTCGTTGTCTGTGGTAAAGACCTACAGACAGTTTTGTTGAAGACCCATACCACCATGCTTTGGCATAAGGGGCTGTCGGCCTTTGCCGTCTGTGGTAAAGACCTACAGACAATTTGTTTGAGGACCCATTCCCCATGCTTTGGCACAGGGGACTATTGGCCTTCACTGTCTGTGGTATAGACCTACAGACAGTTTTGTTGAGGACCCATGCTCCCATGCCTTTGCATAGGGGCCTGTTGGCCTTTGTCGTGTATGGTAAAGCCCCACAGATAGTTTGTGGAGGGCATATGCCCCCATGCTTTGGCATCGGGGGTCATTGGCCTTTGCCGTGTGTGGTGAAGACCTACAGACGGGCTTGTGGAGGGCCTATGCCTCCATGCTTTGGTATCGGGGGTCGTAGGCCTTTGCCGTCTGTGGTGAAGACCTACAGACGGGCTTATGGAGGGCCCATGCCCCCATGCTTTGGCATGGGGTTGTTGGCCTTTTTGTGTTTGGGTGTCCATTTTCTGTGCTAAGTCGAATAGGGGCTCCTCCTTTTTTTATTGTCCCCTGCTTGTTGATTAAGAACGTAGAGATGAAACGACAAGTAGAAGAGGAAAACATAAGCCCTTAGCGTTCAAAGTTGGAAATTTTTGGTGTGGGCAAGGCTATCGACATGCTTAATCGTTCCCTGCCAGCAAAAGAAATAGAGGTTCGTTCAATCCTACACGTAATATCTTTTGATGGTGTCTGAGTTCCAGTGGGAGGGTAAGTCTTGCCCCTCGCCGTCATTGAGTCTGGAAGTGGTAGGTCCCATGACTTGGGTAATCTCATACATGCCTTCCCAATTGGCGCTTAACTTG
The DNA here is from genome assembly GCA_958450325.1 of Agrostemma githago. Lineage (NCBI taxonomy): Eukaryota > Viridiplantae > Streptophyta > Magnoliopsida > Caryophyllales > Caryophyllaceae > Agrostemma > Agrostemma githago. The sequence goes on along the minus strand of OY288239.1, from coordinate 79,782,812 downwards.
TCGTGCACATTGCCTTTACCGACGGCGGCAACCTTTCTGAGGACGAGGTCGCCGACCTGGAACTTCCTGTGGTTCACCTTCTGGTTGTAAGCTTTTCTCATTCGCTGGTGGTATGCCACCAAGTTGACTCGAGATTCTTCTCTTGCTTCTTCCACCAATTAAGTCTAACGCTTCGGCCATTGCAACCTCATTCTTGTCCCCCTGGAAGTATTGGCTGCAAGCCGAACGAATGTGGGCTTTGATGGGGAGGAGGGCCTCTGCGCGGTTGACGAGGCTGAGGGGTGCGTGACCGGTTGAGACCTTCCATGTGGTCCTTAGGGACCACAACACAACACACTGTGCAGCTCGTCGGCCCACCTACCCTTCAGATCTTCCACCATCTTTCTTAGGCCGTTTAAGATTTGCTTGTTGGCCACCTCGGCTTGGCCATTTATTTGTGGATGGCAGACGACGGAGTAGGCGACAACAATTCTTATGTCTTCAGCCATTCTCTGATAAGGGGGTTATCGAATTGCCGGCCATGATCGAAGACCAGCACCTTGGGGACTCTGAACCTTGTTATCACATTGCGTCATATCACCTTCCTGACTGTGGGTTCTGTAATTGTCGGGACGACCTCCGCCTCAATCCATTTGGAGAAGTAGTCAACAACGACGATTAGGAACTTCCTTCCTCCAGAGGCGGCTATGAACGGGCCAAGGATATACATTCCCCATTGTGCGAATGGTATCGAACTTAGGACGGGTTACAAGTCCCTTGCCGGCGCGTGGATCACTGGGACGTGAATTTGACAGTTACAACACTTCCTGGTAAGCTCTCTGGCATCTTGAAGGATGGTGACCAATAGTAGTCTGCCCTTATGGCTTTTTGCGTGAGGCTTCTTGTAACAACCCGGATTTTCGATGACTTAAATTAATAGATAATGCGGAAAATTATCTAAGTCATTTAATTAAAAATTATATCTGAGTGTAAATAAATCCGGATCTCTACGGATCCTTACAATAAACGACTATTAATTACATAGTCTTGATTCATTAGTACAGAATATAGATTGTATTTTATACAAAACATGTTATTAAATCTCTCTCTCTCTCGATTCCCCAACGTCTTAGACCTGAAAAAAAATAAAACAGTGGCCGCTGAGCGAAACAGCAACCAAACCGTTCATCTAACATCACCTCATACAAATAAGACAATCATGTGAATAACAAATAATATGCTTACACAAATATTAAAGGATATCACGTAACAGATAGTTTCCTTTAATTCAATTAACCAACATGTGAGGTGATGAAAACGGTAAAGTTTAGAAGATGTGACATTGACAGCCATTTGATTTTAAATCATTTTTAATGTAAACAGATAAAACACACGAGTCGTGGCTAGTAGTATCACCGCTACATCCTATTGGCTTGCCTCTCACCAATAGAAGTAACCGTGTTACCGACTCGTAGACCGAACTGATCTTATGAGGTTTACATCTCACCCATAAGGCTCAATTGGGCCTGAACTTCATTTATATTATAGGTTTATTCAGACTGGGCTCTGGGCGAAATGAAAGCCGATGATTACATTCTCTGCATTACCAAGAGGGAACCCACAGTTTTCAGAATCCTGTTCTGCCCCCGCTACCTAGGTGGTAATACTGATCAAGTACTTGTCTATACATGCGCACATACCCTATGCAGACTCTTGAACCGCAGTTCTCACTACCGTAGGACGACTACCTTAAACACTAGATCGACTCTCGGACCGCAACCTCCGAGTATGCTTTTCATTACAAGTGCAGTCGAAACACCACATATGGTAGAATCCAACACAAGCTATTCGTCCCAGACTCGCATCGTAAACTTTATATAAAAGTCGCCCGTGAACAAGTAGTACTTTATTTGGTGACCTTTAATAATTGGTCGGACTCATTTGAAACAGTCAAATTCTCAAATTCTTACTTTCAGTGTGACAACATTATACTTTAATCCTCAAGTGTCACCCGAAACGTTATATATCTCAAATATCGTATGACATTTATTTAAAAATAAAAGCTTTGTTAAAAGATATTTTATATTAAAATAAAATTAAAGTATAATAAAATATTATTTTCAAAATTCAAAGTTTTATTTTAAATTTAAAGTTTCTAAAAGAATATATAAATTAAGTCGTACTTAAAATTTGATGTGGAATCACTCTAATACTTATGAGTATTTTATAAAAGTTTCAAAATAAAATAAATTTATTTACTATAGAAAACGTAATTTATAAGTTTCTGTCTATTTAAAAAGAACTAAATGATACATGATTAAAATAAAATATTTTGTAGGATACTAATTTATATTATTAATATAATACAAAATTAAGCATAAAAATACTAAAGTCGAATTAAAAATATAAAATCATAAACACAAAAATGATATATAAAGTCTATAATGTAAATATATAATACGAATAGTAAATAAAAATAAATAAATAAAATGGAATGATATAAGTATATATTAATTAAAAATATAATTTAAATCATCCTTAGTCGATTTACAAAATTTGACGTAGAATCATATTTAAAATATCTATGACTGTCGTGTAAAAGTTTTGGAATAAAATAAATCCACTTGTTTTAGAAAATGAAATTTATAATTTTTTACCTATACAAAATAATAAGTAAAGTATTATTAAAATAAAATATTTTGTAGTTTACTAATTTACTCTATTATTATAATATATAAACAAATGTAAAAGTACTAAAGAAAATTAAAAATATGATCAAAATTACAATTATATAAACTACATACAAAATATAAAGTACATAGAATAAATACATAGTAAATAGAAATAATTAGATAAATACAATGACAATGATATAAATAAATTTTATCATTTTAAGTTCTTTTATTCATTTTCTCAATTTCTCATATAAACAGAAATGTAAAGGTGATTAATAAATAAATTAAACAAGTGATAATTTAGTTAAATTAAATTTAGTCATAAATAAATATATAACATAAATAAAATATTACGTTATATATATATATGTATGTATGTATGTATATATATGTGTGTGTGTGTGTGTGTGTGTGTGTATGTGTGTGTGTATGTGTGTATGTGTGTGTGTGTATACATACATATATATATACATATATATATATATATATATATATATATATAAGTAAGTAATTTAGTCATACAAATAAGCCTAAAAATTTAAATAAACAATTTATTAAGTTAGTAACATAATATACTTATATATATATATAATGTTGTTAGAAGAAAAACTTGGTTACCTTAATTGCTATTACGGAGTATTTATTAACGTTATTAAGAATTAAAGGTCGTCATGTCAAAATATTGTCTATGTTAGGAAAGTCGTCTCCTTCCCCCTTTTAAAGACATTTTCGATCGAAATTGATTTGGCCCTTAATCCGATTCCTGAAAAATGATTTCGCTAAATACCGAGTAGCTCCTCATTTCCAATGCTCCAATTATATAGAGAAAGATAAATGAGTAAATATAGTATGTAGTACGGAGTATGTAATATGTAGTATAGTAAGTAATAGTGTAGGTTACTAGTATGAGTAGCATAGAAGTAGTAAGTATTAGGAGTAGTACTAGAACTAGTACGTAGTAGGAGTAGTAGTAATAGTGAGTAATAGTGACTTAGTGAGTATGAGTAGTAGTATTAGGGAGTAGGAGTAGTAGGATTAGGAGTGTGTAGTATAGGAAGAAGTATAAGGTGGGTAGGTGTAAGATTAGTAAGAAGGGTAGTGTAGTGTAGTGTTAATACGTGGGAGGTAATTAATATATCGAGTTTCGGTCCGTTTCTCGTATAAATGTCTTTTTTTTTTCTTAAAACGTTGAAATATAAGATTACGGAATTAAAATAATGGAAACCGTAAAATTTATTTTTAAAAAGGAATTTGTGAGACGGTAAATAAAACAGACGGTAAATAGTATTATGGGACAATTAGTGATAAGAAATCATTATTTTAAGAATTCGATAAATTATTTCTAAATTTTTACGAGACGAGAAAAAAATTCAAACGACAGGTCAATATTAAAAATATTTTCGAGTTTTAAACTTTATTTAACGAAAGATAAATTTTTTAATAATTCGATAAATAAAGTCCCATGTTTTTATAACAGAATAATTTTTAATTTAACGAAAACAATATATATTTTATTCACGAAAATAATTTTTCGAGCGTTAAACTTGGTTTAAATAAATGTTTAAAATTTTAACACTATTTGAAAATACGGGGTGTTACACTTCTACTGCCTATGTGGTGACCACACATCCCCGAGTGGATGTTGTCTAACACTTCCATAAGCTCTCTTGGTCTCAAGCACCTAAGAATTGGTGCCGACGTTCCTTTCTTGTATAGTGGGTCTTCTATGAGCACGTACCTTGCCACCGTCGTTGGTATGCGCTTTGCCTTATAGGGGTCTTCTAGCAGTTTTTGTCTGTTATGTACTCTATGATGGACACTCTCCAGCCGTCATCTGCCACCAGTGAGATGCTTTTCTCCTTCCTTACGTCCACCCAGACTGATCGCCGAATATCCTGTAGGCTGGAGCTCGCAAGCTATGATAGGGCGTCGACCCGATTATTCTGGGACCTTGGTATTTGTTTTATCTCACAGTACTTAAGGCGAGATAGCAGTTGCTTCACTTTTCCTAGGTACAGTGCCATTGACGGCTCTCTGGTCTCGTACTCCCCGTTGATCTGGTTCGTGACTAACTGTGAGTCGGTGGAGATGACAACTCTTTCTGTTCCGGCAGTTATTGCCAGCTCGACGCCAGCTACGTCAGCTTCATATTCTTCTTCGTTGTTGGATTTGGGCCTTGATGGCCGTCTGGGATTGATAGACGATCCCTATGCCACTCAACTCCACTGCCCACTTAATCATCTTTCCTGACTTCTGACGTGCACCCCAATCGGATCGGTCGTTTAGCGAAGGACGGGGAGTCAAACAATATTTATAGACTCAGAATAACACAAAAACTACTAGAGTAATCGTGGTAAGTCGAGGTCGGTCCACAGGGAATGGAGTGTTTTGACGAGTTAAAAGTGATGCGTTTGATCTCTAGAAGGGGGGTTTCTAAGGGTCGAGTCTATACTAGAGAAATAACGATAAAAATAGCTAGAGATGATCAATCTAGGGAAAGGCGTTAGGGGCAAGTCGGGATTCGAAACATGGGGTCTAAAAAGGTCGGATCAAGTTTTTGTCGCAACATTGATAAAGGGAGAATGTCACCTTTCGGTTTCTTCACCCAACCCACCTAAAAACCCGCTTTCGCGGCAAAAAAGGGTAATCTCTAGTTGTGGTAATTTCTACCCCGAGTTTCCCCATATTGATAGAAACGAGTCAAGGTCGGTCTAGTTGGCCGGACTAAAACAACAAAGACACAACAACCATAAACAAGATGAACCAACAAGCAAGCAACCCACCAACATCCCTAAATTCAAATAATCCAAGTCCTCATCCCTATACCCCCCAACAAGAAATCTACTCACTAATCATAATGGAAGACGACAAAATATTAACTAAGGAGAAACTAACTAAAGCATGCATACAAACTAGATCTAAGGAAAACCCTAATAGAAAAAAAACCCTAAACACTCTCTAAACATGGCGATTTGAAGGTGACGACCTCGTGATCTCGAGTGGAATCCTGTGCATTTTGGCTATGGATCTTTCCCCTCCTGGATTGCGTAACATCACAAGACGGAAGACGACGAACAACAAGGAGAGACAGTCACAAAATATGATGAGAAACATGAACAAAAGCGGACCGGACGTGGAAATTTCTACAAAACATGGGAGTATGAAAGTAATCGTAGGTGTGCCGCCATACACTGATAACGATTTGGATAAAGGTAGTGGCACACAATTGGATGCGAATGAGGAGGATGGAGAATTAGATATCATGGAGGGTGATTGGTTTGATAGACATGGACGTAAAATTGAGCAAATTTTGGAGGATGATAATTATAACATGCTACACCTGACTGAAGAGGACGTAAAAGATGAACTCGCTTACTGGCAGAATGCAATATACGGGTTTGTTCTTGGAGGCAATCCTCCATGGCCTATTTTTGAAGGTTATCTAGCGGATATGGAAGCACCATAAAATGGACTCGATCTCCTTTCTCCCGAATGGCGTTTTTATGGTGCGATTTCAGACACAGGAAATGCAAGAGAAGGTGCTTAACGCAGGTATACACATGTTTGATAGTAAACCTGTTATTATCAAGAAGTGGATGCCTGATATTGATCTTGAGAAGGAAGAGGTGAAGTGTGTCTTTACTTGGCTAAGGTTACATAGGCTACCTCTAAAATTTTGGGGGGCAAGTCTGCAGAAAATAGCAGGAACTATGGGGACTTTCCTCAAGAAAGATGAGGCCACAGAAGCTAAAACAAGATTGGGATATGCACGGGTCCTGATTGAGGTTCAAGGTGGGCAGAAGTTTCCCACACATGTAAAGTTTAAAGACGAAAATCAAAGCGTAGTTATAGTACCTGTGGAATTTGAGTGGAAACCTGTAAGATGTGAGAATTGTAAGGCTTTGGGTCACGAGAGTGAGAATTGCAGGATCAAAAGGGCTCATAGAGTTGAGAAACAAGTGTGGAGGAAGAAGATAACGACTCCTGGCAATGTGGTATTAACAACGCCTATTAGTTCTGAACCGGTTTCTGAAGCTCAATCTAGTGTGAGGATTGAGCAAGGCGTTACTGAAAATAAGAAGGATCAAGAATTTCCATCCTTTCAGGAGGCTGACATACAGCCGAATGCTAAAAGGGTGGACTCTAAGACTGATACTTCTGGAGACAGTAGCCCTGGTGGAGGTGAAGTTTCCTCTTTTAAGAATGCCTTGCAAGGAGGAACCAGCCATAAGAAAGTCCAGTATAGGTCACCTCCATCTTCCATGTCTCCATGATTATGGGAATATGGAATGTTAGGGGTATGAATAAAGCCAAAAAACAAGTAAATATCAATAAGTTTTTAATGGCTAAAAAGGTAGGATTATTTGCATTATTAGAAACTAAAATAAAGCCTGGTAATCAAAGTAAGGCTATGATCAGTTTTAATAACTGGAGTATTACCATGAACTCCCATATTCATAATGGCGGTAGAATCTGGGTGGGTTGGAATCCTTTGGAGTTTCGTGTTAACATCTTGAAGTATGACCCCCAATATATACATATTTGGGCTGTGCACGAGTCCACGCAGAGAGAGTTTCACATAACGTTTGTGTATGCTTTTAACGAAGCTCAGGGTAGGGAATCTCTTTGGATGAATCTTAGGAGAATTGCGGATGGTTTAAATGGTCCATGGGCAGTAAGTGGTGACTTTAATTGCATTTTGACACCTGAAGAAAGGCTTGGTCGCTCATTTAATGAGAATGAGGCTAGGCCGTTTCAAGACTGTCTTCTACATTGTGATCTTGCGAATGGTCCCTCCACAGGTGCTTATTATACCTGGTCGAACAAGCAGAGGCCGGAAGACAGAGTATACTCTAGGTTGGACATATTTCTTTCTAATCAAGAATGGGTTGTGTCATTTCCGAATATGCAGGCTGCCTTCCGGGACCTTGTCATTTCAAGAATGGGTTGTATACTCCTGGTTTCCGGGACCTTGTCAAGGAGAAGTGGAGTATCCCGGTGGAAGGCACACAAATGTTTATTGTCTGCCAGAAGCTGAAAGCTCTGAAGGCGCCCTTGAAGTGCTTGAATAAATCAAAATTTTCGGACATTGAAAGGGCTGCAGATATTGCTAGAGTAACTTTGAGATGCTGTCAGCAGGCTATTGTAGATCAGCCTGGCAATCATCTTCTTCTTCAGCAAGAGTTTGAAGCTAATGCTCGATGTGTTGAGTTGGAGGCTCAGGAGTACACTTTTCTCCGGCAGAAAGCTAAAGCGCACTGGATGAAGAATGGGGATGCAAATATGTCATATTTTCATGGCGTGCTGAGGGCTAGAAGGGCACATAATTCTGTTAAAGAAATCAGGGATTCTGATGGCGAGCTGCACACGACCAAGGAAGAGATCCAAAAGAGTTTTCTCGAATTCTATGAAAAACTTTTGGGAAAAAGCTTGCCTACCCAGCCTGTGAATATTAGAGTTGTACAGGAAAGGCCTACTTGTACGAATCAGCATGCTGAACTGCTTTTGAAACAAGTCTCTGATGATGAAATTAAAATGGTTTTTTTTGGCATACCTAACGACAAGGCCCCGGGACCTGACGGTTTCTCGAGCTTGTTCTTCAAGGCTAATTGGGAGCTTATTGGGAAGGAGATTTGTGAAGCTATTCACGAGTTCTTCAGAAACGGGAAAATTCTGAGGCAACTGAATACAACTACGGTGACCCTTATCCCAAAGACTTCCAATCCTGAAACTGTCCAGCAATTTCGGCCAATCTCATGCTGTAACATGGTATATAAAGTTATCCCTAAAATTCTATGCGGCAGACTGGCCTTAGTCCTAACTGGTTTAATATCCAAGACTCAAAGAGGATTCATACAAGGCAGAAATATTATGGAGAACATACTTATTTGTCAAGACCCGATTAAGCTCTCTAACAGGAAACCCGTCTCGCCGAGATGTATCTTCAAAATTGATCTCCAAAAGGCCTACGACACAATTGAATGGAATTTTTTGCACCAGATGATGATTGCTCTGAAGTTCCCTACACATTTCAATAATCTAATCACGGAGTGTACTACTTCAGCATCCTTCTCTCTGAATCTTAATGGAGATACGTTTGGATTTTTTAAGGGCAAGAGAGGGCTAAGGCAAGGTGATCCACTATCACCCTTATTATTTACTATATGCATGGAATACCTTACGAGGCTACTTCAAATCACTACTAAGCATAATAGCTTCAGATTCCACCCTCTGTGCGGTAATTTGAGGATCTCTAGTCTCATGTTTGCCGATGACCTATTATTATTCTCTAGAGAAGACGTTGCATCCATTATGATCATTTTACGGACATTCTCCACGTTCTCCCATGCGTCTGGCCTCAAGATGAGTCCGGGTAAATCCAACGTCTACTTCAACGGGGTGCCTGATTACCTTCGTGCGGACATAGTTGACATATCTGGGTGTGTGGAAGGAAGCATGCCGTTTAGGTATCTGGGTGTTCCGATTAAACCAACCAAACTGAATGCCAAAGACTGCAATCCGCTGATCAACAGGATAATGGAAAGAATTAGATCACTGGGCACTAGGAAACTGTCATATGCAGGTAGACTGATCCTAATCAAGTCGGTTCTAAAGACTCTCCATAACTATTGGGCTTCAATTTTTATTCTCCCTACTGCTATTATTCATAATATTGAAGGCCTATGTAGAAACTTTCTTTGGGAGGGTGGAACCGAATACAAGAGAGTACCGCCGGTAGCATGGGAAAAATATCTGCAAACCGCTTAAGGAAGGTGGACTTGGACTAAAAACGACAATATTTGGAACAAGGTCGCCATTGGAAAGCTAGCATGGTGGATTTATTCTAAGGCCGACTCTTTATGGGTCCAACGGGTGAATCATATCTACATTAAAGATGTGGATTGGCTGGAGTATAATCCGTCTAACGACAGCTCATGGTCTTGGAAAAAAATTTGCAGGGTGCGTGACCTTTTCCGCCCGACTTACAACGCTCAGGTCTGGCGAATGACTCCCAGGCAGCAATACAGTATCAGCTCGGGATATGACTGGATTAAGGGGAGCGACTCCAACGTCAACTGGAGTCACCTGATTTGGAATGATTGGACAGTCCCAAAGCACAGGTTTATTAACTGGCTATATCAGCACGATGCATTCAAGACAAAGAAAAAGCTATATGCTTATGGTGTCACCATGGATTCGGATTGCTGCATTTGCGGTACAGGCGAGGAAGACGCTGGTCATTTGTTCTTCTCCTGCCCGTACAGTACTCAGCTTTTGCACCTTACGAGTAATTGGATTGGTATTACCCTTCCTACGACTCATGTCAACAGTTGGAGATTGGCTAGAAGGGGATCCAAGCTGAGAAGAGGGATCCTAAATGGACTTATCAATGCTATGATTTACCTCATCTGGATACAGAGGAATAGAGCGAGAATGGAGAGTAGTATTCTTAGGCCTAAATATGTGCTGAAATGTATACAAAATGTTATGAAAATAAGGATTGATAGATGCTGTAAAGGAGTTATCCACCAAAAGGATAAACTCTGGTTAGATACCTTGATCATGTAAGGGGTATTCCCCTGATATTTGGTTACCGCATTAATACAATTTTTACCTTCACCAAAAAAAAAACTAGATCTAAGGAAAATAACAACAAAATAACGAGAAACTAACAACACTAAGATAATCTAAACAAGACAATAATGAGAAAAACTAAAATAAATCTAAACTAGAGATTAGAGAGTGGAAAGAAATGTACCAACTATGAAGATCTAGAACAAATAAGAAGATTGCATGAATAAAGGTTGAATCTTTGATGGAGAAGATGAAGAATTTGTCACCAATTCTTCAATAAACCCACAAATCTTCAAATAAAACTTGAAATAATAATCTTTGACGGGAGGGATTTGTCGTGAATCCCACCGGTCAAATAATAACCAACTAACCTAACTGGGTAGCTAGGGCAAGTCGGGTCGAGATCCTCAGGGACGGGGTGTCGGACTAAGGTGTGCTACGGTCTAAGACTAGGTTCGAGACAAACTAAACTAGGGTGACGACTAAGGCGAACTAATGACTAAGCTAAGGTCTAAAACCCAAAGTAGAAGGGCAAAACAAGCAACTAATGACAAATGGAAGCAAATTAAATCAATAAGAAGAAACTAGGGCTAGGTCGGGTTCATGGATGCCAAGGAGATCAAAAGAAGGAAATGGGGGTGCTAGCATGCTTTCGTAGCCTAGGTTACGCTCGAGCTCTCGCTACTTAAACGGCCTAGGGGTCATCCACGCCACGCTCTCGCTACTAATGGGGAACCAAATCTAACAACCAAACAAACACATGCAAGAGTAAAGGCAAGAAAAACAAGGAATGATCATATCAAGTCTCACAAGCATTTCATCAAACATATAGAGTGCAAGACAAATAGGAAACAACAAAAACAACAACTAGTACCACCCATCTCACCCTAATCATCCCTAATCACACCCAATCCCCCTACTAACCCTAGGGGAAAACTACACTCACACATATCTAAACTAAAACTAACATTAACTAGAGAAACAATCAAAGGAACAAAAGAAACATTCCTTATGGAGATTGAACAAAGAGGAACAATAAACAATAGATAAAGATGGAAACTTGATTAACTATGAAATACTAGGATAAAAGAGAGGAGAAGGATTATACCAACTAGATAGGAATGAAAAAGATGAACACTTGCATAAAAGAAGACCCAAAACATCCACCAATGTTGTCAAGATTGGTAGATTCTTCAAGAATTCCAATAATACAAGAGTAACTAACTAGATTAAGGAGAAATTAAGGACTAATCTACACTAATCTAACCTAAAGTAGTCTAGGGTTTAGTGGGTAATGTAAAAGTAATGAAAAGTCCTTAAAACAATCCAAGAGAGGGGTATATATAGGGTTACAAGAATAAGGGAGGCGGAAAAATGAATCACCAGCTGAACTGGGCCCTTCCCGGCCGAGAAGGTGGTGATCCCGGTCGGGATGGGGTGGTCCCGGTCGGGATGGACATGGTCCCGGCCGGGATGGACCTCCAGTAAGTTCGTCTTTGTTTTGCACTTCATCCCGGTCGTGATGGATGTGTTCCCGACCGGGATGGGTCTTGTAGGCTTCAAATAAGGCCTCATAGGTCCCCACTTGCTCTTCCTAGGCTTCTTATCGATTCTCGGTGCTCGGGAATGGGTCCCAAGGGACTCGAGATTGAGTCTAAGCCACCGAGTCATCGTCGCTTCTCTTCGTTGGCTCCATATGCATCGGAAACGAGTCGGAATAGTTTCATTTCTCCAAGATAGGCCCTAGGAACCTAAAACAAGCTAGAAGAAGCATAAGTAGCCTCGAAAACCGCTCCGAAGAGAGATTCCACAAGAGAAACCGGGACCAAACACAAGAAATAAGCACTATAAACCACACTTATCAACTCCCCCACAATTAACCCTTACTCGCCCTCGAGTAAGCACAAACTAACTAAAAACTAAAAGAAACTAGACTACTAACCGAGCGGCTATTAGCGCACCCTACGCCCTTTCAACTCACGCGAGAATACTTAGAGGAAAAGTGCTCTCCGCAAGGCAGGTGAGGTCTTGTGACAAAACTGTGGATACAACCAAACACGAAAACAGATAAACACACAAACAAACAAACGGTTGCATCCAAGAAGAAACAAATACCGTTTCCCTCAACAAAGCGGTGAAAGAAACACCGGTTAAGGACTCAAGGCAAGTGAAAACGTTCCCAAGCTAATAACACAAATCGAAATGGACAAAATCCTAATAGAATGACAACAAAGCAACAAAAACGTTGGTAACTTACCTAGGTCCTCCTAACCTTCTAAGAACGTACTACGGAACGATAGGCGGGATGGAAAAAGGATGAACCAAGGGGTTAATCGACACTATAGTTAAAGTGAAACTCCGCCCCCTTTATCGATGAGCCAAGAGGGTCGTCCCATGCTCAAAAATAGCCTAACTAGTCCAAGAAAAAAGGTGAATATGGTCGCAAAGTGAGGGAAGACCGACCATTACCGCTATCATCCTTCCTAGGGACTCGGTCCTTTGGTAGGCTCTTCACGATAACAATCGGTAAAAGACTTATTTTTGAGGGGGTGAGAATTTTTTGTGAAATGATTTTCTTTGGCATCTTTCTTTTGTATTTTGCTTTGATTTGCTATGCCATTTATTTTTCTTCTTTTCTATTTTATTTTTGACTTGTTGTGCCTTTTTTTTTTCTTTCTCTTTTTGACTTGGTTTGCCCTTTGGATAAATCTTGTATTGTAGGCATTCAATCACAACCAAGTATAGAAACTTTCAATAGATTGCAACTTATTTGTGGAAAATGTGTAGAAGGTAGGGAAATGAGTGAGTCGGGCGCGCTTTCTCTTCAAACCCACAAAAAGGGGAAAAACTTGGACTAATCAAACAATTTCGAACATGGTCACCTAAGAGACGGGACTCGGGAACCAAGGTCTTTTCACTCCATGTGTGGTCAAAATGGTCAAAATGCAAATCCCGTAGTAATCCCTAGTAGACTAGGTTGACTCAAGGTAAGAAACCAACGAAATTATTGATTTAAAGTCATTCTACTAGACTAAAGTCCAAGGATCGACTCACATCACTAGAAAGGGAAAGTAACACTTGCGCACTAGCCTCAAAAACGGGTTTTCGAAAACGTTTTCCACACTAGACTGACAAACTATACAAGACAAAACAAAACGAAACGAAACGAAACAAAAGAAAAGAAAACAAACACACAAAGAAATAAACAAACACAACCCCGAAACATCCAAACAAGCCACCACATCAACCACAAACTCCAAAAAGCTCCACCCGAGCATACACCATCACAAAACATCCTCCAAGCTCCACAAAAAGGAAAAAGGAGAAAGAAATGAGGGGATATTACCGGATGTCTTGAGCTTTTCGAAACTTATCGACGATCGCGCAACCTACAAGGAAATCGGGGGAGAAAAACGCACAACACAACAAATATACGACACAAAGACTCAAAAGAAAAAGACACAATAGAAAATCTTTTTGGTTTTTTTTAATGAATTTTTTTCAAATTTTTAGGAATTTTTAAGATTTTTTCGAAAAAATACGAAAATAAAACTAATCTAGACTAAGATATCGCTCCCCCACACTTAAACCGAGCAATGTCCTCATGCTCAATCGGTAGTGTGTGGAAGACACTAAAAAAAAGAAAAAGGGAAAATAAAACTAAAAATCAAAAATGAAAGTGAAGAAAGTGTAGAATGTGTCTGGTCGGGGTGTAATCAAGTCACCAAGGGTCGAGACGAGAAAAGATATGGATGGGGGAAGAAAAAAAAAAGAAAAAAAAAAGAAATGGGAGGGGAGGGCTAGGTGTAATCAAGTCACCTAGCCCTGATTTCGCCCGAATCCGACTAAATTCTACCAAAAGAGGAAATAAAAATAAAGAAAAAGAGAAAAGACTTACAAATCCTAGAAACCAAACTATCCAATCATACAAATACAAAAACGAAAACTCAAAAGAAAAGGAAAAATATATTTACATGGTACTCTCACCATCTACGCCCCCATAGCGATCAAGAGCTCGGAGGAGTAAGTCAAATGCTCTAGCAACATCTTCATGAAGGCTCTTGTGGCCGAGCCAAGCTACTTTCAAGAGCTTCCAAGTCGGAGGTAAGAAGCGATCATCTTCATTATGCTCGGGGTTCTCGTGATCTTTCGGGTCTTTCAAACCAACATAACAACGACTCTTATGACCATCCGATTGGTATAGTGGTCTAAAGTAATGCTTGGCGTTATGGTTTGGAAGATCACACCCGTGGGGTGTTGCTTCTTCTATGGGGTCAAGATTGAAATTCTTTTCCGCCACCCGACAAGGATCCACTTCATCAACCATCTTACAAGACAAGGGACTCGAAATTAAGTTCGAAAAAGGAGGTGAAGGCATCAAGTTTTCTTCATTGGAGGCTCTAGGGGAGACCTCATCGTTGTTCTTACTAGAATTCTCACCATGAGGAAATTCAAGGCCTTTGATGGCGGCCTCAATTTCTTCGACGGTTTGGTCTAGCATAGCATCTCCAAGTCCCCTAATCGGCTCCTCCAATTTCCCATTCAAGGCAAGTTCTAAGGCATCTATCTCTTTCTCCCAAGTATTACCTTTCTTTTCACTCACCTTGTCAAGTTGGCCTAGAGGAGTCTTCTCTTCAATTGGCTTTGGATTGTCAAGATCCGGTTCATCACGAAGAAAATCATACAAATCCAATTTAATAGCCAATACATTGGCTCCCCAGGAGTTACCTTGAGAATCATGTTCAATTTCTTCCTCATTGTCGACCCTTGAAGCTTCAACTTCCTCCATTATTCCCATAGCTTCACCATCCAAGCAACTTTCAACAATGATCCCTTGGTTGACCCTCTCTTCTTCATTCGTGGCTTCATAATTGGGTTGATTTCCTTGTGGAGACAATCGATCTTCATGCCCAAATGAACCTTTCTCAACAAGTTGTGGAGCTCGAGTGGCCAACATAGTGTAACGAGCCATGAGTGCATTGATTCGAGCATCTTGCACCTTTTTTTGGGCCTTGAACTCCTCTTTATCCCTTTGCATTTGAATCATCATCTCTTGTTGACTCTTTTCCATTTGAATTATCATCTCTTGTTGACTCTTTTGCATTTGAATCATCATTTGACAAAGCTCAAAGTTGGGGATTTTTGGTTGTGGGTTATGTGAGGGTATTTGATAGTTGTTAGGATGTTGGAACTTGGAATGATCCTTGACAACTTTCATGGTAGCCATATGAAGGGAGTTCATAAGATTGTTGATGAGATTGATATGGTTGGTAAAGTTGTGGGTCTTGGAAATTTGCCCCATGATTGTCCCATGACGATTGATGGTAGCTTGGATGCGTCATTGACATAACGTTGCTTTGATACATTGGATGAACTAGAAGCACTTGAGCAAAGGTTAGAAGCCTAGTGCTTTTGAGGCACTAGGAATAGAGATAAGCACACAAGAAGTAAGAACGGAGATACACAAGGAGAAGAAAACACAAAAATCAAGAACCAAGTCCAAAACTAAGCACACAAGAGTCTAAACTACGCCGTCCCCGGCAACGGCGCCAATTTGACGGGAGGGATTTGTCGTGAATCCCACCGGTCAAATAATAACCAACTAACCTAACTGGGTAGCTAGGGCAAGTCAGGTCGAGATCCTCAGGGACGGGGTGTCGGACTAAGGTGTGCTACGGTCTAAGACTAGGTTCGAGACAAACTAAGCTAGGGTGACGGCTAAGGCGAACTAATGACTAAGCTAAGGTCTAAAACACAAACTAAAAGGGCAAAACAAGCAACTAATGACAAATGGAAGCAAATTAAATCAATAAGAAGAAACTAGGGCTAGGTCGGGTTCATGGATGCTAAGGAGATCAAAAGAAGGAAATGGGGGTGCTAGCATGCTTTCGTAGCCTAGGTTACGCTCGGGCTCTCGCTACTTAAACGGCCTAGGGGTCATCCACGCCACGCTCTCGCTACTAATGAGGAACCAAATCTACCAACCAAACAAACACATGCAAGAGTAGAGGCAAGAAAAACAAGGAATGATCATCTCAAGTCTCACAAGCATCTCATCAAACATATAGAGTGCAAGACAAATAGGAAACAACAAAAACAACAACTAGTACCACCCATCTCACACTAATCATCCCTAATCACACCCAATTTCCCTACTAACCCTAGGGGAAAACTACTCACACATATCTAAACGAAAACTAACATTAACTAGAGAAACAATCAAAGGAACAAAAGAAACATTCCTTACGGAGATTGAGCAAAGAGGAACAATAAACAATAGATAAAGATGGAAACTCAACTAACTATGAAAGACTAAGATAAAAGAGAGGAGAAGGATTATACCAACTAGATAGGAATGAAAAAGATGAACACTTGCATAAAAGAAGACCCAAAACATCCACCAATGTTGTCAAGATTGGTAGATTCTTCAAGAATTCCAATAATACAAGAGTAACTAACTAGATTAAGGAGTAATTAAGGACTAATCTACACTAATCTAACCTAAAATAGTCTAGGGTTTAGTGGGTAATGTAAAAGTAATGAAAAGTCCTTAAAACAATACAAGAGGTGGGTATATATAAGGTTACAAGAATAAGGGAGGCGGAAAAATGAATCAGCGGCAGAATAGGGCCCTTCCCGGCCGGGAAGGTGGTGATCCCGGTCAGGATGGGGTGGTCCCGGTCGGGATGGACCTCCAGTAAGTCCGTCTTTGCATTGCACTTCATCCCGGTCGTGATGGATGTGTTCCCGACCGGGATGGGTCTTGTAGGCTTTAAATAAGGCCTCATAGGTCCCCACTTGCTCTTTCTAGGCTTCTTATCGATTCTCGGTGCTCAGGAATGGGCCCCAAGGGGCTCGGGATCGAGTCTAAGCCACCGAGTCATCGTTGCTTCTTTTCGTTGTCTCCATATGCGTCGGAAACGAGTCGGAATTGTTTCGTTTCTCCAAGATAGGCCCTAGGAACCTAAAACAAGAAAGAAGAAGCATAAGTAGCATCGAAAACCGCTCCGAAGAGCGATTCCACAAGAGAAACCGGGACCAAACACAAGAAATAAGCACTACAAACCACACTTATCAATCTTCTACAAACTTGGATGTGAAAACTAGAGAATTGTTGATGGAAACTAAGTAGATCTACTACTAAATTACTATGTAAACTATTAGAATTATAGAGAACTACTACTAGAATACTACTAGATTACTCTACTAATGGATGGTGTAATATGATGGAAGACTACACTAATGGAGGCCCATTACTACTTGTGGATGCCTTGGGCAACAAATTAGGCAACATATATATAGTAATGCCTTAATGGGTCTCTTAACCTAAAGCCCAAATCCAACTTTTGCTTCATTAGTGAGACAATCACCCTTTGCATCTTCATGGGGTGAAACTTCGCCCTGCGGTATGTCGAACTAATCCCACCGGGTGAAGTTTCGCCCGGTGAGATTTTCTTCTCAATTTGCGGTTTCCGGCGCTTTTCTCCATCGGGCAAAATTTCACCCGGTGGGTGAAATTTCGCACGGTCATTTTTGCCCGGTGAGATAGCTCGGAAAATCTTCAGGGAGGCACTTTACCGTCGGGTGAAGTTTCGCCCGGTGGTACTTCATCGGGTGAAATTTCACCCGGTCATATTCTCTGGCCTCTTTCCTTGTCTCATTCTTCGTCGATTGATTGGATGGCTTTAAACTTTAAGTTGTGTGCTTTGCTCTTTGGACGATATTTCTTTCTCTTGTGCTCGTGGAAGCTCGATCGTGATTTCGGTGCCAAATCCTATCAAAATTGATAGAAAAACTACCAAACACACGTAAATCACACAATAGGGACGCTAATGCGAGAAGTACTCAAAATATGGCGATAATTGCACTCTAAACTCGCAAAACGAGGGAAAAACGGGTCTAAATGGGAGGAAAAACGGTCTAAATTTAGCATACAACAGTTCCCCCACACTAAACCGTTGCTCGTCCTCGAGCAAAGACCCAAAAAGAAATTACAACTACTACTACTAGCTAGACTATGCTGAGCCGATACGGGGCAATTAACGTGCCCGCTCCGTCCCTTCAACTCACATCGAAATACCCATAAGGTAGAGTACTCCCATGCAAGGCAAGTTGGGGCTTGCAAAAAATGGTGGATGCAACTAAACACACAAAAACACATAACACAAAAGAATAGACACATCCAAAGCAAAAATAAAACACCGAATCCCTCATCGAGACGGCGGGGAAGACACCAATTTCTTTCCTAAAACAACAATAAACTTCTAAGATAAATGACCCACGTAAACATGGACCAAAACCTAATACTATGACAATTAAGCAATATAAATGTTGATAACTTAGCCTAGGTCCTCCTAGTCTTCTAAAGGGGTACGAGGGGGCGTATAACGGAGTGGAAAAAGTAAACCATGGATTCGTTTGACACTGTAGGTAGGTGCAGTCCCGCTCTCTTTGGCTAAGCCAAGAGGGTCGTTCCAAACTCGAATTTCCTAAATTAGACCAAACAAAAAGGTGGAGTGTTTACAATTATTGGGGTGGATCGACTAATCACCGCTATCTTCCTACCTTGGGACTCGGTCCTCTAGTTGGCACTTCACGGCGATGAATCGATCAAAGGGTTTTTTTAGGAGATATTTTTTCGATGATATGATTTTCATTTGAAGCTCCTTTTCTCTCCTTGTTTTTCATATTTTTGTGCCCTTTTCTTTTGCTTTGGTTTGCCCTTTTTGGGCTTTTTGATGTGGTTCGAAACCAAGTTTGGAGGTTATTTTTGTGTAAAATTATTGTGGTGATGTATAGGTGGAGGAAAAATAGGTAATCGAGAACGCGCGCCATTCCCGGATAAGCCACAAAAAGGCGGAAAGAATTTGGACTAAAGGTGCAATGGTCATTTGAGCAAGGTCACCTAGAAAACGGGATGCGGGAACCAAGGCCTAACTCCTCCATGGGTCGTCAAGGTGGTCAAATGCAAACCCCGAAGTAAACCTCTAGTAGAAAAGGTGGACTCAAGCTAAAGGATCAACAAATTCATTGATTAAGAGTCATTCTACTAGATTAAGGTCCAAAATCTACGATGGGTTATCTACAATGGAATGGAAACTCTTGTAAAAGGTTTGTAATCGGGTTTTCGAAAAGTTTAGTCTTAGACACTCTATACAAGAACAAAAGAAACACACGAAAAGGAAAAAGCAATAAAAGAAAACACAAGTAAGGTCATGTACTCCATACTCCGTCGACATTAAAGCACAAAAATCAACCACAACACCCAAAATGCTCACTTCGTGAGCCTCCAATTAGCAACAACCTAACTCCTTTACAAAATTAAAGAAAGAAAGAAAGAAGGAAGTTAACAAGCGGAGTGCTTTCAAAATATCTTCAATTCGCGCTATCAAGGTGGTGGTTACCTGTAAGAGTAGAGAACAAGACCGTACACGGGACACAAAACATAACAAGAAACAAGAAAAGAAAAGAAAAATGTTTTTGATTTTTCGAATTTTTCAAATTTTTATGGATTTTGAAAATATTTTTGAAAAATGAAAGATAGTAGACTCTTCCCCCACAATAAAACTGTACATTGTCCTCAATGGACAAGTAGGGGAAGAATGAAAAAGACGGAAAAGAAAAATCTTTTTGGATTTTTATGATTTTTCAAATGTTTTTGGAATTTTTGAAATTTTTGAGAAAAGAAAATAAAGAAAGCGATAAAATAGTGGCGGGTCTAGGTGCAATCACATCACCTAGACCCTAGCCAAGTGGCTAAGAAGTCGGAAAAGAAATAAACGGAAAAGAAAAGAAATTAAAAGAAAGGGTGAAAAATTGGGCGTAGGTGTAGTCACGTCACCTAGCCCGGATTAAGAAAAATTGAGAGAAAATGAGTAAAGTTTGGATTTTTCAAAAGGGTCAATGGCGTAATCACATCGCCTAAAGACCAGAAGCAATACCAAGGCCGCTTCGGCCACAAAAATCGATGGGACAGTGGGACAGCTTGCAATTTGGTTAGAGGTAGAAACAATCACAATGATTATAAACTGATGATACAAGGAATAAGGAACGAATTCAATTCAAGGACTGATTAAAGACTCACCGACCTAATCCACACACATACACAACATACACATATCACCGACTGACTCTGGGGGATAGCTTAATTTGGGTAATCGTTCGACACGAAAGAAACCGTCGGAGACCCGGGTAAGGGTTGTATGCCCTCGGTGGGTTCTAACTCACAAAGGTCGTAGATCGTACGACCCTCGGGTAACGTGTAGTGCGCATACTCCCAAATTTCCATTCCCCCCCGATTGGTTTAGTCGGAATTCACCGGGACCTAAGGGTAGGTCCCAATTGTGGCAATTATAAATATTGGTTCGGTGTATGTTGGGGACTATTAAAGCACGGTCATGGCAAATAGAGACGAGGCGATGATCAGGTACATTAAAGATCCACACCGGGAGATAGACTTCGTCAAGCCAGACTCGATTATCTAGTGGGATAAGGTGGTCGGTCGCATAACCCAAGTTTTTCGCGATTAAGGTCACAAGACCTCCACAGTCTACGAAGGGGCATTGTGCAACAATAATTTTGTGAAAATGCAACGCTACAACAAGTGGTAGGTCTAAGGGGTTAGGGTTACCAAGTAAGGAGTCAGAAATCAATTGTAAGACGCACACATTAAGATTAAAAATATATCGGTAGATGGTATCAAGCAATGAGAGAGTATCTCCGCGAAGTAACGAATAGTGGGGTTACGGATTTCAGAGGTAAAGTTTGAATTAGGTTTGAAATCTCGTTGACCACGTGTTACGCACCTCCAAAGGTCTCTTCTAGATGCACTAGCTTGTACATCACTCAAAGGTTCACTAAGTCCGGTACCCGATGAGAGTAAGCCTAAAGATAAGCCAAACTCGGAAATAGTCAAACAATGGGGTTTACCGAATAATTTAAACTTAAACATTCTTGATGTGGTCGGGTTATCGATAGTAAAGGTCCCTAGGAACTCACAAGTCAAGTCTTTATATGTGGAAGCCGCGAAACTAAGAAGTCCGCTAATTTCGGTCCTTGACGATAACTCTCTAATATCGTCCTCTATTCCTAGAATTTCCGTTGTGAACGGACAAAGCCACCTTGTGCTCCGAAAGGTCTTTTCGGAGAAGGTTTGAGCTAAGGGTGTATTAGGACAAGGTTAAAGTTTAGGCTTACGAGACTTAGAAAGTTTAGAGGTTGAAGCCATACCTTGTTTACGCGCGGCTCGTTGGGCTCTTGTCTCCATGATAATAATTTGCCAGAATGATCCCAAAACTTTAGCTTTTCCTTCTTCAAAACCCCAAAATAAATCACCAAGGATGGAAATGAAACTATGAATGGAGGTTTAATTGTGGTTGGGGTATGGAAGGTGGTTTGATGTTTTTATGAAGGGTGAAAATGTGGAGTGAATTGTGAGGTAAAGGTGATACAAAGGTGGTTGAGGAGGGAAAGTGAAAGTTTTAAAGTGAGTGGTAAAATTTCGGTGTAAAAATTTTGGAGGGAAAGTTATGTGTGGTAAATGTGAAGGAGGGAATTGAAATTGTGGTGAGGAAATAAGGTATGGGTGATCCGTTCAAGCTCATGCCGCCGGGTGAAATTTCACCCAGTCAAGCACCATCGGGTGAAATTTCACCCGACGGACTTTTCGTCGTGAAAATCATTTTTGCCACTTTTTTCCACCGGGTGAAATTTCACCCGGTCAAAATCTCACCGGGCGAAATTTCGCCCGGTGGTGTCTTCATCAATTCCGGCAAATCTGGCAACTTTTTTGTAGGGCAAAATTTCGCCCGGTCAGGTCTCACCGGGCGAAGTTTCGCCCGGCGGTCTTGTTTTCTTCGTTTTTCTGCCTTGCCATTTCATGGCTCTTCAATAATCACCTAAAGATTCAAATATTGACTCCACTGACATTACATAATCAATATCTTCCACAAACATGCTTGTGGTCTTCAACTTAGCTCCATAACTCCTTCAAAGCTTGATCTTCACCCAAATAAATAATCCATGGTGAAATCCAAGTTCAACCATTCTTCTCAAGCTAACAAAACTAACAAAACTCAAAGAAATATGATACATATATACAAGGTGGTTGTTGAGGATACCACCAAACCTACTTCAATTTGGGAGGGGGTTAAACAACGCTCCCCAATGGGAGCTCACCAAACTTCACGGTAGCAAAGGTCTCACTAACGTGACCGGGATGATAAATCTTCAAACGTTGCCCGTTAACCATAAATTTCCCGGTTTCCGGGCTTGATATCTCTATTGATCCATATGGTTGCACCTTGGTCACTTCGAGTGGACCGGACCATTTTGATTTCAACTTATCGGGGAAGAGCTTGAAGCGATAGTTGAAGAGTAATACCTTATCACCAACGGAGAAGTCCTTACGAAGTATTCGAGAATCGTGCCATTGGCGAGTTCGTTCCTTGTAAATCTTCGAATTTTCGTAGGCTTCAAGTCTTAATTCTTCCAATTCTTGTAGTTGGAGAAGGCGGTTATCTCCTACAACACTCTCATCGAAGTTTAGCTCTTTGATTGCCCATTCGGCTTTGTGTTCTAATTCCACCGGTAAATGACAAGCTTTACCATACACAAGACGATAAGGAGTGGTTCCAATTGGCGCTTTGTAAGCCGTTCTCAATGCCCAAAGGGCGTCATTTAACTTCAATGACCAATCCTTTCGGTGTGTATTTACAACTTTCTCTAAAATTCCCTTGATTTGATGGTTGGAGATCTCGTCTTGCCCATTTGATTGAGGGTGGTAGGCTAGGGACATCTTGTGAGTGATACCATATTTCCTAAGAAGGTGTTCAAAGGTATCTTTCCTAAAATGAGAGCCTCCATCACTAATTATGGCTCTAGGCATACCGAATCTTGGGAAAGTTACATTCTTGAAAAGCTTGATTACAACCTTGGAGTCATTGGTGGGGGAAGCTACGACCTCGATCCATTTTGAGACATAATCAATCGCTACTAGGATGTATTTGTTACCAAAAGAGGATGTGAACGAACCAATGAAATCAATGCCCCAAACATCGAACAATTCAATTTCTAAGATGGGTTGAAGGGGCATCTCATTTCTTCTTGTAATATTCCCACTTCTTTGACAAGCATCGCATGTAAGATGAAAGCTCGAATGTCCTTAAACATGGAAGGCTACCAAAACCCGCTTTGGAGAACCTTGGCAATTCTCTTTTGGTTGGCCAAGTGTCCACCATAAGATGTCGAGTGAAGGTGCTTCACAATATTATATCCTTCATCGTCCGTAACACATCATCGGTAAATTCCATCTACACAACGGCGGAATAAATAAGGCTCGTCCCAATAATAGCGTCGGGCTTCATAACGTAGTTTCTTCCTCTCTTGCTTGGAATAATCGTCCGGAATAAATTGAGACACTAAGAAATTGACGATATCAGAATACCAAGGTGTAATAGTATCAATGGCCATCAATGCCTCATCTCTCATAGCTTCATTGATGGCTATACCATCTTCTTCATTGCTTCCTTTACTAACCGTTAGTTTACTAAGATGATCCGCTACCAAGTTCTCCGATCCGGCTTTGTCTTTAATATCAATATCAAATTCTTGTAGAAGGAGGACCCACCGAAAGAGTCGGGACTTGGTCTCCTTTTTGGACATGATGTATCGAATCGCTGCATGATCGGTATGAATAATGACTTTGGAACCGGTAACATAATTTTGGAATTTCTCCATAGCATAGACAACGACAAGCATCTCTTTCTCGGTTGTTGTATACCTCGATTGGGCTTCATCTAGGGTCTTGCTTGCATAATATATCACATGTATCTTCTTATCTACCCGTTGACCCAGAACGGCACCATCGGCAAAATCGGACGCATCGCACATGATCTCAAATGGAAGATTCCAATCGGGAGCTTTGATAATTGGAGTGGTAGTGAGAGCGGTCTTTATCCTGCAAAAGGCCTCAAGACACGAGTCATCAAAAATAAAAGGTGCATCTTTCATAAGCAAAGAAGTTAAAGGCTTGGCAATCTTGGAAAAGTCTTTAATAAATCATCTATAAAAACCGGCGTGACCTAGAAAAATCCTCACCCCTTTAACATTTGTAGGTGGTGGCAAGTTCTCAATCACAGAGACTTTAGCTTTATCAACTTCAACTCCTCTATTAGAAACAACATGACCTAGGAAAACACTTTGTTCGACCATAAAATGACATTTTTCCCAATTTAAAACAAGTCTATACTCTTCACATCGAGCTAACACTTGATCAAGATTTTCAAGGCAAGAAGCAAAAGATGTACAATGGACACTAAAGTCATCCATAAAAACTTCCATGGATTTTTCAATAAAATCAGAAAAAATAGCCATCATACATCTTTGAAACGTTCCCGGCGCATTACACAATCCGAATGGCATCCTTCTATAAGCATAGGTGCCATATGGACATGTGAAAGTGGTCTTCTCTTGGTCATTGGGATGAATGAAAATTTGATGAAATCCGGAATGACCATCAAGGAAACAAAAATAAGAATGATGTGCCAATCTTTCAAGCATTTGATTAATAAAGGGAAGAGAGAAATGATCTTTTATGGTGGCCATGTTCAATTTTCGATAGTCTATACACATGCGCCAACCGGTAATGGTCCTAGTAGAAATAGACTTACCCTTTTCTCCTTTGACAACCATCATTCCTCCTTTTTTTCGGCACAACTTGCACGGGGCTAACCCATTTACTTCCGGTTATTGGATATATAATGTTAGCCTCATACAACTTGAGGACTTCCTTCATGACAACCTCTTTCATGGTGGGGTTCAACCTACGTTGACCCTCAACCGAAGGACGGTGGTCATCATCAAGAATGATCCTATGCATAAAAACATTTGGGCTTATGCCTTGGAGGTCGACAATGCTATACCCGATGGCCTTTTTGTGCTTTCTCAAAACAATCAAAAGTTTTTCCAATTGAGGACCATCAAGGGTAGCATTGACGATAACAGGATAATTAGTTCCTTCAAGAAAAGCATATTTGAGGGAAGAGGGGAGTGGTTTAAGTTCAAGATTAGGAGGAGAAGATACCATACTCTTACCCACTGGTAGTGGTTCTACCAAATCTTCATGTAAGCATTCATCTTCAAAAGGTGGAGAGTCAAATGGTTCATCTTCTTGCTTATCATCATCTATCAAGTTATACTCAACCAAACTATCAATAACTTTAATGGAATGCATTTGTTCAATCATTGGTTGTTTAAGAGCTTGAGAAAGGGAAAACTCTACCGACTCGTTCCCTATGTTAAAAGACAACTTACCATTCTTGACATCAACTATAGTACTTCCGGTAGCCATAAAAGGTCGACCTAAAATAATGGGGGTAATAGTGTCTTCGGGCATATCCATGACAACAAAGTCAGAGGGGATGAAGAACTTACCAACTTGAATGGGTACATTCTCAAGTATCCCAAGTGGGTACTTGACAGATCTATCCGCAAGTTGAATTGACATACTAGTGGGTCTCATCTCCCCCACGCTAAGTCTCTTAGCAATAGAATAGGGCAACAAACTAACACCAGCCCCTAGGTCACATAAAGCTTGATTAACAACAACGTTTCCAGCCCGACAAGGGATGGAAAAACTACCGGGATCCTCTAGTTTCTTTGGCATTTGATTCATAAGAATGGCACTACATTGTGCCGTGAGAGAGACACATTCTTTAACCTCTATTGTTCTCTTTTTAGACAAGACATCTTTCAAAAACTTAGAATAGAGGGGCATTTGAGAAATTACCTCGGTGAAGTGTAAAGTTACCTCCACCTTCTTCAACATATCCACGAAACGGCTAAATCGGGCATTCTCCTTATGTGGCTTAGCTCGCTCGGGAAAAGGCAATGGAGGGACAAAAGCGGGAGGCGGTGGAACATTGGATTCTTCTTCTTCTTCGGCTAATCGCTCTGCCTCTTTTCTTTTTGCTTCTTCCACTTCCATTTGCTCTTTCTTCTTCCTTTTTTCTCTTAGTTCAATCTCCGCATTTTGGAGGATATCAAACTCCGCTTGTATTCCCCGGTTTTGTTTGGGGGAAGTGGGAGATGATGCTTGTGGTGCACTTGGTTGATTGACTTTGGATAGGGTGCTTTTGGTGTTCAAGTTCAAATTCTTATATGGGTCCTCAAGTTTTTTGCCACCTCTCAAAATGACGGCATTTGCTTGGTGTGGAGGGTCTCTTGGGTTTTGGGGTTGCCCGGGCAAACCATGGGGTGGATGAATTGGGGCGGCTAAAGCTTTTGTTGCTTCTTGTGATTCCCAAACCTTTAGCCTTGCCTTGGTATCTTGATGTTCATTCCACAGTTGCCCAACGGTTCTTTGTAAATCATTAATGTTATCCCATGGAACTCCTCCTTGACCAAATTGAAAATTGCTTGATTGGCCATAAGATTGAGAGGGTTGATTAAATGGTTGTTGATTGTAACCTTGATTTCTTTGAAAATTGCCTTGGAACTCTTGATTGTATCCTTGATTGAAATGATTACCATGTGGATTTTGGTAATTGTTGTACTTGTTAGGAACATGGAAGTTGCTACCTTGTTCATTGAAGTTGCTCCTTTGATAAGGAGGCGTATACGGGGGCATCCTTGGAGGACCTTGGTTAAAGGGCCTTTGTTGACTTTGATTAAATGGCCTCGATTGACTCCCTTGGGCACGTGGAATAGGATTTTGAACATTTTGATTTCCATAAGAGAAATTAGGATGAAATCTTGTGCCGGCATTGTAAGTATTGGAAAAGGGATCAAATTGAGGTCTTTGCCCATACACTTGTATAACTTGGACTTCATTTGGCTCTTCAACATAAACTTCTTCATTAGGAATGAAAGAGCTAGAATCATGGCCATAATTGCCACAATGATCACATTGAACTTCCCATGTTATTTGTTTGAGAGGAGATGGTTGCCTTGGTGGAACACTCACTTGAATTTGGTATATACCTCTAGGAGTGGGCTTTGAACTCATGGCATCCATTCACTTTTTCAATTCTTCAACTTCCGCTTGAAGTTTCAATTCATTAGAACTCTGAGTTGAGTTCACTTCGCCTTTCTTTCTTGAATCCCTCGATTGACCCATTCTAGAATCACTCCTTGCCATCTTCTCAATAAGATTCTTAGATGTCTCATCGGTGAGAGAAGAGAAGTCTCCTCCGGCGGCCGATTTGAGGTTTTCCTTGGTTCTCGATGAAAGAGTGTTATAAAATGTTTGGGTAGTTAGCCAATCGGGTATTCCATGGTGTGGACATTTTCGCAATAGATCTCTAAATCTTTCCCAAGCCTCACTTAGGCTTTCAAATTCATCTTGCTTGAAGGTTTGTATCTCCATGCGATATTGGTTAGTCTTTGACGGCGGAAAATATTTCTCCAAGAAGGTATTATATAGTTGAGCCCATGTTGTAAATGTATTAGCAGGATGGCCTTGAAGCCATCTTCGAGCTCCATCTCTCAAGGTCTTTGGAAATAATAAATGATGCAATTGGCATGAAGTTAATCCATTGAGACGGGCTCCTACTAATTTTTCTTTAAATGAAGCAATGTGCTCTTGAGCATCTTTTTGGGAAAAACCATGAAAAGTATCTTGTTGAACCGCATTTGTCAAAGAGGCTTTCAATTCATAATTCTCAGGAATCTCTCCGAAATCCACGGGAGAAGGTGTTTCTTCGTGTGTGAGTTGGGAATGAGATCCTAAGGTTGCCATTTGTTGGATTGGTGGTGATGGTGGATTTGAATTTGGTTGATTTGGAGGGGATGGATTTTGATTTGGTGGTGGAGTTTTTGGTGATGGTGGTAAATTTTGTGAAGTGGAAGGTATGGAAGGATTATTTGGAGTGGGATTATGTGATGTAGAAGGGGTAGAAGGTGTATGTGGTAGAATGAGATTAAGGTTAGAAGGTGATAATGAAGGACGTGGAATGATGGTGGTTGAGTTATTTCCCCGAAAACGCAATGCTCTAAAAGTCCTTTCCGACTCCGGATCAAACCACAAGGACGATGACGTGTTCCTGGGCATAAAAATCAATTAAACAGAAAGACTCCTAGCACCTAACGGTACTAGGGAAAAGGGAGAAGCGAAAAGAATCAAACACAACAACTAAAAACACAACAACTACTAGTCGTTCCCCGGCAATGGCGCCATTTTGACGTGCACCCCTATCGGATCAGTCGTTTAGCGAAGGACGGGGGGTCAAACAATATTTATAGACTCGGAATAACACAAAAACTACTAGAGTAATCGTGGTAAGTCGAGGTCGGTCCACAGGGAACGGAGTGTTTTGACGAGTTAAAAGTGATGCGTTTGATGTCTAGAAGAGGGGTTTCTAAGGGTCGAGTCTATACTAGAGAAATAACGATAAAAATAGCTAGAGATGATCAATCTAGGGAAAGGCGTTAGGGGGAAGTCGGGATTCGAAACATGGGGTCTAAGAAGGTCGGATCAAGTTTTTGTCGCAACATTGATAAAGGGAGAATGTCACCTTTCGGTTTCTTCACCCAACCCACCTAAAAACCCGCTTTCGCGGCGAAAAAGGGTAAGTCTCTAGTTGTGGTAATTTCTACCCCGAGTTTCCCCATATTGATAGAAACGAGTCAAGGTCGGTCTAGTTGGCCGGACTAAAACAACAAAGACACAACAACCACAAACAAGATGAACCAACAAGCAAGCAACCCACCAACATCCCTAAATTCAAATAATCCAAGTCCTCATCCCTAAACCTCCCAACAAGAAATCTACTCACTAATCATAATGGAAGATAACAAAACATTAACTAAGGATAAACTAACTAAAGCATGCATACTAACTAGATCTAAGGAAAATAACAACAAAATAACGAGAAACTAACAACACTAAGATGATCTAAACAAGACAAAAATGAGAAAAATTAAAATAAATCTAAACTAGAGATTAGAGAGTGGAAAGAAATGTACCAACTATGAAGATCTAGAACAAATAAGAAGATTGCATGAATAAAGGTTGAATCTTTGATGGAGAAGATGAAGAATTTGTCACTAATTCTTCAATACACCCACAAATCTTCAAATAAAACTTGAAATAATAATCTTCTACAAACTTGGATGTGAAAACTAGAGAATTGTTGATGGAAACTAAGTAGATCTACTACTAAATTACTATGTAAACTACTAGAATTATAGAGAACTACTACTAGAATACTACTAGATTACTCTACTAATGGATGGTGTAATATGCTGGAAGACTACACTAATGGAGGCCTATTACTACTTGTGGATGCCTTGGGCAACAAATTAGGGTAACATATATATAGTAATGCCTTAATGGGTCTCTTAACCTAAAGCCCAAATCCAACTTTTGGTTCATTAGTGAGGCAATCACCCTTTGCATCTTCATGTGGTGAAACTTCGCCCTGCGGTATGTCGAACTAATCCCACCGGGTGAAATTTCGCCCGGTGAGATTTTCTTCTCAATTTGCGGTTTCCGGCGCTTTTCTCCATCGCACGGTCATTTTCGCCCGGTGAGATAGCTCGGAAAATCTTCAGGGAGGCACTTTACCGTCGGGTGAAGTTTCGCCCGGTGGTACTTCATCGGGTGAAATTTCACCCGGTCATATTCTTTGGCCTCTTTCCTTATCTCATTCTTCGTCGATTGATTGGATGACTTTAAACTTTAAGTTGTGTGCTTTGCTCTTTGGACGGTATTCCTTTCTCTTGTGCTCGTGGAAGCTCGATCATGATTTCGGTGCCAAATCCTATCAAAATTGATAGAAAAACTACCAAAAATACGTAAAACGCACAAGAGGGACGCTAATGCGAGAAGTACTCAAAATATGGTGATAATCGCGCTCTAAACTCGCAAAACGAGGGAAAAAGGGGTCTAAATGGGAGGAAAAACGATCTAAATTTAGCACAAAACAACTTCTCAAATTTTTCTAGCGCTTTCTCAAGTGGTAAGTTCGTCAGAACGGTTACTGGGTGTGCGTCGAAGTATGGTCTTAACTTTCTTACTGCTATTACCACTGCGTATGCCGCTTTCTCCATCATTGGGTAGTTCTTTTCTGCCGGTCCTAGAGTGTGGCTGATGAAATATATCGACTGCTGAGTTTTCTTCTTCTTCTTCTTTCAGTATTACTGTGCTTATCGTCACGTTAGCGACGGCAATGTACAGATATAAATTCTCCCCGTCCGTCGGTCTAGCCAGCGTTGGTAGCATTTTCAGATGCTCCTTCAAGCTTGCAAATGCCTCCCTCTGCTCTTCCTCCCATTTGAACTGTTTGTTCCCCTTCAGAATTTTAAAGAACGGGGTAAACTTGTCGGCCGCTCGAGAGATGAAGCGTGCGAAGGCGACCATCCTTCCCGTCAGCCTCCGGATGTCTCTTATGGTCTTTGGCTTTGGCAGGTCCACGATGGCTTGCACCTTGTATGGGTTGACATCAATCCTCCTCGCGCTTATTAGGAAGTCGAGGAATTTGCCCGACCTTACGCCGAACGTGCATTTCTTCGGGTTCAACTTCATTTGTATTTTCTCAGTGACTGGAACGTCTCCTTTATGTCGTCCACGTGTTGCTCGTCTTCCTTACTCTTGACAATTGCGTCATCCACATACATCTCCATATTTTTCCCCCTTTGCCCTTGGAATATTTTATCCACCAATATTTGGTAGGTCGCCCCTGTGTTCTTGAGCCAAAGGGCATCATTTTGTACATGAATGTACCAGCGCTAGTGATAAATGCGCACTTGACCTTGTCAGGTCCCCACAAGAACACCTGGTGATATCCTGAGAAGGCGTCTAGGAATCTCAACATCGAGTGGCACTACAAGAAAATTATGATTTGGCTACTAGTTTAGCAATTGACCAAAATTCGGTCGCTAAATATATTATTTAGCTACTAATGTTGAGACATAAATATATTTAATCTCTATTTTAGAGACCAAACTGAAGCGGTGGCTAATTATGTCTCTATTTTAGGGACTAAATAAAGTCGATAACAAAATTAGTATCTAATTTATGCTTTTAGATACAGAACAATGTTAGCAGCTAATTATGTCTCTATTATAGAGACTAAATAAGGTGGATAGCAAGAGTAGTGTCTAATTGAAGTTTTTAGAAGATACAGAAAAAAATGTTAGTAGCGAAAATTGTCCCTATATATAGCGATAAAATATTACGAACAATGAATTAGTGAATATCTAGGAGACCAAAGTAAATTAGTGGATAACTACGTAGTTATTGTGGAGACGAAATCAAATGAGTACCAATTTTAATATCTAATTTACTTTTTTAGTTACTAAAATATGTTTAGTTTTTTGTATATTTCATATAAATGTATGTGATTGTGAAATATACTTTTAAATTAATAAGATTTTTTATAGGAGTAGTTATTATTAAAAAGTATGTACCTTATAATCCACGTGTGTAACAATTGCTTTTATTTTTAAGTTGACATTTATGTCCAATTATGTCAAATAATGTAAGCATTAATCTTCATGTGGCCTAATGGTTAGAGTGTCTACTTTGTAGTTGGAGGTCATGAGTTCGATTCCTCTATCCAACATAAACTACCAATATCTTTACAAGAAGGCGAAGAGGTGCGTGAGTGCCCGTTTAGCGCATGAGGGTGGGGAGGGGCGGGGCGGTTGGGGCGGGGCGGTTTTATTTGCCCTGTCACCCGGTGAGTGTGGGGCCATGTATGGGGATGTAGCAATAACCGGTAAGTACCTTCATGCTTGGTAATCATTTTAGATACCAAAACATTAGTCGCTAATTTTGTGACACCAAAATTGGTCTCTAAGTCTGTCACTACATTAGCTACCAACAATTTGTGGTCGCTAATGTAGCTACTTAAAAGTTCGTCTCTATTATTGTCGCAAAATTAGCCACAACGCTTTCAGTCGCTAGGCGGTAGCTAATTTTGGTCGCTAATTCTGTAGCTAAATTAGAGACAAGGCCTTTAGCTACCAATGAAATTTAGTCACAAATTCCATCTCTAAGCTGATTAGCTACGGAAAATTGAAGAGTTGCTACTAAAATTTCAGTCTCTAAGGAGACTTCACCTTGTAGTGTGGCCACTGTTGGCGTCCACCAGCTTGTTAATCCTTGGCAAGGGGTAACAGTCTATTGGACATTCTTTGTTAAGGTTGGTAAAGTCCACGCATATGTGCCAAGCGCCGGACGACTTCTTCACCATTACGACGTTCGCTAGCCATTCAGGGTATTCGCAAGGTTTGACGAATCCGGCTTTCAGCAATTTGTCTACCTCTTCTCTGATGGCGTCGTCCTTCTTTGTTGACATGATCTTCTTCTTTTGCTTCACAAGCCGGCAAGTTGGATTTACGTTTAGCATGTGCACTGTGACCTCTGGGTCCACTCGTGGCATCTCCTCGGTTGAGTAGGCGAATTTGTCAGCATTCTCCTTCGGCAGGTCGATGAGTTGCCGCTGGAATTTCGGGTCCAAATCTGATTCTACCAATACTGGTCGTCCCTCCTCTAGCTCTACCATCATGCTCTCGCCCCTGGGCTCTAGGCATTCTATTGGTGGTGGTAGTTCCTTCTAAGCAACTCTAGGGTCCTTAGAGGTCGATACAGCTGTTGTATCGAGGCTTGGAGGGCCAACCTTCTTTTTTCCTTTCATCTCTTCCTGGCATCGCTTTACAGCGACGGAGTTGCAAAATCTGGCTGACTCTTGGTCGCCATATATCTTCCCTTCCTCGTTGTTATCTATGACGTATTTCATCGTCAACGCTCTTATGGATACAAGGGAGTGCACCTCGTCTAGGGTGATTCGCCCGATTAGCTCGTTGTAAGCTGACTTGGCGTCCACCACCACAAACTGGGCCACGGCTCGTTTGGCCAACGCTCCTTCTCTGAATACGATAGGGCGGACGATGGTTCCCATGGGCAAGACTCTGGTGCCGAAGAATCCATAGAGTGCCCCAGCCGTCGGCTTTAGATGACGGCAAAGTCCCATTTTTTTGAACGCTTCCCGGTTAGAAGGTTGGTGTATGCTCTGGTGTCGTGTTGTGAGTTATAATACCTCGCAAGCGCACGAGTGTCGTTGTGGCACTTGGAGGGTCGAATCCTCAGGGAGCAAAGTGATGCATAGTCGTGTTTACTCTAAGTGTTTATCTAAGTTGAAAGAGAGGTAGGAATGGTGAACTATATCTAGAATATAGAACGATAAACTAAAGAGGGAATTAGAACTAAAAGGAAATGGAAAACTAAAGACAAGACAAACGAAAGCTAAGAATAACGGTAACTCAAATACGAGAAGGTACTAAGGGACGATGTCAACCACAACTTACCCAATTAAATTACGCTAGAGTACGTGTGTATCGAAGAAATCGGGTTCTCAGATGAGGACAAGCGAGTTCTAGGTCGGTCACCCTTAACTACCTCGTTTACATCCATCCCGGGCTCATAAACAGAATCCTAAGGTCAAGCTCAGGGGTCACTCCCGTGTTGTTCCCTAACCTATCCAAGTCTAATAAAACATGCTAATGATCACTAACGTTGAGGATACCCCGATAAATTCCCACTCCCGTGCTCAATCTAGTAGAGCAAGGCAAGGTAAGAGGGTAAAGTCGATAATCTATCCCAATCGACTCCCGTCGATGACCAAGGGACAAGATTCAACTCAAACTCTAATTATCGAAATAATCCATGAATCCCCAACACATCCTCACCCAATCACCCTATCAAACCGATACAAGGCATACAATCGCACAATCTAAGCAAGTTGGGGCTTCATCGACTCTTAGTGGGAATATTACTCACTAATCATGGTTGCAAGATTAATTAAGACTATGGAAATGATAATTTTCGGATTAAACATGATTGCAAAGTGATTAATTTTACTAATCATGCAAATGTTATCAGGAAGATGATTTCTAAAAAGTTAAACTAAAGAGGAGAGAGAAACAAGCACAACAATGGTGATAAAAACCACAATACCTAAATAATCAAGATAGATGAAATTAAAACTAAGTGAAACAAGCAAGAATAAGGATAGATTAAGATAAGAGAGAAATATAAAGTACCCACAAAAGAAGATGAAGAAATAAAGAAGAAGAAGAAGAAGAAGAATAAAGGAAGGAAATAGTCTTCAACAATGGAAAACCCAAGATGAAGAAGATGGAGATCTCCAATACTCTTTGATTATCCCTTAATGCAAAGCATAAACCCTAGATCTAGAAATAAAATGACGCATAATGAAGGAAATTATCTCCAAAAAGTATTTGTTCATGGGTTTAAGAGAGGTTTAAACAAGGCCCAAAGAATGTAGTCCAAGGGAAGAAATTTGACTCCCAATAGTCCCAAAGGGTGAAAGCTCACCAGGTGCAAAATAATCAACAAACCATGAAATAACCGAGGGGTGAACCTTCACCCCTGTCAGAGGTCCGAAGGGTGAAGTTTCACCCAATGGATAAATGCTCAAAATCCAAAAATACCGAGGGGTGAAGTTTCACCCCTCCAAAATCTCAGCGGGTGAAACTTTACCTTCTGACTTCAGAAGGCTCTATCTTGCCCGTTTCTTCACAGAATGGGACGTGTGATATGTCGTTGCAAAGCTATGACGACAAGATTTTACCTCCAACTTAAATCACCATAATCCAAGGTCTAGATCTTCATATATACTCCCTCCCATTCTTTGGATTCCTACCATAAGTTGATTATATGTGAGTAGTATTTTAATCAAATGGTAGGAATCTAAAGAATGGGAGGGAGTAGTTGTTTGAACCTCGATCTTGCATGAACGACACATGGAAATTGATATTCGGGGTTAGTTTTGCCTCCTAGGGACGTGATCACTAGAGTACGACCTCTCCTTGGTCCATGGATTCCTCTCCTATTCGGTTAGCACTCGAAAACTCTCCAAAGTGGCTCAGATAGCTATGATAACTAGCAAAAGTGCACTAGATATCCAAGTGAGGAGTTTTAAAGAAATAAAAGTACAAATATATATAGGTCCTAATGCCATATAAAACACGTATAAACGAGGATAAGTTAAGGTAAAAGAGCATATAAAAAGTGGTTAATAACAGAGTTATCATGTCGATCATGCAACGCCTTACCGCTGGTCATTGATCCTAATGGTGAGGACCAGGGGTCACTATGGGGTAGACAACCCGCCCATAATCGGCGGCGGTGATGCTGAGTGTTAGGATTGTTGACCTGGGTGTTTCAACCGCATAGCAGGCCTGCTGTGCAAGTTCCCGCAAGTGCTTCTTCAGCTTACGTCGACTTCTTCCTCCTCGAGGGGCTTCGTCGACCATGTGGATTATATTGGTTTCATTTCTGTTTTCTAGTACTTTCTTGTCTTTGTCTTTGCTATTCCGGTGAGCCCTTTTTTTGTATGCCGCCAGCGATCCTCGACGTATGAGATCTTCAATTTCATCTTTGAGGTTACGACATTCTTCTATCGTATGTCCCTTGGTGTCGTGGAACGCGCAATGTTTGCTCTGGTCAGTTCTGGGGCCGACTCTAACTGGCCTTGGCCATTCCAACTTTCCGTTGTTTTTTTCGTTGTCAAAAATTTCAGCTCGGGGGCTGTAACAGCCCTAAAATTTCGTGACCAAAATAATAAACCGAAAACTCAAAATTGTTACTCCACACGTAATTCACAAAGCCAAGTGCAAGGCAAATAAAATATTATAAATCAACCGAAAAAAAATATGATAGAAAATATTTGAAATGAAGTAGAATTTTGATACTTGATTAAGTGAAAACGTTGCAGCGGAAGACTTAAGTCTTACAAAATCCAAAACAGTTTAAAACAATCTCAAACCAACAAGTTCAAATAAATACAAATAGCTCGTTGCCAAAGTGACGGTAGGGATTTGTCGTGAATCCCACCAATCAAATAAATAACCGGCAAAACCTAACTAGGGTAGCTAGGGTAAGTCGGGTCGAATCCACGGGGACGGTAGAGGCGTATAGACTAAGGTCGTCCAAATACGAGACTAAGTCAACGAGCTAAGCTAGAGAATGATAAGAAGGGGAGAGAGCTAGACTATGACTAAGGAGAACAAACAAGGAAAACGGGCTAGGATTAGGTCGGGGTCAAAGGGGTAACGGAATGGTCAAGGAAGAGCTAGAGTGGAGGAGGTAGTAGGGTGATCTAGGTTGGTCCGGGCTCTCGCAACTTAGACTCACCTAGAGGTTCCTCATGGAATCCATCTCGGCGACACACATGACAAACGGGGTTCTAGCGCGCTATGGTGGCCGAGGTCGAATCCGGGCTCTCGCAACTTAGACCGACCTAGGGGTCGTCCTCACCGGGCTCTCGCAACTTAGTGAGGGAACCGAACCCACAACAAACCAACACCCACAAAAGAAAGGCAAGAAACCAAGCATTCCAACCTACTTAGTCGTTCAAGCATTTCCACAAACATGTGATATGCATCAACCAAGAGGAAACCCAAATCTTCCACCAACATCTCCAACAAACCCTTAATCACCCAATTAACACCCTAATCACCCTACTAACCCTAGCAAGAACACTACTCTAACATTATCAAACTACAACTAACATAAACAAGAGGAAACAACACAAACATCAAAACATACATAAACAAACTAGTGAAAATGATGAACAACAATCAAAGATTAAAACTTGAATGATTAAACATGAAAGATTAAAGGAAAAGAGAAAGGAAAGATTATACCAACTACAAAGGATGAAAAGGAGAACACTTGCATAGAAGATAACCCAAATTCATCCACCAAGGTTGTCAATCTTGGATGTATTCTTCAAGAGATCCAATAATACAAGATTAAACTAAGATTACCCACTAATTACCGACTAATCTACACTAATCTAATCTAATCTAACCTAAAGTAGTCTAGGGTTTAGTGGGAAGTGAAGAACATAACATAAGATGGTGTCTTAATACAAGAGGGGGGGTATATATAGGGTTACAAATGGAAGGAAGAAGAAAGAAACAAAGCGCGGCTGCCACTGGGACATTCCCGATCGGGAAACTTCAACTTTCCCGATCGGGAATATGCCAACCCGATCGGGATTGCTCCACAGTAGCTACGTCCTTTGTGCACCTCATCCCGATCGGGTTTGAGGCCTTCCCGATCGGGATGGGTCTTGTAGGCCTCCAATATGAACTTTTTGGTCCCTCCTTGCTTCTCATGGGCTTCCCATCGATTCTCGGGACTCGGGATCGGGTCTCGGAGGCTCGGGATTGGGTCCCAAGGTCTCGGGGTCGATTCCAAGGCATCGAATCATCGTTTCTTTACTCCGTTGGCTCCAAAATGTGTATGTATAGAGTCGGAATCGCTCCAACTCTTCCAAATCGGTCTCGGGAACCTGAAACGAACTAAAGGAAGCATAAGAAGCCCCTAAACCGCTCCCAAGGAGCGATTCTACAAGGAAAATGGGACCAAAACACTACAAAATAGGCACTACAAACCACACTTATCAACTCCTCCACACTTAACCCTTACTCGCACTCGAGTAAGCACAAACTAACTACTGTACTAGCCGAATGGGTATTAGCGCACCCTACACCCTTTCAACTCACGCGAGTGCACTTAGAGGAAAAGTGCACTCCGCAAGGCAAGTCGGGTCTTGCGACAAAACTGTGGATGCAACCGGACACAAAGCACATAAACAAACAAACACACAAACAAACACACAAAAGGTTGCACCCAAAAGAAAAGAAATACCGCTTCCCTCTAAAAGCGGTGAAAGAAGCACCAGTTTAGGACTCGAGGTAAGTGACAACGTTCCCAAGCTAGCAATACAAACCGAGGTGGACTAAACCCTAATAGTATGACGATAAAGCAACAGAAACGTTGGTAACTTACCTAGGTCCTCCTAACTTTCTAAAAACGTACTACGGGACGATCGGCGGAGTGGGAAGTGATGATCCACGGTGTTAGTCGACACTGTAGGTAAGTGAGACCCCGCCCCCTTTAGCAAAGAGCCAAGAGGGTCGTCCCATGTCCGAAACCGCCGAACTAGTTCAAGTAAAAAGGTGGAAATATGCAAAATGAGGGAAGACCGACTAATGCCGCTATCATCCTTCCTCGGGACTCGGTCTTTTGGTAGGCTCTTCAAGGCAAAAGTCGTAAAAAGGCTTATTTTGAGAGGTAGGGGTTATTTTTGTGAATCGGATTTTGTTTTTGGCAATTTTCTTTCTTTTGCATTTTTGTTTTGTTTTGCCATGCCATTCTTTTTGTTCTTTTCTATTTTCTTTTTGGCTTTTGTGCCTTTTCTTTTTTTTCTTCATTCTTTTCTTTCTTTTTCTTTTCTTTGCCCTTTTGGCAAGATTTGGCTTTTTGGCATTTCTTATTGCATCAAGAAAGGGAGGAATCAACAAGTTGCAATTTATTGTGTGGATATGTGTAGGAGGTAAGGTAATGGGTATGTCGGGGTTGCGCATCCCCTTTCAAACCCACAAAAAGGTGGAGAACTTGGACTAATCAAACGATCCTTGACACGGTCACCTAAGGGACGAGACTCGGTAACCAAGGCCTTTTCACACCGTGGGTGGTCATAATGGTCAAAAGTGCAAATCCCGTAGTAAATCCCTAGTAAGTTAGGTGGACTCAAGGTAAAGGACCAACGAATTCATTGATTTAGGGTCATTCTACTAGATTAAAGTCCAAGACTCGATTTACACTACTATGAAGGAAAAGTAAGCACTCACACACTAGCCTCTAAACCGGGTTTTCAAAAACCATTTACACACAAGACACACAACAAAACACAAAACAAAGACTCAACGAAAACGAAAGAAAAAGAAACAAAAGCAACAAAAGAAGAACAACACACAACAAACACATAGAGAACACAAACACCACCCCTATCTTCCAAATGAGCAACCAAATCAACCTCAAGCATTACAAAGCTCCACCCGAGCACACCGCATCACAATCTCCTCCAAACTCCACAAGAGATAAAAAAGAAAAAGGGATAAAGATGTTACCGGAAGTCTTGCAAGCTCTCCAAAGCTAGCGGTGATTTAAGCAACCTATAAGGAAAGAGGAGACAAAACACACACAATACAACAAATACACGACATAGAGACACAAAAGGAAAACACACAAAAGGAAAATCTTTTTGATTTTTGTGAAAAATTTTCAAATTTTTAGGGTTTTTAAAGATTTTTTTGGAAAAACTACGAAAATAAAACTAACTATGCTAGAATAACACTCCCCCCACACTTAAACCGAGCCATGTCCTCATGCTCGATCGTAGTGTGTGGAGAGACAAAAGAAAAAGAAAAAAAACTACGAAAATAAAGCTAAAAATCAAAAATAAAGGTGAAGAAAGGTGTAGAAGGTGTCCGGCCGGGGTGTAGTCAAGTCACCATGGGCCGAGACAAGAAAAGATATAGATGGGGGAAGAAATAAAAAGAAGGAAATAAAAGAAAATGGGAGGGGAGGACTAGGTGTAATCAAGTCACCTAGCCCGGATTCCGCCTAAATCCGACTAAATCCTCAAAAAGAAAGAGTGAAAAACTTGTAAAATTTGGATTTTGAAAATGACTCTCGATGTAGTCACATCATCGAGAGTCGGGAGCAACCAAAACCAAGGCCTCGAAGGCCACCATGACAAAGGGGAAGGGGAGAAACAAGGGGAAAACAAGCAATAAAAAAAACGGAAAAGAAAGGATAGTTGCCATACCGACCGGTTAGCAACTCACTCTCTCCATCGTCTCAATGATCAATATAGGCACTTGCTTGTTGTCGTCATTGTCATCCTTCTTCAAGCTTGAGAAAACCGCATGGCTAAGGTAGTAATGGTGCGAGGGGGTGGGATGTGATGTGGATATCGGTCTAAAGTAGATAGAAGATGAAGTGAGGATATGAAAATGAAATATGTGGGTGGTATGATATGAGCAAGGAAGGTAGGGAGGTTGGGTGGGGGTATACAATGGTTGGGTGGGCTTAAATGTCGAAGAAGAGGCACCAAAAAGGCGTAGGGGGTCATCCCGGTCGGGATGGGTGGTCCCGGTCGGGATGACATACCCGTCCCGGTCGGGAAGCCTCCTTCCCGATCGGGATGACACTCCAGTGAACTCGATTTTTGGCACCCTCATCCCGATCGGGACGGCCCTATCCCGGTCGGGACGACACACCCTTCCCGGTCGGGAAGGGTCTTCATGACTCCCATGACCCCAAAAACCGACTTCCTTACTCACGATCCAAGCTCTATCACTAACCACTCCTTTCTAGGAGTCACCTTCACTTCACCTATCACAATAAACTCAAAGTACACATCAAATTCACTCCCTCACATCGCTCATCAAAATACCAAATCAATTACAAGAATATCACAAAACTAACAAAAATCAAGAGAAAAATCACACAAATACAAGCACAAGTACTCTAAAGAGGAGAGGAGAATATACAACATGACGGTTCTTTAGGAACTCCGTCAAACCGAGGATGGTGGACTCTTCTTTAACCGTAGCCCTCAAGGGCATGGAGGAGCAAGTCGAACGCGCTACCGACATCGTAGTGGAGGCCCAAGAAGCGCTCGAGCTTTGCCAACCTCCACGGCCTCCAAGGAGGAGGCAAGAAGTAGGAATCCCAAGGCCCATCGTCATCATTCATGTTGTCTCCGGGGTCTATCCATCCTACGAGCTTAACCGACCTCTTCCTCCCTAGGCATCGCCTCCAATCATTAGCAAGCTTCATCTCCAAGAAACGAGGCACAAAAAGCGGTTTTGGCCTCATCTCCTCGATGCACACCCCCACACTTTCCTCAAGTTGTGGTTCCCCATCTTCATCACTCGACCCCACATCATCTTGGAGAAGAGGATCGAAACTTCTATCGGCGGTTTCAATCTCCTCCAAGTCATTGCTTGGTTCACTAGCTAGGGGCTCTTGATGCTTATCCACATTATCGCACAAGGGCAACTCGAGGCTATCAATTTCACCCAACATCCTCACAAATTCCACCAAACCATCCAACTCACTATCCTCCTCCAATTCCTCACCAATGTTGCCTTCACCAAGGGTCATCTCCTCATTCGTCACTTTTTGGGTAGACGATTGAGGTTCTTCAAAGCAAATCTCTCCTCCAAAGGGAACTACATCGGCGGCTTCATGGTTAGGTTGCTCCTCTCTCTCGAGTGGGCACCCTTCATCTAATTGCGATGTTCGGGATAAATACATTACGGTTTGAACCGATAATGCATTTAATCGAGCCTCCCTCGCCTCGTTTTCCCTTCGAATTTGGGCCATTAATTCCTCTTGTTCTTTTTGCAATTGAATGGCCGTTTCTTGGATGCTCCTTTGCATTTGGAGAAGCGATTGAAACTCCTCCATGTCGGGCAATTGGTGATCATTGGGGTCTTGTAAAGCTCCTTGATAATCTTGATGATAATCTTGATAATCTTGATTAAACATGGTGTCTTGATGATGCCCAAGGGGTGGGGCATCATATTGTTGGTGGTGAGGTTGAGGTGATTGGTAGTATTGTGGGTCATGGGGTTCATATTGTGGTTGGGGTGGAGGGTAATATGGTGGGTTTTGGGGGTATTGGCTTCCATAAGGTGAATCTTGATTGAACATGGTGGGTTCACAATCATAGCTTGAGTAATAGCCACCTTGATCGTAGGATTGATAGTCATTCACTTGTTGATAGCCATTTCCACACTCTTGAGGATCATACCCATCTTGATTACCCCAAGAAGCTTGATAATGGTAGGGGGACGTCATGTCATGGCTTTGGTTCATGGAAGAAGAGGAGTAGCTCATATCGGCTCCCGAGTATGTGGAGTTTAGATCAAACCCCATGCTCGCTCGAAAATCGTAGTCCATACCCGGTTGAGGACTTCTCAATCTAGCAACTGTCCGTTAAAGCGGCTCTAAGTCGCAAGAAGAAGATAGTCACCACCTCTAAGCACAAACTGTAGACTAAGAGCAAACGTGAGAAGCCTAGTGCTTTTTGGGCACTAGACAAGAGAGAAATAAACCACACACACAAGAAGCAAGGTAACAAAAAGAAAAAAGAAAAACACAAACACAAAGACAAAGTCAAACAACTAGGAAAACAAAGTATAAACTAGCACCGTCCCCGGCAACGACGCCAAATTGACGGTAGGGATTTGTCGTGAATCTCACCAATCAAATAAATAACCGGCAAAACCTAACTAGGGTAGCTAGGGTAAGTCGGGTCAAATCCACGGGGACGGTAGAGGTGTATAGACTAAGGTCGCCCAAATACGAGACTAAGTCAACGAGCTAAGCTAGAGAATGATAAGAAGGGGAGAGAGCTAGACTATGACTAAGGAGAACAAACAAGGAAAACGGGCTAGGATTAGGTCGGGGTCAAAGGGGTAACGGAATGGTCAAGGAAGAGCTAGAGCGGAGGAGGTAGTAGGGTGATCTAGGTTGGTCCGGGCTCTCGCAACTTAGACTCACCTAGAGGTTCCTCATGGAACCCATCTCGGCGACACACATGACAAACGGGGTTCTAGCGCGCTATGGTGGCCTAGGTCGAATCCGGGCTCTCGCAACTTAGACCGACCTATGGGTCGTCCTCACCGGGCTCTCGCAACTTAGTGAGGGAACCGAACCCACAACAAACCAACACCCACAAAAGAAAGGCAAGAAACCAAGCATTCCAACCTACTTAGTCGTTCAAGCATTTCCACAAACATGTGATATGCATCAACCAAGAGGAAACTCAAATCTTCCACCAACATCTCCAACAAACCCTTAATCACCCAATTAACACCCTAATCACCCTACTAACCCTAGCAAGAACACTACTCTAACATTATCAAACTACAACTAACATAAACAAGAGGAAACAACACAAACATCAAAACATACATAAACAAACTAGTGAAAATGATGAACAACAATCAAAGATTAAAACTTGAATGATTAAACATGAAAGATTAAAGGAAAAGAGAAAGGAAAGATTATACCAACTACAGAGGATGAAAAGGAGAACACTTGCATAGAAGATAACCCAAATTCATCCACCAAGGTTGTCAATCTTGGATGGATTCTTCAATAGATCCAATAATACAAGATTAAACTAAGATTACCCACTAATTACCGACTAATCTACCCTAATCTAATCTAATCTAACCTAAAGTAGTCTAGGGTTTAGTGGGAAGTGAAGAACATAACATAAGATGGTGTCTTAATACAAGAGGGGGGGTATATATAGGGTTACAAATGGAAGGAAGAAGAAAGAAACAAAGCGCGGCTGCCACTGGGACATTCCCGATCGGGAAGGGAAATCCCGATCGGGAAAATTCAACTTTCCCGATCGGGAATATGCCAACCCGATCGGGATTGCTCCACAGTAGCTACGTCCTTTGTGCACCTCATCCTGATCGGGTTTGAGGCCTTCCCGATCGGGATGGGTCTTGTAGGCCTCCAATATGAACTTTTTGGTCCCTCCTTGCTTCTCATGGGCTTCCCATCGATTCTCGGGACTCGAGATCAGGTCTCGGAGGCTCGGGATTGGGTCCCAAGGTCTCGGGGTCGATTCCAAGGCATCGAATCATCGTTCCTTTACTCCGTTGGCTCCAAAATGTGTATGTATAGAGTCGGAATCGCTCCAACTCTTCCAAATCGGTCTCGGGAACCTGAAACGAACTAAAGGAAGCATAAGAAGCCCCTAAACCGCTCCCAAGGAGCGATTCTACAAGGAAAATGGGACCAAAACACTACAAAATAGGCACTACAAACCACACTTATCACAAAGTTAAATAATTAAAATTCTTCCTTACTCAACAAAACCGAAATCAGAATGCACCAATGCAGCATATGAAGTGTACATATCCGCTGCACCTAAAATCACGAATAGGTACAGGTTTTAGTGGGGGAATGACCCAAAACAAAAGAACGTCAGCAAAGCTGAGTAAAATATATTATAAAAAAGTAACACAATAATTATAATGTTTAGTAAACTAAAACCAGAGTTAATAGTCGTCATCTCGATACACTACTACAAAAGACTTGGTTTTTTGACACTTTAAAGGTAGGTTCTCGACACTTTAAAGTGACGCAAATTTAATTCTCGACGCTTTTGAAAAGCGTGTAGATTTTGGGTGTCAGGAATTCTCGACACATTTTTGTGTCGTCATTTGCGACGCTTTGAAGCGTTGAATATTTTATTCATGACGCTTTACTG
Source organism: Agrostemma githago (assembly GCA_958450325.1). Lineage (NCBI taxonomy): Eukaryota > Viridiplantae > Streptophyta > Magnoliopsida > Caryophyllales > Caryophyllaceae > Agrostemma > Agrostemma githago. The sequence continues at coordinate 79,738,453 of OY288239.1, read as the reverse complement.
CGTCACCACATGAACACTAAAATATGCAACCTCGACGCTTTTATATGTCGAGGTTTTTTTTTTCCGGCCAAATTTTTTTCTAAGCGCCCGACTTTCTACTACTAAAAACGTCAAGAAATAATAATATATAATTTGACTATCAACACTTTGACATCATAAAAGCATCGAGAATGTGATCATAAAGAATATATGAATAATATGTTTCGATCCAACACCTTACTCCTTGCGATTGTTAATAATTATAACAAGAGTCATATACAAATTAATAAAAATTCATAAAACAAACACTTAATTAGAATAATCTACAATTATTATAAATCTCGCAATCGAATAAAATTTCGTAAGAGGAAAACCTAAAATAATATCCAATCATATATTTCCCGATAGAAAGTAACATAAAAAAAATCCTAAACAATTATTATTTTAAAAGGTACGTATGTCTTCGTCCCAAAAAAAATTATAAGTGAACCGATTTTGTCATCCATCAATTTCGTCATCTCCTGTTTTGTGTTCTACAACGTTCTGCAATGGTAAAAAAAAATATTACTACATCAACTCCTAAAAACCCAATAATAATTAATCTGAAGTAATACATAATGACACATAATCAAATAATGGGTAACAAACTACAACCTCAATTCCAATTTTGGCAGCCTTTTCAACAACTTGAAGGTCATATACAACTAAGTTAAGATTTAACAAGAAGACAAAATCAAAACAATAATAAACAATCATTCTTTTCTTTTCCTAACCCCAAAACGTACACCACCCTTAAAGTTCATTGATTAATATCATAATTAAGGCAGATTACAAAGCATCACGGCTAAGAATGATGTTTAGCTCACACGCAAAATCAACAATTATCAGATGAAAACGATGATGCATCCATGGACATTATCACAAAAAGTCTCACATCAATTATTGACATTTGATCCAAAAACTCTCAGTCCAATCACACACAAACAACATAGTAAATAGAATCACATCTTCTTCCTCAAAGAATGACTCCACATAGCACCTCACAACGAATCTGACCACTAATTATTTAGTCAAATAAGTTCTTCAAAAAGTTCAAATTCCATAGCATAGGAACAACACTGGTAAATTATCAGTCTCATGTAGATTTGAACCTCAAAACAAAATGGAAGAGACAATGTAAATCAATGAAAACAAAACGAAATGATAGAACATTACTCTATCTATCAAATAACCACCTCATGGTAATACATACCTTCATTTTCTGAAAAACCATAAAACCAAAGTGGTGCACCTGAAATCAACATCAATCCTCAATTTAATTTAGTAAAAGGCAAATTGATAGTACATAGGCTGTACCATATACATGATCAATAAAAAGAAGATTTTTATGCTATTTTGGTTAAGAAGAACAAAAGTAAATTGCGGGAGATACGTTTAAGCTAATCAAAAGTACAAAGAATTCGGAGTAAAAAAACAAAAGCCCTCATGTGTTAGAAGAGTCCACAACTAAGCAAACTGAAAGTACATACACTGCTATGAACTACATTAAGCAGATCAAAACTAAAAAGAATTCAGAGTACGACGACAAAAGTAATGATACTGATATTTGGCTATCATAGTAAAAAGAGGTTGGAAGTGCAGTAAAAAAAGGGCAAAAATTTACCAAACTCATATATAACAACAGTAGAAGAAGCATGAAGCGAATCATCAAGGCTCATGTTACTTGGAGGAGATGTTCCAGCCACATTCCATGTTGCTACAAATACACTTTATAAACAGTTGAATAAAGACACTAGTTAGAAATAAGGCAACTCTGTGATTATTTTTAAAGATATAGATACATAACCAAAGTCATTTACATGTTCTTGAACATTGTAGTCAAATAAGTCATGGTTGTCCTTCAGATCAAATAAGCAAGTCAGGTATTCAACCAAAAAACCATTTGACGTATTAAAAGAAAGTATCTTTCGCTTCCCTAACATAAGTATAAACCACCTAAAATCTCAAAAGTATAAACCAACACCAAACCTAATAAAAACATAAAATAATCAGTGAAGCGGCGATTAGGCAAGTGAAGGAACTCGCGAGTTCTCCTTCCTCTGTTTTATGTAATTGCAATACTAACGGCATTCGTGTCACAATCCCTAAAACGAGAAAAGGAAAGCTAGCTTTAACAACAAACATGCATCCTCTATCAAAATTGAAACCTATTCCAAACATAATTATCCCTAAATTTGAGCTAATTCAACCTAAATCATGCAATTCCACTGAATTCAGTTTACTGACTAACGCAAACTAGTGTAATTTCACCTAAACAGATGACGATTACGATTTACAAAGTCCAAAACAATCATTTGGTACAACTTCAAGTAAAATAATGCCTAATTCTGCAAACCGATAAATGAAACAAAATCAAAGTCATAGAACTGACCAGATCCTCTCCGAAGGAAGTCACGAGGATGGTACTCTCAAGAACCGACAATTTATTGAACGCTGTCAAATTTCCACACATTATCAGTTAATATACAAAAACTTCAAGACTGATATATATACTGTACTCTCTCTGGCTCAACTGATTATGCACACATTTTTGCTATTTGTTTGAAAAAATCGTAGAGAATCAACCAACCGTAATACATAAAAAAAACCCACCTGTTTAGAATCATGGTCTAGGTGATCGATGCACGATAGTCAATTGCTCACAAGGCTGCCCGTGCTTCTCCATATGCACTGTCGTCTTCTCAAATCAGACTGGGCCGTCGTCGTGCCTCCGTGCGTGACTAACTCCACCGTCGTCTTCTCAAACCAGACTGGGCCACCTTATCCTTCACCATTGTGAAGGTAATAAAAAAGGGATTGAAAGTAATGATAATCAGAATAATCGATTGAAGACTTGTTAATTGAATAAGATGAATTCAATAGAGCAGTTTATAATTAGGGTTATAATATAGGATAAAGCAGATTTTAATTGGGGTTAGAATGTTTAGAGCGCTAGATTGAAATGTTTGTTTTTGAGAAAATCGGTAAATTGAAATCATAGGTAGGCGTGTTTAGTAGGGTTTTAGTCTTTGGTTAATAAATTAGAATAAGATGCTTCAAGGTGAATTTTGGGTAGGAAATAGGTCGACACTTATAAAAGCGTCGATGCTAAAGCGTCGTGAAAGTAAGGACTTTGTAGTAGTGATACCAAACCACAATACTGTAAAAACAGTAGTCAAACTCAAAAGTCAGAATCTAACCAGTCAATATTTCACCACCTGCGTGCCAAGATCCTACCCTTTTGCACGGTTTAGAGGTACCACCTATGCCTAGCTAGACTTATTATATCGCGCACTACTCACATTTGGGCAGTCAGTAGGATGAGACTGCCAAAGGAGAAAGTCTAACTACCTAGCAAGTGGGGGTGGGAGAACCTCACCCAACACAACTCGGGCCATGAGTTTAGTTTCAATTCGGGACGAAATCCTAGGGACGTCTCAGACGCACCTTAAACCTCATAGACCAATAGAGCTCTCAGAGTCTATTATAACAACCAAAAATTATACCAAAACAATACCAATATGTGACTTGTGTCACAAAGTTCCAATATCCAAAATATCACAAGAGTATCATATGTAACACCCCTGATTTTATAAATTAAATCAAATTAAAATTATGTTCGTAATTTTATTTTTACGATTTAACTCGTAAAATTTTTATAAAACGAATTTATCGTTTAATCATTTTAAACTCATAAAATTCTATTTGTCTCGAAAACTCTTCTTATATTTAAAACGTATTTTTATTTCTGTTTCGATTCATTTTATACATTTAATTTAATTCTTATCGAAAGTCTATTTCGACGATTTAAATTCTAAATTCTCCTATTTATTTATATTTAAGCTCGAATTTCTATTTTCGGCTCGAAGTTCATTTATTTTAAATTTCGTAAAAACATTTATTTCCTTTCCTTGAGAAGTCAATTTAATTCACTTATCGAAAATTCATTATTTATCGGGAAATACTATTTCATCGTCTAATTATTTAAAAGCCTCGTTTTCATCCCGAATACTTTATTTACTCATTTTTTTGACGGCCCGATTATTTATTTAATTTTATTAACTCGTTTTAATTCGATACGTGGGTAAGTTAACTTATCGTTACGGAATTCATCTCCTACTCGATTAATTTAATTAGTCCGTATACTTATTGTCTCGGAATCCGTACATTTTCTTTGTGGTGAGTTGATTTCTGCCCACTATTTTTTATCCATTCCCATTTCTTTTGATACGTGCCACCTCTTTGATTCGTCTCCCACTTCCTCTTTATTTTGTTTCCCACCGCTTCACTTGTTCACTGCTTCACCTCCCCCATTTCTTTTTCCCTCTTTTCCTTCGTTCTACTCCGTCACCTCTGTCAGCCATCACCTTCTTCTACGTGGTGTTTTTGTGCTCGATGCTGCTGCGATTTTCTTCTGCTGGTACTATCGACCCTGTCCGTTTTCGTCTCCGCTCGACCCCTCTGTTTTCCTCTGTCTTCGTCGTTGTTGCTTGGTCGAGGTAGACTCCTCCCTCTTCTCTTCGTTTTCTCCTTCTTCGTTTTTCTGTCTTCTTCTCGTGATTTCGTTAATTATGTTCGATCTCATGTTCTCTTCCTTCTTCGTTATGTTGCTTCTCTTTCCGATTTCATTTGCTTTGTTTGTGCGTGTACTTGTTGTCTTCTTTTCGTCCTCTATCTTTCAATTTTCAAGGTTCTGCTGCTGTTTCCTCTTCTTCTTTCGTTGTATCTGTAGTCCTTCTTTTCTTCTTCCTCTCCTGTTTTCGTTCGTTGTTTGCCTCTGGTTTGCTGCTGTCCGCTGTTTTCTTTTCCGTCTTCTCTATTTGGTTGCTACTATTTGTGAAGAATGCTACTGTTTTGGCGTTACCGTTTTCCTGCTACTCCTTCTATAGATGTTGGTGTCGTTGCAGTCACTCTTCTCGTGCCTCCTTTTCACTCAGTTTCGATGTCGAGTTTGTTGTCTGATGAGATGTATTGATACCGATTCATCACTGTTTGTTGCTTATACGAGTTTGTTCCGCTCGATTCGCATTTCCCCATTTTGGTAGCTGTTGTGCAATTGTTATGTTCAGATTCATATCTGATTCTCAGCAGTCTTGTTTGTACGTGACTTCCGTTAGCGTCTTCAGCCTCGATTCATCTTCTATTCCTCTATTCTATTCATTATTTATGTCGCATTACTGCTGCTTTCATTGTTGTCCGGTTGTGTTGCAGTTATTGCTCTGTTTTCTACTGCTCGTTTTACCGATGTATGCATCGTGGTCCTCTTCGTTCTATTGCACGTGTACTGCTGTTGCTGTTTGTTTTTCCCTGAGGTGTTCGTGACTGTTTCCTTTTTTTCTAGTCCGTATTCTCCATCGTTCCTCTATTCTTCATACTCCGTTCTCACCATATTCTTTTCGTTCCTCCTCTTTGTTCTACTCGTCCTATGGTTCTCATACCATATGATTATCTGTGTCCGTAGGATTACGTGAGGAGGACTAGGACGAGGACATGTACGTGATCGTTTTGGTTTTCGACTCAAGGTAACTTTAGGACGTTACTCGATTTTATATCGTATGTTTGAGTAGTAGTTTGTGGTAAATATTTTTAACTTCGGTTTTCTAATTTTTAGCTATTTATTATTTTGCTAATAATATTAATTTTTTTAAAATCGTATGCCATATAAACATTTTACAACTTTCGATGGTTTTATAAATCATTAGTAATTTGATTATTTACGATTGTTATAATATTTTGGTGGTTATCGTGATACTAGTAACTAAATAATATAGATTTCATATTTTTTGTCATATTTCGTTAATTTCTAATTTTTAACTCAAAATCGTATTTTTTATATTATAATCGAGATTTGTATACTTGTTCAATAAATTAATTTTTCGTTTTACGATTTATATTAATAAATGAGAAAATAGTCGATTTTGTTTTAAATACATTTTTAGTCGAGACTATTTTCCCTAATAATTTCTCATTTGTCTACGATTGATTATTTTTAGTAAAATCGGTATTATTTATTGAAAAAATGTTTTTGCTAAAACTAATTTGAAATCTTTATAAAATCTCGTTTGATTTCTAAAACACGTTGACTCAATTAATTTTGATATCGTTTTTCTTGAAACATCTCTCTTCTAAAATTTATAGTTTTTACTCGATTTCCTAAATTATTTATAAAATACTATATATTGACTAATTATAATTTATTTATATTTTGAGTAACGAATTTTAGAAATTTATTAAAGTTATGATAACGGCGATAATAATAAAATACTAATTTTGTTAGAAATGTTATTTTTATACTTTTCACTTATTTTAATCACTTACGAATTTTCTATAACAATAATTCTGTTTTAAGTAAGTTTCTAAAATTAGTAAGTTTATATTTTTAGAAAGTTTTCCTTTTTATATAAAATGTTTATTCCTTTTATCTTCATATTAATTACGATGATTATATTTATTTTTGAATATCAATAATGGCTTGTTTTGGAGTTATGGAATGGATACAAGTGTGGAGTTAGAGTAATATAATCAGGGGTTTACGGTTTTGCCATCAACTATAAGGCTAGTGTATCAGGAATCGGTACATTAGTTGTTGAACCGGGTGACAGGTATCCCGGGAGTTGTGTACATTTTGACTTTAAGCTTAGGCCTCGCAGTAAGTCGTCGTCATAAGTTGAACTGGGTGACAGGTAATCTCAGAAGGGGTGTGCATTGTCTTAAACTAGGGCCACGCATTTATAAGTCGTCGTCCTATTATGGTTGAGTAGCCTAGTTAGAGGCCGAAGTTTGATTTGTTTGAACTAAGTTCTCGAAGCTGGTTTTTAGTATTCTTCTAGTGAAAGTCTAACCGTCTATACTACTCCTATCCATAACGCCATTTTGAATATTTTTATTATTATCGATACGTTTTGGTTTGCAGGTTGGCAAATATTTGATGTTTTCTTCTGAAAACTTGTTCTGATTTTATTGTTCCATTATTTTAAGTTTTCTTCGAAAGCTTATTTTTATTATATCATTTAACGTTTTCCATTTTAATTATTTTTGATATAGTAATACTATTATTTTTCCATATGATATAATATGGCTGGGAGAACGTCCGAGTTACTCCCCATTGACGTGGCTGTTATGTTTATAACGTGACAGGTATTTGCTGTTGGGTTTTGGGTGTAAGCTAGCGAGTAGCGTGAATCCTACTCTTTCTTTATTCATGTAATTTATGGATTTGTATAACCCGTCTGGAGAATTTTGTTTTTAGCCCTTTTGTAAAAAGAGGCCTTTGTATTGACTTACCATTTTCTTTAATAAGATTTAGTTTGACAGTGTGTTTTAATCCCAACTCTACAGTGTTTCCGCCACTGTATTGCGTTAGAATTTCTAGGGGATTACAGTTGGTGTCGGAGCATTGTTGCTCCCGACGCTTACACCTGATTCTAGGAAAATACCAGTAAATGATTTAAATATTAAAGAAATATTAGTAAGAGATGGGTAGAAACAAATTAAGGACTTAACTGCTAGGCTTACATGTTTTTGTAACTCAATGATTTGCATTGAATATTTGTTGCTTTTGTCTGAAAGAAGATGGATGAACAAGATGTTGATTGGATACCGCGCCAGATCGGGACAAGACTTGCTTAGAATTCTCTACGCCTGCTGACTCGAGTGGACAACTTGGTGCTCGAAGAAAGATGCCGATGGTGACTTCTCAGCTCCGGTTCAGTTTGCTTAAGCTACAGGTCAGATGATCAAGAGTGCATTCCTGTTCCATGATGTAGCAGTAGATCCAGATGGAGCAACCCAAGACTCGTGTGCTCGTTCCTATACAAGAAGATGAAGTAATCCATTTAGTTCTCTAGTGAACTCTAGAGGTCTGAAGATTCCCCTCTCGTTTTAAATCTTTATTATCTTGAATCATTGATTCTTTTCCCTTGCTTCTGCCTTTCCAATTCTTCTCTTATAAATTCTCGTCTTCATTCTTGAGATAAATCTTTGATTAATTCTCCTACTTTACCATCTTTCCTCTTGAGATTCTTGGTTTGACCGAATACCATCTCAGTAAACCCCGTGAAAAGTCGTAGATGTTGAGGTTTAGTAAACCCTTGTTACATGGTTTGAGGATTGTGAGTTATACCCTGTTATCTATCTTAGTAAGCTTTTGAGGATCGCTTTGAATGATAAATTGTTGATTAATGGAATTAGGAAGATACATTAGACACTAAACCTTGTGTTATAGGTTACTTTGATATTTTTGAGTACTCAGAGTTGATATATTTTGGAGTAGTAAGAGTATATCATATTTGATGGATACCTAGTATCTAACCTAGAACCGAACTAAGTGTAACTAATAATATTACTTTGGGATTCTTACCTAATGCTTATTTGATGGATGCATCGTGAATATTTGGGATCATAGGGTATTGTTTAAAGTGTTAGCCTGAGTGTTGTGGTACCATTAAAGGTTTTCATTAATGTCGTTAGAAATTTTGGTTGACATAGATTACCCGTGTTTCTTGAGGATTATGTCGTGACGTGTAAGGTTGTATGTAATCCCCTAGAAAATCTAACGCGATACAGTGGCGGAAACACTGTAGAGTCGGGATTAAAACACATTGTAACTATGTCTTAGTAAAATTAAAATGGTAAAGTCAAACAATAGGCCTTAAATAAAATGGCCAAAATTTAAAACAATCCACAAAAGGGATTTGAACAATCCGTAAGACATAATTATCAAAATAAACAAGCAGGATCCACACTGCTCGCTAGCCCACACCCAGAACACGTATACCTGCCATGTTAAAACATAACAGCCACAATAAGTGGGGAACAACGCCAACGTTCTCTTAGCCGATAACATGATTTTAAAACTGTAATTACTACTATAGGAAAAATAGTAAAAAGAAAAATAGTAAAACAACATATTAAAATAAAATTTCAGCGCCAAAACCAAAATATTAAAATGGGTTTCCGAGGAAACATAAAAATATTTGCCAACCTGTAAACCAATTTATATCGATAACAAATAAAATAGTCAAAATGACGTTATGGATAGGATTAATGTAGAATCTAGACTTTCACTAGGATAATACTAGAAACTACCTTCGAGAACTGTAGACTTAACTCATAACAGAATCCAGTCTCTAACTAGGCAACTCAACTATAACAGGACTGCGTGCAGCGAGGTCCTGGTTTAAGTAGTGCATACCCCTCCTAGACAACAAATATGTCTAGTTCAGCTGACGGCGACTAACACGATGCGATATCTAGCTTAAGGTCAAAACATACACTATCCTGGGCGAAACTACGCCCAGTTCAACGACCAAATGTGTCCCAAATAGACACACCGGCTTTATAGCTGATGGCAAAAACGTACATCCCAGACTATATTACTCTAAACCCACACTAGTCCTTATTCCATAATTCCAAAACAAGCCATTATCGATATTCAAAAGATATAATCATTATAAACAATATGAGGATAAAAGAAGTAAACATTTATATTCTAAAAGAGGGAACTTTCTATTTTAGGAAACTTCTATTTTTAGAAACTTTACTAAAATAGCATTATATCAAAATAATGAAAATATTAGTTCATACTAATACCACATTTTTAGTAAACGATATAGATTTATAAAACTAATACTTTCGGCCTTAACGATATTAATTACCAAAGTGAACATTTAAATTTTATGAAATTATTAAAATATCGTATAAGCGTTATAAAATGATTAAAAATGTCTTAAACATTTCAATATTACTAATTAGGGTGTTTTCAAAAGTTATAAACCTAAAATTCCCTAATTATTATTAGTTTCGACAATAAAATTATAAATAGGATTTCACGGCAAATATCAAATTAAATATTTGAACGTCTTTATTTAATTAAACCAACAAATATATTTAGAGTATGTTAAGAGATGATTTAACTCTTAAAGTTTCAGATTTAAATACTTTCAAAGTTGCTGGGAAAATAATTCTTTTAGGTAAGACGAAGCATTTTAACGATAAATCACAATTTGTCCGAAAACCAATACTTATTAATTAAAGACTTTAATAAATAGTACAAAAATTATGTAAAATAGTTTAAATATATTTATGGACATTCTGTCCAGAAAAGAAAATTTTACAGAATCCTAAAACTCGGTTTTTAAAGCGTTTTCTCGTTAATCGTCCAATCTCGACAATAACGATTAGTAAAAATAGTAATTACAAAATGATTTAAGTATTAATGTCTAAAAAATTATTATTAAACCCAAAAATCAACATTTTCCAGAATATACTAATTTTCCAGATTTTCCAAAGTTCCAGATTTACCAACTTCCGTCAAAACCGTCTTTAAAACCTGTTTTCACAATTAACGATTCCATTAATAAAACTTATCGTTCCTAACATTTTATTAAGGCACTAAAAATCATAAAATTACATTTTAATATGAAATCATCAGAATCATAATTTTTTTCAGATTTAAACCAAAGACCAGAAATTGAGAATTTAAACGACAAACACGGTTTTAACGATAAACGATGATTTAAAGTGATTAATTAATTCATCCACTTAACAATTCCGAAAAATTATGTAAAAGCTTCAGAAAATTCTATTTCATTAGAAAGTTTCACCACGTCAAAAATCAGATTAAAATAAAATTTTTAAGTACTAGAACTAAAAATCGGCTTTTAATCATTTTTGTCCGATAACGGTAATATTTCAATAATCGCTATTTAAAATATCATAAAAATACTAAATTATTAAAAATCATCAAAAACATCATTTTTACAGAATATAGACATATATTACATGTTTAGGCCGAATATTACGATTTTACAAATTAAAGTAACAATTTAATCGTTAATCTCGTAAAAGCAATAAAAAATATCGAAACATGCTAATTTTCACCTTTTAAAAATTTTCCAGATTATATGACATACATATATTGCCAAAATAAAATATAAGAATATATACATGCAAATACTCAATTAAAATCATGAAACACCGAGTAACATCGACGTTACCTCTACTCCAAGTCTGAATCGATTAAATATTTGTCGGCCTTGGGATTCTCCACAAATCCTACCAAACACGAAAATCATGGCAGAAAAATACCATGAGAAAAACTAACAAAATCAAGGTAAATAACGATCGAAAACAACATCGTTTATTACCTTAACGAAGGGATCGGAAAGAGGATTATTTTGACGATAAAAATGATGCGATCGAGGCTCGAATTAAGCAAAAGTCAACCTAGGAGGGGAGAGGAGTGTCACGGCCAGAAATGAAGAAGGAAAAAGATGTTGTAATATTTTTTTATGAAAAGAATGAATGAAAGAAGAAGGATGGTTTGTGCAAGAATGAATGGCATTAAATTGTAGATGAAAACTAGGTGAGATTAGTCACAAAACAGCCGGCCAAAATAAGTGAGGGAGAGTATGAAGAGTTTTTATAATAATGCATCAATGAATGAAAAGAAATAATCTTACGTTTACGTTTTAACGTGATAAAATGAGACGTATTAATAAAACGTAGTTAAATTGTGACAAGAAGCTTTTTCGGTCCAATATGTGAGGAAATGATCTCAAATAATTTATAAGTTGATAAAAAGTATAATCGTAAAATAGTTAAAAGCATTTCAAAGTAATTCGAGTAAAACTCGCGTAAGAAAATAATCATTCGCGAAGCTTCGTAATAAAATCATTAACGACTAAATTTTTGTAAATAAAAATATTTACTAGTTGAAAATATTATATAAACGTATTCAGACATTTTTAGGAAAATGAATAACTTAAATCCGAGTTTAAAAACGTCAATTCGAAGAGAAATAGAATTCCTTGCGAAAAATCAATTAGTTTACGAAGAAAACCAAATAAATGGATTTAAAAAGAATTAGAATCTTTAAAATTAAAGTCATTAAACTCAAAAATTAAAATAGAGCTTAGTAAAATGATGAAATATGAGGCCGAAAAGTGACAGAGTTAAGACGGAGTCCTAACGTAAAGAATAAATATGCTAGGAAAAATAGCGGGTGTTACATTGTAACCTATGAACTTTGGAGTTGAGTTGTCTAAACTTGGATGAATTATTCTTAACCTTAATGAAAAGAAATATCCTGCACAGTCATAATTTGGGCTTATTGTGTTGTTTTGAGGAATACTATGATACAGATCATCTTATTGGGACTTTCAGGTTAGAACTCTTTGACCAGTGTAACTTCGTTGGGTCATTAAACATATTATGGTTGCCTTGTTGTAATTAGGCATTTGATGGACAGAAACCTTAGTCGAATGACGTATTTGAAGATGTGAGTGTTTGCGCCATTACCTATAGGTTTGAGCGTGTTTGAGGATTATATTTACTGTACTTTCCAACTTCTGTACCTGTGGAATTATAAATGTTAGTGATCATTTTTGAGGATTTCATACCCGAGCATTGTTAATTTGGTGGACCTTGTTTAGAGTTTCTTACTCGAGAAATTTGGAGTACACCTCGATTTCAAACCTTATAAACATTGGATTTAGGAGCCTTATCGATTGCAAGTTTGGGTGTGTTGTGATGGCCGTTGGAATTTTAATTGATGGGATTAGATTGTAAAACAATTGTGGATTAGTATCATGTCGTTTGAATGATTGGATAATCATGTAAGACATTTTTGGAGATTGTGACTGAGTAGTACCACCTAGCGCCTAATATTAGACTTAACGTATTTGATGGAAATTAAGAATCCGTGTTGTGGGAGTCGTACCGGGAATCTCGAGATGGTTAACTTCTTCTGTAATTCTTGGAGAGCTCCGTTTGACTCGTAATTTTGTTCCTTCCTCTAGCTTTTCTTAAATCCTGCTAGTTCTTCTTCGGCCAACACCTTTGACTTCTTTATCGGGTTTGAAAATTTCAGTTTCGATTTGTCGTTGACCCTGACTCTATTTATCCATTTACCATTTTTCCGAACCTATGTTATGAAAACCTTGATTTTCTTTAAAGAAAAATTTGGGCTATCTTGAAATTTTAACATTTGAGTTATAAATTTCAAAACTTCGTTTTCGTTTTCGTTTTTGGTTGATAACATATATTTAGTCCTGTTTCAAAATGTCTTAATAATTTATTTTAATGTGTTTCGAAAATGTTTCAAATTTCAATTTTCAAGCGTTTGAATTTTTCGAAAACTTTCATAATTGCTAATAGTTTGATTTCTATAAGATTATTATGTAAAATGGTTTAACCTTCTCGAAAAGCATCGTATGTCTAAGTTTTTATCTTATTGTCGATAGACTTTAAATCTCTTCTCGAAAAGGTTTGTCGACTGATTCGATTCTTATTTACTAGCTACAAAACTTGATTTCTCAAATTTTTGTTTGGTCTTAAAACAAAGTATTGTCGAATTTCTTAATTAAAACGTTTTGCTGTTGTTTTGAAAATATTTGGGTACTCTTCCCCCTCGAGTTCATTTACAAATATTATTTATCGTCATTATTTTTTATTTTATTTTTAGTTGCGATTTTATTAATTTTAATGATTTTAAACTTTGGGAATTGAGCCAACTCTTCTTAACATAAATTTTGTCCTCGATTTCCATTTCATATCACGTTTGAAGTTGTAAAATTTTTTTAAAACCAAGATTGTGATGCGAGTTGAGCATTCTCGTTTTGTTCAAGTGATATAACCTTGTTTTCCACACTATTACTATGTTTTTGTTAGTTTCGAGGACGAAACTTCTTTTTAGTGGGGAAGATTGTAACACCCCTGATTTTATAAATTAAATCAAATTAAAATTATGTTCGTATTTTTATTTTTACGATTTAACTCGTAAAATTTTTATAAAACGAATTTATCGTTTAATTGTTTTAAACTCATAAAATTCTATTTGTCTCGAAAACTCTTCTTATATTTAAAACGTATTTTTATTTCTGTTTCGATTCATTTTATACATTTAATTTAATTCTTATCGAAAGTCTATTTCGATGATTTAAATTCTAAATTCTCCTATTTATTTATGTTTAAGCTCGAATTTCTATTTTCGGCTCGAAGTTCATTTATTTTAAATTTCGTAAAAACATTTATTTCCTTTTCTTGAGAAGTCAATTTAATTCACTTTATCGAAAATTCATTATTTATCGGGAAATACTATTTCATCGTCTAATTATTTAAAAGCCTCGTTTTCATCCCGAATACTTTATTTACTCTTTTTTTTTACGGCCCGATTATTTATTTAATTTTATTAACTCGTTTTAATTCGATACGTGGGTAAGTTAACTTACCGTTACGGAATTCATCTCCTACTCGATTAATTTAATTAGTCCGTATACTTATTGTCTCGGAATCCGTACATTTTCTTTGTGGTGAGTTGATTTCAGCCCACTATTTTTTATCCATTCCCTTTTCTTTTGATGCGTGCCACCTCTTTGATCCGTCTCCCACTTCCTCTTTGTTTTGTTTCCCACCGCTTCACTTGTTCACTGCTTCACCTCCCCCATTTCTTTTTCCCTCTTTTTCTTCGTTCTACTCCGTCACCTCTGTCAGCCATCACCTTCTTCTACGTGGTGTTTATGTGCTCGATGCTGCTGCGATTTTCTTCTGCTGGTACTATCGATCCTGTCCGTTTTCGTCTCCGCTCGACCCCTCTGTTTTCCTCTGTCTTCGTCGTTGTTGCTTGGTCGAGGTAGACTCCTCCCTCTTCTCTTCGTTTTCTCCTTCTTTGTTTTTCTGTCTTCTTCTCGTGATTTCGTTAATTATGTTCGATCTCATGTTCTCTTCCTTCTTCGTTATGTTGCTTCTCTTTCCGATTTCATTTGCTTTGTTTGTGCGTGTACTTGCTGTTTCCTCTTCTTCTTTCGTTGTATCTGCAGTCCTTCTTTTCTTCTTCCTCTCCTATTTTCGTTCGTTGTTTGCCTCTCGTTTGCTGCTATCCGCTGTTTTCTTTTCCGTCTTCTCTGTTTGGTTGCTACTGTTTGTGAAGAATGCTACTGTTTTGGCGTTACCATTTTCCTGCTACTCCTTCTATAGATGTTGGTGTCGTTGCAGTCACTCTTCTCGTGCCTCCTTTTCACTCGGTTTCGATGTCGAGTTTGTTGTCTGATGAGATGTATTGCTACCGATTCATCATTGTTTGTTGCTTATACGAGTTTGTTCCGCTCGGTTCGCATTTCCCCATTTTGGTAGCTGTTGTGCAATTGTTATGTTCAGATTCATATCTGATTCTCAGCAGTCCTGTTTGTACGTGACTTCCGTTAGCGTCTTCAGCCTCGATTCATCTTCTATTCCTCTATTCTATTCATTATTTATGTCGCATTACTGCTGCTTTCATTGTTGTCCGGTTGTGTTGTAGTTATTGCTCTGTTTTCTGCTGCTCGTTTTACCGATGTATGCATCGTGGTCCTCTTCGTTCTATTGCACGTGTACTGCTGTTGCTGTTTGTTTTTCCCTGAGGTGTTCGTGACTGTTTCCTTTTTTTTCTAGTCCGTATTCTCCATCGTTCCTCTATTCTTCATACTCTGTTCTCACCATATTCTTTTCGTTCCTCCTCTTCGTTCTACTCGTCCTATGGTTCTCATACCATATGATTATCTGTGTCCGTAGGATTACGTGAGGAGGACTCGGACGAGGACATGTACGGGATCGTTTTGGTTTTCGACTCAAGGTAACTTTAGGACGTTACTCGATTATATATCGTATGTTTGAGTAGTAGTTTGTGGTAAATATTTTTAACTTCGGTTTTCTAATTTTTAGCTATTTATTATTTTGCTAATAATATTAATTTTTTTAAAATCGTATGCCATATAAACATTTTACAACTTTCGATCGTTTTATAAATCATTAGTAATTTGATTATTTACGATTGTTATAATATTTTGATGGTTATCGTGATACTAGTAACTAAATAATATCGATTTCATATTTTTCGTCATATTTCGTTAATTTCTAATTTTTAACTCAAAATCGTATTTTTTATATTATAATCGAGATTTGTATACTTGTTCAATAAATTAATTTTTCGTTTTACGATTTATATTAATAAAAGAGAAAATAGTCGATTTTGTTTTAAATACATTTTTAGTCGAGACTATTTTCCCTAATAATTTCTCATTTGTCTACGATTGATTATTTTTAGTAAAATCGGTATTATTTATTGAAAAAATGATTTTGCTAAAACTAATTTGAAATCTTTATAAAATCTCGTTTAATTTCTAAAACACGTTGACTCAATTAATTTTGATATCGTTTTTCTTGAAACATCTCTCTTCTAAAATTTATAGTTTTTACTCGATTTCCTAAATTATTTATAAAATACTATATATTTTATTTATATTTTGAGTAACGAATTTTAGAAATTTATTAAAGTTACGATAACGGCGATAATAATAAAATACTAATTTTGTTAGAAATGTTAGTTTTATACTTTTCACTTATTTTAATCACTTACGAATTTTCTATAACAATAATTCTGTTTTAAGTAAGTTTCTAAAATTACTAAGTTTCTATTTTTAGAAATTTTCCCTTTTTATATAAAATGTTTATTCCTTTTATCTTCATATTAATTACGATGATTATATTTATTTTTGAATATCAATAATGGCTTGTTTTGGAGTTATGGAATGGAGACAAATGTGGAGTTAGAGTAATATAATCAGGGGTTTACGGTTTTGCCATCAACTATAAGGCTAGTGTATCAGGAATCGGTACATTAGTTGTTGAACCGGGTGACAGGTATCCCGGGAGTTGTGTACATTTTGACCTTAAGCTTAGGCCTCGCAGTAAGTCGTCGTCATAAGTTGAACTGGGTGACAGGTAATCCCAGAAGGGGTGTGCATTGTCTTAAACTAGGGCCACGCATTTATAAGTTGTCGTCCTATTATGGTTGAGTAGCCTAGTTAGAGGCCGAAGTTTGATTTGTTTGAACTAAGTTCTCGAAGCTGGTTTTTAGTATTCTCCTAGTGAAAGTCTAACCGTCTATACTACTCCTATCCTTAACGCCATTTTGAATATTTTTATTATTATCGATACGTTTTGGTTTGCAGGTTGGCAAATATTTGATGTTTTCTTCTGAAAACTTGTTCTGATTTTATTGTTCCATTATTTTAAGTTTTCTCCGAAAGCTTATTTTTATTATATCATTTAACGTTTTCCATTTTAATTATTTTTGATATAGTAATACTATTATTTTTCCATATGATATAATATGGCTGGGAGAACGTCCGAGTTACTCCCCATTGACGTGGTTGTTATGTTTATAACGTGACAGGTATTTGCTGCTGGGTTTTGGGTGTGAGCTAGCGAGTAGCGTGAATCCTACTCTTTCTTTATTCATGTAATTTATGGATTTGTATAACCCGTTTGGAGAATTTTGTTTTTAGTCATTTGGTAAAAAGAGGCCTTTGTATTGACTTACCATTTTCTTTAATAAGATTTAGTTTGACAGTGTGTTTTAATCCCAACTCTACAGTGTTTCCGCCACTGTATTGCGTTAGAATTTCTAGGAGATTACATCATAAAAATTCACCATTGACAAAATAATTCACCAAAACCGTTATAAAAATATAATTTAAACTGAACATGCTCTTTACTCAAAGGTGAAAGGGTAAAACGTCCTTACCTCTCAAGACGGTCAATCCAAGATAACATTAATCCACAAATTCTCTCTCCTCGAACCCACAAGCTACAAACAATATAAATTTGTTCAATAACTTAATCACTTAGGCTAATAAATATTAAACGACTTCCCGGGACATATTCCACTTAATTAACGCATCCTCTATTTGCTCATTACTCAGACTCTAGCGATACAGCTTTGGACACGGATCCTGTTTAATCGCAGATCCTTAATATCACATGACGAAGCCAAAAAATCAAACAACCATAGACCTACAAGTTGACCCACGGTTTAACTCAATCACTCTCCACCTTTAATCACACAATTTCCACCTTTGATCTGTAAATTCCAAATTTGCCATTGGGATGACATCACCCTCACAACATAACAAAATCATCATCTTTTTTTTCTTTCAATCATGCATAATCTCATCCAAACTATACTTACATAAATTAATTGTCATAGCATCAATCATCCAATTTCTAAACCGACAAGGTTTGATAATGTCTACTGAAAACTTTCACAATGGTCATACAATATCAATTGGAATAACCTCATATCATCACCGATCAACATGTTGTTTGACACGGCGTTTCATAACTCCGGGTCAGGGTAATTACAACGAAATTCGATTTATAAAACTAAAGGAAACGAGATTTAATAAATTGAATACTGTGAACATGGCAAAGTCCACTCCGACGCGGCCACGCGCAGGTTGAGGTAGGCGAATGAATCTCATGGTAAGATTGTTCTCGGATTGAAATTTAAATCGAAGTTGGAGTCGCCACCGAACTTTGTGGAAGTTTGGATCCGTTCGAACCCACTCTATACTTAGGCGTATCGCGCACAAAGCACGGTCCTCTTTAGTACTAGAGCTTGTGGAGGTTCGTCCCTTTGCATAGCGATACCGATGTCGAGTTATCGAGTATCATGTATTGAATGACTCTCGTTGCCTAATGGTTTCGGGCATCCGGAAATCGAAGGTTCTGAGTAAGGGGTGAAGGTACGTGTTTGGAAGCTCACAAAGGAAACTCAACCCTGCCCGCACTTAGCGACCTTTACTAAGATATCGATCGGTTTTCGTGTACGCGCGTTAGTAAGATGATGAAATGATATGGAAACAACTTTTTAAGCTACGCATGTGAAATATGTGTTTTGCTACGTCATTTAATGCATCTCAAATGTGTTGATTTGTTTTAGCATGTGGGTTCATTTAAAAGCGATAAATGCCACGCAACGGAAATAAGCAACTTGAAAGTAGATTACAAATTACACGGCGGAATACAACCCGGAATTCACAATACTTGAAAAAATCGTAATGATAATAAACGGATTAGCAACGATAACGTAAACTATAAACGGACCTGTAAATAGAGAACGTGAATTGAAACTGTAAATCGAATGATTGGACGGACTCCGATCACTTACACATTACGTTATGTATTGACCGGAGGACGAAGGCTTTAGTACGCATTAGCGCACGGGACCAAAGCGTAGTGCTAGCTTAATCCTCGGGCCTCGGGATCTTGTCCCGACTTATCCTAGTGAGATAGGATTGCCTCGACTAATCGCATATCGGATACGACTAAAGAGTGTCGATGTAGGATTAATCATAACAGACATTCACTCAAAGTCGTGAACAAACGGGATGATGACAAATTAGAAACATTATAATGTGTGGGTTTTAGAAGAAGAATACGTGATTGATTTAGCACGTATCGACTCAGTGTCGTGAATATAAGTCTACGGAACTTTATATCGTCTTTAGACCTTCGTTGGAGGTTTGTAAGGGGTCACTCGATTGAGTCATTTGGTGGACTCGACCGAGTGCTCTTGACGAAAAATCTCTGCCACTTTTTAGGGGGGTCACTCAATCGAGTGACCAAGGCACTCGATTGAGTGCCCTCTGTTTTGGGTGACATGTTGTTCCAAAACAACCCAATTTATGAGTTTAGAGAAGTGATCGAGCTAATACAAATATTGGGCCCCTCCGTGTCACGACGTCGTTGTCGGGTCTTATGGACCATACGACGATCGGTTCGAAATCACTAGGTTTTGTATTAGTACGATTCTCGATAGCTCTTTTATGCCCGACACTCGATTATAGAATCGATATCGGACATTTTGGATCAATGTTTATGGAATCGAGAATGATCGAACTAAACACGAATATCAAACCCCTCTGTGTCACGATGTCGTTTTCGTGGACCATACAAAAATTGTTTCGACATCATCGGGTTTCATGCTAACACGATTATCGATAGATCTTTACGCGCGACTGTTGGCAAATTTAGACCGTTTTTCCTCTCATTTAGACCCGTTTTTCCCTCGTTTTGTGATACTTGAGCGCGGTTATCGCCGTATTTTGAGTAATTCTCGCATTAGTGTCTCTCTTTTGCATTTTACGTGTTTTTGGTAGTTTTCTGTCTATTTTGATAGGATTTTCGACCAAAAACGTGTCTGAGCTTCTATGAGCATGAGAGAGAGGGAAACCGTCCGAAAAGCAAAGCACACAACTCAAAATCCAAAGTCCCAACCCAAGAGGTGAAACCTTGAGCGAAAAGGAAAAACTATAAGTCCATTGGGCATCTTCACCGGAGAGGTCAAACTTCAAATGAATATATCTAGAGTTCTAGACCTCGGATCGAAGCGATTCTAATTGAAGGTGAAAGCTTATCTTCTTAGATTTCCAACGACATATCACACGCCCCAATCGGAGTTCAAACGAGAGAGTTATAGGCCTCTGAAGTCATAGGGCGAAATTTCACCCGATGAGAATTTGACCGGGCGAAATTTCGCCAGATGGTGTTCCTCCCCAGATTGCCATTTCGGACAAAAAAATTCACTGGGCAAAATTTCACCCGATGAAGTTCACCGGGTGAAAATGACCGGGCGAAATTTCGCCCACCGGGTGAAATTTCGCCCGATGGAGAAAAGTGCCGAAAATCGCAATTTGAGAAGAAAATCTCACCGGGCGAAATTTCACCCGGTTGGATTAATTTTTTAAGCCGCAGGGCGAAGTTTCACCCCATGAAGACTCATTGGGCAAAGTTTCATCTCAAAGAACAAAGTCTCACTAATGGGCAAGGATTAGATTATGGGCTAAGATTGTGTGACCCATTAAGGGCTTATTATATATAGTAACCCTAGGTTTTTATTTCAATTTGTGCCTTAAGTGTGCCTCCTTAGAGTAGGGTAGTTAGTAGATCTCTTTTGTAGTAGTAGTAGTAGTAGTAGTAGTAGTAGTAGTTCACATAGTAAAAAAAACTCCATAAATTTAGTAGTTTCCATTAGTTTTAGATTAATCTACTCTATAATTTCTACAATCAAGTTCCTACTTTAGTTGAAGATTTGGGTTTTATTTGAAGATTTGTGGGGTTTATTGAAGAATTAGTGACAAGTTCTTCATTCTCTTCATCAAAAATTCAATCTCTATTTATGCAATCTTCTTATTTCTTGTAGATCTTCATAGTTGGTATAATTCTCTTCCACTCTCTAATCTCTAGTTTAGGTTAATGTTGTTTTCTTATTATTATCTTGTTTAGATCATCTTAGTGTTTGTTAGTTTCTCTAGATTTTATTTATGTTGTTCTAGATTACTCTCTAGTTTATTTTGTTTGATCTTATCTCTTCCATAGTTTAGTGGGTAATTGTTAGATCATAGTTCTCTTATTGTTTTGTTGTTAGTTTCTTTATATTTAGTCATTATGCATGTTGTAGTTATTTTCTCCTTAATTAATGTTTTGTTGTTTACCATGATTAGTTAGTAGATCTCTGTTAGGGGTAAGGGGAGGATGGATTTGGGTAATATAGATTAAGGATTCTTGTGATTGAATGCACTTGGGTTGATTTGTTTATTTTTGGAATTGTTGTATGCTTGTTGACTTTACTTGATCAATTTAGTTGACTCGTATTCACCTTCGTCAATATGGGGAAACTCGAGGCTTGGGTAATTCCGACTTAGTGACCTAACTTCTTCGTCGCGAAAGCGAGTCTTAGTAAGGTCAGGTGTAGAGACCGAAAGGTGACCTATTCCTTATCGATCGTGTGTCATTCGCTTGATTCTTTGTTTTATGTATCTCATTTCCGATTCCCCGAATTCCCCTAACACTTTTCCTATATTGACTTTCTTGTTAGCTATTAAACCGACCATCTTAGTTTAATTCTAATCCTACTCGAACCCCCCTTAGATCCCAAACACTTATCGACTTAGACTTGACCGACTTTACGTAGACCGTCCCTTGGATCGATCCCGAACTACCACTACAACGATAGTTAGGTTAGTCGGTGTTAAATATTGTTTGATCGTGCGGGTCGCAATGCCCGTGCATCAAAATGGCGCCGTTGCCGGGGACGGCGATTAGTTGATTGAGTTTTTGTCTTTTTGTGTTTGGTTTTGCTTTTATTTTTATTTCTCTCTAGCCTAGTACCACTTGGTGCTAGGAGACTCACCTTCTACTTGAGTCTTTGCCCAGGAACAGGCTATCACGTTTTGGTTCGATCCCGAGCCAGAGATGTTTTCTAAAGCTATGAGATTCCGGGGAAATAACTCAACAAAGGTGATTCCACATTCATACCTCACACCACCAAACATTCATCCTATCCTTCCACCTCCTCCAAATCCATTCATATCACCAACTACTACCACTCCCACCACTAATAATCCACCTACACCTTTCACTCCACAAATTTCTCCAACTACATCACCTCTTATCACTCCACAAAAACTTTCTCCACCTTCTACACCTCCCATTTCACCACCACCCCTAAGAAACTTCCAAGAACCCATCATGCCACCTCTTGATTCACATTCCCAACCCTTGGAAAGCACTTCCATGAGCAATGAATCAAAGCTCAAATTAAAATCGGGAGAACTAACCAAGAGGTTTGATGGTATAACTCCTAATTCTAACTCAAGGGATGTGAACCAAGTTCAATCGGCCACCAAGACGACCTCCACTACAAAAAAATCCCTTGTAAGTGTTGTGGAAACTATGGTCATGAGTCCAACAATTGTCCTTCTTATGAAGGAATGTGCTATCAAGAATGCAATAAACTCCAAGTGTTTCAAAATATTAATCCAATGCCTCAAAATGATCCTTTTTCAAACACATACAATTCCAAAACACGGAACCATGTGCAACAATACAACTCTTATGCAAATCATGGTGTGCAAAATGCGGGACCAATGTATCAAGGGGGACAACAAAAAATGCTCTTCAATTCAAACAATCAACAAAGATCTTTCATTCAAAGGCCTCCCAAAGCAACTTCATTCTTGCCACCTCTTCAAGAGGAAAATTTTAACAATCAAGGAGGCGATTATTTCCAAAGCCAAGGTGAATTCCATAATCAACACATGAATCAAGGAAACAATTACCAAAATCTTGAAGGTAATTTTCGCAATCAAGGGAATAGCCACGGTTTTCAAGGTTATAATCAAGGTATTCAAAGCTTCGATCAAGGGGATTATATTCAAGGGTATCATCCCAACTCCAATCAAGTTCCCAAGGATACAATCCCGAATATAACCAACCTCCACCTTTCCATGGCAATTACCAACAAGGTCAATGGAATGACCAATGTGAGCATCCTATACAAATCATGCAAAAGGTGATAACATTCTTAGCAAACGAGATTGCGGATATAAGAAAGGAACTCAAAGCTAAGAAATCACAAGAAGCCACCAAGGCTCCTACCTTTCCGGTACATCCACCGCAAGGATTACCCCGACAACCTCAAAATCCTAATTACCCGCAACATCAAGCATATGTCAATGTCGCCACATGGAATGAAGGAAAAGAACTAGTAGACCCTCACAAAATCATGGGTCTAAATCAAGTGGAAAAACCGAAGGTGAAACATGTTGAAAAGCAAAGTGCCTCTCATTCTAGCAAGTTGAAAACACACCCACCAAGAACAACTTGTTGTGAGGAAGATCCTCGTGTAACCGATGTAACCAAGCGCGAAATAAGAGACCCTTTTAAGTACATCAAGGGAGATAAGGGTCATGTGATAGAGCAAATTCAAAAAGAGAAAAGCATGCCACCTCCTAAGCCACATGTGCCACCTTTGCCATTTCCATCTCGAGCTACGCTCAATAGGAAGGACATCGAGTCCACCTCATTCTCCGACTTGCTAAAGAAGGACAAGGTAACTCCCCCTCTCATCGAGATAGTTGGCCGATGTGATGATACAATTGTGGTTGCACTCACCGAAGAGTGTAATTCGGCCTTATCAAGCAAGATCCCCACCAAAATGGGTGATCCAGGGAGTTTCTCAATACCTTGCACAATAGAGAATGTTGAAATCGATTTTGCTCTATGTGATCTTGGAGCGATCGTGAGCATTATCCCTCTATCAGTCGTGAATGATCTCAATATCAACAACATGAATCAAACACCGATCAAAATTCGACTAGCCGACGGTTCCATCAAGACCCCGGTTGGTATGATTAAAGACGTGCTAGTTCGAGTTAAAAATCTCTCGATATCTACCGACTTTGTGGTAATGGACGTGAAAGTAAACAAGCATGCCCTCATAATCCTAGGTAGGCCCGTTTTGGTCACCGGCGGAGCAATCATAGATGTTAAAAAGGGGAAGCTTTCGTTTAATGTCGGTGAAAAGATCGTGCAATTCAAATTACCTATCACGTCAGAAAACCCAATGGTGAGTGATGTCTTCGGAAATGAAATGTTTGAATACCTTCTAGATGCCGAGTCCCTTGTGATAGAAAAGGAGAATGAAGCTAAGTTGAGTAATTTACTCGATAATGTTGAAACAAAGGTGAAGCTTAATGATTCGACCACCGTGCAACCGCCTAAGAGTTCATCTTCCAACACTTTTCCAACTTCTCGTAGGGGAACTATCAAAAAATCCAAAAAGAAGAAATCTAAAAGTGTGGTGAACATGGAACCAAAAGATGGAAAGCTAATGACGCGCAACGAGGGTGTAAGCCCCATTGATAAAGCAAAGGTCGAAGTTGGCAATCAAAACTTAATATGGGACGAAGTATTCCGGCTAGTACAAGAAGTTAAAATCACCCTCCAAAAATTATCAAGGATCATGTGTGTGTCCGAGCCACGGGAAAGTTTTGATGGAGGTGAACTATGGATCGGTCGCTATGATGGCGACTCGGGTTGAGTTTGTATCACATTTGATGAGGTTTGGTGGTATCCTCAACAACCACCTTGTATATATGTATCATATTTCTTTTTGTTTGTTAGCTTTGTTAGCTTGAGAACAATGGATGAACTTGGATTTTGCCATGGAGCAATTATTTGGATGAAGATCAAGCTTTTGGAGAAGTTATGGAGCTTCATTTGAAGACCACAAGCATGTTTGTGAGAGATTTTGATTATGTAATGTGAGTCGAGTTGTTATTTGAGATTTTAGGTGATTATTGAAGAGCCATGAAATGGCAAGGCGGAAAACGAAGAAAACAAGACCGCCGGGCGAAATTTCGCCCGGTGAGACTTGACCGGGCGAAATTTCGCCCTACGGAAAAATTGTCAGATTTGCCAGGATTGACGAAGATACCGTCGGGCAAAATTTTGCCCGATGAGATTTTCACCGGGTGAAATTTCACCCGGTGGAAAAAAGTTGGCAAAACCGATTTTCATGACGAAATACCGTCGGGTGAAATTTCACCCGATGGTGCTTGACCGAGTGAAATTTCACCCGGCGACATGAGCTTGAACGGATAACCTTTACCCTATTTCCTCACTACAAAATCAATTTCCTTCTTCGCAAATATCCCACATAACTTTTCCTTCAAACATAAACACCAAATATTTACAATCTACTTTAAAAACTTTCATTTTCCTCCTCAACTACCTTTATTTATATCACCTTCACCTCACCCTCATTTCACCTTATCACTCCTCATAAAATCAAACCACCATACCCAACCACATTCACACTTCCATCTCCATCTTGGGTGATTATTTTGGGTGCTTGAAGAGGCGAAACTAAAGTTTTTGGGAATATTCTTGCAAATCTATTACTATGGAGCCAAGAGCAAGGCGAGCTGCTCGTAAGCAAGGTATGGCTTCGGCTTCTAAATCTTCTAAATCTTCTACATCTTCTAAGTCTTTTAAGCCTATAAATTTACCTTGTCTTAATGCTTCTTTAGATCAGACCTTCTCTGAAAAGATCTTTCAGAGTACTAGGTGGCCTTGTCCCCACACAATGACCAATCTAGGAATAGTAGACGATATTAAAGAGTTATCGTCGAGGACCGGAACTAGCGAGCTCCTTAGCCTCGCGGTCTTCACCTATAAAGACATTACTTGTGAGTTCCTAGGAACCTTTGCCATTGACAATCCGACCACACCAAGAGCGGTCAAATTTAGACTATTCGGCAAACCCCACCGTTTGACTATTTCGGAATTCGGTCTTGCGTTAGGCCTACCCTCATCGGGTACCGGAATTAGTGAACCCTCGAGTAATGTACAAGCATGTGTATCTAGGAGAGACCTTTGGAAGCGCATATCACGCTGTAAAGGGGGTTACGAGGCTAACTTATCATTTGCCTCCAAAATCCGTAACCTCGCAATTCGCTATTTTTGCGAGATGCTCTACCACTGCTTGTTACCCTCGGCCGATAATATTTATACTCTTAATGTGTGTGTCTTGCAATTGATTTGTGACTCTTTGTTGGGTAGCCCTAACCCCTTAGACCTACCACTTGTCGTGGTGTTGCACTTCCACCGTATCATTGTCACACAACACCCCTCCTTAGATTGTGGAGGTCTCGTGACAATAATTGCAAAAAAATTGGGTTATTCGACCGACCACCTCACCCCACTAGACGATTCTATATGGCTTGACGAGGCCTATTTTTCTACTTGAATTTTTCATGTACCTCATCAGCGCCTCGTCTACATTAGCCGTGGAAGAGCTTTAATAGTTCCAAACACACGCCGAACCACTATCCTTGTTCATCACAATTGGGACCAACCCTTGGGTTGCGGTGAATTTCGACTGACCAAGACTGAGTCGGGAGGAAGGGGAGTTTCGGAGTATGCGCACTACACGTTCCCCAAAGGTCTTACGATCTATGACCTTTGTGAGATTGAATCCGACTTTGCCCTCTCGCTTAGCGACGGTCCGGAGGAGTTTTCTCGCAAGCCATCCTCCGAGGGTATACCCTTTTTCTATGGGTCTCCTAGCGCTTCATTTACGTCGGTCAATCACTCAAACTAGACCCTCTCCCGGAGTCGGTGGTGTGTATGGGTGTGTTGTGTATTTGTGTATGGGTTGGGTCGGTGAGTATTTAATCATCTATAATTGCATCTCATTTGGTTGATTCCATTCTTGTTCCTTTTATCCTATTGTCATTGTGATTGATTTATCTCTAACATAACTTTGCAAGTTGTCCCATGATCGATTGTTGCGGCCAAAGTGGCCTTGGTATTGCTCCCGGTCTTTAGGCGATGTGATTACGCCATTGACCTTTTGAAAATCCAAATTGTTCTCATTTTCTCAAATTTTTCTTAATCCGGGCTAGGTGACGTGACTCCGCCTACGCCCCTTTTTCATCCTTTCTTTTAATTTCTTTTCTTTTATTTTATTCTCATTTTCTTAGCCACTTGGCTAGGGTCCAGGTGATGTGATTGCACCTAGGCCCGGCATCCTTTTATCGTTTTCTTTTCGTTTGTTTTCTTTCTTCAAAAAATTTTGAAAAATCCAAAAACATTTGAAAAATTATAAAAAACCAAAAAGATTTTTCTTATTTTTCTTTTTCCGTCTTTTTCGATCTTTTTCCCTACTCGTGCATTGAGGACAATGCACAGTTTTAGTGTGGGGGAGGGATCTACTATCCTTTTGTTTTTCAAAAATCTTTCCCAAAAACATAAAAATTGAAATTTTTTGAAAAACCAAAAACATTTTTCTTTTTATTTTCGTTTTCTTTTTCCCTTTTTCTTTTCTCGTTTTCGTTATATTTTCGTGTCCCTTGTATAGTCATGTTCTCTATTCTTACAGGTAACCACCACCTTGATAGCATGATTTGAAGAGATTATGAAAGCACCCTGCTTGGTAACTTCCTTCCTTTTTGCTTTCTTCTTTACTTTCGTAGAAGAGTTAGGTTGTTGCTATTGGGAGGCTCTCGAAGAGATGAGCATTTTGGGTGTTGTGGTTGATTTTTGTGCTTGAATATCGATGGAGTACGAAGTGCATGACTTTACTCGTGTTTTCTTTTATTTGCCTTTTCTTTTTCGTGTGTTCCTTTTGCTTTTGTATAGCGTGTCTAGGACTAAATGTTTTCGAAAACCCGATTACAAACTTATTACAAGAGTCTACATTCCATTATAGATAACTCATTGCAGATTTTGGACCTTAATCTAGTAGAATGACTCTAAATCAATGAACTTGTTGATCCTTTAGCTTGAGTCCACCTTTTCTACTAGAGGTTTACTTCGGGGTTTGCATTTGACCACCTTAACCACCCATGGAGGAGTTAGGCCTTGGTTTCCGCATCCCATTTTCTAGGTGACTTTGCTCGAATGACCATTGCACCTTTAGTCCAAATTCTATTCGCCTTTTTGTGGGTTATCCGGGGAAGGCGCCGTTCTCGGTTACCTATTTTTCCTCCACCTATACATCACCACAATAAGTTTACACAAAAATAACCTCCAATCTTGGTTTTGAACCACATCAAAAAGCCAAAAAAGGGAAAACCAAAGCAAGAGAAAAGGGCACAAAAATATGAAAAACAAAGGAGAGAAGGGAGCTTCAAATGAAATCTTATCATCAAAAACATCTCCTTCAAGAAAGAAAAAAAAGAAAAAAAATGTACCTCATTCGCTTGATTCTTTGTTTTATGTATCTCATTTCCGATTCCCCGAATTCCCCTAACACTTTTCCTATATTGACTTTCGTGTTAGCTATTAGACCGACCATCTTAGTTGAGTTCTAATCCTACTCGAACCCCCCTTAGATCCCAAACACTTATCGACTTAGACTTGACCGACTTTACGTAGACCGTCCCTTGGATCGATCCCGACCTACCACTACTACATTAGTTAGGTTAGTCGATGTTATAAATATTGTGATCGTGCGGGTCGCGACGCCCGCGCATCAGCGACATTCGATTACGGAATCGATATCGAACCTTTAGATCGAATACGCTCAATAATGAATAACCGCGATCACGTTATAATACGACGGGTCAGGCGCACGCCATAAGGCGCCTGGGGCGGCGCACCTCGATAATGGGGCGCCACCTATGATGCGGCCTATTTGGCGGTTGAGCGTTGTGTAATGCTCGAAGTGAGGTGCATAGGAAGTCTTGTCCCTTCTCCTTTCTGATCGGCTACGATTTTTCTTCTCGTCTTTCTCCTCTATAAGACTTTTGGCTCTCTCCTTGTGACTGTCTTTCCGAGGTGAGGTTTCATCATGTCACCGTCGGTACTCCTCTTTGATCATATACCCCTCTGTCGTTCTTCTGGCTTCGACGAGGGAGGTAGGCCTGTCTCGCAGCAGTTGGCTTTTGAGTGGGTTGTCTAGCAAGGTGTGGGTTAGGGCACAAGCAACTGTTGAGGTGTCAACTGCCTTAACCTGATGGCAATCAAAATCGAACCTTCTGACGTATTCTCTACTCGTCTCCTTTTGTCCCTAACACAAGGTCATCAGGTCCACCATTACTATCTACCTGCGACAGCTGTCCGCGTATTGGTCAACGAAGGTCAAACTGAGCTCAGCGAAGGTACGCACCGAGGCCGTCGGTAACCCTTTGAACCAGGATTGTGCAATCATGTGAGGGTCGTTGGGAAGACCCGACACCAGACAGCGTCGTCCACCTCGTACGTGGCCATATGACTTTCAAACGCCGCCAAATGGTCTTCTGGGTTTGTGGTGCCATCGAACTGGATGTTAGGCACCTTGACCCTAGAGACCGGGGATTCTAACACCTCCGGGTGCAGAGGCGACGCGGTGGGTCGTCCTTTTTTAGGCATCCTCTTTGGAGTAACTGCCAACTTTGACTCTCCCTCCTCCTCCGCCTGGACCTTGGAGGCCCCGCGGGTGGAGTGACGCAGTTCATGCTCTCTTAGGCCCCATAATCTGTCTTGAGCTCTTATGGGAAGTCCGTCAGCTTCCACGCGGGGGCCCAGATGATGTAGCGTTGTTCACTCAGGGCTTTGAGTACGCCGAGTCTTCCTCGAGTTGAGACCGAGACGGTGACACATTATAGGCGTGAGAGATCGACTCCTCTCCCTCATTTTATCTGCTGGGGCGTCGACCTTTTTATCCATCCGGTCGTCGCTTGCGATAGGGATGACAACGCCTGTCCCCCGATGCTTCTCCAGATATCTGTGGCGAGGGAGGGCACTTCCCAGAGGGCACCCCGTCCGCTACCGCTCGAGCTCCTAGCGTTCTCTGGCTAGCCACTCTCTCATTTTGTTCAGTGCACGAGCCCGCTCCTTGATGGTCGCCGGCTCAGGGAAGAGCTGCCTTTGGGACACGTTTGGCCTCTGGGGGACTCCTGGCGTATCTTGTGCAACGATGGCCTTGGTCAAATTTGAAGCTCCCAACAGGGCGGCAAAGAATTGTTTGGTGGCTGTCAGCTGCTCTGGGGTGAATGCTCTTACGGACGATTGGGCCGGAGTGATTGCAACAAAAGTAGGGGCTTCCACTGTCGGGGCCTTACCGTGATTGGCGTTCCAGGGTAGTTCGCCGGTGGGTTGCGTCGTGTCCTGGAGGCACCCCATGGTCGGGGTATCCTGAGGGGCGCTCGACGTACTCTGGTCAGTCATTTTTTTGTTAGTTTCTTGGTAGGGACTTTTAGTTTGTTCCCCACAGACGACGCCAAATTTTTTGGGATACAAACAATCGATACGAGCTGGCTAGAACCACCAGTCTCTGCTCTTCCTATCGCTTCCTTTTGACGTATCGCCGGCTGGTGTCACTGCACAAGTCACAAAAAATGGTCTCAGAGGGATCTGAGGTTACCTCTCCGACGCTCAAGTTAGCGATGAGTTTTACGGTAAATGTCTTCGTTTTAGTCAAAGATCTTACCTCCCTTTTTTAGTGAGATAAGTTGGTGCTTATTTGTTCAACCTTGATAGAAGAGAATAGTGCCCTATTTATAGGGAGAGAACAAGGAAGGGGTCTCTCCTCATAAACAAGGCCTCGCCGAGCTTGGGTTGTCGTCCGGGCGACCGACAAGGCCTGGAGGGCGTCGGTCGTCAGACTGGAACTGTCTTTGCCATGGTCTTGCGTAGCTTGACGTCCACCTAGGGGTTGGACGAACGTCGGTCGCCCTACTCTGGCTGAGCACTTTGTGTGATCCCCATCATATTCGAATTATAATAAAAAAAAACATATCTCATAAACATCTTCTAACTACTTCGTACAAGAATTGAGTTAAATAATCACACTTTGTCCATATCATTTATTTACATTGATATTTGACACAAAGATCAATAAGCATTGAGAAGGCCATTTGTAGATAATACTCCCAACATCTCAGTCATTTGTTTAGATTTGATTAAAATATCGTCACAAATAATAATACTTGTAATAAAAAGTAAACAAATGACCAAACCAAAAAGAATATTATAGAATGACAAATGGAACTCAATGACCAAACTTCCCCTTCAGGCTTCAAAGTATAAAAGGTAAACAAATGAACAAGACATCGCACAAAAGAATAAGTAAACATACGATTAGGACCCTGCGGCCTTACAAGAATAAGTAAAAAAAGAATAAGATAATAGTCTCATATCTCAGTCACCCTTACTTTTACCACTTTTCTTAAAACTAGTGAAAAACTCTATGTCAAGAATTGAATTGATGAGAGGGTGTATTTGGTAGTAAATGAATGTCCCATGACGACATTTTGTCGCTTCATGAGCATATCATTAGCATAACATTAGTGTGTAGCTTTGCATCTTTCCGTCATTAGTATTGCTTATGTAAGTTCATTGAATCTCGCTGTAGTGTTTCGGTATTTATACCGAGTTTAGTAATTGGAATAAGATAAGGACTTTACAATTCTATAAACATAAAATCTAAGGAGGGACAATATCCCCACTAGTTATTGAGAGATCAATTGTCAGTAATACTTTATATATTATTCGTAACTATTCTACGATTAGATGCACTTCTAAATGACAATTTTGTTTGTACCACTTTTATAACAAGTGTACCCGATTTATATCTGTATCTCTTTTAGGTGTACCCATTTTTATTAGATTTGGTACCACTGTTACCTTCATTTGTAATTTGTCTCTCAATAAATTAAATAAAAGATTGTCTCAGTAGAACTACTCATCTACTCCCTCTCATACATTCAATCCTTTACCTACCATTTTTCACCACTTTTAAGAAAAAGTGGTAAAATTAAGAGTATTATTGGTAAATCAAATGATATTATGGGTCACCAAACTTAAAGTAGAGAAAATGTGGTGGCATTCTGTGTAAATATATGAAAGATATGGAGTTTATAAGGTAAAGTCTTTTGTCAAAAAGGGAATTTAAAGAATTGATTGGACTGTACAGTAAGGCCCTGTTTGGTAAACAGCGGATTAATATTGACAGAAACATATTAAGAAAGCAGATTTGACTAGCAGAATCAATTGACAGTTTTGACTAGCAGATTTAATTAGTAGATTGTTTTTGTACTGTTTGGTAATTAGCAGTTTTAAATTAGCCGATTGTTTAACTGCTTTGTAAAATGACAAAAAAGGACATCAACAAATACGGAGTATTTGATTAAATATACGTCAACATATATACATCACACCTACAACTTTAAAAATACTTCTGATCTATTCTACTAGCCAACGTAATCATTAAAGCTGAACAAATATTATCACGAAGAGGTGATATTTTTTTAGTTTATGAAATCTCGACCGAAGATTAAAAATTGATTCAAACGAAATAACCAAACATGAATTATAGAGTGCATAAAGTCACTGTATATCAAATTGATGGCATAGAAAATCAAAGGGAAGACGAAAACGTACATTTCAACTAATTAGAAAGAATAATTTATGAAAGAGTTAGAATAACTAATACTCCCTCTATCCATTTTTAATCTTCCTACTTTCCTTTTTGGATTGTCCATCTTTAAACTTCCTACTTACAATATTTCCTCTTTTGGTTGATTTTTGTGGTCCATATCATTTTTTACCCCACATTTTCTCTCAACTTTCATTTTCCACCACACACTACACTCCACCCTTAATTTCTGTGCCTACTCCCCCATGAAGTTTAAATTTGGATGGAGGGAGTACAGGGTTAAGACTTAAGAGAATTGCAAAGGGTAAAGAAGTAAAATAAAATAAAAATCAATCCGCTAACTCAATATGCTGCTCCTAGCAGCATATTGCAAAACGGCATATTGGACCCCAATATGCCATTACACAATGCCATTTATCAAACACCATAATCAGCATATTTTTGGTCAAACATGGCAAAGGCTCCCAATATGCTGTTTTTTTGGCGGATATGTCATTTACCAAACGCCCCTTAAGTGTAAAGAATTGTTTGGATGAGAGGGATGGTATGAGACATTCATTTAATGACAATATTTTAAAGACCAAGATACAAAAGAGATGATTAAAAAGTAGGGTCATATCCAGTACCAGTCTTTATTAATTAATTAAGCGTAAAGGCGTACAAATACATTATACGAGTACTCCGTATAAATTATGATTGCCTTTATTAGTTATTGGAAATACAGTTTGTCTTAGTAAAGTACAATCTGGAATTGGAAGTATCAAATACGATACGATGATTAACTTGTTGACTTGCTCCAAAGAGGGTAAATCTATTAGAGCGTTGCATGAGTAAGCAGTACACTTGAGGATTCGGGTGCCCGAAACCCACCATGTATGCTTCTTGCTCGACTACAAAGTCAGCATTGTTGGCAAAATGAAATGTTACTTTGGGGAACTCCGTTCTAGTTCTTGGCCTTGGTTGCCGGTAACATAACTGTGGGCTGCGAGATGTCATCGTTATTTGCGGATTCAGTCTAACAATGTTCTGCATTAATACTCTTTCAAACTCTGTATAAGCCGCATCAATAAGATGAGTTGCCCCCGCGGCCGAGTCTATAATGCATCCGCCTGACCCACCACTCTTTATTTGAAATACAGACGGGTCGATGTTGAGTCTTTGTGAGCCTATGCTAATGGCTCGAAGGTCTAAGTAATAGTATGGGTATTGACCTCTGATCAAGGGTGTATGACGTAGATTCGACGAACTTAAGGGTGGTATATCATTTCCAAATCGTAAGAACATAGGTGGACGACGGCCTTGATAGTCGAATGTTATGAAGCAGTAGGAAAAGCGACCTCCCAAATGTGCTCCTACTTGGCCCATAAAGCTTGAAGTGTGACGGTTCATACCTAAGAGTCCACTCGCAATATTGTTTTGAACCCTACCTGTAATAATAGAGTACAATCAATTCAACCGACGCGAGTTAATAAGAAACAAATGCTACGAGTAGTATATATACAATGTTAGAAAAGATGCGATGCTTACTGAGAACGAAGTTTTGAGTGTGAATCACACATGCAAACTGCATGTTTTGCATCGTCATAAGCGAACCGGAAGAGCTGGAGGCGAATGTGAAAGTTTCTTTGGCCACAATACCTTGTATACGGGTGCCATCACCATATGAATGATCAAGCTGACAATGATCTCGTACACACGGCGTGCCACGAGGGCATTGATTGCATGGGAGGGCGCGATAAGTTTGTGACTGGTGTCGAGGAAACACTGGATCTCTTTGAGGGAAACAAGGATTACAACCTTGACACTGTGTCCATATCGGACCGCTTGCAGTGTCCAACCCTAAATAGTATTTCTTGTATGGTGGGCGTGAACCCGCAAATGTTCCAATCCCTACTTCCACCAGAAGAGAACTTTGTCCAAAATGATGATAAAGGGGTGGTCGGATAACCTCATTGATTCCCAAGGAATCAGAAGTGTTTCCACTACTTAGACGATGCTCAAGTGACTCGACTCGCGCTTGTGACAATTGAATAATTTTCTCTGTTTTTTCCTCAACTGTAACATTGGATTGATATGAAGATGTGATCAGATCATGATGAATCAAATTAAAACTCACACCATTATGTGTGCCATTGATGGCATAAGTTGTTTGAGAAGTATTGATAAATAGGAAGAGCACCAAAGAAATTAATGACAAGTTAGCCATTTTTTTATGAGATGATCAACACAATAGTGATATTTATAAAGACTTGTGAGTACCAAAAAAACATTTAAATTCTCATCAAATCTCTAAAGATGTTTTTATAAATCATCCCATTATGGATCTTTCATTTTTTTACTAGTGAAGCTTATATCACATTTATATTTAAAGTCTTTCTTTTTTAGGAATACATTCAAAGTCTCTTGTATATATAATAAGTACACTGGTGATGTACACTCATTCCAATCATCTTAATTATGATTTCCTAATCACAGACAATTTTACTACTTGTATATTTAATTTCTCGATATATGAGACAATGAGATAATAGAGCAATACGTGTTACTCCTCTACTTGTCCACAAACTCAATCAGAATCTCATGTCTGATAGAACGAAAAATATATAACGATTCTCTCTATTACTTTTAAGGATGCTTGAGACAGAATAAACTAAACTAACCTACCGTGCAAGTTTTTTTTGTCTATATCTTTAGTTATATATTTCTAAAAGTTATAAAAATTTGATATTCGTAATGCATTCGATTAAAAAATTTACAAAAGATCTCACATGACTATATTTTATTTTATATATTAAAAGTTA
The DNA here is from genome assembly GCA_958450325.1 of Agrostemma githago. Lineage (NCBI taxonomy): Eukaryota > Viridiplantae > Streptophyta > Magnoliopsida > Caryophyllales > Caryophyllaceae > Agrostemma > Agrostemma githago. The sequence continues at coordinate 79,703,107 of OY288239.1, read as the reverse complement.
TATCGATTTTTTTTCAATTATGAATAGTGTCATCCAAAAACCAAGCGGATGAAGAACTACATACTGATGGTCCCAAATTTTATCGTCAATATGTTTGTTAAATCGTAAGTGTGAGTTACCAATAAGTCAATAACATAGAGTTATCTGTAGCAATACAAATTCTTGTGTAAAAAGTCTGGCAATAAACTATTGAGGCAAATGCAGGCCTCACAAATTAGCAAATTAGCAAATGCAATAAACTATTGAGGTAATACAAATTCTTGTGTGAAAGGTGAAAACTTATTGCATGAACTTAGGTTGTACAAGTTAATTTGTTTATTTTTGTGTAAATTATGCAATGTAGTTAGGATTCAGTTCAGTAAGAAGTCTAGGAACTCATGGACGATAAAGTTTTCACTCATACATTCAACGTTGTTACATTCCCACAACTTGAATATGAGACCTTTAATTAAGTTATAACGAACCCTTTACCGGTCATTTATTTTATAAGTCAATTTTTAATTGATGAAATTGAGTTTTGGTTCACTATATAATCAGTAGCGGAAAGTAATCAAGTGTCAATCCTATAAATAAATTATTAAGAAACTAAAATATATACTTCATTCATCTCGTTCATTTGTTTGGCTTTGATTAAAATATCCTTCACAATGAATGTGAAAGCAAACAAATGAATAAAATGGAGGGAGCAGTAAATAATCATAATGTTCATCTTGTAGGAATGAGATGATTTGTTTTTAAAAATACACAATAATACAATGAGCTTTTCAATTTTTAGAACTCATCCTTTTTTTTTGGTTCAACGAATCGAACTTAGTTGCATTACAATATAATATAGGAGAACAAAGGTATATGGTCTTAACCACTGGACTAATACATCTTCGGTAGAACTCTTGCATCCTTCTGGTTCCTATATAATTAATCTACCCATTGCCTATATACACATGTTACATGTAAAGGAAAAACATGGACCAAAAAAATAATCAACAATTGGTGTCTGATCTCCCGTTACAACAAATAAATGTGATCAGGATCACAAGCCGAATGCAAAAGTATAATCTGTGGAAATGATCCTAGGCTTCTTATTAGGTTGTACGTTATCGACAGTCATACGGCAATCAACACGAAATATGAATTGTCTCATCGGAACATTGTCCAACACAAATGTGACAGGAACCTTGAGTTGAACAAGCAATGGAATATTACCCATGTGTTGTCGATCTATAAAATCAGTCTCTACATTCGACCCAACCTCTGTTTCTCCTCTCAATGGGATCTTAATGCTGCCTATATTTAGCGGCCTTTGATGAAATTCATGCATTTTCCCACTCGAAATCATCTTACCGTCGAAAGTTACTGTCACTGAATTATCCGACCCATATATGAACCCGATTTTGGTGTTTGGGTTCTCCGAGTGGATTGTCACCTGGAATTCCGTCTTCAGAGTCAAATCGGGCTGAAAACTAAAGGTTGTAACGCTGAAGTCGTCTATTCTGAAGTACGGAATGCGCGGTTGGTAAAAGGTGAATACAAGAAAGAGGGAGGCCAAGAATATAAAGATTAACATAAAGAGGAGGAAATAGATACAACAGATGCACCTAATGCAACAGCTGAACCCTGATCGACGTGTTTGGTAACGAGGGACGGGGCGATGTTGTTGGTAGTAGGGTTGTTGGGGTTGGTAATACGCGGGTGGCGGTGGTGCTCCATATGGGTTTTGGGGCGGCATGCCATACGGTGGTGGCGGTGGCATATGTTGCCCTGAATACATTGTTGCATAAAGAGTTCTTTACTTTTTTTCATACAAAACAAAAAAAAGTAATCTTTTTTACATCTTATGTTGTCCTTATTAAGATCGTTAATTGAAAGAACAAAAAAAATAAAAAGAGAAAGGAGAAGTTTGGTCCTTTCTCTGTAGCATTCAAAATTTTTTTTTTTTGGATTTGTCAAAATGAATGGGGCAATAAGGGGAAGAAAATAATTTAGGCAAACCAGGCAAAAGTGTTGAAGGGTAATGCTAAATATGTGCATGAACTATAGAAATCACTAGATTCTAGGCGAGGTTGTATCATATTCATATTTTTCGGAGAAGTTGTACTATGAAATTCTAAAAATAGGTTAGTTATGTACTCCATTGCAATTTTCAACAATTATTGATACTTGAGTTCTAACTTGTAACTTTGTAAGTGTGGACATAACATGAACTTGCAATCAAGATTTCTTGGACCAAATTGTTTTACTAGTGATTAACGTTGAGAAAAAACTGAACCGAGTTCAAAAATTGAAATCGAATTGACAATAGGTTTAAAACTCCCCCCAAAAATCCGAGTTTTTTAGTGGAAAATCGATTCGGACACCTAAATATGTTTTTTTAGTATAAAAACGGTTGAGGTCAAGTTCACAATTTAAAAGACCACAAACCTGCTTTTTTTTCCTTTTAAAAAAAAATAAAAAATCATCCAATCATGCAGCCTTCGTGAATGTTATTTAGCGTGTTAGTTTTTGGAGGTGCATTTCTTGCATTAAAAAAATAAATACAATAAAGAGTATTAGACAATATTAATATATTATAATTAATTAATATTAGACAATACTTTCTCTCATTCATTCAATTCTTCACATATGTCTATCATTTCTCCTCACAAAAACGGCATCCACGTAAAAAATTGAATGGATGAGAGAAAATATTAATATTGTCTAATAAAGAGTCAAAGATACTCAAAATGAGTACTAAAAAAATTGAGTTGTGGGAACTGGTTATAAGAAAACTAGTGTAAAATCCGTGCCTCCGCACAATTTTTTAAACTAAGGGGTCGTTTGGTTTGAGGTATTCAGGAAAGGGAAAGGGAATCAAAATTCCCGATTCCCTTTGTTGGTGTTTGTTTAGCCAATTCAATCATTCCCTTTCCCCCTCCCTTTCCCCCAAACTCCTCTAACTTCTTAACCCCACCCCCCAAGGTAATGGGATTCCCTTTCCCCAATCACCAACCTAGTCATCACCATCACCAACAACCGCCACCACCACCACCACTACGACCACCACCATCAAGGCCCACCTACCACCATTACGAACACCACCACACTCTCGGGTCAGGTCAAATATGAGTCGAAGTTGGGTCAAAATAATTTTTGATGCCTTAATTTATCAATTAAAAAGAAAATGCATTTTTTAAAATTTATCATATTGTAGTAATTATTTAGATATTAATTTATTTATTTTATAATTTTTTATTTTACATAAGTATAAATAATATGATGACACACCGCTAATGTTGAGGTTTGAGTGAAGATTGGCGAAATTCATTCTCTTTCATTGAAACCAAACAACAACTTAAATTTGGGGTAATCCCATTCCTTTCCCTCTGTTTCCCTTTGTTGATTTCATTCCCTTTCCCTTTGATGAACCAAACGCCCCCTAAGTTTTGTTCATAAAAGAGATTTTAGTGACTTGTGAGTTGTGACTAAAATTATATTCTCTTCGTCAAAGTCAAATATTTACAGTTTTCTGTTTTAGTGTTCCGTCAACAGTTTACATTTCGTTTTGGGAAAATTTTACTCTTTACCTTTTGTTTTTAAACATAATAAAAGCAATTTTATTTTCACTACTGTGTCGTTCTGTATAAATAAAATGTAACATTCTATTGCGGAAAATGATGGAGAACGTTATATTATTAAATATTGAATATGATAAAATATTAAACAAATAAATGAATTTAAAAATTAGGTATACTAAGAGTCTTTTTTTGAAATGATCAATTAATTTAGGATCAAAATCTGGGTTGACCCGTTGGTTCAATAACGTGTCATAAAAAATAATTATTAAAAAACTGTTATGGAACCATCTCAACCGAAACCTTAGAGCGGCCCTTTGGGCTTGAAGAGTGGTTAGAGTGCACAGGCTCCCCCAAACCGTGTGCTGAGATTCCACTCGAGAGTTCGAGATATTGGAGGCTGCCAGGGTTCGAACTCGTGACCTCTGGTTCTGATACCATGTTATGGAACCATCTCAACCGAAACCTTAAGGCGATGGTTGATGCCCATTTATATTCTATTAAAAACTATTAACATTATTATTGTGAATTTAAAAAAAAAAGTAAAATAAAGAATAATAGTTTTAAATATTACGTGTATCAAGGTCTGTTGTCATGGAAGTTTGGGCCTTTTGATATAAATTTTTAGATGGAATTTGTTAGAATAAGAATATTTTTAGGGATGTGTTAAATCATACACGAAAATTACTACGTTGTACACATATATTCCGTATTTACCCCTCTCATTTCTTCTCCATTCAATCTCAATGAAAGAAATAAAAACAAATTCTCTGTAAAATCTGAAATCAATACATATGAGCACCCTCCACCATCACACCTATCCCCACCACCACTGCAACCAACCGCCTACCCACGGCAGTCCACCACCACCATCCCTAACCCCTCGCCGGCGCACCACCCAACACTCCGACCCCACCACGTTCTCCCCCTCATAACCCTCACCCCAGCAACCACCCCAACCCGCGGCCTCCCTATACCTCATCATCTTAACGCCTCCCTTGAGGTCGTCGGTCATCGTGTTTCCCCTGAGACTCGTCATTTCGACACCCTCATCGCTTAACACTCGTCAGCGTATTCTTCACCATCACCCATCAACAATCTACACAAACCCTAATTGAAAAAAATAAAATCAATCCACACAATAAACCCTAATTGAAAAAAATAAAATCAAATAAGAATAATAATAAGAATAAATGTCTGCTAAATTCAATTGTAAAACCAATAAATTAACGAACCGAAAATGATCCCTTCTTTCATGTGCGAATTGGAATCCATAATCGTAAAATTCGACTAAATTGATTATGTTTTAAGGGAGATGAAGAGGGGAGGCATGTGTTTTACTATTATGAATGGCAAGGGCATTATCGGAAAAATTAATGACAAAATGTGTACAACGTAGTAATTTCCGTGTATGATTTAGCAATTCCGTTTATATGTTTTGGTCCAAACCCTATTTCCTTATTTATATGTAGTATATAGGCGGGAAAGTGGAAATGACAATATTGTCCTTTGATTTTTGTTTTTGTGAATAGAGGATTTAATGTACATTGAGACTATCCTCATCCAAGGATCACCTTAATGGAGATCATCCCTTTTAGTGTTTTAATCAATTTTTTGACCCTCACTCAATTTATACACGCTCATTCAGAAAATCATGACCTAGGTCATCAACTCAATCATTTTCTACTTTTCTTTTTTTTTGGTGTAAATGTAAGTATATTCCATAATGATCAAATTACATCCAAGCCATCCATACATCAATTTAGCCTAACATTGCATCCACACTAGCTTAGTACTTACTAGGAACATATTTATGTTGAGCTCTAATTTTTGTATCTACTTCATTCCTGATTTTACCTATTATATACTCTAGCCTTACAACCACCATATTAGCTCGACAATGATTCCTCGCCTACCATATATAATACCAAACTCCTACAATAACCGTTGCAACTACTTGCTTGTATAGGAGGGACTTGTGCCTGAATTGTTCCACCATCTCCATGTATTTGCTGCTGGTATCTGCACTCTTGTCCACTTAGCAGCTAATCTGAATCATTCTTTAGCATAGCAACAGTTTGAAAAAAGATGGCAATGCGTCTCTATATCTATTCCAGATAGAACATAGCTGCTGCCCACCACCATTTGCATCCGGATTAACCTGTCTTAGTGAGCAGGTGAGCAGGGGATATGAGCCAAGCAATGAACTCATGTTTATGAGTCCCCATTTTAGTCCATACTAGGTTATACTAAGGCTCCCTCTGTCGATTAACATGAATCCAATTGTATCCCCCAGCCACTGTGTACTCTCTTCCAGTCTTGAGCAGCATAGGAAAGCAATCGTTGTTATAGAACAAATTCTTATTAACCCAGCAGATCTTGCGCTAATACCAACTCGAGTTAAGTGTAGGTTGATAATCTTTCCAGTCCTTATCTTTTAAATAAACTCCATGAATCCATCTCACCCATAACCGATCAGCCTTAACAACAATCCACCAGGCATACTTCGCTATACACATAATATTCCATTCTTTAAGATTCTTCAGCCCCAACCCACCTTCGTTCTTAGGCTGGCAAACTGTATCCCAGGCTACTAATGGAGGTGAGGAGTAATGCTCGCTTCCTTTCCAAAGATAATTCCTACAAATACTCGTATTATCGCGACAAGTAGAGATGGACAACACTCTGGACTAACTGAACTAGAACTAGTCTGCCTGAGTAAGAGAGTTTTCGCACTCCAAATCCCCTGATCCTATGCACGATCTTCTCAGTTAAGATGTGACATTCCAGAACTGTAAGCTTCTTGGGAGACATAGAGAACCCAAGATATTTAAATTGGAGAACTCCAAGTACCATACCAGTCAATTGCTCGATATTTGCCACTGCTGCTTGTTGAATGTTCTTTTGAAAAACGTTGGATTTTGCTTATTCATCTGTAATCCAGACGCTTTGGAAAATATGGTAAACGCCTTAATGATCCAGTTAACTGAGCTCTGATCCCCTTTGCAAAATAGCATTAAGTCGTCAGCGACACACAAATGGCTGAGTTTGACACTCTTGCTTAAAGGGTGGAATTTAAATTTCGTCCTCTCCAGTATTACCTTCATGATTCGACTGAGGTACTTGTGGACATGACATAGGTCCACCCCGACGCGGCCACGCGCGGGTTTGGGTAGGCGAATGAATCTCATGTGAGATGGTTCTCGGGTTGAAATTTAAATCGAATTAGGAGTCGCCAACGAACTTTGTGGGAGTTCGGGCCCATACGAACCCACTCTATATTTTGGGTGGACCGTGCACAAAGTACGGCCCACTTTGATACTGGAGCTCGTGGGGTTCGTCCCTTTGCATTACGATCCCAATGCCGACATTAACGGGTACCGTATATCGAATGACTCTCATGCGCTAACGGTTTCGGACATCCGGAAAGCGAGGTTCTGAGTAAGGGGTGAGGGTACGTGTTGGGAAGCCCACAAAGAACACCCAACCCCGCCCGCACTTAGCGGCCTCTACTAAGATATCGTTCGATTTTAGAATACGCGCGTTAGTAATTCGATTGAGTTATGCAAACAACATTTTACGAGATGGGAAAAATTGAATAAGTTGCTACGTCGATTTAATGCATTTAATTCACGTCAAAGTGATTTAGCATGCGAAGTTCATTTTAGTACAATAAAACAAACAACGAAAATAAAGGCGCGAACGTAGATTACAAATACACGGGCGGAATAAAACCCGGAATTACAATACAACAAGCGTGAGAATTGAAATAATTGAAATAGTAACGATGATAATAATGGATTAGACGACGTAAATGACGATAGAAAAATGCATGATTTTGAAAACAAAAGACACGTGATTGCCTTTACACGTGACGACCGAAGTCGTAAAAAAAAAATTGATGATGCTAACACGATACGCAAAACCCGAGTTCTATGCGTAAAGGGGACCACTCGATTGAATCATATGTAGGACTCGATCGAGTGATTGAGTTACGGACCCCTTGCCTGTTTTTTGGGGTGTCACTCGATCGAGTGAGTTGAGGCACTCGATCGAGTGCCCCTTGTGCGAACAACAGTTCGTTTCGAAAGGCGTCGATCTCGAATTTACTTTAGTTTTAAATCGATAATTTATTAAGTCGCGTAAAAATATGGTAAAATTTATACTCGACTTAATTTTCGATACTCGCGATACGTGTGCTATTATTACAAGATCGATTATCGGGAATTTAGAAAAGATGTTATAAATTGTTTTGAACTGAATCAGGACGAAATAATTCCCTCCGTGTTATAATGTCGTAATCAATCTTTTCGGATCGTGTGACAGTTAATTCGGCGTCAACGGGTTCGTGCTAATACGGTTTACCGATTAATTCTTTTAGACATGATATTCGACTACGGAGTCAGTATCGCATCTTTAGAATAGAAGTTTTTACTTGTTTGATTAGAGCAAAAGTCGATTCCCTCAGCATCACGACATCGTTAATAATCCTTGCGGATTATGTGATGTTCGATTTGGATCAATAGGTTTCATTCTAACCTTTTAAAAAGAGGAATCGAATATGTTTAACAAGGAATATTCGCGATCCCATCACGCCCTTGAGTCTTTAGGGCGGTGCTCCTCGAGAGGGCACCACCTCTGTTACAACTCGTAAAGGGATTAGAAAGGTCTTATGCGAAATTCATATTTAAACGTATTCGATTCGAGATCGTGTTATAAATCGATGTATGCGCGATGTTTTAATGTTAATTCGATAGTAGTAATAATAACGATAAATAGTAATACTAGCGATATTATAAATGAAAGAAGAAAAGAAAGTAAAAAAAACGACGAAAAACAAAGAAGAAGGCGGAAAAGACGGAGAGAAGAGAAGAGAGGAAAGGAGAAGTCGGGATTGAGTTTTACACCCTCAACCTACATGCTTTTGTCTTGGAGATCGGCTCGTATAGTAGCGGCTTAGGCACGGGAGCGTCGAGATGTATATAGAAGAGTTATAATGTGTATAATCGGGGAAGGGGATTTGACGAGTTTTGCTCTCGGGTCTTTGACGAGTTTTGATCTCGATATGTGTGTATAGGATTGAAGGAAATTGAAGAGTTGTGAAGAAAAATTGTCAATTGTGTTGAGGGGGTGGGTTATTTATAAGAAAATACCCCGGTTTAGGATAAAAAAGCGCCACTCGATCGAGTGGTGTGTGTGCACTCGATCGAGTGCCCGGTCTGACGCCGGTTCGGCCGGTTTTGTGAGCTTACTCGATCGAGTGGGTTAAACCGAGGGAGGGAATCTAGGGATAAAATTCTATCCCAAATTGAAGAGGTCTAGTTGCTTGGGATCTCTTATAAAGTGCATGCAATTGATATTTTTGTGTCGGTTTTGCCTTTGATCGGGTTTTGACCCGGTCGCCAAAAGACGGTTTTATTTATGATGTCGGTTTTGACCCATATTAGTCTTATTTGATTAAAAACGGCCCATTGGGCCTGAATTTGAGGTTGGTTTTGTGAGATTTGTACTCCGTAAAAAGCCCAAGCCAGATACTAATGATTTTGAGCCCATATCCGAGCGCGTTAAAGCACGTTTACGTCCGATCATCATCGGATGTTTGTCGGAAGCTGCTATAGACACTAGCAGGCAAAATGCGGGTGTCTACGGAGCCCCCACTCTGACTGAGGCTTGGACAAGGCGAAAGTCTAAGTAGCTACCAGGCCAATCGAGGATTAAGACCTGACAGACTTCCGGTCGGGTCATTTATAGTCCATTAGACTTGCGTGAAAGGGCTCGCCAGCCATAAGATAGAAATTATACCTGAGTTATGTTATCTGGGATAGCTCCGTGGGGACTTGTTTTTGAAGTCCTGGGTGTATCTGTATGCAGATACATCCCATATCGGAATTACGTTGGAGCTTGCTTCTGAAACCCTGGGTGTATCTCGTTGCGAATACATCTCACCTTGAAACTACGCGGGAGCTTGCTTCTGAAGCCCTGGGTGTATCTGTTTGCAGACACATTCCATCTCGGAACTACGCGGGAGCTTGATTCTGAAGCCCTGGGTGTATCTGTTTGCAGATACATCCCATCTCGGAATTACGCGGGAGCTTGCTTCTGAAACCCTGGGTGTATCTGGTTGCAAATACATCCCATCTCGGAATTACGCGGGAGCTCGCTTCTGAAGCCCTGAGTGTATCTGGTTGCAGATACATCCCATCTCGGAATTACGCAGGAGCTTTCTTCTGAAGCCCTGGGTGTATCTGGTTGCAAATACATCCCAATTTGCATGCGCCTCTTAGGTGAAACACCGTCTCACGCTGGGGAGATAAAAACTTGACGTTCCGTTGGGAAGCACAAGCTGGTACCTGAAATGTTAGATTTATAGAAATAGCAAATATAGCAGATCGCAAGATAGCACATAAGAAATGCAGTTAGCATCTATAGACCGACTTGCGCTGGGGAAAATGACTTTTGCTTTATTTTGAAATCGATGTCCTGACAGCAACTCACATGTTAGGAGACAGGTTTTCAAAATTGAAAAGGGTAGAAAAGAAATTTGCAGTTTAAATAGACCGAAATTTTGACCTTGTCGAAAAGGATTTTCTCAAATGGCTAAGTAAAGCAAGAATTATTGAAGAGAGAGGTATATCGATAGACTTGACTCTAGACGCAACAGGACGAGTTAACAGACACGACTTGGACTCTCGAGGGGTTGGACCGTGACTCGGTAGGGGGTGGGCCACCTAAGATGCCAAGACTCTTAAGCTGCGCTATTCCGTAGCCTAGGCGAGTGGCAACACGGTCGAACATTGTTGTGTGCTAAATTTGGATTGTTTTTCCTCCCATTTAGACTCATTTTTCCCTCATTTTGCGAGACTTAAGTGCGATTATTGCCCTATTTTGAGTATTTCTCGTATTAGCGTCCCTCTTGTGTGTTTTACGTGATTTTTGTAGGCACCGGAAGCATGATCGAGCTTCCACGAGCACAAGGGAGCGAGATATCGTCCAAAGTATGCCATAAAGCAAAGGTCCAAGCATCAAAGGGTGAAACCTTGAGCAAAAGAGCAAAACTATAGTCCATTGGGCATCTTCACCGAAGAGGTCGAACTTCAAATGAATATATCTAGAGTTCTAGACCTCAGATCGAAGCGATTTCAGTTGGAGGTGAAAACTTATCTTCTTATCTTTCCAACGACATATTACACACCTCAATCGAAGATCAAACGAGAGAGTTACAGCCCTATGAAGTCACAGGGCGAAGTTTCACCCGATGAGATTCATTTGACCAGGCGAAACTTCGCCCGACGGTGTTCCTCCCCAGATTGCCATTTCGGACAAAAATTTCATAGGGTGAAATTTCACCCTATGAGATTTTGACCGGGCGAAAGTTCGCCCGGCGGTATTTCGGCCATATTGGAGAGAATCCGCAGGGCAAAACTTCACCCTATGAAGACTCATTGGGCAAAGTTTCATTTCAAGGGCAAAGTCTCATCTCAAGGTGAAAATATTGGATTTGGGCTTTGGTTTAAGGATCCATTAAGCAACTACTATATATATGTATACCCTTGTTTGTTGCACATCATCATTCATTAGACCATTCTATTAGGCCTCCATTGGTAGATCATTCTAGTAGTAATTTTAGTAGTTCTCTACAATTCTAGTAGCTTAGATAGTAAGCTAGTAGTAGATCTTCATAGTTTTCTTCATCAATTCTCTAGATTTACATTCAAGCTTTGTAGAATTCAAGTTTTTATTGAAGATTTTTGGAGATTATTAAGGGATTAGTGACAAATCCTTTGTCCTCTTCATCAAGCTTCATCTTTTATTTATGCAATCCTCTTCTTTATTGTTGATCTTCATAGTTGGTATATTTCTCTTCCACTCCATAATCTCTAGACTAGATTTAATTTCGTTCTTTCATCATTGTTTCGTTTTGATCATATTTATTTATCGTTTTTAGATCGTTTTATAGTTTATTTTGTTGATTGCAATTTTATTCATTGTTTTGTTGGTATTTTCTCTAGATTTCAATTGTGTTGCTCGTAGATCGTTTTTATTGTATTGTTGTTATTTTCATTAGTCTTACTTTTATCGCTCTTAGATCGATTTCTAGTTTATTTAGTAGATCATGATTTTCTTTATTGTCTTGTTATTATTTTCTCTAGATTTAATCATTATGCATGTTTAAGTTATTTTCTCTGTTGTTATTGTTTTTGTAGCTTCCTTTATGGTTAGTGAGTAGATTATTAGTTAGGGGGTTAGGGGATGAAGAATTTGGTGTCATGAATTATGGATTTTTGGTGATTGATATACTTGGGTCGATTTGTCTCATTTGGAATTATTGTATTCGTGTCGACCTTACTTGATCAATATTGTTGACTCGTATTCACCCTTATCAATATGGGGAAACTCGGGGTTTGGGTAATTCCGATTAGTGACATATCTTAATCGCCGCAAAAGCGGGTTTTAGTGTGGTCGAGTTAGGAAATCCGGGTCACCTACGTGACAGGTGGGGACCGAAGAGGGTAACTCGCTCCTTATCGATTGTATATTGTTTGTTTGATTCCTTGTTTATGTATCCCGTTTCTAATTCCCCGACTCCCCCTAACGCTTTCCCTTTACTTGATTTCCTGTAACTATTCTACTATCGTTCTCATTAGCTTAGTTCGTGACCGATCAAAACCTCCTTTAGATCTCAATCAATTGACTAGACCTACACTCGACTTCCCATGTGTTCCGTCCCTGTGGTTCGACCCCGACTTACCACTACTACATAGTAGTTAGTTGGAGTTATAAATTTTGTTTGATCGTGTTAGATAGACGACAATCTGAAACACAACAAAATCGAAATGGGAAAGATACGCTATAGGGGAATTGTAGTAGTCGGTAATGAGACTTTTTTTGCATGACAGGACTTAACAGTAGCAATGCTATAGTCTTTGAAATTTTGGTTTTGGAGTACTTTCCCAAGGTAGGTGTTCTTTTGAGTCCCTGACAAATTCTCGTCTTCGACTGAGTCGAGTACTAGGACACTTTATAGAAAGGAGGCTAGTTTTTGAAAGTCATTTGGATTTTGTGAGTGGATGGAGAACTTCTGTCTAAGAGAAGCCCCCAGGACGACAAAGCAAACTGTTGAGAACATGACAGTGTCGTGATAGGAATGACGGTGCTTTTGAATCTGTGTCAATGTGGGTGGTTGTGCCCTTGTTGAAAGGCTGCGTACGTATTCACGTGTGGTGAAATCAAACCAAGTCGTAGTTGGATCGGAAGATATGTTATGGTGCTGATGCGCGATCGTCGCGACCCGCACGATCAAACAATATTTGTAACACCGACAAACCTAACTTGTAACAGCCCTAAATTTTCGCAACCAAAATAATAAACCAAAAACTGAAAACTCAAAACTGTTACTCCACACTTAGCTTACCGAGCCAAGTGCAAGGAAAAGGATAAATAATAAATGAATAAAAATAGAAATTTGATAGCTAATAAAAATAGAAACGTTGCAGCGGAAGTCTTTAAGTCTTACAAAATCCAAAACGGTTTAAAACAATAGTAACCAATAAATCCAATAATAATGTAAATAGTTTGGTAAATAACAAAAAGTCATTCCTCGCTCGGCACAACCCGATACCAGAATGCACCCATGCAGCAATCACGTGTACCTATCAGCTGTACCCAAAACACAAATAGGTACAGTTTCCAGCAGGGGAACGACCCAAAACAAAAGGGCGTCAGCAAAGCTGAGTAAAATATAATAATATAATAAATCGTGAAATAATAATAATAATAATAATAATAATAATAATAATAATAATAATAATAAACTGAAATCAGAATTAAAACCGTCGTTTAAATAACAGAATACCATAAAAATCATAGTTAAAATCAAACCAACCAATATATATATTTCGCAACCTGTGTGTCAAGGTCCTACCCTAGCACGGTCTAGAGGTAACCACCTGTGCTTAGCTAGACTCATATTAGTGCGCACCTCTCACATTTGGACAGCCAGTAGGATGAAACTGCCAAAGGAGAAAGTCTAACTCCCTAGCGAGTGAGGGCTGGACAATCCTCACTCAAAAATAGTTTCGGGACAGAGTCCCAGGAACGTCTTAGACGCACCTTAAAACCGTCTAGACCAACAGAACTCCCAGGGTTTGTTATAAGTTACTAAAAATTTACCAAAATAGTACCAATATGTGAGTAGTGTCACAAAGTTGAATATCCAAACATTACGAGTATTATAAAAATATTAACGATCAACGAAATAATTTACAAAACCGTTATAAAAATTTATTTTGATCCGAACATGCTCTTTACTTAAAAGTGAAAAGGGTAAAACGTCCTTACCTCTCAAGACGGACAAACTCAGCTATTACTAGTCCAAGAACTCTTTCTCCTCGAATCCACAAACTACAATTAATATAAATATAATTCAATAACTAAGTAACATTAAAACGGTCTAACCCATAAAATGCTCATCTATCCTATCGAAACCACTCAACCTCAAGACACTAACCATTTACTCACTCAACAAACCCTCGAAATTAGTCTAATTTATCACTCGGTCTAAATTAATTGACCAAATATCGGATACTTCTTCAAATACTTTAGACCCCATGTGATGGAGGAATCCGCTCTAACACAATTAACAACAACACACCACAATCAACAATCAACAACAACCAACTCTAATTGATGTAGCGCACCATCATTGCATAATCACATAAAAAAACCTCTCTACACTTGTTTTCTTCTTCATCATCCTACGTCTACTCCCATCCAATGGACCACTTATACGAATCAATCGTCCTATTAACACCTATAGATATTACCCAAATTACAACTCCGTGAGAAAGAATAATAAAATTGGAATGATCTGATACCAACACCTATAAACAAATCATTTGACACAACATCCCTTAATTCCAACCCATGATCGTATAAAACTAAAATTGATTTATAATGCTGTACAAAACGAGATTCAATAAGCCGAAAATAGTAAAAGTGGAGTACTCACAATATTTGTTGAAAAAGGAAGTCAAGACGGACACGTGCAAGCAGGGAATTAAGATTCGATTTGCGTCGGTGAAGGAACTGTTGTGAGTTGGAATTAGAAAACAGAGGAATATGGAGAAAGGAGCAGGTTGCGGCAGCATAAGAAAGAAAATAGAGGAATAGGGTGGGGTATGAAGACAATACGGGTGAGTTTAAATAGCTGTAGGATTTTCCTTTTTTTTATTTGCTTTTGACCCAAATTCAAACCCGATACAAAGTCGGTTATAAAATAATGTTCCACTCTAAGAAATCAAAACCGATTATTATAAGACGACCCAAAATACTTTAATTTTATAAAGACATTAAAAATACTTTTCCCGACTTAATAACCCGATTTAAATAAAATAGACCAGTAACGCCTTATAATTGACTCAAAAAATAACGGGGTGTTACATAACTAATGTAGTAGTAGTAGGTCGGGATCGATCCAAGGGACGGTCTACGTAAAGTCGGTCAAGTCTACTCGATAAGTGTTTGAGATCTAAGGGGGGGTTTGAGTAGGATTAGAACTAAACTAAGATGGTCGGTCTAATAGCTAACACAAAAATCAATATAGGAAAAGTGTTAGGGGAATTCGGGGAATCGGAAATGAGATACATAAAGCAAAGAATCAAGCGAATGACACACAATTGATAAGGGATGGGTCACCTTTCGGTCTCTACACCCAACCTTACTAAGACTCGCTTTCGCGACGAAGAAGCTAGGTCACTAAGTCGGAATCACCCAAGCCCCGAGTTTCCCCATATTGACGAGGGTGAATACAAGTCAACTAAATTGATCAAGTAAAGTCGACAAGCATACAACAATTCCAAAATAGACAAATCAACCCAAGTGCATTCAACCACAAGAATCCTTAATCTATGTTGCCCAAATCCATCCTCCCCTAACCCCTAACAAAGATCTACTCACTAATCATGGTAAACAACAAAACATTAACTAAGGAAAAAAATAACTACAACATGCATAATGACTAAATATAAAGAAACTAACAACAAAACAATAAAAGAACTATGATCTAACAATTACCCACTAAACTATGGAAGAGATAAGATCTAACAAAATAAACTAGAGAATAATCTAGAACAACATAAATAAAATCTAGAGAAACTAACAACACTAAGATGATCTAAACAAGACAATAATGAGAAAATAACATTAAATCTAAACTAGAGATTAGAGAGTGGAAGAGGAATATACCAACTATGAAGATCTACAAGAAATAAGAAGATTGCATAAATAAAGATTGAATCTTTGATGAAGAGAATGAAGAACTTGTCACTAATTCTTCAATAAACCCCACCAATCTTCAAATAAATCTTGATGTAATAATCTTCTACAAACTTGGAATCTAGAGAATTGTTGATAAAAACTATGTAGATCTACTACTAAATTACTACTAGAATTATAGAGAATCACTAAGAATACTACTAAATTACTCTACTAATGGATGGTGTAACTACACTAATGGTGGATGGAGTGGTGTAATAATGGATGCCTTGCGCAACAAACTAGGGTAGATATATATAGTAACGCCTTAATGGGTCTTCTTAACCTAAAGCCCAAATCTAATCCTTGCCCATTAGTGAGACTTTGTCCTTTGAGATGCAACTTTGCCCAATGAGTCTTCATGGGGTGAAATTTTGCCCTGCGGCTTGACGAATTAATCCCACTGGGTGAAATTTCACCCGGTGAGATTTTCTTCTCATTTTGCGGTTTTTGGCGCTTTTCTCCATCGGGCAAAATTTCACCTGGTGGGCGAAATTTCGCCCGGTCATAATCTCATAGGGTGAAATTTCACCCTATGAACTTTTTGTCCAAAATGGCAACCTGGGGAGGAACACCGTCGGGCGAAATTTCGCCCGGTCAAATCTCATCGGGTGAAATTTTGCCCTGTGACTTCAGAGGGCCATAACTCTCTCGTTTGAACTCCGATTGGGGCGTGTGATATGTCTTTGGAAAGATAAGAAGATAAGATTTCACCTCCAATTGTAATCGCTTCGATCTGACGTCTAGAACTCTAGATATATCTATTTGAAGTTTGACCTCTCCGGTGAAGATGCCCAATGGACTTATAGTTTTTCCTTTTCGCTCAAGGTTTCACCTCTTGGGTTTGGACTTTGGATTTTGAGTTGTGTGCTTTGCTTTTCGGACGGTTTCCCTCTCTCTCATGCTCATAGGAGCTCGGACACGTTTTTGATCGAAAATCCTATCAAAATAGACAGAAAACTACCAAAAACACGTAAAGTGCAAAAGAGAGACACTAATGCGAGAATTACTCAAAATACGGCGTTAATCGCACTTTATTCTCGCAAAACGGAGGAAAAACGGGCTTAAATGGGAGGAAAAACGGTCCAAATTTGACACACAACAGGTGCCTAGTTTATTAGGTCTTGCCGTCTTGGTGTGTAACTAGCCATAGCGATGGTGTAGGCTAGGTGCATTCCCAATGATGTCTTGATCAAAGGGCTAGAATAGTTAGGATGTTGATCCTCTGACTGTGAGCGTTCTCCAGGGTAGCCCTCAGAGGTGGTGTAAACTATTTGGGCATGTTCTATGCCGACCGCAGGTTGAGTTCCCGTGTTTGGGGCAAGTAACTGGTTTGGATGTTTTTGGAAATGTGGAGCTAGGCAGTAAGTGGTTTTGATGATTCGAAATCTGGAGCTCGATTTTGTGGAGCTAAGGCTTCGAGGGTAAGGTATTGTAATGTGGTAGAAAAAGGAGGAAGTCGAGTAAAAATGACTCGAACTTCGATCAAGGTAGGTTTGATAATGCGGGATCTGGTTTCCATGTCTGGCCCTAATGGTTAGGGGTATCCTATGGAGCTTGAATCCTCAAAATTCTGGATTGTCTCTTAGCCTAGGTCTCGAGAAGGTCTTGAGGGTTGTAATGTGGGAAGGCTAAATGTGGTGTTAGATGACCAGCCTGATTATCTCTCCCCTATTGGACGGTATGTGCATCGATAATTTTTGAAGTGACTGTACCCCGTTCAAGGGACTTTCACTTGAGTTGACCGCTAAACGTGGTCGTGGGTTTTTGATTTTTTTTTTGGTTGACCTCTTAACCCCGGTCATAGAATTCTTTATTCGAGTTGACCGTTTAACCTCGGTCATGGGTGCCTCTTTTTTTTGATGATGGCCAACTTTTTTGTTTTGGCCTTTTGCTTTTTCCTTGGACTTTTGATTTTTTTTGTCCATTTTTTTTCACGGCTACCCCCCTATGGTGTTGTGGGTGGACTTGGGGTTGGGCTTATCGGTTGTGTTAGGCCTTTGGAGCTAAACCTTTGTAAGGTGTAAGCCTAGTTAGTGTTTATGTGAATGCAACTCGTAATGGTAAGCATGGTGGTTTGGATGTCGGTATTGTCATCATAATTCCGAGCAGGCTTGGTGGGAGCATCGTCCCAAGTTGGGTATTTTTGGCATCACGTCTATAGAGTTACGATGCTTTTTTTTTTATAGACTAACGCCTAAGGTAGGGTCGGGATTGGTTAGTCTTACTGGAGGGGCGTTTATTGTGGGAAATGGGCTTGCCTCCCGTCTTGAACCCAAACTAGGAGACTACCTAGATTTGTCATAGGATTCGATACCGCTCCTGCTAAAGGGAGTTATGTGACTTTCTATACCAGAAACAGAACAGGTAAAGGAAAACACTGGTCTGATCTCAGTTCCCTGCATTCATTATAAATGTGCCTATATATAATAGTCACGTGCTTGTGCTCACAGTGTATGATGGTGTCCATTATGTTCTCGGAAACACATAAGGAAAGTATATATGAGAAATAGAAAAGTTGATTTTATTGAATTTTGAAAAGAGGACAGAATACAAGTGACTCTGACTCTGACTTTGAAATTGAAAGAAATAGTACATCCTAGACTCGGACTCAGACTAGGACTTAAATCAAATTCGGACTCTAGGATACATGAGAGGTAAATTGGATGCTTTGGTCGTCGGGCCCTGTATAGTCCATGAGGGGCTTTTCAAGTGACAATGTTTCCATGACGAGGAAATCTTGGATGAGGTGTTTCAGTTTCCAGCACTTTTCTGTATCGTGCCTCCTCCCCATGTGGAACTGGCAGTAATATTCAGCGTTCCATGTCTTGGAACGTCTCTCTGAAGGTGGGTCAGCTATTGGGCCTACAGGTAGTATTAGGCCCTTTGAGACCAACCTTTGGAAAGCGACGGTGTAGGACATATCCAAGTGGGTAAATGTCCTTTCTCTTGACTGGTTGATCTTCGGAGAGGTGACTTGAGGGCTGCCTCTATCGGTCTTGTCATCTTGGGGGTATCGGACAGTTTCATAAGAGTCTTCACCCTTTAAATGGCCCGGTTGGGTGATTGGCTGCCTTACCCGCTCTAGTTGTGTTAGACGGGATCGGGTTCTTACAAGATTTTCTTCGATGATGGCTACTCTGGAACTTAGGTTATCTAGGGCGGTATTGATTTTCGAGAAGATATTGTTAATGGAGCAAGATAGCATAAGCATACTCCCCTAGATAACCCCTTTCTCGATGGTGCGTGATTTGTTGTGGTTTGGTAGTGTCTCGTTCATTGGATCCCTGATAGGAAGAAACGACAGGTGTTAAAACTCCACTAAGCTCGGTTTTGCGCAAGTGAAAGAGAGAGAGTCGAACTAGATACGGCCTGAGGGTGACGGGAATGACTAAAATTCTTGGATCGGGATACCCGGACGTTGACCTAGACAAAGTAACGACCGCGAATTACACTCGAGCTGCAGAAGGGTGAATCCGCAAATGGGGCGACCGTGTTTGACCACGCCACGTGCTCGGACCAACCGTGGCGACCTAAACCCTTAGGAGACTCGAGTGTTCGTAGCATATGTACGACTCGAAGAAGGCATCATAAGGACGCCGGTGTATGATGAACGTAAGGTACCCCTTAAGGTGACCGTGGTCGACTGCTCGGGTGGAGGATAGCCCCTAAGTGAGACTAAAGACTCTGATAGGACTCAGATGGTGTGGCATCCGAATGACTCGAAAGTGACACACGTGAGACACCACGTGTAGGACATGACCCTTAGAGCAATCGTGATTGATCGCTCTGATGAAGGGTAGCCCCCGAGTGAGACCGAGGACTCTGATAGGACTCAGATGGTGTGACATCTAAGTGATTCAAAAGTGGGGTACGTGAGACAACACATGTAAGACATAACCCTTAGAACAACCGTGATTGACTGCTCAGTTGAAGGGCATCCCCCGAATGGGATCGAAGACTTTGTTAAGACTCGAATGTTGTACGAGTGACCCTTAGACGTAAGAATCGCGAACCTTTTGTTATAGGGTTATGCCTTGTAAAAGGTTGACTCGACCTCGAGGAAAGGCAAACGGGGTAAGGGAAGAAACTTGCGATGTAAGATCGGCAGAATTTCGACGCTAGAGACCCTCGACTTGACTTGAATAAGAGTGGCCCTGTGATTAGGGTAGACCCTTAAGTTAAAAGACTCTTGAATTGAGATGACTCGACTAATCGGATTGAAAGATGGGCAAAATTCCCTTAGGAAGAGTCGTGGGGGACCGTCCAGCTAAAGGGAAAGATCGCGTGGGACTTTCTAGTTAGGGTTCGAGTGTTTAGACGAACCTTCCATTTATGAGTGTATGACTCGTGTTGGTTGGTTATGCCTTTAGAAAAAGGCGGACTAGGATGGGGAAGAAACCCGTGATGTAGGATCGACGGAGTTTCGACGCTATAGACCTTCAACAAATTATGAAAAGACCCGGCACACATATTACGGTAAGTCCTATAATAAGAAAGGTTTTGAAAAATGATTAAATTTTGAAATTTGAGAGGACGGTCCTGAAATTGGATGTAGGCCAATAGGACCGGGCATTTTGAAATGTTAAAATGGTTGCAAGTAATTTCGCGTTTGAAAATTTAGGAGGCGATCCCATCTTTTGGAATTGGCAGCATGCCGACAGGACCGAGATTTTTGAAAAGTTGAATGTTTGGAATTTTGAAAGTCTAAATATCGAAAATAAATTTTCGAAAATTTGAAAAATCGAAAACGGGATCCCGAAGATTTGAAAATCAAAAATGGCATCTCGAAGATTAGAAAATTGTGGACGTGACATAGGTCCACCCCGACGCGGCCACGCGCGGGTTTGGGTAGGCGAATGAATCTCATGTGAGATGGTTCTCGGGTTTAAATTTAAATCGAATTAGGAGTCGCCAACGAACTTTGTGGGAGTTCGGACCCATACGAACCCACTCTATATTTTGGGTGGACCGTGCAAAAAGTACGACCCACTTTGATACTAGAGCTTGTGGTGTTCGTCCCTTTGCATTACGATACCAATGCCGACATTATCGGGTACCGTATATCGAATGACTCTCGTGCGCCAACGGTTTCGGACATCCGGAAAGCGAGGTTCTGAGTAAGGGGTGAGGGTACGTGTTGGGAAGCCCACAAAGGACACCCAACCCCGCCCGCACTTAGCGGCCTCTACTAAGATATCGTTCGATTTTAGAATACGCGCGTTAGTAATTCGATTGAATGTTATGCAAACAACATTTTACGAGATGCGAAAAATTGAATAAGTTGCTACGTCGATTTAATGCATTTAATTCACGTCAAAGTGGTTTAGCATGCGAAGTTCGTTTTAGTACAATAAAACAAACAACGAAAATAAAGGCGCGAACGTAGATTACAAATACACGGGCGGAATACAACCCGGAATTACAATACAACAAGCGCGAGAATTGAAATAGTAACGATGATAATAACGGATTAGACGACGTAAATGACGATAGGACAATGCATGATTTTGAAAAGAAAAGACACGTGATTGTCTTTACACGTGACGACCGAATTCGTAAAAAAATATTTGATGATGCTAACACGATACGCAAAACCCGCGTTCTATGCGTAAAGGGGACCACTCGATTGAGTCATATGTAGGACTCGATCGAGTGATCGAGTTACGGACTCCCTGCCAGTTTTTTGGGATGTCACTCGATCAAGTGGGCTGAGGCACTCGATTGAGTGCCCCCTGTGCGAACGAACAACAGTTCGTTTCGAAAGGCGTCGATCTTGAATTTGCTTTAGTTTTATAATGTATTAAGCCACGTAAAAATATGGTACAATTTATACTCGACTTAATTTTCGATACTCGCGATATGTGTGCTATTATTACGAGATCGATAATTATCGGGAATTTAGAAAAGATGTTATAAATTGTTTTGAACTGAATCAGGATGAAACAATTCCCTCCGCGTTATAATGTCGTAATCAATCCTTTCGGACCGTGTGACAGATAATTAACGGGTTCATGCTCATACGGTTTACCGGTTAATTCTTTCAGACATGATATTCGACTACGGAGTCGGTATCGCATCTTTAGAATAGACGTTTTTACTTGTTTCATTAGAACGAAAGTCGATTCCCTCCGCGTCACGACATCGTTAATAATCCTTGCGGATTATGTGATGTTCGATTTGCATCAACAGGTTTCGTTCTAACCTTTTAAAAGGAGGAATCGAATATGTTTAACGAGGAATATTCGCGATCCCATCACACCCTTGAGTGTTTAGGGCGGTGCTCCTCGAGAGGGCACCACCTTTGTTACAAATCGTAAAGGGATTAGAAGGGTCTTATGCGAAATTTATCTTTAAACGTATTCGATTCGAGATCGTTTTATAAATCGATGTATGCGCGATGTTTTAATGTTAATTCGATAGTAGTAATAATAACGATAAATAGTAATACTAGCGATATTAGAAACGAAAGAAGAAAATAAAATATAAAAAAACGAGGAAAAACAAAGAAGAAGACGGAAAAGACGGAGAGAAGAGAAGAGAGGAAAGGAGAAGTCGGGATTGAGTTTTACACCCTCAACTTACATGCTTTTGTCTCGGAGATCGGCTCGTATAGTAGTGGCTTAGGCACGGGAACGTCGAGATGTATATAGGAGAGTTATGGTGTGTATAATTGGGGAAGGGCATTTGACGAGTTTTGCTCTCGGGTCTTTGACGAGTTTTGATCTCGATATGTGTGTATAGGGTTGAAGGTAATTGAAGGGTTGTGAAGAAAAATTGTTAATTGTGTTGAGGGGGTGGGGTATTTATAAGAAAATACCCCGGTTTAGGATAGAAAAGGGTCACTCGATCGAGTGGTGTGTGTGCACTCGATCGAGTGCCCGGTCTGACGCCGGTTCGGCCGGTTTTGTGAGCTTACTCGATCGAGTGGGTTAAACCGAGGGAGGGAATCTAGGGATAAAATTCTATCCCAAATTAAAGTGGTCTAGTTGCTTGGGATCTCTTCTAAAGTGCATGCAGATGATATTTTTGTGTCGGTTTTACCTTTGACCGAGTTTTGATCCAGTCGCCAAAAGACGGTTTTATTTCTGGTGTTGATTTTGACCCAAATTAGTCTTATTTGATTAGAAACGACCCACTGAGCCTGAATTTGAGGTTGGTTTTGTAAGATTTGTACTCCGTAAAAATCTCAAGCCAGATACTAATGATTTTGAGCCCATATCCGAGCGCGTTAAAGCACGTTTACGTCCGATCATCATCGGGTGTTTGTCGGAAGCTGCTATAGACACTAGCAGGCAAAATGCGGGTGTCTACAGTACTCCATACAGATAGTGAATAATAAAGAGGATATAGGGTCTCCTTGTCTTAATCCCCGGCGAGCTTTGTAAAAACCAAACCGATCTCCATTAAGAGCAAGAGTATAACTAAGTGATCTAAGACATTCCATAATAAGCTGCACAAATCTGCCGGGGAATTCAGAGCATACAACATGTCTTCTACAAAATCTCATTTGACGGTATCATATGCCTTTTGCATATCCACTTCATAATCACCCTAGGAGGGCATTGTTTTCTATTGTAGAGACGAATCAATTCCTGACAGATATGAATATTCTCTATAATGTTTAACATTTTCTACTTTTCAACCCAATTATTTCTCACTTTCTTTACCCCATATCTCTCTCCTCATTTTTACATAATTTTTTAGTGTCATAACCTGGGTCATCTAATATTTTTGAGTGTCATCAAATGACACTCAAAGCCAAAAGGTAGCCAAAAGATCATGCTAGGTCATTTATTAATCCATAATTAAGATGACACTCACATTTCATAACCTAGGTCATCCCCTTGGATGAGGATGGTCTAACCACCCTAAACAACCAATAACCCTCGCCGATGACCTGCCCCACCAGACATCACTCTCGACCCAGATCCACCCCAACCATCGACCCCTAGCCATCTTGATCGTCCTCGATCTGATGGAGTTTGGAACTGTGAACAATTCCAATGTTTGTGTTTTGAATGGTGGTAATTCATGTGTGGGTTGATTAGAGATTGGATTTGTGGATTTTCTTAGAGATAATAAAAAAAAACTTTTTAGGATGAGGTAAAATGACAATGATAAATTGATAAATTATCGTTAGAATTAACTAAAATTTAATCAGGAAAAAGCATATTATCACATTAAAAACTAACTTTAGATTATTCTAAGAATACAACCTATAATATGGATTATTTTGTTAAATACATTGTCTATCCCGGTCATTTTGGTCCTTTCATATTGACACAAAGACCAAAAAAAATTGGAATGAACTAATTAGTGAATAACTAGTATAAACCCCGTGATAAATCACGGGTTGATAGATGATCATATTAGCAGTAGGGTGTTCTCAGTATTACCTAACGAAATGTTTGTAACCGACGTAGAACATAACATTTTATTAAGAATTACGAAAATGTTAAATAGATTGACATTGGCTCGTAAAAAGTATAAGAAAAGTATCTTTCAAGGGAAAATAATGTCGTAAGATGGTACACCCATTACACCGTAAGATAATATCGTATCGAATATAACAAATTTTAAACCCACTACACTGGATTACTTATGACAGTAAATCGAACACGATTTCAAGTTTTGCAAGGTTGAGATCTTTGCTTATATCTTTCGTCGCTTATTATTGGCCTGCAAAAACAACAATTGGGCAAACTCGATTCAGAAATGAGTCAATGACGGTAAATCTATAATTTTCAATTCGATAAGTATCTTAGGATTGGATCACCATATATTGACTAACTTTGAAATGAGTCAATGAGTGCAAAAATCATAAGGGCGTGATAATACTTTAAAGTTCTAAATTCTAAATTAAAAACGCCAAAATATTCTAAAAGACTTACACGAAACGTAAGTCTATGATGCGGTTTATATAGAATTACGTAAAAAAAAACGTAATAAAAAATATGAAACGCGAACATAAGAAATACATAACAAATAAACGAATAACGAACTTATATTAGAATGATCTACGTTAAAATATGGTTGATATAATACCTATTTGTTCAACTGTATTAAACAAAAAAAACGAATATCATATAGGTACATACATTAGTAAAAAAAACGTACAAAAAACGATTGACAATATTATCATTGAAAATTTTTGTTATATACTCAAATTAATATATGAAAAATAAACTCAAAAGAAAAGACATATAAGAATATGAAACATGAACATAAGAAATATATAACAAATAAATGAACAATGAGTTAATATTCGATGATTTACGTAAAAATATGATTGACATAATACATATTTCTTCAACTGTATTAATTACTTAAAAATATGATTGACATAATACCTATTTATTCAACTGTATTAAACGTACAAAAAACGAATAAACGAATTCTACTGAGTATAATAAAACAAAAATATATCATAGTTATAATAAACATAGTATTAATTTACAAATATTAAAAAAATAGTATAACTTAGAATTAATAAATGAATATCATATAGTAAACGTAGAATAACATAACTCATTGCAAAAGTAGAATTAATAAACGAATATTAAAAAAATATAAATGTATAAAAAAAACGTACAAAAAACGAATGACAATATTATCAATGAAAAATTTATTACGATATATGAAAAATATGAAAAATACATGAAAAATAAACGTAAAAAGAAAACGTAATATAAATATATGAAACGTGAACAAAAGAAATATATAACAAATAAAGGATATGAATCGATGATTTACGCAAAAATATGGTTGACATAATACCTCAGAATCGATCATGAGAATCTTGATAGACTCTACCTTGGCTCTGTATGTTTGTGAAATTGGTAGTCGACATAGTGTGGAAAGTGATGGATTGTTATGGATTATTATGAGAAAATAAACAGATGGTTAAACAGAGAATGCTATATATATTAATCGATCGTATGAACATATAATATTATTATGAGATAATATCTCTAGATAAAAAAGTGCATTGAATATCCATAAGATACTAATAAGATAGTAAATAAGCATGATTATGGAACGGGTATCATAGTATCCTAGTACTACTAAATTACTTTACTAACAAAATATCATAATATCTATAATAATTTAGGATACTTATTAAACTAATATATTATCATTGGTAATCATCTATTAATAACAATATGAACTGGTACAGATTACACGGTTAAATATAACAATATAAATTGTTTAGGAAGCTAACAATATCTTTAAGATATTCTGAAAAGATCTATTACTAACAATAAGATACTAAATATACTTAAAAGATGTATATATCCGTGATTCTATCATATAATAAGATATACTAAAATTAGTTAGGTGGTATGAACATATAATATTATAATGAGAGAATATCTCAAGGTAAAAAACAGCATTGAATATCCATAAGATACTAATAAGATACTAAATAACCATGATTATGGAACGGGTATCACAGTATCATAGTACTACTAAATTACTTTACTAACAAAGTATCATAGTACTACTAAATTACTTAACAAAATATCATAGAATCTATAATAATTTAGGATACTTATTAAACTAATATATTATCACTGGTAATCATTTATTACTAACAATAAGAACTGGTACAGATTACACGGTTAAATATAACAATATAAATTTAAAAGATAACAATATCTTTAAGATATATTTAAAAGATATATTACCAACAATAAGATACTAAATATTATACAACTTATATACAAAAGATGTATATATCCGTGATTCTATCATTTATCTTAGTATTATGATATATTAGTTATTTTATACACTAAATCTTATTAGTGATTGTGTTTAGAATATTAGATATACTATATGTTAGTATTATAGTATTACTAAATGACTAATAGTATTATAGTATTACTAAATCACTAATAATATCTCTTTTATGGTTACACCTAACCATGATTCTCGTTTGAACAATAGTAAGTATATAACTAATATACATAATTATAGGAATGATTTATATAATAAGCATAGTATATTATAAGAATATGAAACATTATAGTAACATTATATTATAAATGAATATTATAGTATAAATGTACATACTATAATACTAAGATATAGTAAAAACTATAGTTAAACTATTAATTCGTGACCCAATTAATTTTATATAATTAAATATAAACTAAAGTACATAATATTGAAATATAAGATAAAATGTAAAATATAACATAAAATGTAAACATGATATTGAAAGTAATAAAAGGTAAAATATAAAATGTAAAATATATATAATGTGACCGATGACCTGCCCCACCAGACATCACTCTCGACCCAGATCCACCCCAACCATCGACCCCTAGCCATCTTGATCGTCCTCGATCTGATGGAGTTTGGAACTGTGAACAATTCCAATGTTTGTGTTTTGAATGGTGGTAATTCATGTGTGGGTTGATTAGAGATTGGATTTGTGGATTTTCTTAGAGATAATAAAAAAAAACTTTTTAGGATGAGGTAAAATGACAATGATAAATTGATAAATTATCGTTAGAATTAACTAAAATTTAATCAGGAAAAAGCATATTATCACATTAAAAACTAACTTTAGATTATTCTAAGAATACAACCTATAATATGGATTATTTTGTTAAATACATTGTCTATCCCGGTCATTTTGGTCCTTTCATATTGACACAAAGACCAAAAAAAATTGGAATGAACTAATTAGTGAATAATGACCAGTGTACCAAATTGGATGTGAATGATCAAATTATTCATCAATCTCCTCCCTTAAACGGAAATGATAACAATTGATCCAGACATTCAAAATAGAATAGGACAACAAATGACAGCATAATATTTAGGTTTATTTAACAGAAATAATATCAACTTTTGGTGGTATTCCACCAATAAAACCAACTTTAATTAATACGGGAATAAAACCAAGTATGAGACATATTACACGCGAATGAAATTATCTCTTAAATGACCGGATGAAGTCAGTTTTTGTGGGTCTCATACTATTAATTAACACACATCTTCGTCTTCTTCATTGTCACACCAAAATCGATTTTCCCTTAAATCAAATAATTCTCTCTCCTCATAATGCTAAAACTACCACATTTATTTGCTTCCTCAACAATCGTAAACCAACAAAACTCATCTACCTCCACCGGAACTGTTCTACTAAGCTTTTCAGTGTAAACCAAACCCACCTCATGTTTGATAAATGAACCCCCATAACAAAACTTCAAGGTTACAAGACTCCATGAGTCAACCTACGTTTTCAATCAAACCAATTAAAAAAGAATACTAATTGGACACTTAAACTCCTAAATTAAACCAATAAGAAAACTCCAAGTTAAACCCAAAAAAATCAAAAACTCTAAGTTAAACCCAGAAAAATCGAATTGGGGAAATGAAAACAATACTCACCATTGACATTGTCGAAGCAAACGATGGAGGAATGAACTTGACAATACCCTTGAAAATTGATTTTCGACAAAATTAATGGTAATATTAACAGGTGTATTAGTGTATTAATGGTAATATTAACCGATGAACTTTACTGTCAGCCAGTAAAACTGGTATTAGTGGTAATATTAACAGGTGTAGGCGGTAGCAGGTATGCGTATTTCATCCGCGTGTAATATGTCTCATACTTGTTTTATTCTCATATTAATTAAAGTTAATTAAAGTTGATTTTATTGATGAAATACCATCAAAGTTGGTATTATCACTACTACAAATAAGATTAAAGAAGATGGTTGGATAAGGAACCGTCCTTTAGGTCGACGTCCTATTAAATCAAATAGCACGGTTCCAAGAAGGTCAAACCGTCCTATTTAATTGCACAACCGTCCTATTAAATTGTTTACAAATAGGACGATTGAAGGCATAACCGTCCTATTTGTAAACAATTTAATAGGACGGTTCTGCAATTAAATAGGATGGTTTGACCTTCTTGGAACCGCGCTATTTGATTTAATAGGATATCGACCTAAAGACGGTTCCTTATCAACCATCCTCTTTAATCTTATTTGTAGTAGTGTATTTATGTTAAATAACCCTAATATTTACGTATTATTTTAACACTTGGTATTAGAGATAACAATGCTACCATCATCTTCGTTGTTTTGTTAAAGTTATCTTTGAAAGTAGAATATAACATCAAAAATGGTGGTTGTACCAAAAATGCACTAAATTAGAGCTTACCAACCCAAACCACAACCAAACATTTTTTCCCTCCCATTTCATTCATTCTTCTCCTTTCCCCTTACAATGCCCATTTTCTTTGACATACAAACCTCACAAAATCTCCAATTTATTTCCATTTTACCCTTTTCTCTCTTCCCACCATCACCACCCTACCGCCCTACCCTCACCCTCACCCTCACCCTCACCCTCACCCATCTCCGATCTTCCCTCAGCTAATGTTCCCACAACTTTAACAGGTAAATGAAAAATCGTTTTTACTTATGATTTATCGTCGGCAAATTTGTATAATGCGATGTTGAAAAGCTAGTATTTTGTTTTTTTTTGGGGTAAAGTACCTTTTGATTGCGCTTTCGTGATATATGACATACCCTTTTTGTTCCTTTGTGGTGCCAACTTTTTGAAATCTTTTTACATGCAT
This sequence comes from Agrostemma githago, assembly GCA_958450325.1. NCBI lineage: Eukaryota > Viridiplantae > Streptophyta > Magnoliopsida > Caryophyllales > Caryophyllaceae > Agrostemma > Agrostemma githago. Next base: position 79,673,641 of record OY288239.1, on the reverse strand, counting down.
TGCTTTGACTTTGCTTCCCCTTTTGTTTTTTTTGTTTTCATCGCGTTCTTAGTCGCATTACAATACGTCCGTCTTAGCCACTGCCATCCTGGGTTTCCCTTTTGGGGTTGGTTGGGATATATATGTTGATGGATTTTGAAGACGTAATTTAGGAAAAGATTTGATTTTTATTATATACTCCAGGTTGCTAAGGTTGATTTTATTTGAAGCAATGATATTATATTACGAGTATGTTTTTGCCTTCCTTAGGAATGATTTTATTCTATGTTTGTACCATTTTTTTGTGTTTAACTTTGATCATTTGTATATCCTTTTGCGTTTCTCTTGGAAAGGCTTAGACTTTTAGACAGATTTCTTGCATCAGTGTTTGTGTTAAGGTGATCAATGAGATTCAGGCGACGTCAATGCATTGCTTCTTGCTGTTCTCTTTGCGATGTTAGCCATACCACCATTCTGTTTCTTAAATCGGTACTGTTTCAGGTTTTTCTTGGTTGATGAAATCGAACCCTGGTTGGTTATGACTTATGATCACCCCCTCAATCTCGCATTTTACCTTATTTCTGTTTCTTTTAGTTTGTCTTCAATTCCAAACACCACGGGCCTACCGTTTTGTGAGACGGATTTTGAACTCGTGGGGGTGTTTGAATATGAAGAGTAGTAGTATTACTCAGGTTCTTCTATCAGGTGTTGTGTACTATATGGTGTCTGAGTGTCTGGCACGGCTATTTTGATGTCGGACACACGACACGGCAGTGAAGTGTTAGACTAACATAAGAAAATAGCATAAAATGATTTGCACCTGTAATTACTTCATGCTCTGTATTCTTAATGCCATTGCTTCAAGTGGTCTATGGCCACAATGCTTAGAGCATCAACAATGGTTGTTTTTTTTCATTAGTTTGTCAATAAGAATAAAAAATCCCAAGTTTCTTGCTTGTTCCATTTGTATAAATAAGAACTTGTTCTTTGAGAACAAATGTGTGCGTGCATTCTAATAACAGCCAGGGGTTTTCCATTGCTCGAGCGAGTTATTAGTTTTTGAGCTAGGGCAAAATGATGAGTTCATCTTATTGAGATGTAACTTCTTTGCTTTCAGTCTGATCTCAACTTGTGTTTTGTCATGCTGAGACTAAACGTGGTATCTTTTGGCGCTTTTATACGTTGTCAGCCTTTCATGTTTTATTTGGTGGATCAGAGATGAGAGGGGATAATGCTATATAGCTGTTTCCTAGACTTACCTTGTGATAAAACTACTTAGGAAGTACTTAAACAGGAAAAAAACTACTTAGGAAGTACTGATGATAGCTGTTGTACTCAAATTGCAGGTAGACAAGGATGAGATTTATCGACAGAAAAAGAAAAATGATGATAACGTTGACTTGGTGCAACCAACTTTTAGCTTAATATCTCAACTATCTCGATGTTACAGTAAGTAACGTCCCTTGGAGCTGTAATATGCACTGTTTATCATGTTTCTTTTTATCCTGTTTGTGCTTGAAATGTCAGGGGAGTATTTAATAATCTTCCATGCACCCCCTTTCCTCGCTCTAATTCCATACGTTTTTTCTCTGTGGGAGAAGTACTTTAATGATCTTAAGTAAATAGAGGGAATATTTCTTTTTTCTTTATTAAGGGAGTGGAGGAAGAGTAATTTTGTTCTTTACGAATCTCTCTTACATTAGTTGAACTTGGAATATATGAAAAAAGTTGTACATTATTGTTGATTCTATTAATGTCTGCTATAATGTAGGTAAACTCTAGTTCCATAGCAAAGAGGGTCAGTAGATGTGATTATTTTTTGAGAGAATCAGAAGAGTTATTTTCCCTGATCCTTGGGATTTGTAAGTGCTGTAAATTGGACATTGGTTTCTTTTGTCAATAACTATAAGCTCCCATGTTGCCTTTATTTGCAAATCCTCATGTGTATATTTCACCGTAAGAAGAATGATAGCTGAAACTTTTAAGTTTGAAAATCCATCAGAGTCCATTACACATAAGTTAGGTAGTAAAATCTTAGAGAATGTGATAACATGAATAGAACGGAGAGATAAGTGGTCAAAGGGAGACATCAGATATGTATAATAATAGTCTGCTTGAAGAAATCGGCAAATGCATATCTTAGTGTGGCTTTTCCGTTGCAGTTTATTTCTTTGATCACTCTTTCGATTGGTTTCAAACCCCTCCCTTTCTTTCTCAGTTTCTCTCTTTTTGAACATAGTGTTGTACATAGCTTGGTAATGTATGAAGTTCAAGAAGCCTGAAGGAAAAGAAAAAGTCGGGGCAGACGCTTTACGAGCTGTGAGTCGAAAGATTGTTTCTTTGTCGAATCACCATCTTACCTATTATCCATCTAAGTCTTATCAGCTATCATTCCCATGAATTTAAGATGCTACATACTGTATTTTTTTGTAAACTGTTCAGTCTGTTTTTCAGTATGAGCTGTTTTAACAACGGCGGAAACAAAATACACCTTACTTGCATTACATATACGGAGTATTAGTTTAGGTTAGCGTGCATCAAACAATTCAGTACTTGTATATTTCTGACTTCTGAGTAATAATGCATGAGTTTCTTCGTACACAAATGTTGTTATTGATGTCCATGTATGGTGGTTCTAGCTAGTGCTATGGTTGGATCCCGAACATGGTTTGGCGGAATTCTTCATCGCACAGGTCTTAGGCGTCATGGAAGTGAAAGATTTATTGACTACGAGTTAAGTCCCATTCAGGTAAAACTTCAATTTCCTCGCACACCAAAAGTTGTTATTCATTTATATTGTTTTAACTTACTTCATGACATCAAAGTATAAAATCTGAAAGTGCTTTTAATGTTTTAAAGTGGTAAGGACTATCAACATTAGGTTTATAAGGAACATGATCAGCATGCTTCTGCTTAAGTATAAAACCTATTTAATCTTTCTCATTTTCTAAGAAGTAAGAACGCGCTGCCTCTTTAAAAAGAGATGTGTAGTAGACAGTAGGCGGGCATTGTTAAAACTATACTACTACTACTACTACTACTACTACTACTAAGAAGAGTTATAGCAGCATTTAACAGGTATAATTGTTTTTTGTTGACAATATTTTTGGCTTTGTCAAATCTCACAAAGACATGTCTGATACTTCAATGACATTCTGTGTTGTTGATGCTATTTATCGTTTCGTTCTTAGATATTTCCTAATGGAACCTCAAATTCAAAATAGCTTTATGTAATATGGTTTGGCCATGGCAGGAGGGAAGGCTTCAAAGGCTCCAAGATCGATTGCAAGTACCTTTTGACGAAACTCGCCCAGATCACCAAGTATGTTTCTGCTGTTTTGGAAGTGTGTGTTTGTACACCTGCTATGTATGTATTTCCGTTGGTGTTGTCTGATTCATGTGGCATCAATTCTATAAGAGATGCAACCACTACATTAGTTTTGAAAGTCCACATTGCTGAAAGAAGTGATGTTTCACAAAAAAAAAAATCCTGCTACTTTATCCGTGTTGGCATATCCAGGATTTTTCGTTCGTGGGGCTACAATTATTTTCCTAACGATTCTAGTACTAGTAATATTTATACTACACACATAGTTTATACAAAAATAATTGTACGATTCGTGAAACATTAATTAGACAAAGTAGGAATTAATTAAATATTGAACGTGATACGATGAACCTTGAACTATAGTTCAAATAAACATATAGTTTCTCCATACACAAGATTAAGGGTTGTTAAAGTGATCTCATGTTAAACTTTTCATAGAAATGATGGGGTTGAAATCCTATCACCCATGTAAATTAGCTGATATTTTTATAAAAACGTCAGTTACTTATACAAAAAAAACTAGTATGTGGGATTGTATGTTAGTTTTATTTTTTCTTTTGACTCTTTAACTTCCATTAATATTACTCAAGCATTCTCTTTAACTTACTCTGTATGTTTTTGCCCAGTAAGTGTTGCAACTTGCAGATGATATAAAGAATTGGAGCAACATAGGTTTTTCATAACTTTAATTGTTGTTTTTAATGCTTGTTGCATTGACTGTGCTTCTTGTCTTCTTCTCTTAGTTCAAAACTACAAACACATGTCAGAATATACAATATTCCTATGCTGTGAAGGGTGTCTTTTCTTGGGTTTCCAATGCCAACCGCTTTGCTCCTTTTGGTGCAGGAAGCTCTGAAAGCATTGTGGTTCACTGCATTTCCAGACGTTCACCTCACTGGTTTGATCTCGGAACAATGGAAAGATATGGGCTGGCAAGGTCCAAATCCATCAACAGACTTCAGGTTATATTTATGTTTCTAGCTAATAAGCCTGAAAGACTGGTAACTTATACTTCGTAATAAGCATCAGACCACGTTACTACGGTGATAACGGAACTTAATATATAATGGCATTTGATAAGAGCTGATAATTATGTAGGTAAAGGAGATTAATTTTTTTCAGTCAACTGTAGTACCGTTTCTTATTTGGAAAAAGAAACCAAATGGTCTCCATAGACAATGTTTGGCTTAACTATAATGGAAATTATGAGATCTAACAGTCAATTGTTCAATGACCAGGGGATGTGGTTTCATATCACTAGAGACTTTGCTCTTTTTCGGACGAACATATCCAGTAAGTTCTTTTTCACCCAGGATCTTTTTAGATTGACTACAGTTTTTTTATTACGAAGTACAGTTTTTTTTTTGGTAAATTGTATGTACAGTTTTTTAGTACAGTTGTTTATTACAATTGATTGGGTTGCTTTAAGTTATGGCTGTTCTTCAAGTTTATACTCTGAGTTCGTGCTGCGTGCTTGTGAATGCAGGTTTCCTTCCGTAGATTACTGTTCAAGGAAGATGGTGATCGAGCAACGTGGGAATACCCATTTGCTGTTGCTGGGATCAATATAACATTCATGCTCATTCAGATGTTGGACCTATTCTTAGGTTTGTTTCAGCCATGGGTGCCTTTTCTCTTTCTTTGGCACTGTATTTCCATGTGGGCTTATTTTGACATTGATATAGACATTCTGAGATGCTCTGTTCAAGGCAGTTGGCCACCTTGACCTGTCACGGCTATCAGTGTTCTTGTCTCATTCGATATTTTGTTTAGCTGAAATTATTGCACAATATGGCCATTATGGATCGAGGAAATTGGGTGCGCAGCTCATTCCCGCGTCAGTGTCTTTGTTCAACACAGACTTAGTCTGCGTACCACTATAAGAACATCAGCTATCTAATACTGGAATGGAAACTGTAAAGGGTTGATGGAGAAGCATAAGAGAGTGACAAGAGGACGGTAAGGATATTACCCACATGGATAGATAAGCATTGGTGCAAATTTAGGCGAAAGGATACGACCCCAATGTACAATTGAGTTATCAAGGTTATGAGGTTACCGTAACCACGTGTTTGCTTGTTCCGTCTTCTGTCTTATAAATCAAAATAAAATTCATCCAACATATGAATGATGTGGGGGAAGATAGCATTCCATCCAAATCTTTCATATTTAGGAAAGATTTTAATTGGCTTGCATGAAGTGAAATAGATACTCGTCCCCTTGTGCGTAAGCAGACATGGCTAATTTTCACATGTACTTTTATTTGCAGATAAACCAAGATGTATGCCAGGAGTAAATTTTTTGAAAATGCTTGGAGGTTTGTCACCTTGCGAAATCATAACTTCATTAGACAATCTAAATTTTGCTGTTCTTTTCCTTCAATATTGATCTAGTTTGGTATACCTGAGCAGAAGATGAAGAGGCCTTCGATGTTTTATTTTGCATCGCATTTGAGATGATGGATGCCCAGTGGCTGGCTATGCGTGCTTCTTATATGCAGTTCAATGTAATTGAGTCCTACTCTTTACTTGTTTTTTTTCTAGTACAAATCCTCCATTACAAACCCCAAAACTTACTGACATGAATAATTCCATCAGATTTTGACCAGTCCCATTCCTGTAGAAATCTTTCAGGCCTCTTCAGCATGAATGACCTGACTGAACCTGAGCCATACTAGAAATGACCTAAAAACAGTTCACCTGAAACAAACACGGTGAAATGCCCTTTCGTCAGTTATATCCTTTATCGATCCTTCTCTGAAGTCGCTCTTTTGTGCAGGAGGTACTTCAAGCAACGCGTACACAATTGGAAAGAGAGTTGTCTTTGGATGACGTTCATAGGATAAAAGATCTACCAGCTTATAATCTCTTATATAAGTAGTCATTTAGAAACTTGTTGCTGGTTGGATGCAGCATCATTCAATGATCAAGGTATTAGCAACTTCTTAATTATGGTTCAATTAAAAGGGAGAATTCCCTAGCTTTGATTTGCTTCGAGCCAACCTGACTACCATTCATGAGTGGCAAGTTGATGATTGTTTTATTGCATGAATGCGATTCTGATGTTGATCCGAAGACAACTTTGTGTGTGTAAGGGTAAAAGCAGGCCATAAACGGAAGTCTTTAATGCACTAGGCTGTCGTGTGAATGCTCAGTTTGACGATAATTATATGTATTCTTCCTTTTCTAGTAAACTGGTTCCAAACCAAACTAGCCGTTCAGTACCTTTTGTAGAGTAACAGTATATTAGTAATGTTGCAGGCGAGCTCATCGTGTCCATTTACCCTTGTCATGCTTAACAGAGAACTGTTTTGCGGCTTTACTGAGGTACTGAACTGCTAGTTTATGGACGATGTGTATAAGTTGCACTTGCTGAGTTGCTGTTAGAAGTATGCTAGGCAACTTTTCGACGACTCTGAGGTTCGTATTTGGTAGTTTGAGTTTTTCTACCGAGTGTACTCTTTTATGGTTGTGTGTAAAAAGCTCATGACATTTAGCATTTCCCGGTCTTAAGTAAAACGATCGTTGGGGTCTATGGTGCTAACATTTTCTATTTAGAGGCAGCGAAATAAAACCGTGTTTCTTACAATTACAAATACAAAATTAAATGACGAATATTCATGATCACATGAAAAATACACACTATATATTGTAAAGATATTCAAAACAATTCGGGTTGGGGGCATCTCAGGTTTTGAATTGTAATGAACAAATAATTAACCTTGATTATAAAATAGGGCGGTGGGGTGGTTGCAAACAAGAATTTGTGTTAATTTAAAGCCCTACCACAAAGTAGACTTTCGGTTGAATCCCAATTGACTTGACCTTTTTTCGAGAGAAGGTGGTGAACCAGCTCCTCCAATTTCAGAAAGCAGGGTCCATGAGGGTATTGTGTAGCCTCTTCAGCCATCTTTTTCCATTGCCTTGCCTTATCCTTCATCCCTTTACCCTTATCTCCTTCCATCACTTCATTCACTACCTCCTCCACTTGACTCCTCTTAACATCACTGTCAATCTCGACCCCAACACCCCATTTCTCGCAACACAGCCAGCAGTTCGTTGGCTGGTCCGCGAAGAAAGGCCAGCATATCATAGGTACCCCATTGCTTACACTATCAAGTACCGAGTTCCACCCACAGTGTGTCAGAAACCCGCCTACAGACGGGTGACCTAGAACGGATTTCTGGTCACACCAACTAGCAAGAAAACCTCGTTCTTTTGTTACCTCGATAAATTTTCTCGGCAAAGCAGCATTTTCACCAATGAAAAGATCAGGTCTAATGACCCATAGAAAGTTTTTCTCACTATTTGCCAGTCCCCAGGCCATTTCGACGATGTTCAGCTGATCCATAACAGTAATGCTACCAAAATTCACGTACAGAACCGAGTTGGGATGTTTTGAATCTAACCATTGGAGACAGTTGGCATCTTCTTGCCATAAATTGGACCCTATAGAGTTTGCATCGGCTTGATCAAAGTTAGCTAACAAGCGTGGAAGGGGACCGAGTGAGTAGATAGTCGAGTGAACCATTTGGGAAATGACGTGCAAAATGGGGTGCTCGAGTGCATCCAATGTGTGGAAAATGATAGGGGCGCCGGATTTGGAAACAGTATCTATTCTGTGCATTAACAAATTGAGCAACGGGTCGTCTTTGTCTGTTGTTTTAACAAAGCTTGGTAGATGTTTTAAATCTATGCCTTCCATGGCTGGTATCCCATCTATAACTCTCTCTAGGTATCCATTTGTTAGATCATCAGAATCTGTTAATTAAATAAGAAGCTTATCATGATTTGCTTGAAATATAATGAAGGGAGTAAATTGAAAGAGAATAGGTAACGTACCTTTAAGGGGGAAAACACCCTCATCAATCAGACGTTGATAGTGAGCATAACCCAAGAAAGAAGCTGCACTACCCGTCCAAAACAGCACCAGTGGAATCTCTAAATCGATGGAAACTCGTAGACAAAAGCTCATTGAACAATCAGCCAATATGATGACATTGGGTTCACTCTCATTGTTAATAAGCGTTTCCACAACCTCCCTCAATGGTTTATAACAGTACTTGTTAGTGGAGGCACTAAGGGAGGGGATGTCCTGTGTCTTATTGCTGTCCGAAGGCGGAAGCCCGTCTGGAATGGAGGCGAATCTGAACGAAGGGAGGCCGTCCAGGGCGGAGGGGCCTCGCGCTTGAAGAAGGCGACGATGGTTGTGCTCCGTGTTGACGAATGTCACGTGGAAGTGGAAGTGTGAGTGGAGGAGTTTTGCTAGAGCTAGCATTGGTGTTATGTGGCCTTGGGCCGGGTACGGGACACATACTACGTGACGCTGCCTTTGCCTTTGCCTCTCTTCCATTTCTACTACTCTTTCTAGTACTACTACGTCTTTCTACTCTTGGACTAAGATGGAAAAAGAGGAGTGGAGGAGAGCTAGCTACATGCCCAACTACCCAACTACCTTTGTCTTTTTAGATTGGTGTTTCAAGTGGGGCCTTTTACATGTGCACACAAATACTTAACTGGGCTACGAGGTTCTTTTTGTTTCATTACTTCAATCTATTTCAGTTCACTTCAGTCCAAAAGAACAGACCTACGGGACGGGGACAAGGACAGGCACAGGTACGGCCGAACCAATTCGTTGTGCATCAAGCTTGGGTACCTAGCTAGGCCGTAGTGCTAGATAGGTTGAACCTCGACTTGGTCCGTTATGTTTTTTTTTTGAACTCGGGGTGTTGGAACAAGCCTGTTTAGATGAATTAGATAGGAAGTCATAAAATAGGAAAGTCTAATACAACAATTTGTTGTACAAAAAATACAATTCACACCCCTCTTTTTATTCATTCACTGCAATTATATTCACAAACATGAACTTGAGCGGACTATATATGACATCAAACATTCATTGAACAAAATTTAGTAGAAGAAGAAAATATTACATACAGCAAACTATGTCCTAACCTCCTAGCTTACCTTCCTTAATAGTGGGTGACGCTACTAATAGTGGGTGACGCTACTTGTTCCCTAACCTTAATTATTCAGCAACGGGTTGCACTAGTCGTCCTTAGAAAGTCGCTGAACTTGAGTGTTTCATTGACAAAGCATTTCCCTTGTAGCTAGACCAATATTCTGCAACAAGCTTCGAAAATGAAGAATTGCAGTGCATCAACTTGGTGGGTTCATCGTACTCAATAAGCTCACCTGCACGAATTAAGATGCACCATACTCTTATCAGCTGAATTGTTGTTTATTGGTGAAGACAAGTAGGAACATGCAATAATTAAGAGGCAAACACAGTCAAAAAAGGTGAAGCATACCATAAGAAAGGACCATAACCATGTCACTGTCGATGACAGTCGGAATCCTGTGAGCAACTGTTATAACTGTGCAATCAGCAAACTCAACTCTAATGATTTTCTGAAGGATTGCATCTGTTGTGGAATCTATTGACGCTGTTGCTTCGTCTAAGATGAGAATTTTATTTCTCTTCAAGAGGACACGTCCGAGGCAGAATAACTGTCGTTGCCCCATGCTCCAGTTTGCACCTTCATCACCAACTGTCACAGATACCACAACATTCAGTTTCTACCGAATTCACATTTGTTTAACAGAATGAAAAAAAATATTCACTAACTGAGTAACTGACAGTAGCCCATTTTAACCTAACCTGAAGAATCCAGCTGATTTGGTAGGTTACTAATTGTGAGCTTAAGCTGACATTTCTCCAAAGCCTGCCATATATCAGCATCGGAGTAGAGACCAAGAGGGTCTAAGTTGGATCTGATTGTCCCTTGAAAAAGGGTCGGCTCTTGGGGGATGACGCTTAGCTTAGACCGCAAATCTTTGAGTCCAATGGAGCAAATATCGATGTCATCAATGCAAATTGTTCCACTATGTGGCTCTACTAACCGGAACAAAGCACTTATCAGTGTTGTCTTCCCGCTACCTGTTCTACCAACTACTCCGACTCTCGCACCTTCTTTGAAAGTGCAGGTAATTCCCTTGAGCACTAGAGGTGCACCAGGTTGGTACTTCACCTAATATTGTACAAAAACAAATGAATCATTCATAAGGACATTCTTGATTAATTAAGTTTATTTTGTTTATAGTAGTGCGTACCTTGAGATCTTGTAATTCGATCCTGCCTCTCGAAGGCCAATTTGAGAGGGGTATAGTCTCGTCCAAAGTAGCTTCACACTCTGGTTCAATGTGCATAAACTGATTGATCCGTTCAACGGAGATGATGTAGTTCATTATGTTACAGTACCATTGAACCATGAACACATGAGTAGCCTTTAATGATAGTGCATAAGAAAGCGAGAGACCAACATATCCTACACAGCATAAGTAAAACAAATCACTATAGAATCCGATCCATCCGTTGTAATCTTCCCTCATGTTTTAAGAGATATTAAAGGTCAATAGGGAGTTTATTTTTACCTGGAGGAACGTAACCGTTTGGGAGTAAAATGAGGAGAAAAGCGAATGCGAAAAGTGTAATATTCTCCAGTGCCTCAATTCTTAGGAGCAACCATTCCATGGCTGTATTTGAGTAAAAGAAGAGCTTTGCATCGGTGTCAACAACAGTCAAGTATTTGCCAAAAAACTGGTCCATCTTTCGAAAAGCTCTGATTGTAATGACTCCCTGTGATGTTTCAGCTGCGTAATTCATGATTGGACCTTTCGTTGTTCCATTTATACGCAATATTTCCCTCGCAGATGCTATATATCGTTTCTGTGACACACAATGCATATATATATATGAGTCGGATGTCTACAATAGGATTTTACTTTGAAGAAAAATCTGAGGTGATAGGCTGTGAAGTGCTACCTGAAAGTAATGTGCTATCAGAAAGTTGAAAACTCCTACAATGAGGACTTGCCAAGTAACTATGGCCATCACGACAACGATTCCTACAAGCTCGATACCACCAGCCAAAAAATGGGAAAGAGCATATGGAATTTCCAAATCCAGAATGCACAAGTCCGATGAAGCCTGAATTGTTCAGCAAAAAGGATTAAAAACAGAAAATTTTATTGCAAGACCCTTTAAACGATCTTTATCAGTTTAGCTAACTTAAGGCTACATCTTCTTACCCTTGTCAAAATTCTCCCAACGGGTGTGGAGTCAAAGAAGAGCATAGGAGCTCGGAATATTGAGTTCATGAAACCCTCGAAAAATTCTTTAGAGGCTTTCAGGCCGAGATTCACCGTTAACAGTGCCCTGACGTGTACAGCAGCCAAACCAAGGATGGAGAGCCCTGCATAAACCCCAATTAGGGTACCACTACTTATCATAGGGATGCCAATAGCAAAGGCAAGCCAGTATCTCGAAAGAGCTTGAAACGCTACAAAGGCGCATTGTGAGATAATGCTCCAACTGAACACAGCTGTGCCTTTCGACACAGACAAGTAATCCAAGTATGGTTTGATTCCAACATCTCCTACTTCCTTTTCCTCATCCTGTGTCAGATGCATTGTCGGCATGTCGTTCTCTATATCTTCCATACTCCCATGAAACGACTCAGAAATGACGATTTGCTGGATCAATGTCGGCCCTTCATCACTTTCCTCGATTTCAGCTCTTGAAGTATCCATTTGTGTTACTGCTTGCGCGTGTGCATTCACGAGCTGCTCAAATGTTCTGCCTGCCTCTAAAAGATCCCCATAGCTTCCAGACTGAGTCACTTCCCCTTTGTTCATAACCTACACCATCTTAGATATCAAACAAGGTATTCCAATTTTTATGATTTGTGTTTTACAGTTAGAATAAATATTGTACCAGAATTTTATCAACTTGTGGCAAGAACTCGACTTGATGAGTGACTAAGATAACAGTCTTGTTCTCTAAAGCGCCCAAAACACAGTCCTGCAATACAATTAGCAGCTTATTTAGCAAATAAACTGACATCTCTTAGATGCAATAACATGTGCAACCAGTATTTGTGTTTACATTAAATAGAGTTGCTGCAGTATGAGCATCAACAGCACTGAAAGGATCGTCGAGTAGAAAAATATCAGCATCACTATAAACAGCTCGCGCCAACTGAATCCTCTGCTTTTGGCCTCCGCTCAAGTTTATTCCTCTCTGACCTATTTCTGTAAGATCGCCATGACTGAAGTTTTCGATGTCATTATCCAATGCACACGCTTTAATGGCGTTCTCATATCTATCTTTGTCCATCGGCTTTCCAAAACATATGTTGTCAAGAATCGTCCCGCTTTGTATCCAAGCACTTTGTGAAACATAGGCTATGGATCCAAACACCCCAACCTGAATTCAAATAATGTCATCATTTAACATAAATCATCATCTATAACTGTCAACGGAAAGTCAATAATTTAAAGATTAGTTAGGATACTTACAGTGCCTGAGACTTTAGGTATTTCACCAAGTACAGCGTATAAAAGAGAGGATTTGCCAGAGCCAACTGGACCACAAACTGCTACTTTGTCCTTCTGCTTCACCTCTAAATCTATGTTGCTCAAAGTCAAGATACCTGATTCGGGGTCCCAACTGAAATTGCTACCGCTAATTTCGACACTGTTCTCTTTGTTGACTAGCTCGCTCCTCCCAATTGAATCAACTTTGACCTCATCGGACATCAGAACCTTGTTGATTCTATTAAACGAAACCATGACTTGGATCATGTACGAGAAAACATTGGGCAACATGACGACAGGCTCGGCCACAACTGAGAGTGTTGCAAGGATAGTGAACAAAGTCACAGCATCCAATGGAACACTGCTGAGATAAGAGCATCCCCAAAAGGCAAACGTCGAGATTACAATAGGTGAAAACCAATACAAAGCAGTGCAATTCGCAATGTTATGCTGCGTGTCTCTCAACCACTTGAACTCGCTATCCCTAAGAGAGTTGATGAGCTCCAAAAAATGATCTTCCCAAGCTTGCAGCTTTATGATCTTCATGCTATTAAGGATTTCCGAGGTTGATCTCAGTCTCTTATCTTGTGCCTCCATGGACTTAGCCCGGCATTCTTGCAGCCTTTTGGCGAAAGGGGTATTCAGGAGGCCACAAATGAAGAGCGGTACCAAAGCAGGTACGGCTCCAACACCCACCACACCAATCAGAACACCTATGGCTATAAGAAGCTGCAGTGGAAGGCTCCAGGCAAGATGAAACCACCATGCTAGCTCGCCTGTACGATAAGCATCAACCATTATGTAGTTGACTATCTCGCCAGTGGAATGCATCCTCCTTGCAGTCGAAGAAAGCTTCAGAAGTTTATTGTAAACCGAAACCATCAGAGCAGACCTTACTCTTAAACCAGACCTTTTAGCATAGTAAGTCCACTGCCTTTGAGTCAATGACTCGGCCACCTTGACAACAACCAGGATTCCTAAAAGGGTCAGACCTTGCGACAGTTTCTGCTCGGTGGCATTTGAGTAATTGACGAAAGCATAGAGAAGCAAGGGTGATGCCACGACAGTGATCGTTTTGAGTAATGCAAGTACCCCTACTGAGAAAATGTCTCTAAGGTTATCTTTTAACAAAACCTTAATAACCATGTTTTCTTCACTCGCAAAACTTTCTTCGGTTTTGAGGGCATCCCATGTTTTACTGAACTTGGTATAGGCCAAATCTGCTTCATCTTCGGAAAACAGACACGGGATATCATTGAGAGACAAGTGTTTCGAGTATCCTAAGGAAATCAGTGGGTTCAGCCAAGAGAAGGTCAATCTACTCAACAAACTTGGTTTGATCACTTGGTCATATTCGGCACCTTTGGTTTTTTCAGGTAAGAATGATTTCGACATATCATCGAAATCAGTAAGGTCAAGTGGATCTTTTTGGAAAAGGAGTTTGATAGAACAGATGAAGAGCAACCCACTGACAGGCCATTTAACAAAATCTAAGATTTCGACCTGTTCTTGCTTAGCAAGTAACTCGATGTTCATAATCGTAATGAGTACGAAGACAGACATCCACCAAGTACACGTAAAAAGCTTCATCCATTTCGACTTGTGTGCGATTAGAGAGACAGCTAAAGAGAGCCAAACAACCCCTCTGAAAACATGGACTTGCCAAGCAAACGCCCTGTTGTATTCTTCAGAGGGTAGAATGACTAGCAACCCGATCCCAAGGACGAAATATGAGATACTTAGGAGGGCACTACAGACTGAAACAACAACGCTCATTCTGTCTTTCCTGGAATAAGGACGGTTTCGTTGACGTTGACTAGAGAGTGAGAGTAAGACTAGCAGATAAAATATAATGAGGAAACATAGGTTGATGATATGAATTAAGTTTCTGTGAAATGTGGAAGACCCCATTTCGAAATCCCCTCCATCATCAATTCCTGGTAAGTACCCTGCATTATTAAAAAAAATCCACCATAAACACAAATAGTGAATAACCCAAGTATTTCTTTATGGTCTAATCGGGATGCGAGCTGGCAGAACCTCAAGAATAGCAGAGGCCTAAAGCTCCCGCTCATGAGTTTTAACATGATCTGTATCCTGATATACATCTCCCATCAGGCCCTTAGGATACATGAGCAAACCCCGGTTTAGGGGTGTTAACGAGCCAAGCACGAGCTTAACCTTGCTCGACTCGTGCTCGTCAAGCAAAATAAAATCTCGAGCCGATCTCGAGCTTACCCGAACTTGGAAAAATTAAGCAATGCGACTTCGAGTCCAACTCGAGCGTATATATGGAGTAACTATTAAATTTAAGTTTTTTTTTATCGATATGTTTTAATAATATGGAACCGAAAACATTGTAGAAAACCAAATAAGTAAGAACATTTCATATGTTTATTTGGGTTATTTAACAATAATAATACAAACTATTGGGCGTCTTCCCAAAATAATACAAATTTCAATAAATCTGAGAATAATACATATTTATTTGAGTAGTTCAACAAGAGTAGTATAAGTGACTTTATAACCTATCACCTAATTAATATTTAATTTGTTACTTATCCTCCATCCTTCTCCTTAGACCCTGGATAACGGGTGAACCGTGTCGGGTCAACTTCGGGTCATGTCACTTTCGGGTTATAATAATCGGGTTGACTTCGGGTCGGGTCGAAAAATTTCGGGTTCGGGTCATTCTTGGGTTTGCTGTTTTAAATTTTTTTAGAGATATCGACTCATTTCCATAATAATAATAACTGGGTCAGTTTCGGGTTAGCTCGAGTCAATTCAGATTACGAGTCAAAATCATATCTTTAATTTGGGTGTCGGGTCGGGTTCGGTTTGACTTATTCGGTTTCGGTCAGTTTTGTCAGGTGTACTTCTCCTTACTTCTCTCCTTCCTCCTCTCTCTTCATCACCCTTCACCCTTCTTCATTTTTTTCCCTCTATGTTTCCTTTAGATTAACGTGTTGATTTTGGTGTAGCATTGTGTTGTTAGCTAGATTTGGTGAGGTTGATGACATGAAGGAAGAGGAACACAGAGGACATTAATGATGTTTAGTGCCCCGTACGCTGAGTAAGTGAAAATGAGCGAAGTAATATGAAATAAACTAAAGGCAAAAAATGATGGTGAACGGGTTGTACCGCTAACTGGTCATCCATACTACTCTGGTTTAACTACTCAAAAAATACGTATTATTCTCTAATTTATTAAAATTGAAATTATTTTTGGCATACGATCTATGGTTGGTATTATCGTCGCTAAATAAAATTAAAGGTGAAAAAGGAAGATGAAAGAGTTTTACAGGTAACTGGTTACCTATACTACTCTGGTTTTCCATGTTTGCCATTCTCGTAAAATAAAACTCTATGGTTCTCCCTTCCTCTAAACCTAGACAAATTACGCAAATCCTTTACGATTATCGAACGCTTCGGACATGGAAAAAATAATTTGATTTTCTTTAATTATCTTGTTAATTTCTGATTAATACGTATTTTAATTATCTCGTTAATTAGGGTTTATCAATCACAAATTTTCGATTAACGATAGTTAATTGGTTGGATGAGTGGGTGGGTGGTGGTAGTCGTCGACTTTAGCGGGTCGGTGGTTAGCGGTGGAGATTTATGCGATTGGGGCTTGGAGGCACAACTGTTAGGCGGATGATGGAGGTGTAGGCGTTGGCAGCGGTTGCCAAAGTCAACCATTTGGACGAAGAATGACGTGATATGTTGGACTTTTGGTGAAGGAGATCAAAGATAAACACTGTCTTATAAAATAGTCAACGCTTGCTTTTGGGTTATTTAGTACTTCCTCCCATCCATTCAATTCTTTACATAGTCCTATCATTTCTCCTCACAAAAACGGATCCTAATGAATGGGAGGGAGTAAGTAATAAAGGATTAATAAATTCTCTCCGATTGCCTATTTTCTTCCCCTTTCTTTTTGGGAGAAAATAAGGAGGAAGTATTGTATTAGTAGAATATGGAAGGCGTAACGAAAAAGTAAGAAAGAAAAATATTAATTTATTATATTAATTAAATGAAAAAAAATGGGATAAAAAAGTAGGAGAGAGAAATATTATATTAATTAATGAAGAGGGTAAAACTTTTCTTAAATAGAAAGAGTGAAGAAAATAAAAATCAGCCCAATAAAAAAAGAGGGAAGATAATAGACAATCGGAGGGAGTATATACTTGATGACTGCACGATAAGCTCAATTAGCTCCTTTTGGGACATCATAAGCATCTCCCTTGATAATTGATCTCATATTTTATTTACTTACTAGTAAAGACCACGTGCATATGCATGGTACATATGCAAATTTATTTATAGATATTCAAAAATTTACTACATATTACGGAGTAATTTTTACCTTACACAACTTTGTAATTTAGATTTAACAGAATAATTAGAAATTGTTAAGCAATCAAGATAAATTAGTAAGTCAATCCATGTATATTTTAACAAGATATTATATATTTTTTATTATTCCGTATGTATTATTCTCATACTTTCAAAGTCTCAATTTTTTTCTTAAAACATACATATGAATTAATATTAACAATTGATTACTCATATGAGTGATATAATCTTAAATTGTTTAATACGGAGTAGCACATTCTTTTTTATAAAAAATTACTCTAATTCTATGTTTTTTAAAAATTGAAGAGAGATTAACCTAGAAAAGCAAAAATATTATTTAGAAAAATCAAGTGATTATATTTGTTTTTACTTTGATGATTTTCTTATTATAAATTTGTTCAAATTATTTGAACTTTTTTTTCGTCTTCTATGAAATTTAAGTAATTTGTTCTATTTATATATTACATGAAGTATTATTATTATTTAATTCTTAGTTAATAGGGGATTCTCGTTTAAAATGTCTTGATCATTCGCATATCTTTCTATATCGGAAAGTTTAATTAATTATGTGTAAATAATGTGATTATTTATCTATATTTTAAACCACATACTCCTTCCGATTGCCTATTTTATTTCCCTTTCTTTTTTGGGAAGAAAATAAGGAGGGAGTATTATAGTAGTAAAATATGGAAGGTGGAATGAAAAAGTAAGAGAGAGAAATATTATATTAATTAAATTAAAAAAGTAGGGTGAAAAAGTAGGAGAAAGAAATATTATATTAATTAAATGAGAAAAAGTTGAGTGGAAAATAAGAGAGATAAATATTATATTAATTAATGAGGAATACAAAACTTTCCTTAAATAGAAAGAGAGAAGAAAATCAAACTCAATCCAACAAGGAAAGAGGGAAGGAAATAGACAATCTGAGGAAGTATCATTCAATAACATGATCAACAAATGACTATCTTCTTTTTATATATACTCCGTACTTAATAATAAACTATGAGGACGCATAATAGAAAAATAAAAGACACTAATTTGAGTTATACTCTCTATTTATTTTAATTTTGAAAAAGGCGTTTTCAATTGTTGATCATCTTGCTTGTATGAGCGCTTAATTAATTAGATAGGGAATAAGATGATATTCTTACCCTTTAGTTTTGATACATTGTTATATTGAGTCGTTCATCCATGCACAATTAATTTCCTTTTATTATTATGCCCAAATTAAATTATATACTCCGTACATTATTTCGACAAAGAATCATCGAAACATCCATTTGAAGTGAAGATTGACGTGACTCAAATATCGACATAATTACTTTTTAAAAAAAAAGGTGAAGGAACAAGGTGCTAATAGTGCATGCAATGGCAAGACAAGAAATGTGATACCAGTTTAAAGTAAATATACAAATACAATGCTAATAACACGACATAACAAATGACGTACGTACGTACTAATTACAGATTAGTATAAACGTTATTACAAGCCATGCATGTAAATGGAAATGGAAATGGAAATGGAAATGAAGAAATAACGAAGAATGGTACGTATGTGGTAGCTTACCACGTAAGTTGGTGAGGAATGAAGCCATGCTGCTTTGTTGAAGAAATTGTGACATGATTATAACTTATAAGCCCCCTTTTATTATGCCTCAAAACAACTTACTGCTCGCTCTCATTGTCCCCATCAACTAAATAATCAATTACGAACTACACTATTAGTTATTTTGTGAGACAGTCTCATATTGTGAAATGATCCTTTTGTACTCCCTTTGTGTAAGTCGAACCTTCCCTTATTCTTTTTTCGAACGTTCAATTCCGATCCAAGCTTCTCATTTCCATTTTAGTCATTGATTTAATATTATACAAATATTTTAAACCTTACTACTCCCTCCGTGCCAATGAATTGTTTGCCTATTCCATATTGAGGCGTCTCAATGGATTGTTTGCCTTTCTATTTTAGGAATGCTTTTTATATGTAATTTGACATTTGGCTCCACATGTCACCTTCTAATTGAATCTCTTCCCCTTGGTGCCAAAAACAAAGGCAAACAATTCGTTGGAACGGAGGGAATATATTTTTGCATGAATGTCCCTATCTACCCTACATTTAATATTAAACAAATACTTATCTTTTACGCATTTGTAGTTTTAATAATAAACGATCAGTTTCTTAAAACATCTACTAAAAACAAAATGAAAGTTTCGATTTGAACGGAAGGAGTATTCAAAAAAGTTAAACTCACTTATCTATAATATATATTGAACTCTGCAATTGAATTGTTTTGTCCATCGAATTTGTACTATCTCATACATGAGACCGTCTAAATAGTGATAATCGATAGGTCGAATCTTGATTGTGAACCCAGCTAGCTATAATCAAGTAAATAATAATAATCTCCATTGATTTGCAGGTAGCTAGGTAGCTGTCTTGCTCTTATTGAAACACTAAATATTGTGGGATATTTATGGTGGTTTAATCAAACAAAGCAATGATGCAAAATGCATGCGACAAAATTTATAAAGTGGAGATCAATTAAATTACTGATCAAATATGATATGGACAAAGGAAGTATAATCAGGCCAGTAATACTCGTTTGTTTCACTTTTATGCTTTCACTTTGATTCGGCATTTCGAAGATTCTCTCTCTCTCCCTCCCACAACTCACTTCACTCACTTAGTCACTTAATTTGTAAGACTATTATTTTAAGAGTTAATCACTAATAACCCCCTTTTATGTTCCGGATTTTGTAAATTACCCCCCAAAAAAGTTTTGCTTAATATTACCCCCTTAAATTTATAGAAAAATTAGAAATTGCCCCCAAACGTCCTTTTCTCTACTTTCCGGCAACTTACGATTCTTTTCTTCCACTTTTGCCCCTCCCCTTACCCACACCCTTTCTCCTAACTTTACCTCACATTTACTCCCTCAAACACACTCATCCCTACCAAAACCCCCAATTTCCCCCAATTTCCCCCAAAATCGAAAACCCTAACCCTAATTCCCAAAATCGACGGGAAATCGAAGCCATTCGCAGTCAATCGACCCAATTCACAAGGTAATCTCTCTTCCTTCCTCTTCCTATTTTCAACTGTCTTCGCAACTTTGCACATTCAAATTGGAATTTGTTTAGTTTAAGCTCCCAATTAGGGTTTATGGTAATTTCTCTTCCGTCCTCTTCCTAATTTCTTCTTCCTTCCTCCCATTCGCAGTCAATCGACCTAATTCATAAGGTAATTTCTCTTCTTTCCTCTTCCTATTTTCAACTGTCTTCGCAATTAGGGTTTCTTCGTGATGCTTAAGTTTGTGTGCGCATTGCGCAGGGGATACTGACGAATGAAACAAAGTGCTTGAGGTGCGAAACTGTAACAGCCAGGGATGAGACGTTCTTCGACTTAAGCCTTGATATTGAACAGAGTAGCTCTATTACGAGTTGCCTTAAGAATTTCATCTCTACCGAAACCCTAAATGCTGAAAATAAATTCTTCTGTGATAAATGTTGCAGGTATCGTATTCAATTCATCTCCTTCCCGTACTCTGACCGTCTTCTATGAATTCCAACTAAATTACTTTATATCTGTCATGTGACAGCTTGCAAGAAGCACAAAAGAGGATGAAGATCAGAAAACCGCCTCACATCCTCGTGATCCACTTGAAACGGTTCAAGTACATCGAGAATTTAGGCCGATACAAAAAGCTCTCATATCGAGTTATCTTCCCTCTCAAGCTTAAACTAAGCAACACAATGGAATGCAGACTCAGAGTACTCATTGTTTGCTGTCGTTGTCCACGTGGGAACCGGTCCGAACCACGGGCATTATGTTAGCCTGGTGAAAAGTCATAACCATTGGTTGTTCTTTGACGATGAGAATGTCGATATAATTGTTGAGTCGGTTGTTTAGACGTTCTTTGGATCGGCGCAGGAGTATTCTAGCAACTCGGAGCATGGATATATCTTGCTCTACGAAAGGGTTACTACCAATTAAACAACAAATTAGCCAAAATTTTGATTATATACTTCGATTTCTTGTATGTGTCGAGTTCTCGTGGCTTTGTTTTTTTTGTGTGTTGCTGCTGTACTTGAATTGATCTCTGAAACCTCGAACTGTTTTGATGTATATTGATATATCTGTCTTAAAAGAATCCGTTGAATGAATCGTACAGACTTGTCAACTTTTTTTGCTACAGGCATACAACCACTCAGCTGCCCAAAATTATTAAGCGAATTGGGATATGAGATCGTCCTATATGATAAAGCTTACCCTAAAATTTGAAGGCACGTTTGACGGGACCACACCCTAAATGCTAGTTTGAAGGACTACCGTAATGGCGACTGCTAAATTTTCTAATAAAATCCTCATTTCATTATCATGCAAAATGGCTCTATTATATAGAGCTTACATACAATCCGCAGATTCAGGGCATTAGTAGAACGTACATTACAACTCATTACGCTACATTACAATACATTACTGAAATGCATTCACTTCACTAAGCGAATGTGATACCGAGTACAAGCATCAAACAAATCACCGACAACAGAATGACAGTAGCCTTCTTCAAAATAGCATCTCTCTTAGTCGCCAACCTCAACATTGCCTTGAGCTCATCATTCCTCATATCAGTTAACTCAATACCGTTCGAGAAAGTTTGCTTCGTGACTTCCAGAAGGGACTTCTGCAATTCCAACATGTCCTTATCCATCTTCAATTGGCTAATTACATCCCTTTGCCATTCCGTTTGACATTTGTCAACCCATTTGAAGTACGTTTAACTTCCTGATTGAATTGGACTTCTTGAAAACAACAACCCTTATCAATCACAGCTTTTTTGGATGTAAACAACAACCCTTAACTCGAATTGGACTATACACAGAAATTCGAATCACTACCATTGGAAACAACAAACCTAAACCCTAATTGTAACCCATAAATTGGAAATAGTGTTTAATGAACCCAGAAATTCGAGATTTGTTAGGAAAAAAAACCCTAATTGCGAAGAGAGATTGAAAATAGGAGGAGGAAAGAAGAGAACTTACCTTACGAATTGTTAGGAACGGTTCGTCGTCGTCGATTTCGCGTCGATTTTGGGAATTAGGGTTAGGGTTTTCGATTTTGGGGGAAATTCGGGGAATTTGAGGATTTTGGTAGGAATGAGTGTGTTTGAGGGAGTAAATGTGAGGTAAAGTTAGGAGAGAGGGTATGGGTAAGGGGAGGGGCAAAAGTGGAAGAAAAGAATCGTAAGTCGCCGGAAAGTGGAGAAAAGGACGTTTGGGGGCAATTTCTAATTTTTCTATAAATTTAAGGGGGTAATATTAAACAAAACTTTTTTGGGGGGTAATTTACAAAATCCGGAACATAAAAGGGGGTTATTAGTGATTAACTCTTATTTTAAACTTCTTGTTCCTACGTGACATCAAATAATGATTAAATCAACCAACGGACCAAATTCATTCTTTTGAGTCTGAAATGATTGAAAAAACTATGCGAGTCTATAGGCGAGGCAATGGATCCCAGCCCACCCGGCCCGCTAGACACAAGAGTACAAATGTTACCGAGTATTCTTTCCATTCAAATCTAAAAAAGACTCTTATATTTCTTTTCTTAATATTATTATTAGTGTATAACCCGTGCATGTATGCACGGTATTTATAGAATTTTAATATTTTAAGTTAATTATTTATACAAAGTAGATTTTAATTTAGCAACCTGATAATTTTTCATGATTCTATCATTGTATTTGGATAATAATAAAATAACTTGAAATTGCAACATCGACTAATATCATGAAATATGTAGTACAAAAAATTATTATCTTAATTGTTGTTAGAAATTTAAGCGACTATATTTCTACAATTTATTTGTATCGATACACCCGTTGTTAGTTTTTAAATATTGAACCCGTAAGATTTTTTATATGATAATTGAGTGTGATTCTTCCTCATTTGTTCTATTGATTTTGTCCAAATTGAGAGTTTATAATTTAGGCGAGAAAAGTTTTGAGATTTTTTTTTTCTTAGTTAGTAGAGATTGATAGCTTAAAATTTTGGTGCGAAAAGTTTTGAGAATTTTTATTTTCTTACTTAATAGACGATTACAGTATTTAATTACAATCAAATATCAGTCATGATTATTACAAAAATAAAACGTATTTTCGTTGGTATATATACGGTTTGTATTTAGTATACACGGGTGCAAATAACAGAGATTGTAAAATATACTGTTAACAAAATTTCAGTATTACATGACCAAAGCAGTTAAGGCCAAAATATGAGTCTAATATGAATAGGCGGAAAAATTATAGTGGTGGTTAATCTCTCAGTAGCAAGAGGATTTTATGGTATATATAAAATATAAAATTAGATGGTACTGTCAATTAATCAATCAATTAATTAGTATGATGATATATATAAAAAAAATTATACTATTTTATGGTATAACAAAAATGGTAGCATCTACTCAATTAATTATATTATTATACTATTTTATGGTATATAAAATATAAAATTAGATGGTACTGTCAATTAATCAATCAATTAATTAGTATGATATATAGAAAAAGATTTATACTATTTTATGATATAACAAAAATGATAGCATCTACTCTATTAATTATATTATTATACTATTTTATGATAGTATCTTTTAAACATATAGCTATTGATCTCAGTTAACATGCATGAGTAATTTAGATATAATCTCAACCAATATATATTAAATAATCCAAAAGTAAGCCCATATGGTAGGCCCGTATGTGATTAGGCGGGAAAATTTGGAGATTTGTTATTTGGTTAGTGGAAAAAAATGGGGATTTTCCTTAATTAAATTATAGGAGTCTATAGCTTTAGGATTAACTTAGTGATAATTGAAACAATGAGATATTGTGGTGTAGTGGTAGAGAATAAGTATTACATATCTAAGGTCAAGGGATCGATTCGCATATAACTCCTTTCACTTGCTCTTGGAGATTGGTTAGTGGAAAGGAGGATTCACAACTAATGATAATCTTTAATATTCTCAACCATTTATTTGAGAAAATAGAGTCATATATATGGGATCTTGTTCAATTTGTCCGAGAAGCTTACTAATATTAAATTTTTGTAATTTTTGTTAATGTAAAATGAAGATATAGATTACGTAAAACGTGTCTCGACAAATGTGAAAAGACAAATGTATTATCATTTTGATTTGAATGGAGGAAAGTACTCTATAATTAATATTTTTCACCGTCTTCGTTATTTATTTCCTTTTATATCATTTGTGATATGAGTATATTTAAATCAAATAAATACTTCGTATCCTAGAGAATATTATGAAACTGATCATAATATTATACTCCCTCGGTTATTCAGAATTGCAACACTTTATAAGATTTGTGAGAAATATTTTAATCAAATGTTGAAATTCAAATAATCGGAGAGAATCTTATAGTATTACAGAGTATTTTCTAATCATAATACTCCGTATATATTATCTTATATTCTTATACTTTAATATATTCTCTAATATTGCAATTGTATTACAGTAGTAATAAAATGAATATGTTTGAACCAAAAATATATTGGCCTAAGTTAGGAATTAAGACGAAGCTATCTTGAAATATACTCCGGTGATATGAGTATTACGGAGTATAAATTTATATACTACTCTCTCCATTCTCTTGAGTTAGCCCATATTCTTTTTTGGGTATTTTTTTGGGTTAGCCCCATTTCCTTTTAAAGAAATATTTTTGTCTCTATTTCTCTCCCATCACATGTATCATATCATCCATTTTCTCCTACTTTTTCACTTTTTCACTTTTTCTTGAATTCCGTGTCAAACCCCAATGAGGCTAACTCAAGAGAATGGAGGGAATATTATAATGTTACGAAGTACCCACTTCTTACAAAAAAATAGTACTGAATATGTTCTATTTAATGGAAAATAAGTTTATCATTAACCCATACTCCCTCCGATTATTTGGAATTGCAACACTTTATATGATTAGTGAGGTATATTTTAATCAAATATTACAATTCCGAAGAACCAGAGGGAGTACTTCTTTTCCAACCCATTTCAGTCATTTAATCATAACTCGTTTCACTTTTAAGTTTTAACCTTTACTTCAAAAAAAGGACATATTTCAACCACAAATGAGTCGCACTTGATTTGTACGTGCACTAGATTATGTCTTTGGGTGACACAGTATTACGAGAGGAACCAACGGACCAAATGCAATTGCAAAACCTACCAAACGTCGGCCGACGTACTTCAAAACTTGGGACAACAACTCCCTTAATATAAATAAATGTTAATGGAAATACCAAGATATGATATTTTTTTGGAGCAAACTCTACTTGTGCGTGGCACAATCTACTAAGCTAATGATTATAGACTTACTGCTTTTTATTACTCGACATAAATCATTAAATCATTGTATGCACCGATCGAATATATCGTTCGTCGTAAAATTTTGACGGATCAAATAAAAAGTCATGTGCATAAATAAAACGACGATCGGAGGGATCATTGTAGCGCGATTGAGATTTGGCATCAGAGGGACGATGGGACAAGGGTTGAAGGGTCGTGGGCGACTCGGCGTCGGTACACGCGGTTTGACGGTGGTATTCTAATTCGAGCATACTACGGGTAATTTCGAAAGTTGGGAGAGTTTAATTTGGTTAATATAGGAAGCAGCTGTATGGGTTGTATTTCTTGGGTAATCCACGAACAAGTTGTAGAACCAAGCGAGGACGATAGGTGACGTACACATGCCTCCACATCTTGTAGTTGTCCAGCCAAGTCCCGAAGATGTTGGCAATAGGCATCGAGAGATGCCACGGAACAGAGTTTGAGAGTAATAAACTCGTGTTCTCTAATTGTAGGGTCACAACCCTTAAAGTCAAAGACTTGTTACAAGTAATAACTAAAAAAGACAAAAGTGGAGGTATAACAATCATCCCTTATATGCAGCAGAACAACGGCATACGAAGTAATAAGTATCATAGACCCCATGGTCGGAATGAAGCAACCCAAATGTGATGCCCTTTAACACATGTACAAAAAATTTCACCAACTTTACCATCTTTTATTAATATTTTTTTTTTTGATGAACGAGGGAACCCGCAGCCGCTACCTTTTTGGTGCGCACTGGGTAAACCCTCGGGTGTACGCAAAGCCTGCAAACCATGCAAACCACGCACACCAAGGTAAACCGCCCGTGGGCGACAGACTCGAAGTCTAGAGGCATAGTCTCAAGCCATACAACTCCCACAAGTTCGCGCTTGCAGGGGCTTGAACCTGAGACCCTTGGGCTGATGACCACAAGTTTTAACCACTAGGCAACACCCTTATGGACATCTTTTATTAATATTATACGAAGTATTTCTTTTTCATACTTTTTCAATCAACATTTTCTCATTTAATTAATATAATATTTCTCTCTCCTACATTTTCATTCCACCTTTCCCCTTTTAACATTTCGATATAAGACTCCCTCCTTATTTTTCACCCAAAAAGAAAGGGGAAGAAAATAGGCAATCATAGAGAGTACTCCCTCCTAGTTTGAGTATTCCTCCCTTTTTGAGTTTAGTTTGGTTTTCTTCACACTTTCTTTTTTTGGATGTACTTTTAATCATTCTTTATTCTTCCTTCAATTTTTTATTCTTTTCCTCCACACCTAAACCCAACACCTTTTTCATTTCATACCCCACCTTTTACACTTTATATCCCACTTTTTACCCATTTCTTAATATCTTCCCAAAAAAAATTGGGGAAGAATACTTGAACTAGGAGGGAGTATTTTTGTTCATCATGATTGATTCACAATTAAACACACCAGGGCAGGATGTCCTAGATCTAGCCAGCCAAATTAACCTATCCGTATTATACTCCACACGACACCCGAATGGATGAGATGAGCTTGATCAAAACCCTGGCCTGATGGCCTTTATAATTCGACCTAATTGTTTGTTGTTGCACAAGGACCATTATCCTTTAAGCAAATTAATTAATTATATGTAATATATATTAGAAAATGGTGCGAACTTGGAATGACCTGATTTAATAGGATGACTCTTACAAACATAGAAGCCAGCCTTTCGCATCAATGCAGACTCTACATTAGCTCCTTTAAAGGTACCGGTGGAGGGATTTGTCGTGAATCTCAATCAATCAAGATAAACCAACTAACCTAGGCTTGGTAGCAAATGGTAAGTCGAATCCAATTCCTCAGGGACGGTAAGTCAGACAAAAGTAAGCTACGATTCTAAACTAGGTTCAAGACGAACGAAATGATTGATTAGCTAAACTAGAATCTAAGGATTGAAACTTAGATAAACAACTAAAATACGAGATTAACGATAAAAGAAGGGAACTAGGGTTAGGTCGGGTTCAAGGGTTGTGGACATGACATAGGTCCACCCCGACGCGGCCACGCGCGGGTTTGGGGAGGCGAATGAATCTCATGTGAGATGGATCTCAAATTGAAATTTAAATCGAAGTTGGAGTCGCCACCGAACTTTGTGGGAGTTCGGGCCCATTCGAACCCACTCTATATCTTGGTGGACCGTGCACAGAGTACGACCCATTTGGATTTCAGAGTTTATGGGGTTCGTCCCTTTTGCATTGCGATACCGATACCGACATTATCGGTTACCGTGTAATGAATGACTCTCGTGTGCTAATGGTTTCGGACATCCGGAAACCACGGTTCTGAGTAAGAGGTGAGGGTACGTGTTGGGAAGTTCACAAAGAACACCCAACCCCGCCCGCACTTAGCGGCCTCTACTAAGATATCGTTCGATTTTAGAATACGCGTGTTAGTAATTCGATTGAATGATATGCAAACAGTATTTTGATTAAACATATGAATTATGTTTGATCTACGCCGTTTAATGCATCTTTGAATTGTGTCGAAGTGGTATTTAGCATGCGAGGTTCGTTTCAGTATAATAAAACAAACAACGAGAATAAAATGCTAAAAAAGAAACAAACGAGTTAGTAACGATGATAACGGTTTGCAAATAGATAAGAATGATATAAAGACATGATGCATGGTTTTGAAAAGATGTAGGACACGTGATGGACTTGACACATGTTCACCGAAGTCATAAAAAGAATTTTATCGGGACTCAAAATATGTTGAAGGGCTCACGATTTTGACGTGACAGAGGTCACTCGATCGAGTCATGGAGGGACTCGATCGAGTGCCTCTTGAAAAATCTTCCTGCCTCGATTTTGAGGTGCCACTCGATCGAGTCAGGCGCGACACTCGATCGAGTGGTCCTCGAAAAAAGCCTTCTGCCTCTGTTTTGGGGTGTCACTCGATCGAGTGGCCTATGACACTCGATCGAGTGCCTCTTGCACGAACAGTGGTTCGTTTCGCAATTTGTCATGGATTTCGAAATTGCTCTTAATTTTGAAAATCGATAATTTTGCTAAGTCATGTAAAAATATGGTACGATTTATGCTCGACTTAAATTTTCGATACTCGTCATATTCGACACTTGATTATAGAATCAATATCTAATATTTAGAGTGAATTTTGTAAAAGACGTTTATAAGTCGTTTTAAATTTAACTAAGGCGAAATAATACTCTCCGCGTTATAATGTCGTATTAGTCCCTTCGGACTTGTATGACAATTATTTTAGCATCAACAAGTTCGTGCTAGTTTAGTTTATTGACTAATTCTTTTAGACACGACATTCGACTATAGAGTCAATATCACATCTTAAGAACGATTGTTTTTATGTAAATTAGATAGTAGTAGCGATAATATCGACATTAGAGACGAGGAAAAAGAAAACGCGATGACGACTCGACAAAGGCGGATGGACGAAACGGAAAAAAACGAGAGAGAGAGAAGAGAAGAAAAAGGAGAAGTTGGGATTGAATTTGACACCCTCAACCTTCATGCTTTATATTCTCGGAACGGGGCTCGTCTAGTTGTGGCTTAGGCACGGGAGCGTCGAGATGATATGGGAAGAGCTATGGTGGTTTATAATTGGGAAGGGATTTGACGAGTATTGCTCTCGGGTCTTTGACGAGTTTTGATCTCGGGTTTGCTAAAGGTTGCTGAAGTTTCAGGGGATGAGTTGTTGTTTTTCGTTGTGAAT
This sequence comes from Agrostemma githago, assembly GCA_958450325.1. NCBI lineage: Eukaryota > Viridiplantae > Streptophyta > Magnoliopsida > Caryophyllales > Caryophyllaceae > Agrostemma > Agrostemma githago. The sequence goes on along the minus strand of OY288239.1, from coordinate 79,644,497 downwards.
TGCAATTGTGTTGTTGTTCTTGTGTTTGCAAAAGGGTGTATTTATAGGAGAGGTTCCCGACTTTGGCTAGGAAAGGTACTCGGTTTGGATGAGAAGAAACACCCGCTTTGGATAGGAAAAGCTGGTTTTAGATGGGAGGAAACACCCGGTTTGGATAGGAATAGATTCCGGTTTTGGATAGGAAAAGGGGCCACTCAATCGAGTGATGCATGACACTCGATCGAGTGCCCGGTCTGATACCGGTTCTCGCGGGTTATACGAGCCTACTCGACCGAGTGGGTTTGGTCGGGTGGGAGGACTCTCTTAGAGATAGAATTTTATCTCTAACGAAGTTGTTTAATCCTTTTTGTAGCTGATTTTTGTGCAGTCTTTGACTTTGAGTCAGATTTTCGAAGTGGCGTGACAGATTTTTTATGTCTCGGAAATGCCTTTGACCGGGATTTGACTCGATCGCTAAAAGACGGTTTTGACCCAAATTAGTCTTATTTGATTGGAAATGACACACTGGGCCTGGATTTGAGGTCAGTTTTGTGAGATTTGTACTCCGTAAAAAGTCAAGCCAAATACTAACGATTTTGAGCCCATATTCGAGTATGTTAAAGCACGTTCGCGTCTAATCATCATCGGGTGTTTGTCGGAAGCTGCTATAGACACTTGGCAGCCAAATGTGGGTGTCTACAAGGGTGTCTAGGCGATCAAGGACGAACAAGGGTCTTAGCGCAATTCATTAGTCTTGGCTACGCTCGGACTCTCGCACTTAGTCGGCCAAATGAGTCTCTACACTAAGCCTCTACCAACCCACCATCACATATCCCGAGACCAAAACGGCTCGGGAGTGCAATTTCATCCCCGATGATATATTCACCCTAGTTCAAGCTGAGTCCGAGGAAGGGGAAAATAACTCCGAGCCCGTGCTGGTGCTTCTATTTGGAGAAGACAAGGCCGTCCCCGCTCCAAAAGATGACTTGGTCAATCTGATCCTCCGCAGCGATCGGTTTGACCCAACCAAGCTAATCACCGAAGTCGGTGCATACACCGAGAGAAGGGCTTGGAGGAAAATCATCAAATGGACCGACAGCCAAGGACGGACCTACAAGCTGACCACCGGCGAGGAAGACATGCCGGATACCGAGTCTGAGTCAGAGTCAGAGTCGGAGTCTAGAGGGTCCGGTGCTAGAGTCGAGTCTGTAACCCATTTTCCTTTAGCCACTTCCACTGAGGTCTCGGGGCCTGTCCCAAGACCTCTCCCTATCCCGCCACTGACCAACGAGCAGATGGCCGCTCTTTTCGAGCTTTTCTCAAAATTTACCATTAATAATAATAACGAAAACCGTTCTGCTTACGACTTGTCTTATTTCCAAAATTCTCTCAATTTCAAAGATTTTATATGCAATGACATTGAGAAACCCGACGAACAGGTACCTCTACCTCCGCATCTGATCGAGTAGCTCGAACAAAGGGAGTTCCGAGATCCGGTAATTGAAGAAACTGAGTCCATCAATGTGGGAACCACTTTAGAGCCCCAGATGCTTAAGTTGGGCCTATCCTTAGATCCATAGGAGAGAAAACAATTCGCGGACCTCTTCCAAGAGTTCAAAGAAGTTTTCGCATGGTCCTACAAGGACATGCCGGGTATAGATCGGGAAATAGCCAAACACCGAATACCCATCAAAGATGGGTGCAAACCGGTAAAGCAAAAACTCCGAAGGATGAAGCCCGAATGGTCTCTCAAGGTCAAAGAGGAAGTAGACAAACAATTCAATGCGGGTTTTATACAAGTGTCTGAATATCCAGACTGGGTCGCAAACATCGTGCCGGTACCCAAGAAGGACGGCAAGGTGCGGGTATGTGTGGACTTCCGGGACCTAAACAAGGCCAGCCCAAAAGATGATTTTCCGCTACCACACATCGACATATTAGTGGATAACACGGCCGATCATGCCCTTCTATCATTCATGGACGGGTATGCCAAATACAATCAAATCTAGATGGCAGAGGAGTATATGAGTAAGACCACCTTCATTACACCTTGGAGTACTTACTGTTATATTGTTATGCCATTTGGGCTCATCAATGCCGGGGCCACTTACCAACGGACCGCCACTACTTTATTACATGACATGATGCACAAAGAAGTGGAGGTCTACGTGGACGATATGATCGTTAAGTCCAAAGACCGAAGTGGGCACATCGCGGCCTTAAGAAAATTCTTTACCCGACTGCGCAAATACAACATGAGGCTAAACCCTCAAAAGTGCAGTTTCGGGGTAACATCAGGCAAATTACTGGGCCATATCGTTAGCCAACGCGGCATTGAGGTCGACCCAGCTAAAATCAAAGCCATCACCGAGATGCAACCACCCAGAACTGAAAAAGAAATAAGGGGGTTTCTCGAGAAAGTCCAATACATCAGCCGGTTCATTTCAAAACTAACCATGGTATGTGAGCCCATTTTCAAAAAATTAAAGATCGGAGAACGGGTACTATGGGACGACAAATGTCAAGCTGCTTTCGATAAAATCAAGGAGATTCTGTCTGCACCGCCGGTATTAATGCCACCTCAACCCGGTTTGCCTTTGTCGTTATACCTAACAACGACCGAGACATCCATGGGGGCTATGCTGGCTCAGACAGTCGAGACAAAAGAACGGACTATTTATTACATCAGTAAAAAGTTCCTTGAATACGAATGCAAGTATACAATGCTCGAGAAAACGTGTCTAGCGTTGGTTTGGGCCACTGAAAAGCTCCGACACTACATGTTGAGCCACGAGGTACATGTTATGTCCAAAATGGATCGAATCAAGTACCTGTTCGAGAAGCCCATCCTCAATGGCAGGATGTCCAGATGGACTCTAATGTTATCAGAGTTTGATATCAAGTTCGTGCCATTAAAAGCCATCAAAGGCCGGGTAGTGGCAGAATTTCTCGCCGATAGTCCAATATCCGAAGAGGGCCACACCGATACCTGGGCCTTCCCTGATGAAGATATATTCCATACCGATACCGATACATGGGATTTGTATTTTGACGGGGTATCCAACTTTCGAGGATTCGGGGTCGGGATTTTGTTAATCTCACCACGAGGGGAACACACCCCATTATCCATCAAATTGGACTTTGACGTGACCAACAATGCAGCCGAGTACGAAGCATGCATTCACGGGTTACAAGCCGCCGCTGATTTAGGGGTAACAAACCTCTGGGTCCACGGTGACTCGTCGCTAGTCATCAATCAAGCGATCCAAAAATGGAAAACTCGAAATGCCAATCTCGTGGCTTACCAAGCACGGGTAAGGGTTCTAGAGAAACAGTTCCAAAAGGTAGAGTATATCTACCTGCCTCGGGAAGAAAATCAATTTGCAGGCGCACTTTCCAAATTAGCATCCCTGCTAAATATACCAGACCACCTTACCAGCATGCCAATCTGCGTCGAAAGGCGGTCCGAGCCGGCGTATGTACACGCCATCCAAGACATCGAGCTAACCGACCCAGAACCGTGGTATCAGTCAGTCCTAACCTACCTGACAACGGGAGAATATCCCCCAGAAACTGAAAACCGGGCCAAGAAAGCCCTGCGGAGATTGGTAACCCAATTTGTTCGCACGGATGACGGGCAATTATACAAAAAGACGGCACAGGGGCCTCTACTCCTGTGCATCGATAAAATGCAGGCCGAAAAGGTTATGGCCGAAGTACACGATGGTGAAAATGGCCCACATATGAACGCCCATATGTTAGCCCGGAAAATCATGAGGCTCGGATATTATTGGAACACCATGGAAACAGACTGTCAATTATACGTCAAGCACTGCCATAATTGTCAGATCTTTGCCAATGTACAGCATATGCCATCTTCCTTGTTATATACCATGACATCACCATGGCCATTTTCGACATGGGGTATTGATATAATTGGAAAGGTGCACCCTTCCGGGACGGGAGGTCATTGCTTCATTTTGGTGGCCATTGACTACTTCACCAAATGGGTCGAAGCTGAGTCATACCGTGTCTTGAACGCCAAGCACGTGGCCAAATTTATCCAGAACAAGATCATATGCCGATACGGGATCCCACACGAGTTTATCAGTGATCACGGGACCCACTTCCAAGCTGAAACTGCCGCATTGCTGGCAAAATACAAAATTCAGAGGCTTACATCTTCTCCCTACTGTCCCCAAACAAACGGAGCGGTAGAAGCGGCTAATAAAACAATTGTCACCATACTTAAAAAGATGGCTGAGAATTACCGGGACTGGCCCGACAAAATACCCTTTGCCCTATGGGGATATCGAACCTCGATCCGTACGGCGACCGGAGCAACTCCATATTATTTGACATATGGAATGGAAGCAGTCCAGCCGATTGAGCTAGAAGTGCCATCCCTCAGGATTTTACTTGAAAGCCAAGTACCTGAAGCAGGTTGGGTCCAAGCCCGATACGATTCGCTAGTCCTTCTAGATGAACGGTGATCCCGGGCCCTCAACAATATTCAAATATATCAAAAGAGGATCCAACGGGCTTTCAACAAAAGAGTTAGGCCCAGAAACATCAAAGAAGGAGATTTAGTCCTAAAATCGGTTCGTGCCTTGCTACCGGTTGACCCGAGAGGGAAGTTCAAACCTAATTGGGCTGGGCCATACTTAGTCAAGAAGGTCCTATCAGGAGGAGCGGTGATGCTTACAGACTTGGACGGGAACGAATTTGTCAACTCAACCAACTTGGACCAGCTGAAGCGCTACTACCCTTAAACCCAATCTCAATGTCATTTGCAAAAATTTATAAAAATTTGTCTTTTTATAAATTTTCAAAAATTATAGACAAGTCAATAAGTTAGAATTAATTATTCTACTGTCGCACACCTCGAACTAATTGTTTTGATGTATTCCGAAAATTGCAAAAAAATAAAATCAATTTTGAACTACGTTTGGTTTGATTCCACTGATTGTGGATACGTAGGCAACCCCTCAAAAGGGTACAACCACTGCAATAAACGAAAAGATGGGAACGCTATTCATTAATATGTCTTTATTAAAAAGCCGACAAACCCGGGAATTACAAAAAAAAAAAGAAAAAAATGGCAAATCACAAAAAATCACACCAAAAAATAATATTAATACTCAAATAATAATAAAGGAGACTAATATCCCGTCATCTTTCCCTTTCCTTTGTCCTTTGGGTCGCGTGGAGCCCGAGGTCGCCGGGGTGGGGACGAGCGTTCCCGAATCACGAGGGGAACCTCCTTAGCTCGAACCCGTTTCTTTGACAACGGGTCTTCTGCAACAGTCTCCGGTCTAAGTCGAGCCTGCACGTGCTCGGGTAGCCTATCCCGTGGGCCAAGTCGGTCCTGCACGGCTTGTTTTGGGCCCAGTCTCCTCTCCAAGTCAGTCTGGGGGCTCACTTTCCCCCAAGCATCTTTAGCACTGGACCCTCCAGCTTGAGTCTTGGTTTTCTTCTTTTGGCCTGACATTAATCGGACCATAGTAGCCGGGGTGTCACCTCCGTCAAAGAATCCCCTGTTGTCTTTAGCTTGCTCCCTTCGCAGCAGGTCAAAAGCCTCATCAACCTTCAGAGCAGCTCGGGCTTTAGCATCACCCGCTTTAGTCCACTTCATGTAAGAGCTTGAAACCCAAGTCGAGTGACGAGATTTGGTGACGGGCCAAGTGTGCCGGGTATACCATCTTTGCATCCAATTGTCGCACATTACATCGGTCAGTTGGGTAGGGTCACTCACAACTGCTTCAACTTCTGGGATTCGCTGAGTCCACCCATAGTGCCTTAGTATGCGATCCGGGTAGAGATGAACCGTCTGCCTGAAAGATAGTATTACCTGATAACGGGCTCTGTCCCTCGGGTCCAAGCCAGTCCAAAGGTAGATGGGCCACCATGGTACTACCCATCGAATTAACGGGCCGCTGTGAAAAGACAACACCTCGTCCCAGTACTTCTGCGTAATCTGACGAGAAAAGTCAATGGCCCGCCTCCTCGTCATCACCTGGTTATGACGGTAGTTGCTCGCATCAAGAGGAGGATTTATCACTGATAGCCTCTCATATAGCCAAATCTGATAAAAGAAACAAAAACATGAGTTCCCGAGGCGAAATAGGCGTCCGCCTAAGGCCACTCGGTCGAGTGCCCGGGACACTCGATCGAGTGGTACCCCTGAACACAAACAGGGGGCTTTTACGAGGGCACTCGATCGAGTGCCAAGGTGACTCGGTCGAGTGCCCACTGCAGCAAAAAAAAATCCGCGAAAAAAAATCAAGAAAATCAGAAAGTTAGAAAATAATAAAAATCCGACATACTTGCAGCAAGCGGGTGCTCCCGGTGAGACGGACCGACGAATCTCTCTTACGATTATCCAATCCTTGGATGATTTCACCCGTGATCAGCCAAGCCGGGCTGTGTTCAGTCTCCATCAAGTCCACTATAGTCAAAAGATGGGTGTCTCCCATGCATGATGGCAAATCCATGTGACCTTCGAAAGCATAAACATGGAGCATGCAGAAAGAAAAAGCCCTACGGCTGTAAGCCGGTCTGACCCGGACATCGAGGGGATTCATATATTTCTCAGCCAAGTCGATCAGAGAAATATTATCACCCTCCATCATACGGGATACCTCATTGTGAGAAAGCCCTAGAAATTCTCGAAGCTTCCTCCTTGGGTCATAGATCGAGTACGGGACAGCGGGACGGAGTATCGGGTTCCATCCTCCTATAGCTGCAATCTCCTCAGGTAAAGGGCAGACTTCGCCCCGAGGAAAGGCGAAGACATGATATATGTCATCCCAATAGGCCAAACATGCATCCAGAAAGTAGCGATCAACTTGCATCTGACGAAACGGGTACAGCTGTGTGATACCCGTCTGGTTGAGAGCAACCCTATCTGTATCCCTGAAGCGTCGGGACCATTCCTGCAGCATGACGGTCAATCTGTCGATTCCCATGGCTAATTTTCTCGAACGGAATAAAAGGGTTTTTCTTTTGAGAAGGATGAATTATAATGAGATTGTGAGGAAAATCAATGACAAGGGAGGGGTATTTATAGTATTGATTCTATAACACTCTTTCCATATTTTGCCTTGAACAAAGGTTTCCTAATTACGAAAGGAATCAACCCACAAGCCTAGTCCCGATACTAGCACAAAATATTCATCCCGAACTTTCCTAATTTCTTTAGGAGTCAAAAGTTTCAAAAATTGCCAATTCCAAAATTTTCAAAAATTCAAACTTTCAAAAATTCGAAAATCATTTTTTCCCCAGCGCGAGTCATTTTACTACCTACGTGTTGCATGCAAATTTTATGCGATTTATACAGGTACGACTCAAGCAGGAACATACAACCCACTTTACCTCCTCAGCGGAAGGCCCTAGGTGGCATTTCCCCGGAATAACACGGGATGAGCCTACATACAGGCGCACCCAGGACTTAGGCGAGAAGTCCAATTCCCCACGGAGTTATCATCATCAGCTCAGGTATGACTTCTAGCTTATGGCTGGCGAGCCCTTTACGGGAGTCTAATGGACTATAAACGACCCGACCGGAAGTCCGCCAGGTTTCAATCCTCAATTGGCCTGGTGCCTACTCCGACTCTCGCCTTGTCCAAGCCTCAGTCAGAGTGGGGGCTCTGTAGACACCCGCATTTTGACTGCCAGGTGTTTATAGCAGTTTCCAAAAAACAACCGATGATGATCGGACGCTAACATGTTTCTACGCGCTCGGATATGGGCTCAAAACCATTAGTTGTTGGCTAAAGCACTTATGGAGTACAAATCTCACAAAACTGACCTCAAATCCAGGCCCAGTGGACCGTCCCGAGTCAAACCAGACTAATTTGGGCCAAAACCGACACCGGAAATAAGACCGACTTTTTACGATTGGGTCAACCCCGGTGCAAGTCGTTTCCGAGACACGCACAAAACAACCATTCAAACATCAAAAGTCCAATTCAAACACAAAACCCACGAGACATCCAAAGTCAAGGTCCAAAATAATGGACCCGCGCAACCCAGCTGGGCCACTCGATCGAGTGCCCAACCCACTAGATCGAGTGCCCAACCCACTCGATCGAGTGGGCCTTATTCAGGCCCGACTGCAGGCACAACGTGCCACTCGACAGAATCAGCTGGTTACTCGGTCGAGTAACCTTAACCGGGGTCCTAGGCCATGCCTATATAAACACCCCATGCAACACACAAATTCACAACTTTGATCATCTTCAAAAACCCTAATCAACATCAAACTCAAGTCCTAATTCTACAATACTCAAACCCTAAATCTAGCTTTAGGAATCGAAACCCTACCACCACAACTCATCCTACATACTCGAAACTCCCGTACAAGTCGCCACTACGAGTCCCGTCCGAGCATAAGAAACATGTAGGTTGAGGGTGACAATTCCCGCTCTTCTCCCTTCTCCTTTTTCTCGCGTCATGTCGTCTATTGTCATTGTCGTTGTTTCGTTGTTTATTTTATTCGTGTCATAATATCGATAATATAACTAGTATAAAACATTAAAGTATTCGTCGATTCGTGTCGAGCATGAGTGATGGTGGGATAAGGAAACCCGAATATACAAGTGTACTGCACACAGCGTTGCCGGTCGCTTATCCCATCACCCCAATTGCTTGATTGTTGAGACGAATTAACATCAACTTTAATTTTCTTTTTTTATCGTCGTTATCGCAATTCTCATCAGTTATAAACTATCTTTCAAATCGAGCGTCTTTCAATAAGGGTCAAAACCCGTTGATGCGGATCCGACGTCAAACAATTCGCAGGAATTAATTATGACGTCGGGATGCGGAGGGAATCACGTCTTTCAATTTGAGCAGAGTGTCGATCTATTAAATTCGATACCAATTCTCTAATTGGATGTCGAATCCAACGATCTAGTCAAACAAGTTAATCAATTCGATTTTTCGTTGAAGCTAACGTAGATGTTGTTAAATTCGCTAGAATTATGACACTATTAACGCGGAGGAAAACTCATATCGTTTTGGTCGACTTTAAACGACTTATAGCAACTTCTCTTTATCTCGCTCTAGTATTCCGTATCAATTCAATAATCGAATATGGGATACAAAGAGCATTCAAATTCAGAATCGAGTATAAATTTCACAATATTTATGCCCAATTCATCAAATCGCCAAAATCAAAAGCAATTTCGAAATCAATAACAAAATTGCAAACGAACCTGGTTCGTACAGGTGCCACTCGACCGAGTGCCTATGCCACTCGATCAAGTGACATCATAAAAACCGAAACAGAATGTCTTTTCGACCTCCACTCGGTTGAGTCTCATAATGACTCGGTCGAGTGGCAACGTACTCGGTCGAGTTGGTTAATAACTCGATCGAGTAGGGTCCCAAAATCTGGACAGAACGCTTCTCAGAGGTCCACTCAGTCGAGTCCCTCAATGACTCGGTCGAGTGGCCCCTTCTCACGACAAAACCGTGAGTCCTACAATCGCATTCGAGTCTCGTTAATCATTTTTCGTGACTTAAGTCAGCACGTGTCTAATTAATCACGTGAAACATCACTCCTTCAAACCATGCATTATCATATTTACATCTTTCCATAATTCGTAAACCGTTATATCATTACGAACACGTTTGTTGTTTCCCTTGTCAATTTTGGTTGTTTATTTTATTGTACTAAAATGAACCCACATGCTAAAATTCAACTTTGACGTTAGAATTAATTGCATTAAATCGACATAGAAACCCTTTCAATTTCTCACATGCTTAGGGAAAATACTGTTTGCATAAGCATTTTCACCATTTAACTAACGCGCGTATTAGAGAGTCTTTCGATATCTTAGTAGAGGCCGCTAATGTGCGGGCGGGGTTGGGTGTCCTTAGTGGGCTTTCCAACACGTACCCTCACCCCTTACTCAGAACCTCGATTTCCGGATGCCCGAAACTGTTGGCGCACGAGAGTCATTCCATACACGATATCCGATAATGTCGGTATCGGTATCAAATGCAAAGGGACGAGCCCAATAAACTCTGACATCGGAAATGGGCCGTATTTCGTACACAGCCCACTACGACATAGAGTGGGTTCGAACGGGCCCGAACTCCCACAAAGTTCGGTGGCGACTCCACATAGATTTAAATTTCCATTCGATCCGTTTTCATATGGAGATTCATTCGCCTCCCCAAACCCGCGCGTGGCCGCGTCGGGGTGGACCTACGTCATGCCCACAATACTCTGATCTAATCCTAACATTATGTCGAGGATGTCGACGAAGCCCGAATCCTTACTGCTGCTACTAGTACCTGCACCTGATTGAGTGTTGTTACCTTAAATAGACTCGTAAACGTTAAATAATCTAATAAATTCGTTTCTAATCTCTATTTTATATTCTTCTAAGTCAAAATCTATGTTCATTAATTGTTTGTAAGCGTGAACAAAGTCTATCACACCCTGAAATTTCCATCTAGGGTCTAAAATGGTTGTAAATACATAGGCCATAGGAATATCGGACCAATATTTTAGCCACTTCTCCTCCATGGCAGGTAAAAACGTGTCATAAATATCTTTGCCTCGATATTTTCTGAAAATATTGACAATTCTAATAATGTTACAAAGGAAATAAGGGGCGGTAGGTTTATATACATGGAAGAAGGTGTTTGTCGCCTCGATAAAGGCACACAAGAGGTAAATATACATTTAAATATTTTCCCAATCATCATCAAAATTGGATCGTTGGGACAACTACGGTTCCACCAAATAGTCAAATGATCATTATATGCTAAACAAGCACTCAACGTAGTATACATCGAATTCCACCTCGTGTTATTTTCAAGGGGAATTTTCTATATTTTATACCGTTTTCTCTACAATAGTTACCCTCAGTCTTGGAGGCTTCAGTGACAACTGTTCAAGTGCATAACGATTCTTTTAAATTTAGCGTGATATTCTTTTAGACCCACGAGACCGTCTTGAACACATAAGTTTAAAACATGACAAGCACATCGAACATGTAACAAATTACCATCTAAAAATACATTTTCTAAATGAGTCTTTAACATGTCAGCGCAAGAACTCATAGACGTGGCGTTATCGAAAGTAACAATTAATATTTTATCTCTAATTTCGTATTCGTTTATCCCTTTCATAATAATGTTTACTATGTTTAAATCTGTATGCGGGTATTCTAATTTAGCAAACTCCATAATTCTTTTTTGCATAACCCAATCCTCATCTAGCCAATGAGCAGTTAAACAAATATATGAAAAGTCGTAACCAGAATCCCATCCATCAACCGTTAGTGATACTCTAGATGTATTATTTCTTAACTGGGAAATAAGCTGCATTTTCTACTCCATGTATTGTTTCATTGCTTTATTTTTAACTCTACGACTACTTGTTTCTTTATGAGCCGGTTGGTTGGTTTTTAAATATCTGTTAAAAGCTGGGTGTTCAACTAGAGCAAAAGGTTTTCCGTTTGAGTTATCATTCTAGATAATTCGTCGGCACATGTACTATAATCATAGGTGTAGTCTTGTTGGGAACTGAGTCGGTTTACTAATTGGTCAAGAGATGTTTGACCTTGTTCTTTTGAAACACATTTTTTAGCATGTCGGCCTAGGTGACCGGTACCGGATGAACTTGTGGCACTTAAAACTTTTCCACAATTATTACAGCGAGCCTTTTTATCTTTACTTTTAGTAAAACTTAGTCATACATCACTTGTCGTACCCTTGCATTTATTACAACCATTTCTTAACTTGTTCCGTCATCCATTCTATCTCAGTACTAGGTTGTTCAGTTGTTTCAATTGTTTGTTGGACGTGTTGGGATGATGGAGTTTGTCTTGTGAATTATGGTCTGGTCTGTGCAGATGAGTCAGGTGTGGACGTGTACTAACTCTGTAATGGTATAAATGATGTAAACGATAATTGTGTGTAAGGCGGGGATAGTGGTGGTCTGCCCAAGATTGTTTGGTCCTCGAAACTAAATTGGTAAGATCGGTGGGACGACCCTTGGCCGGTTTGATCGAAACCAAAAGGGGTCGGGGTGCCGTATTGGCTTTCGGGGAAGTAAGGAGATGACATACCTGGCCGGTTGGCCATTGGTTGGGGATTGGGTTAAATCTGAAAGAGTTATGTCCACTGTCCTATGGATTAACCCGCTTAAGTCTATCTATCTGATATGCCTTGCTAGAGGTCGATGTCGGGTTGACATGTAAATAGGTTACGTGTCTAGTAGTCTTAAGTGGGCCCATTGGGTCACACACAATGTGTACGGGATATTATTAATATATATCGATATGTTAAATATATCGGGTCAGTAGTAATACAGATCCAGCTGCGTTGTCGGGTTATGTTAATTACATTTGTACTAATAATCAAATTAGGGTTATTAGAGTTATGGAAATAACCTAATTCTACCTTCTCATTTCCTATATATAAGGAGGTTCATATGATGAACCAACATATGAAATTAAGAGTATTGACTCATATTATATATATATGAGAGATCAGGTGAGTCCACTTATCATAATTGAGTCCGTGAGTCCTCATCTCCACCCTTAAATTAGAGATAGATGAATGGTTAGGATCTGTTTTGTCAATTAAGGAAATAACTGACAAAATCTTTGTAAATATTTCATTTTTTCTCTCTCCTCTCTAATTACATACTCAAATCTTCTCTCCTATTAAGTTTTTTTCACTGATCTTCTTTTTCTCCCACAACACATTTATTCAAAATTATTTTTTTTCAATTCACAAATCCCTCCGCATAACTTACTCTCCGTTTTGACGCTGTTTATTTTAACTCATAGATTGTGTTACTTTGACTCATACAATGTGTTACTGTAATTCATGAACTGTGTTACTCTAACTCGTAAAATCTGTTCCGTTGCATAATAGTCTCTTGCATACACATGAGTCGTTCCAATTAACCAAAAGAATAATGTTTGTTTTTATTAAGTATATTCCAAAACAAAAATTGATACAAGAGTTCCAACTGAATCAACTTCATTACAATTCCAACACATCTATTACTCATAATCTGTGTTATTGTAACGCATTAAGTATGTTACTCTAATGAATAATGTATGTTACTTTAACAATATACTGTCCTACTTAGAATTCTGCTTCTTTATCCTCCTCGTCCTATTTTTCTTCATCATCGTCAGAAGCTTTGATTTAATCTAACCACCGCGCCATCTTTTTGTTGTGGACCTCCTCACATCGAATCCACAAGCCAATGTGTAGATTTTATAGAAGTTTACTGACTCATCCACGTCCTCGAAGATCTGCCCTATATATGGAGGAAACTCTCACTCTGTAGACACCCGCATTTTGATTGCCAGGTGTCTGTGGTAGTTTCCCAAAAAACACCCGATGATGATCGGACGCTAACGTGTTTCTGCGCTCGGATATGGGCTCAAATCCATTAGTTGTTGGCTAAAGCACTTACGGAGTACAAACCTCACAAAATCAACCTCAAATCCAGGCCCAGCGGACCGTTCCGAGTCAAACAAGACTAATTTGGGCCAAAACCGACACCGGAAATAAAACCGACATTTTTACGATTGGGTCAACCCTGGTCAAAGTCGTCTCCGGGACATACAAAACAGTCCCTCACAACATCAAAAGTCCAAGTCAAACACAAACCCATCAAAAACCCAGGTCACGGCCCAAAACAATGGATCCGCGCGACCCAGCTGGGCCACTCGATCGAGTGCCCCACCCACTCGATCGAGTGCCCCACCCACTCGATCGAGTGGGCCTATTTCAAGCCTGACGGCTGACGCACTGGGCCACTCGACCGAGTCATCCACCTACTCGGTCGAGTAACCCTAGCCGGGTGCCTTGCTTTTGCCTATATAAGCAACCCCATGCAACACATCTTACAACACTTTTTTGAAACCCTAGTTTCACATCCTCTACACACTCTACAACCCTAATCAACTACTCAACCCTAATACTCCACTCAAGCCCTAACCCTAGTACCTAGGAGGCGAACCTAAACCACCACAAATTAGTCTACATACTCGAAACTCCCGTGCAAGCCGCCACTACGTGTCCAGTCCGAGCGTAAGGAACATGTAGGTTGAGGATGTCAAAACCCTGTTTCTTCCCTTTTCTCTCTTTTTCTCGCGTCGTGCGTCGTTTTGTCGTCATCGTTGTCCTTTTTTTATTCGCATACTAATATTGCTAATATCATTAGTATTATAAAACATTAAAATACCCGTCGATTTGTGTCGAGTGCGAAGGATGTCAGGATAAGGAAACCCGAATATACAAGTGTACTGCACACAGCGTTGCCGGTCGCTTATCCTGACACCCTAGCATTTGATTATTGAAACGGGTCAAATTCAACAATAATTCGTTTGTTTTCGTTTGCATCGCATATTGCATTGATTTTCTAAAAACCTTCTTCAAAACACATATTTTTAAGGGTCGAAACCCGTTGACGCGGATCCGGCATCACAATCCCTAGGGATTTATTTCGATGTCGGAAAAGCCGAGGGAATCAAGTCTTTCAATTCAAGCGTTGATCTACTAGATTCGATGCCAATTTCATAATTGGACGTCGAATCTAACGGTCTAGTCACATAAGTTAACTAATGCGATTTTTCGTTGATGCTAGAATAATTGTCAATACAATTCATTAGAATTACGACATTATTAAACGCGGAGGAAATCTGTCATATCGCGGTAGTTAATTTAAGGCGACTTAAATTAATTTTCCATTATTTTCAATCAAAGTGTTCCATATCGATTCAGTAATCGAATATGGAATACAACGAGTATGGAATTTCAGAGTTGAGCACAAATTCCGCAATATTTATGCCCAATTCATCAAATTATCAAAAAGCAAAAGCAATTTCAAAATCGATAATTAAAATTGCAAACGACATGGTTCGTACAGGTGCCACTCGACCGAGTGCCAACGCCACTCGATCGAGTGACATCACCAAAACCGAGACAGAATATCTCTTACGACCTCCACTCGGTCGAGTCTCACAGTGACTCGGTCGAGTCTCACAGTGACTCGGTCGAGTCTCACAGTGACTCGGTCGAGTCTCACAGTGACTCGGTCGAGTAGCAACGTACTCGGTCGAGTTAGTCAATAACTCGGTCGAGTTAGTCAATAACTCGGTCGAGTAGGGTCCATAATACGAGACAGAATGTCTCTATGACCTCCACTCGGTCGAGTCTCACAGTGACTCGGCCGAGTGGCAATGTACTCGGTCGAGTTGGTCGATAACTCGATCGAGTAGGGTCGCAAAATCCGGACAGAACCTTTTTCAGGGGTCCACTCGGTCGAGTCACACAATGACTCGGTCGAGTGGCCCTTAATCACGTCAAACCGTGAATCCTACAATAGTATTCAAGTTTCGTTAATTGTTTTTCGTGACTTAAGTCAATACGTGCCTAATCTATCACGTGAAACACCTTTTTCTAAACCATGCATTCACTCATTTACATTATTCAATATCATTCAATATTTTGTAAACCGTTATATCGTTACTAACGTGTTTATTGTTTCTCTTGTCAATTTTGGTTGTTTATTTTATCGTATCAAAATGAACTCACATGCAAAAATTCAACTTCGACGTAGAATTAATTGCATTAAATTGACATAGAAACCCTTTCAATTACATTCGCATGTTTAGGGAAAACAATCCTTGCATAAGCATTCTCTCCGAATTACTAACGCGCGTATTCAAAAGTCATTCGATATCCTAGTAGAGGTCGCTAGTGCGGGCGGGGTTGGGTGTCCTTCGTGGGCTTCCCAACACGTACCTTCACCCCTTACTCAGAACCTCGGTTTCCAGATGCCCGAAACCGTTGGCGCACGAGAGTCATTCAATGATATCCGATAAGTTCGGTATCGGTATCAAATGCTAAGGGACGAACCCAATAAACTCTGACATCGGAAATGGGCCGTATTTTGTACACGGCCCACTACGACATAGAGTGGGTTCGAACGGGCCCGAACTCCCACAAAGTTCGGTGGCGACTCCACTTCGATTTAAATTTCCATTCGATCCGTTTTCATATGGAGATTCATTCGCCTCCCCAAACCCGCACGTGGCCGCGTCGGGGTGGACCTATGTCATGTCCACAATTTGGCGACTCTGCTGAGGATTAACTGATGTGTGACTTACCATCGGCATCCTCAGGGTGAGACTCGAATAGAAATCGTTTGACTAGTACAATACGCGTTTTAGTTTTACGGTTCATGCATAACCCATATTTTCCCGGGCCGGTACTGGTGACCGACGTCCCACTATACCATTGATGTACTTAAATATGGATATGTCAAAAGGTGTCCATAGTCGATTCGAGTGGGTTTCGCGGCATGTTCTAAGCTCAATTCGACTTAGAGAGTCCGTCCCGATCAACATCTAGACTATGTACACTGGTATAGACCCTCTTAGACCGACCGAGACTTAGTGTAGAGCATACATGGCGTCGTTATAATGCTTGTGTGACTACGTGCTATTTGGTTCCGTGTCGTTTTCAAAAACCGTCAACTTTTCAAAAATACATCTTTTCAAAATATTCATTTTCAAAACCCAGGTCGTATGCCGAATTTATGACTTATGATTTTACTCAAAATAGCGTATTTTCTAGACGGTATGCTGCCCAATTCAAAACTCGAAAACGTTTTCGAAATTTTCAAGAATCGAGGCCCGATACACTTTTCGATTTTCTCGAAAAATCGGGCCTTTCCCCGAGTTCTCTCGGACTTTCCAAAAAACAATCAATTTTCAAAACTTTCCTCTTCTTTGGACTTCCCCTATTTAGCAGTGTCGGGTCATGTCATAAGTTGTCAAGGTCTTTAGCGTCGAAACTCCGCCGATCCTACATCGTGGGTTTCTTCCCTATCCCGGTCCCCCTTATTTGACTAAGGCAAGGCCCACCTACGTAGGACAAACCCCTACAAAGGAGGGCCCGTCAACACGATCGAGTCAAAAGTCTGGGGATGTCTCACGTGAACCTTCTTTCGAACAGGACTAGGCCCACTCGCCGAATCCTAAGGAAGTCCCACATTTCGCAAGTCACCCGTCTAGGTGTCTTTTCTCGAGTCATTTCCCTTTTAGTCTTGTTCGGGATGTACCTGCTATTCCGGGATTCGGGCTAGTTTCTGATTACGCGGTGTTCTTACAGACAGGCCACCCGAAACCCGACATCAACGCAAAATGGACGCATTGAAGGAGGCCCTAGAGAAGATCGAGACTCAACTGACCTCCATCCAGGCTAGCCAAGCAACGTTAGACACCCGTTTGAGCGCCGTAGAAAAGACGGCCCCTGTTGACGGGTTCAGGACCACTGGGCCCATAGCTGAACTCATTAGTGTTGTTCGCAGACTCGAAGAACAAGTTCATCTGTCAACGAGTAACTCGATCCACTCCGAAATTGCTCGTTCCTATTCGCCTTTGAATAAGGAGCTACCTGCTAACCTCAACCTTACGGGAATTTCAATGTTTGAGGGTACCGAAGACCCGGTCCACCATATCCGGGCTTTCAAAGACTTTATGGCGGTCAAGGGGGTAAAGTCCACCATGTTTACCCACCTATTCCCTTCCTCTCTGGAGAAGCATCCTATGGCCTGGTATTACAGGCTCGATTCCAAGAAATACAAAACTTGGGACGATGTGGCAACCGAATTCGCCCGGAATTACGCCGACAATACTGAAATCCAGACTACAATGCGTACTCTGGAGGTGATGGCCCAAGAGCCCAAAGAAGGGTTCACTAAATATCTACAAAGACGGCGGGCCGAGAGCGTAAAACTGGTCGACAAGCCCAGTGAGAAGGTCCTAGTAGAAGCTTTTGTCAAGAACCTTCTCCCATCCTACCGGGTCCATCTCCGGTATGCTGTTATCCCTAATTTTGCTACCCTAACTAAAATGGGTACAAGGATCGAGGACGACTTAAGGTGAGAGAGCCAGACTAAGGCCTCTACCAAAGGCTATCAAGGGGCAAGTTCATCTACGAGCAAGCCCACACCCGCAGCTGCAACTCGCAGCATCTTTGATGAGGTAAACCTGCTCGACACCTCATCAAAAAAGAATACACCAAATCGGGTATTCACAGATATAGGGACTACCTATACTTATGCCTTACAAAGGCTATCTTCGAAGGGTCTGATTCAACCAATAGGCCCGATGCCCGAGCTTCCAGTAGAAAAGAGGCCCAAAAGTTATAATGCCCAGACCTACTGTCAATACCATCGTGGTAATGGGCATGATACTGAAAAGTGCTGGAAACTGAAGCATCTAATCCAGGACCTGATCGAGGGCGGGAAAATCTCGTTGCCCGGAGACAAGCCGAGCAACAAAGAAAACCCGTTCAGTGCCCATGCTATATTCACTGGTGAGGTAATTGACTGTTCTCACCTCATTTCCCCCTATATCCCACAAATTAACGGGATATGGTTCGATGACGAGGATGACGTATACTTAACCAAAGGGGAAGCTGTCCCCATTACCCTCGAAGAGGTCCGAAAGGCTAAGTCCAAAGCTTTAGCCACCAACCACCTCGCCACAGCTGGGCGTTTTATTCCTACATCCGTCACTGAACTTGCTAGGACAGAATCTACCCTTGAAGAACCAAGCAATGACACAGCTCTTGTTCAACAAATGAAGAGGGTTTGAGCTGACTTAACCATATGGCAATTACTAGTTAGCTCACAAGCTCATCGGGAAGCACTGACTAAGGCTCTCGATGAAATCAAGGTCGACTTACAGGTTACCCCTACTGAAATGGTAGCCACTATTATGCCTTATCTCAAAGGCAAGTCCAAGGAAGAAGGCCCACTCATCACCTTCTCCGAGTCAGATCTGCCAGCGTTCGGGCCCAATCATAATCTGGCCCTATACATTACGGTCATTTGCCGAGGGAAGTACCTCCCAATGACCCTTATTGACGATGGGTCCGCTGTGAATGTCCTACCTCTAAGGACCGCTAAAGCTCTCGACATCACCGATGCCGACTACCTCCCGACAGCACAAACTATCCAAGCTTTTGATGGAAGCCCAAAACCGGTGGTCGGGGCCGTTAAGTTAACAATAATAACAGGCCCAATCGAGAAAGAGTTGGAGTTCCAGGTGATTGATGTCACCTCGTCCTTTAACCTACTATTAGGAAGGCCTTGGATCCACGCAGTCAAGGCCGTATCCTCCACTCTCCACCGAAAAGTCAAGATGCCACTCCGGGACGACATCATCACACTAGAGGCTACTCCAATTACCTTAGCAAGCTGCAATGCCACGGGTCGGGCCGACCCACGAGGATTTGATTTCGTGGGCATGATCGAAGAAGAGTATCTCTTTAGGCCTTACTTCACCACTAGCATCGACACGATGCTACAAAACTTGGGATACTTACCAGGGGCTACCTCAAGGCCATATCTTCCCGCTGGGAAGATCATCGAGGTCCTGAATGACGGCGAGTCCCAGTTCGGGTTAGGGTATGCTATAACCCCAGAAAACGTGGTTCAGGCCGGTATTCACAAGGCCATCAACATTTTCAAGGGTACTTACATAAGCCCTTATAGCCCGAAGTTAACTGATTACTTCGTCACTCCAGTCTTCGGAGCCATTCAAATGGGCCTCTACCAACCCACAATCACATATCCCAAGACCAAAACGGCTCGGGAATGCAATTTCATCCCCGATGATATATTTGTCCTCGTTCAAACCGAGTCCAAGGAAGGGGAGAACAACTCCGAACCCGTGCTGGGGCTCTTATTTGGAGAAGACAAAGCCGTCCCTGCTCCAAAAGATGACTTGGTCAATCTGATTCTCCGCAGCGATCGGTTTGACCAAACAAAGCTGATCACCGAAGTTGGTGCAGACACGGGAAAAAGGGCTTGGAGGAAGACCATCAAGTGGACCGACAGCCAAGCACGGACCTACAAGCTGACCACCGGCAAGGGAGACATGCCGGATACCGAGTCTGAGTCAGAGTCAGAGTCGCAGTCTGAGTCCGAGTCTAGAGGGTCTGGTGCTAGAGTTGAGTCTGTAACCCCTCTTCCCTTATCCACTGAGGTCTCAGGGCCTGTCCCAAGACCTCTCCCTATCCCGCCACTGACCAACGATCAGATGGCCGCTCTTTTCGAGCTTTTCACAAAATTCACCATTAATAATAATAACGAAAACCGTTCTTCTTACGACTTGTCTTATTTCCAAAATTTTCTCAATTTCGAAAATCTTATATGCAATGACATTGAGAAACCCGACGAACAGGTACCTCTACCTCCACATCTGATCGAGCGGCTCGAACAAAGGGAATCCCGAGATCCGGTAATCGAAGAAACCGAGTCCATCAATGTGGGAACCACTTTAGAGCCCCAGATTCTTAAGTTGGGCCTATCCTTAGATCCAGAGGAGAGAAGACAATTCACAGACCTCCTCCAGGAATTCAAAGACGTTTTCGCATGGTCCTACAAGGACATGCCCGGTATAGATCGGGAAATAGCCGAACACCGAATACCCATCAAGGATGGGTGCAAACCGGTAAAGCAAAAACTCCGAAGGATGAAGCCCGAATGGTCTCTCAAAGTCAAAGAAGAAGTCGACAAGCAATTCAAAGCGGGCTTTATACAAGTGTCTGAATATCCAGACTGGGTTGCAAACATCGTGCCGGTACCCAAGAAGGACGGCAAGGTGCGGGTATGCGTGGATTTTCGAGACCTCAACAAGGCAAGCCCAAAAGACGATTTCCCGTTACCACACATCGACATACTGGTGGATAACACGGCCGATCATGCCCTTTTATCCTTCATGGACGGGTATGCCGGATACAATCAGATTAAAATGGCAAAGAAGGACATAAGTAAGACCACCTTCATTACACCTTGGGGTACTTACTGTTACACTGTTATGCCATTTGGGCTTATCAACGCCGGGGCCACTTATCAACGGACCGTCACTACTTTATTACATGACATGATGCACAAAGAAGTGGAGGTCTACGTGGACGATATGATCGTTAAATCCAAAGACCGGAATGGGCACATCACAGCCCTAAGAAAGTTCTTTACCCAACTACGCAAATACAGCATGAGGCTAAACCCTCAAAAATGCAGTTTTGGGGTAATGTCGGGCAAATCACTAGGCCATATCGTTAGCCAACGTGGCATCGAGGTCGACCCAGCTAAAATCAAAGCCATCACCGAGATGCAACCACCCAAGACCGAAAAAGAAATACGGGGGTTTCTCGGGAAAGTCCAATACATCAGACGTTTCATTTCAAAATTAACCATGGTATGTGAGCCCATTTTCAAGAAACTGAAGATAGGGGAACGAGTACTGTGGGACGACAAATGTCAAACGGCTTTTGATAAAATCAAGGAGATTCTGTCTGCACCGCCAGTATTAATGCCACCTCAACCCGACTTGCCTTTGTCGTTATACCTAACAACGATCGAGACAGCCATGTGGGCCATGCTGGCCCAGACAGTCGATTCGGAAGAACGGGCTATTTACTACATCAGTAAAAAGTTCCTCGAATATGAATGCAAATACACAATGCTCGAAAAGACGTGCCTAGCGTTGGTTTGGGCCACTAAAAAGCTCCGACATTACATGCTTAGTCACGAGGTACACGTATTATCCAAAATGGATCTTATCAAGTACCTGTTCGAGAAGCCCATCCTCAACGGCAGAATGTCCAGATGGACTTTAATGCTAGCTGAGTTTGACCTCAAGTTTGTACCATTAAAGGCCATCAAAGGCCGGGTAGTAGCCGAGTTCCTCGCCGATAGCCCGATATCTGAAGAGGACCACACCGACACTTGGGCCTTTCCTGATGAAGACATATTCCATACTGAAACCGAAACATGGGATTTGTATTTTGATGGAGCATCCAACTTTCGAGGATTCGGGGTCGGGATTCTGCTAATCTCGCCACGAGGGGAACACACTCCCTTATCCATCAAATTGGACTTTGACGTGACCAATAGCGCAGCCGAATACGAAGCATGCATTCACGGGTTGCAAACAGCCGCTGATTTAGGGGTAACAAACCTCCGGGTCCATGGTGATTCATCATTGGTCATCAACCAGGCTCTCCAAAAATGGAAAACTCGGAACGTCAATCTCGTGGCTTACCAAGCACGAGTAAGGGTTCTAGAGAAACAGTTCCAAAAGGTAGAATACATTTATCTGCCCCGGGAAGAAAATCAAGTCTCAGATGCACTTTCCAAATTAGCATCTCTGCTGAACATCCCGGATCACCTGACCAGCATGCCAATCTGTGTCGAAAGACGGTCCGAGCCGGAGTATGTACACGCCATCCAAGACATCGAGCTAACCGATCCGGAACCATGGTATCAGTCGGTCTTAACCTATTTGACAACGGGAGAGTATCCCGCGGGAACTGAAAACCGGGCCAAGAAAGCCCTGCGGAGATTGGCAACCCAATTTGTTCGCACGGATGACGGGCAATTATACAAAAAGACGGCACATGGGGCTCTCCTCCTATGCATTGACAAAATACAGGCCGAAAAGGTGATGGCCGAGGTACACGATGGTGAAAACGGTCCGCATATGAACACCCATATGCTAGCCCACAAAATCATGAGGCTCGGGTATTATTGGAACACCATGGAAACAGACAGTCAGTTGTATGTCAAACACTGCCATAACTGTCAGATCTTTGCCAACGTACAGCATATGCCATTTCCCTCTTATATACCATGACATCACCATGGCCATTTTCGATGTGGGGTATAGACATAATTGGAAAGGTGCATCCTTCCGAGATGGGAGGCCATTGCTTCATTTTGGTGGCCATCGACTACTTCACCAAATGGGTCGAAGCCGAGTCATATCGTGTCTTGAACGCCAAGCACGTGGCCAAGTTTATCCAGAACAAGATCATATGCCGGTATGGGATCCCTCACGAACTTATTAGCGATCACGGGACCCACTTTCAAGCTGAAACTGCCGCATTGCTGGCAAAATATAAAATTCAAAGGCATACATCTTCGCCTTACCGACCTCAAACAAATGGAGCGGTAGAAGCGGCCAATAAAACAATTGTCACCATACTAAAAAAAAGATGGCTGAGAATTACCGGGACTGGCCCGACAAAATACTCTTTGCCCTATGGGGATATCGAACCTCGATCCGCACCGCAACCGAAGCAACCCCGTATTACTTGACATACGGAATGGAAGCGGTCCAACCGGTCGAGCTAGAAGTACCATCCCTCCGGATTTTACTTGAAAGCCAAGTACCTGAAGCAGATTGGGTCCAAGCCCGATACGATTCGCTAGTCCTCCTAGACGAACGGCGATCACGGGCCCTCAACAATATTCAAATATACCAAAAGAGGATCCAACGGGCTTTCAACAAAAGGGTTAGGCCCAGAAACATCAAAGAAGGGGATCTGGTCCTAAAATCGGTTCGTGCCTTACTACCGGTTGACCCAAGAGGTAAATTCAAACCCAATTGGGCTGGGTCATACTTAGTCAAGAAGGTCCTATCAGGAGGAGCGGTGATGCTGACAGACTTGGACGGGAACGAATTTGTCAATCCAACCAACTTGGACCAGCTGAAGCGCTACTACCCATAAACCCCATCTCAATGTCATTTGCAAAAAATTTATAAAAATTTGTCTTTTTATAAATTTTCAAAAATTATAGACAAGTCAATAAGTTAGAATTAATTATTCTACTGTCGCACATCTCGAATTAGTAATCTTGATGTATTTCGAAAATTGCAAAAAATCTATCAAATCAAATTTTGAACTACGTTTGGTTTGATTCCGCTAATCGTGGATACGTAGGCAACCCCTCAAAAGGGTACAACCATTGCAATAAACGAAAAGACGGGAACGGTATTCTTTAATACGTCTTTATTAAACCGATAAACTCGGGAAATACAAAAAAAAAAACGGCAAATCACAAAAAAAATCACACCCAAAAGATAATAATAATATTCAAATAATAATATTGGAGACTAATATCCGGGCATTTTCCCCTTCCCCTTGTCCTTCGGGTCGCGTGGAGCCTGAGGTCTTCGAGGTGGTGGCGAGCGTTCCCGAATCACGAGTGGAACCTCCTTAGCACGAGCCTGTTTCTTCGACGACGGGTCTTCTACCCCAGTCTTTGGTCCAATGCGAGCCCGCACATGCTCGGGTAATCTATCCCGTGGGCCAAGTCGGTCCTGCACGGGTAGTTTTGGGCCTAGTCTCCTTTCCATGTCAGTCTGGGGGCTCACCTTCTCCCAAGCACCTTTAGCACTAGACCCTCCAGCTTGAGTCTTGGTCTTCTTCTTTTGTCCTGACATAAGACGGACTAGGGTAGCAGGAGTGTCTCCTTCGTCAAAGAAGCCCCTGTCGTCTTTAGCTTGCTCCCTTCGCAGCAGGTCGAAAGCTTCATCAACCTTCAGAGCAGCTCGGGCTTTAGCATCGCCTGCTTTAGTCCACTTCGTGTAAGAGTCTGAAACCCAGATCGAGTGGCGAGATTTGACAACGGGCCAAGTATGCCGTGTGTACCATCTTTGCATCCAGGTATCACACATTACATCAGTCAGTTGGGTAGGGTCACTCAGAACTGCTTCGACTTCAGGGATTCGTTGGGTCCATCCATACTGCCTTAGTATGTGATCCGGGTAAAGATGAACTGTATGCCTGAAAGATAATATCACCTGATAAGGGGCTCTGTCCCTCGGGTCCAAGCCGGTCCAAAGATAGATGGGCCACCACGGAACTACCCATCAAATTAACGGGTTACCATGGAAAGACAAAACCTCGTCCCAATATTTCTGGGTAATCTGGTGAGAAAAGTCAATGGCTCGCCTCCTCGTCATCACCTGGTTATGACGATAGTTGCTCGCATCAAGGGGAGGATCTATCACCGATAGCCTCTCATATAGCCAAATCTGCAAAAGGAAACAAAAACATGTGTTTTCAAGGCAAAATAGGCGTCCGCCTAAGGCCACTCGGTCGGATGCCTGGTACACTCGATTGAGTGGTACCCCTGAACACAGACAGGGGCTTTTACGAGGGCACTCGATCGAGTGCCAGGATGACTCGATCGAGTGGCACCTCCGAAGACAGATCAAGAGGGTTTTATCGAGGATACTCGATCGAGTGCCAGGGTGACTCGATCGAGTACCCCCTGCAGTAAAAAGATCGCAAAAAAAAATCAAAAATTGAAAAATCGAGAAATTGGAAAAAATAAAATGCCAAGTAACATACTTGCAGCAAACGGGTGCTCCCGGTAAGACGAATTGATGAGTCCCTCTTGCGGTTGTCCAATCCTTGGATAATCTTGCCTGTGATCAGCCAAGCCGGGCTGTGTTCAGTCTCCATCAAGTCCACTACGGTCAAAAGACGGGTGTTTCCCATGCAGGATAGCAAATCCATGTGACCCTCGAAAGCATAAACATGGAGCATGCAGAAAGAAAAAGCCCTACGGCTGTAAGGCGGCCTGACCCGAACATCGAGAGGATTCATAAATTTCTCAGCCAAGTCGATCAGAGAAATATTATCACCTTCCATCATGCGGGATACCTAGTTGTGAGAAAGCCCTAGAAATTCTCGAAGCTTCCTCCTCGGGTCATAGATCGAGTACGGGACAGCGGGACAGAGTATCGGGTTCCATCCTCCTATAGCTGCAATCTCCTCAGGTAAAGGGCAAACTTCGCCCCGAGGAAAGGCAAAGACATGATATATGTCATCCCAGTAAGCCAAACATGCATCCAAGAAATAACGATCAACCACCATCTGACAGAACGGATACAACTGAGTTATACCCGTCTGGTTAAGCGCTACCCTATCTGCGTCGCTGAAGCGCCGGGACCATTCTTGCAGCATCACGGTTAATCTATCAATTCCCATGACTAGTTTCTTAAGAGGGATGAAAAGGTTTGCTTTTTAAGAAGGGAATGAATTGTGATGGAATTGTGAGAAAATCAAGGGCATTGAGGGGGTATTTATAGTAGACCTCTTTCCATATCTTTTCATGCACAAGGGTTTCCTAATCCCAATCGGAATCAACGACAAGCCTAGTCCCGATACTAGCACAAAATATTCATCCCGAACTTTCCTAACTTCTTTAGGAGTCAAAATTTCAAACAAAATTTCAAATTTTCAAAATTTTCAAAACTTTAAAAAATTTCAAAAAATCATTTTTCCCCAGCGAGTCATTTTACTACCTACGTGTTGCATGCATTTTATGTAACTTATACAGGTACGACTCAAACAGGGACGTGCAACCCACTATATCTCCCCAGCGGAAGCCAACGGCGGCATTTCACGGGATGGGCCTACATACAGGCGCGCCCAGGACTTATGCGACAAGTTCAATTCCCCACGGAGTTATCATCATCAGCCCAGGTATGACTCCTAGCTTGTGGCTGGCGAGCCCTTCACGCAAGTCTAATGGACTATAAACGACCCGACCGGAAGTCCGCCAGGTTTCAATCCTCGATTGGCCTGGTGGCTACTCTGACTTTTGCCTTGTCCAACCCTCAGTCAGAGTGGGGGCTCTGTAGACACCCGCATTTTGACTGCCAGGTGTCTATGGTAGTTTCCCAAAAAACACCCGATGATGATCGGACGCTAACGTGTTTCTACGCGCTCGGATATGGGCCCAAATCCATTAGTTGTTGGCTAAAGCACTTACGGAGTACAAACCTCACAAAATCGACCTCAAATCCAGGCCCAGCGGACCGTTCCGAGTCAAACAAGACTAATTTGGGCCAAAACCGACACCGGAAATAAAACCGACCTTTTTACGATTGGGTCAACCCTGGTCAAAGTCGTCTCCGGGACATGCAAAACAGCCCCTCACAACATCAAAAGTCCAAGTCAAACACAAACCCATTAAAAACCCAGGTCACGGCCCAAAACAATGGATCCGTGCGACCCAGCTGGGCCACTCGATCGAGTGCCCCACCCACTCGAACGTGTGGGCCTATTTCAAGCCCGACGGCTGACGCACTGGGCCACTCGACCGAGTCAGCCACCTACTCGGTCGAGTAACCCTAGCCGGGTGCCTTGCTTTTGCCTATATAAGCAACCCCATGCAACACATCTTACAACACTTTTTTGAAACCCTAGTTTCACATCCTCTACACACTCTACAACCCTAATCAACTACTCAACCCTAATACTCCACTCAAGCCCTAACCCTAGTACCTAGGAGGCGAACCTAAACCACCACAACTTAGTCTACATACTCGAAACTCCCGTGCAAGCCGCCACTACGAGTCCAGTCCGAGCGTAAGGAACATGTAGGTTGAGGGTGTCAAAACCCCGTTTCTTCCCTTTTCTCTCTTTTTCTCGCGTCGTGCGTCGTTTTGTCGTCGTCGTTGTCCTTTTTTTTATTCGCATACTAATATTGCTAATATCATTAGTATTATAAAACATTAAAATACCCGTCGATTTGTGTCGAGTGCGAAGGATGTCAGGATAAGGAAGCCCGAATATACAAGTGTACTGCACACAGCGTTGCCGGTCGCTTATCCTGACACCCTAGCATTTGATTATTGAAACGGGTCAAATTCAACAATAATTCGTTTGTTTTCGTTTGCATCGCATATTGCATTGATTTTCTAAAAACCTTCTTCAAAACACATATTTTTAAGGGTCGAAACCCGTTGACGCGGATCCGGCATCACAATCCCTAGGGATTTATTTCGATGTCGGAAAAGCCGATGGAATCAAGTCTTTCAATTCAAGCGTTGATCTACTAGATTCGATACCAATTTCATAATTGGACGTCGAATTTAACGGTCTAGTCACATAAGTTAACTAATGCGATTTTTCGTTGATGCTAAAATTATTGTCAATACAATTCATTAGAATTACGACATTATTAAACACGGAGGAAATCTGTCATATCGCGGTAGATAATTTAAGGCGACTTAAATTAATTTTCCATTATTTTCAATCTAAGTGTTCCATATCGATTCAGTAATCGAATATGGAATACAACGAGTATGTAATTTAAGAGTTGAGCATAAATTCCGCAATATTTATGCCCAATTCATCAAATTATCAAAAATCAAAAGCAATTTCAAAATCGATAATTAAAATTGCAAACAACATGGTTCGTACAGGTGCCACTCGACCGAGTGCCAACACCACTCGATCGAGTGACATCTCCAAAACCGAGATAGAATGTCTCTTACGACCTCCACTCGGTCGAGTCTCACAGTGACTCGGTCGAGTAGCAACGTACTCGGTCGAGTTAGTCAATAACTCGGTCGAGTAGGGTCCATAATACGAGACAGAATGTCTCTATGACCTCCACTCGGTCGAGTCTCACAGTGACTCGGTCGAGTGGCAATGTACTCGGTCGAGTTGGTCGATAACTCGATCGAGTAGGGTCGCAAAATCCGGACAGAACCTTTTTCAGGGGTCCACTCGGTCGAGTCACACAATGACTCGGTGGAGTGGCCCTTAATCATGTCAAACCGTGAATCCTACAATAGTATTCAAGTCTCGTTAATCGTTTTTCGTGACTTAAGTCAACACGTGCCTAATCTATCACGTGAAACACCTTTTTCAAAACCATGCATTCACTCATTTGCATTATTCAATATCATTCAATATTTTGTAAACCGTTATATCGTTACTAACGCGTTTATTGTTTCTCTTGTCAATTTTGGTTGTTTATTTTATCGTATCAAAATGAACTCACATGCAAAAATTCAACTTCGATGTAGAATTAATTGCATTAAATTGACATAGAAACCCTTTCAATTACATTCGCATGTTTAGGGAAAACAATCCTTGCATAAGCATTCTCTCCGAATTACTAACGCGCGTATTCAAAAGTCATTCGATATCCTAGTAGAGGTCGCTAGTGCGGGCGGGGTTGGGTGTCCTTCGTGGGCTTCCCAACACGTACCCTCACCCCTTACTCAGAACCTCGGCTTCCAGATGCCCGAAACCGTTGGCGCACGAGAGTCATTCAATACACGATATCCGATAATGTTGGTATCGGTATCAAATGCTAAGGGCAAACCCAATAAACTCTGACATCGGAAATGGGCCGTATTTTGTACGTGGCCCACTACGACATAGAGTGGGTTCGAACGGGCCCGAACTCCCACAAAGTTCGGTGGCGACTCCACTTCGATTTAAATTTCCATTCGATCCGTTTTCATATGGAGATTTATTCGCCTCCCCAAACCCGCGCGTGGCCGCGTCGGGGTGGACCTATGTCATGTCCACACACTCGCATCCCTACATCATTCATGTGGTTTTGCGTCTATTGAAACACAATAACAGTGCCAATAAACGTGGCGAAAAAGAAACAAGCAGAACATGAAATATGGATTGAAGTAACAGATGACAAGAATTAAAGTAACAGATGAAGTGCATTGAAGTAACACTGGATTCAATTAACAGATGATGCTTATGCACCAGGTATAAAGTAACGAGGTCAGACATTAAAGTAACAGATAGTGTGAATTAAAGTAACTAGATAATGTTAATTAAATTAACACCGGGCATAGGTTAGTGCAAAAAATTCATATAATGATCAGAAATGAGAGTATTACGCAGTATCTATCTTTGAATGAGGGCGATACTCTTTGATATTGTTTCCTATTTTGAAATCAATCATGTCCCATAATTACAGGAAACAATATCTTTCTTTTTTCTTTTTTCTTTTTTTTATATGGCGGTATTCTAAATCTTTTTGTCACTCCAATGCATTACAGTAACAGATGAAAAGAACTAAAGTAACTGATGAAGTGCGTTAAAGTAACATTAGATTCAATTAACATTATGTGCATTATAATAACAGGGGTTAGACATTTAAATAACAGATTGTGTAAATTAAAGTAACACAGTATGTGCGTTACAATAACTCCATATATTTGTTCGTGCGTAAAATTCATATAATGATTAGACCTTTAATAATATGCAGTTTCCATACTGTAAACTTTAAAATCTAATAATATGGAGTATCCTAATGACGCATTTTCAGTGTAAATTAGAAACCAAATACTCATCGTTTGTGTATTCGACGATTTGCATATCCGCCATCGAATGAGAAATTTCAGCGTCGTGAGGAAGAAGATAAATGATTGAACGTGTTATTGAGTGGGTTGATTCAACGTAAGTTGCAACCGCGCAAAGAAGAAGATGAATGATTGAACGTGATAAAATGAAATGAATAAAATTAACAAAAACATTTGTAAGCAATATCGAAAACTCACCATTGTTGTACTCTACGATTTGCTTATCAACAGTTGATGAAGATGTCACGACCATTGAATTCATAGAACGGGATGTCGAGCACAGATTGATGGGAAACATTTTTTTTAGGTTTGATGATGATGAACGTAGCAATGTGAATGCATGAATGAATAAAGTGATTTACTGTTTCCTAAAATTATGGGAGTTATTTTAGGAAGCAGTATCTCCCTTTTTTTTAATGCAAATCTTAGGATGAATCTTGTCCATCCATCCATCTCTCATCCAATGGATGAGATGAGGAATTAGAGACTCAATTCTTGTGAGGGACTCATAAGAACCCCCCCCCTCTCTCTCTCTCTCTCTCTCTATATATATATATATATAGAGAGAGAGAGAGAGAGAGTCTCTAAGTCCTTATCTCATCCATTGGATGGGAGATGGATGGATGAACAAGATTCGTTCTAAGATTTGCATTAAAAAAAGAGAGAGAGAGAGAGAGAGAGAGATACTGCTTCATAAAATAACTCTCATAATTTTAGGAAACAGCAAATCAATTCATTCATTCATTCACATTATTACGTTGATCATCATCAAACCTAAAAAAAAAATGTTTCCCATCAATCTGTGCTCGACATCCCGTTCTATGGATTCAATGATCGCGACATCTTCATCAACTGTTGATAAGCAAAACGTAGAGTACAACAATGGTGAGTTTTCGATATTGCTTACAGATTTTTTGTTAATTTTATTCATTTCATTTTATCACGTTCAATCATTCATCTTCTTCTTCGTGCGGTTGCAACTTACGTTCAATAAACCCACTCAATAACACGTTCAATCATTTATCTTCTTCCTCACGACGCTGAAATTTCTCATTCGATGGCGGATATGCAAATCGTCGAATACACAAACGGTGAGTATTTGGTTTCTAATTTATACTGAAAACGCGTCATTAGGATGCTCCATATTATTAGATTTTAAAGTTTACAGTATGGAAACTGCATATTATTAAAGGTCTAATCATTATATGAATTTTACGCACAAACAAATATACTTTGTTACTTTAATGGCTAACTCCTGTTATTTTAATGCACATAAGGTTAATTGAATCTAATGTTACTTTAACGCACTTCATCTGTTACTTTAGTTTTTTTCATCTGTTACTCTAATGCATTAAAGTGACAAAAAAAATCGTTACTTTATATGTCGTGTTACTTTAATACACTCCAGTCGTTACTTTAGTTCTTTTCATCTGTTATTGTAGTGCATTGGAGTGTCCTAAGAATTTAGGAAACTGCCATATTAAAAAAAATTAAAAAAAAGATATTGTTTCCTATAATAATGGGACGTGATTGTCACCAAAATAGGAAACAATATCAAAGAGTAACGCCATATAAAAAAAAGAAAAAAAAGATATTGCTTCAAATAATTATGGGACATGATGACTTCAAAATAGGAAACAATATCAAAGAGTAAGATACTGCGTCATACTCTCATTTTTTATCATTATATGAATTTTTTGCACTAACCTATATCTGGTGTTATTTTAATGAACATATCTGTTACTTTAATTCACACTATCTGTTATTTTAATGTCTGACCTCTGTTACTTTATACCTGGTGTATAAGCATCCTCTGTTAATTTAATTCAATGTTACTTCAATGCACTTCATCTGTTACTTTAATTCTTGTTATCTGTTACTTTAATCCATATTTCAAGTTTTGATTGTTTTTTTCGCCACGTTTATTGGCACTGTTATTGTTTTTTCAGTAGACGCAAAAGCACATGAATGATGAAGGGATGTGGGTGAGAATTTCTCCATACATAGGGCAGATCTTCAAAGATGTAGATGAGAAGAAGAAGGAAACGTCATGTAAATCATCGTCTGACGATGAAGAAGAATCAGGAGAAGAAGAAGATGATGATGAAGAAGAAGCACAATTCTGAGTAGGACAATATATTGTTAGAGTAACATACATTATTCGTTAGAGTAA
This sequence comes from Agrostemma githago, assembly GCA_958450325.1. Classification (NCBI taxonomy): domain Eukaryota; kingdom Viridiplantae; phylum Streptophyta; class Magnoliopsida; order Caryophyllales; family Caryophyllaceae; genus Agrostemma; species Agrostemma githago. The sequence goes on along the minus strand of OY288239.1, from coordinate 79,612,355 downwards.
CATACATTATTCGTTAGAGTAACATCCTTGATTGGAGTAAAATGAGTTAGAATAACATACATTATGCGTTAGAAAAACATTCTTAATGAGTTACAGTAACACAGTTTTAATGAGTTACAGTAACACAGTTTATGATTATAATTTGATTTCAAATATCCAGTTCTTATAGTTACAGGTGTGAAACATTGAAATTATAATTGAGTTTTATAATTTTTGTTTTGGAGTATCCTTAATAGAAACATACATTATTCTTTTGGTTGATTGAAAGTCTTGTTTTTGCAAAAGATTATTATGCAACATAATAGATTTTATGAGTTAAAGTAACGCAGTTCATGAATTAGAGTAACACAATGTATGAGTTATAGTAATAGTTTTTGCAAGAGAATATTATACAATGTAACAAATTTTATGAGTTAAATTAACACAGTCGTTCATGAATTAAAGTAACACGTTATATGAGTTAAAGTAACGCAGTTCATGAATTAGAGTAACACATTGTATGAGTTAGAATAATAGTTTTTGCAAGAGAATATTATACAACGTAACAGATTTTATGAGTTAAAGTAACACAGTTCATGAATTAAAGTAACTCGTTATATGAGTTAAAGTAACATAGTTTATGGATTATGACAGTAACATAGTAACATACGTACAATGGCAGTAGGAAAATGATATTTTTTGGTGAAAATGACAAAAACTTAATTTTGAAGAAACTTGTTGTGTGAGAGAAAGAGCAGTTAAAAAGATTGATAAGAGAGAGAAAAAAGATTTGCATTGAGATAATTAAGGAGGAGAGAGAGAATTGATATATTTACCCAGATTTGTTAATTATTTCCTTAATTATGAAAACAAATCTTAACCATCAATCTAACATCAAATCTATATATATATATATATACATATACATATATATATATATACACACACACATATATATATATATATATATATATATATATATATATATATATATATATGCATACATATATATATATATATAGAGTAAAGATCAAGTGAGTCCTTTTTTTCTTTTTGAGTCCATAAGTCCTATTTAGAGCCATTGATTTAGATGAGATGGATGGTGGTGATTGAGTCTAGTAATTAAGGTAATATATAACATATTTTGGAAAAAATATAATAAAATCCTCTCTCCTCCCTTAATTATCTCCAAACACCTAACTTACTTGATTATGTTTCATCACATTCAATTTTTTCATTCAAACTCACCCGCCTAACTAAAACTCTTCATCTTCATCATCCCAAACTCAATCTCTCGACTTCTAATTTCTTTCAAAACACACACCCGCTCATTCTTTCATCTTCAACTCAAGCAAGGCTACACACCCGTGTTACATTGACGTATTATAAGTGTTACTTTAATGAACAAATGATGTTACTCCAAGTAATTAATGGTGTTATTCTTTGTCTCATGGTTAAACAATGTTATTATCATTAATTACTCTGACGCATTATATATCGTTCTTTAAAGAACGACAATCGTTAATTTGGTAATGAATGGTTCCAATCCAAGTTATCATCAATTACTTTGGTAATCATTTGTTTAAACGCTGCTGTCCTCAGTTACTTTAATGCATTATGTCTGTTACTCTAACTGACGAAAGGTGTTACTCCAATAGAACAAAGATGTTAATCTAACCAAATGCACATGTATTAAATAAAATATAGAGTTAATTGCTACGTAGCACAACGCTACTTGTAAAAAATGTGTACAAAATCAGTTATTCTTGTAAACAAAAAAAGAAAAATATTTTTATCATGACCAAAAACACAAGTATTCTCAAAACACATGTTCCTCCTTATTTTCTTCAGTGTCTTCCTCAGTTTCCTCATTTTCGTCGTCGTCATCCACTTCATCCTCCTCATCCTCATCCACCTTTATCAGTGTTGTCTTGTGCATTCGCATCACTTCCAATATCACCTGCACAAAATTAAACAACGTGTTACTCCCATGCAGCCAATGTGTTACTTCAACTCTTACGTTGTGTTACTCTAACTGGTAAAGTACGTTACTCTAACATCATCATCAAAAACTGTTTCTCAACGTTCAGTGTGTTACTGTAATTGCAATTAAGTGTTACTGTAACATTAATACATATGCGTTACGCCCATGCAGCCAATGTGTTACTTCAGCTCTTACATTGTGTTACTTTAACTGGTAAAGTACGTTACTCTAACATCATCATCAAAAACTGTTTCGTAACGTTCAGTGTGTTACTGTAATTGCAATGGAGTGTTACTGTAATGTAGAGCGTATGTTACTTCAACATCGTGACTGCGTTCATAGAAAACAAAACAATATTATCAGTGGACCTCATTGAAAACCCAAATAACAAACATAAAACTATGGAATCAATATCAATTAACCATCACTATGAATCTATGATGAATGACAAAACAATATCAACATAAAAATTGATGTAAAAAGGGAAGCCAAATCGACATGAATATCAATTAACCATCAATATGAATCTATGATGAATGAGATGACAATGAAAACAATATTAACATGAAAATTGACATAAAAAACGAAGCCAAAGCGACGTGAAAGAAATTTAATTTTTGTTAGTCGATCGCCGAATTATAATTGAAGCAAAACGTGAAAGAAATATCAAAACTCACCATTGTTATACTCGATCAATTGCTTTTCAACAGTTGATGATGATGTCGCGCTCATTGAATCCATAGTAACGGGATTTTGAACCCAGATTTGATTGAATGAATGACGGAACATGATGATGGAAGTTTTTTTTTTTTTTTTAGGTTTTGATAAATTTTGCAAGGTGAATGACTGAATGATGAATGAACGTAATCAGTGGGTTATTGTTTCCTAAAATCATGGGAGCTATTTTAGGAACGTAATCTTTTTTTTTTTTAATGCAAATAATTGGAAGCATCTCGTCCATCCATTCTCATCTCATCCAATGGAAGAGATGAGGACTTAGGGACTCATATAGAGTAAAGGACTCATAAGAGCCTTACTCTATATATATATATAGCTGTTTACGAGCGATCTCATCGGCCCGTTTTATCAAACCTCAAATTAGGAAAGTATCATAAATAAAAACCAAATCAACTAGAGAAACTTTTAATTATTATAATATATATTTAATTTATCATATTAATGGGATGTTTTACCATTCTTAGTTAAAAACATTTAGAGTTCATTTTTTAAAAACATTATCTTAAAATAAATTATAAAAATGAAATAATTATATTTGTGGTGAAAAATGCTTTCATTAGAGTATAAATTTCATATTATTTGTTTCACATTATGTGATGAATTTATTACATATAACAATTTTAAAATTATCCCACCTCGACAAATTATAATATGATGATGAAATTCTATATTATAAATAAAGGGTAATAATTCGTTCTTCGATATCTACCAAAAGTCTTTTGAATCTCAAAAAGAGTTCCTTAGACTATAAACCTTAAGTAATTATCTTTGAATCTCAAAAAGAGTTCCTAGGACTATAAACCTTAAGTAATTATCCTATATCGAAAAATTATGATGAGGTGATGAAATTTTATATTATAAAGAAGAGTATCATTCGGTTTTAAATAAATATCGTCCACGAAAAACATTTAAATTATCCCACATCGAAAAATTATGATGGGGTGATGTAATTCTATATTATAAATAATAGTAATCATTCAATTTTAAATATCGACAAAAAAAACTTCTAACTCTTAAAAAAACTTTTAATATATAAGACTACAAACTTAAAATCATTTCACATTGAAAATTAATGATGAAATTCTATATTATAATCAAAAGTAAGGATGTATTTTTTTAGTTTTAAGAATTTTAAGACAATAATATTAAGTAAATTATCTCACATCGAAAAATTATGATGAGGTGATGGAAGACTATAAACTTAAATAAATGATCCCACATCGAAAAATTATGATAAGTTGATGAATTATATATTATTAATAAGACTAATCATTCGTTCTTAAATGTCAATCAAAAAAAACTTTTAAGTCTTTAAAAGTCTTTTAATAAGACTACAAACTTAAGTAAAAATAATCTCATATCAAAAAATTATAATAAGGTGATGAAAATTTATATTATAAATAAGAGTAATTATGTGCTCTTAGATATTAACCAAAAATCCTTTGAGTCTTAAAAATATATAAAGACTATAAACTTATAAAACTATCCCACATTCGAAAAATTATAAAGTTTCATCAAACAAAAATGTTTTGAGTCTTAAAAACGTTCTTAAGACTATACACTTAAGTACAAAATTATAATGAGGTGAAGAAATTCTATATTATAAATAAGACATAATAATTCTTCCTTAAACATCTACCAACTTAAGTAATTCGCTCCCATCGAAAAATTATGATGAGATTATGAATTTCTACTAAATAAGAGTAATCATTGTTTTTAATATCAACAAATAATATTTTGAGTTAAAAAAAGGTCTTAATAAGACTACAAAATTAAAACTATCCCGCATCGACAAATTATAATATGATGATGAAATTCTATATTATAAATAAAGAGTAATAATTCGTTCTTCGATATCTACCAAAAGTCTTTTAAATGTCAAAAAGAGTTCCTAAGACTATAAACCTTAAGTAATTATCTTTGAATCTCAAAAAGAGTTCCTAAGACTATAAACATTAAGTAATTATCCTATATCGAAAAATTATGATGAGGTGATGAAATTTTATATTATAAAGAAGAGTAATCATTCGGTTTTAAATAAATATCGATCACGAAAAACATTTAAATTATCTCACATCGAAAAATTATGATGGGGTGATGTAATTCTATATTATAAATAATAGTAATCATTCGATTTTAAATATCGACAAAAAAAACTTCTAACTCTTAAAAAACTTTTAATATATAAGACTACAAACTTAAAATCATTTCACATTGAAAAATTATGATGAAATTCTATATTATAATCAAAAGTAAGGATGTATTTTTTTAGTTTTAAAAAGAATTTTAAGACTATAACCTTAAGTAAATTATCTCACATCAAAAAATTATGATGAGGTGATGGAATACTATAAACTTAAATAAATGATCCCACATCGAAAAATTATGATAAGTTGATGAATTATATATTATTAATAAGACTAATCAGTTGTTCTTAAATATCAATCAAAAAAACTTTTAAGTCTTTAAAAGTCTTTTAATAAGACTACAAACTTAAGTAAAAATAATCTCACATCGAAAAATTATAATAAGGTGATGAAAATTTATATTATAAATAAGAGTAATTATGTGCTCTTAGATATTAACCAAAAATCCTTTGAGTCTTAAAAATATATAAAGACTATAACTTATAAAACTATCCCACATTCGAAAAATTATAAAGTTTCATCAAACAAAAAATGTTTTGAGTTTTAAAAACGTTCTTAAGACTATACACTTAAGTACAAAATTATAATGAGGTGAAGAAATTCTATATTATAAATAAGACATAATAATTCTTCCTTAAACATCAACCAACTTAAGTAATTCGCTCCCATCGAAAAATTATGATGAGATTATGAATTTCTACTAAATAAGAGTAATAATTGTTTTTAATATCAACCAATAATATTTTGAGTTTAAAAAAGGTCTTAATAAGACTATAAACTTAAAATTATCCCGCGTCGAAACAATTAAAATAAGGTACGGTGATGATTTTATATTATAAATAAGAAAACAAATTTTAGTTAAATTATCCCACATCGACAAATTATAATAAAACGATGAATATCTATATTATAAATAAGGCTAAGCTAATTATTTGTTCTTAGATATCAATCAAAATCTTTTGAGTCTTAAAAAACTCTTAAATTTATAAACTTAAGTAAATTATCTCACTTCAAAAAATTATACTCCCTCTCTTTTGAGTTTTTAAAAACCAACAATATTTTGAGTTTCAAAAAATGTCTTAATAAGACTATGAACTTAAAATTATCCCACATCAAAACAATTAAAATAAGATACGGTGATGATTCTATATTATAAATAAGAATACACATTTTAGTTAATTATCCCACATCGACAAATTATAATAAGACGATAGATTTCAATATTATAAATAATGGAGTACTCCGTAATCATGTGCTCTTAGGTATTAACCAAAAATCTTTTGAGTTTTAAAATATATATTAAGATTATAAACTTAAGTAAAACTATCCACATTCGAAAAATTATAAAGTAAATAGTTGTAATACAAGACCTATTATAAACTATCCACGTGCGTACAAGGCCTAGTGACGGTAAGGGATTTGTCGTGGATCCCAACCGTCAAATAAATAACCGGCTAATCCTAACTGGGTAGATAGGGTAAGTCGGGTCGAATCCACGGGGACGGTAAGAGGCGTCTAGACTAAGTTCGCCCAAGAACGAAACTAAGTCAACGAACTAAGCTAAACTAGAGAATGATAGAGGGGGAGAAGGCTAGACTAAGACTAAGGAGAACAACTAAGAAAAACGGGCTAGGATTAGGTCGGGGTCAAAGGGGTAACGGAATGGTCAAGGAAGAGCTAGAGCGAAGGAGGTAGTAGGGTGATCTAGGTCGGTCCGGGCGGTCGCAACTTAGACCGACCTAGAGGTTCCTCATGGAACCCATTTTGGCAACACACATGACAAACGGGGTTCTAGCTCGCTATGGCCTAGATCAAATCCGGGCGGTCACAACTTAGACCGACCTAGGGGTCGTCCTCACCGGGCTCTCGCAACTTAATGAGGGAACCGAACCCATAACAACTAACACCCACAAGGGAAAGGCAAGAAAAACAAGCAATCTAACTTACTTAGTCATTCAAGCAATTCATCAAACATGTCATATGCATTAACCAAGAGGAAACCCAAATCTTCCACCCACATCTCCAACAAACCCTTAGTCACCCAATTAACACCCTAATCACCCTACTAACCCTAGAAAGAACACTACTCTAACATAATCTAACTACAACTAACAAGAACAAGAGGAATCAAAACAAGAATCAAAACATCCATAATGAAACTAGTGAAAAAGATGAACTAAGAACAATAAGATGAACAAAGATTCAAACTTGGATGAATAAACAAGATAAAGAGTAAAAAGGAAGAGAAGATTATACCATACTAACAAGAGAATGAAAAGGAGAACACTTGCATAGAAGATAACCCAAATTCATCCACCAAGGTTGTCAATCTTGGATGGATTCTTCAAGAGATCCAAAAATACAAGATTAAACTAAGATTAACTACTAATTACCGACTAATCTACACTAATCTAACCTAATCTAACATAAAGTAGTCTAGGGTTTAAGGAGAGGTGAAGAACATAAGCTAAGATTACAAGAGGAGGGGTATTTATAGGGTTACAAATGGAAGGGAGAAGAAAGAAAGTGAAATGCGGGCAACAGCACTTGGTCCCGACCGGGACGGGTCATCCCGACCGGGACGGACCCACCATCCCGACCGGGACGGGTTGGTCCCGACCGGGACGGCCTTGCAGTAGCTCCCTTAAACTCGCACTTCATCCCCGACGGGATGAGGTGCATACCCGTCGGGGATGGGTCTTGTAGGCCTCCAATATGATCCTTTTGGTCTCTCCTTGCTTCACATGGACTTCCCATCGATTCTCGGGACTCGGGATCGGGTCTCGGAGGCTCGGGATTGGGTCCCAAGGTCTCGGGGTCGATTCCAAAGCATCGAGTCGTCGTTCCTTTATCTCGTTGGCTCCAAAATGTGTATGTATAGAGTCAGAATCGCTCCAACTCTCCCAAATCGGTCTCGGGAACCTGAAACGAACTAAAGGAAGCATAAGAAGCCCATAAATCGCTCCCAAGGAGCGATTCTACAAGGAAAATGGGACCAAAACACAACAAAATAGGCACTACAAACTACACTTATCAACTCCCCCACACTTAACCCTTACTCGCCCTCGAGTAAGCACATACTAACTACTATACTAGCCGAATGGGTATTAGCGCACCCTACGCCCTTTCAACTCACGCGAGTGCACTTAGAGGAAAAGTGCACTCCGCAAGGCAAGTCGGGTCTTGCGACAAAACTGTGGATGCAACCGGACACAAGACACAAAAACAAACAAACACACAAACGAACACACAAAAGGTTGCACCCAAAAGAAAAGAAATACCGCTTCCCTCAAACAAGCGGTGAAAGAAGCACCGGTTTAGGACTCAAGGCAAGTGACAACGTTCCCAAGCTAGCAATACAACCCAAGATGGACTAAAACCTAATAGTATGACGACAAAGCAATAAAAAACGTTGGTAACTTACCTAGGTCCTCCTAACTTTCTAAAAACGTACTACGGGACGATCGGCGGAGTGGGAAGTGATGATCCACGGTGTTAGTCGACACTGTAGGTAAGTGAGACCCCGCCCCCTTTAGCAAAGAGCCAAGAGGGTCGTCCCATGTCCAAAACCGTCTAACTAGTCCAAGTAAAAAGGTGGAATTATGCAAAATGAGGGGAGACCGACTAATGCCGCTATCATCCTTCCTCGGGACTCGGTCCTTTGGTAGGCTCTTCACGGCAAAAGTCGGAAAAATGCTTATTTTGAGAGGTAGGGGTTATTTTTGTGAATCGGGTTTTCTTTTGGCATTTTCTCTTTTCTTTTGCATTTTTGCCTTGTTTTGCCATGCCATTCTTTTTCTTCTTTTTTATTTTCTTTTTGGCTTTTGTGCCCTTTTCTTTTTCTTCATTCTTTTCTTTCTTTCATTTTCTTTCTTTTTCTTTTCTTTGCCCTTTTTGGCAAGATTTGGCTTTTTGGCATTTCTTTGTATGACAAGAAAGAGAGGAATCAACAAGTTGCAAGTTATTGTGTGGATATGTGTAGGAGGTAGAGTAATGGGTGAGTTGGGAGCGCGCTTTCCCCCTACAAACCCACAAAATGTGGAGAACTTGGACTAATCAAACAATCCTAAACATGGTCACCTAAGGAAACGGGACTCGGTAACCAAGGTCTTTTCACACCGTGGGTGGTCATAATGGTCAAAATGCAAATCCCGTAGTAAATCCCTAGTAAGCTAGGTGGACTCAAGGTAAAGGACCAACGAAATCATTGATTTAGGGTCATTCTACTAGAATAAAGTCCAAGACTCGATCTATACTACTAAGAAGGGAAAGTAAACACTCGCACACTAGCCTCTAAACCGGGTTTTCGAAAACCATTTACACACATGACACACAACAAAGCACAACATAAAATCAAAGACATGATGAAAATGAACGAAAGAAAAAGAAACAAGAGCAACAAAACAAGAACAACACAAAACGAACACAAATAAAAACACAAACACCACCCCTATCTTCAAACAAGTCTCCAAATCCACCACAATCTTTACAAAGCTCCTCCCGAGCACACATCATCACAAAACTCCTCCAAACTCACAAGAAGCAAAGAGGAAATAAGGGATGAAGAGATGTTACCGGAAGTCTTGAAAGCTCACCAAAGCTAATGGCGATTAGGCAACCTATAAGGAAAAGAGGGGGGCAAAACACGCACAACAAAACAAATATACGACACAATGACACAAGAGGAAAACACACAAAAGAAAAATCTTTTTGATTTTTGTGAAAAAATTTCAAGTTTTTAGGATTTTTAAAGATTTTTTCGAAAAACTACAAAAATAAAGCTAACTATGCTAGAATATCACTCCCCCACACTTAAGTCGAGCCATGTCCTCATGATCGACCGTAGTGCATGGGAGCACAAAAGAAACTACGAAAATAAAGCTAGAAATCAAAAAAGAAAAGTGGAGAAAAGGATAGAAAGCGTCCTGCCAGGGTGTAGTCAAGTCACCATGGGCCGAGACAAGAAAAAGATATGGAAGGGGGAAGAAAAATAAAAAGTAGGAAATAAAAGGAGATGGGAGGGGACGACTAGGTGTAATCACGTCACCTAGCCCGGATTCCGCCTAAATCCGACTAAATCCTCAAAAAGAAAGAGTGAAAAACTTGTAAAATTTGGATTTTGAAATGACTCTCGATGTAGTCACATCATCGAGAATCGGGAGCAACCACAACCAAGGCCTCGAAGGCCACCATGACTAAGGGGAAGGGGAGAAACAAGGGGAAAACAAGCAATAACAAAAACGGAAAAGAAAGGATAGTTGCCGTACCAACCGGTTAGCAACTCACTCTCTCCATCGTCTCAATGATCAATATAGGTACTTGCTTGTTGTCGTCATTGTCATCCTTCTTCAAGCTTGAGAAAACCGCATGGCTAAGGTAGTAATGGTGCGAGGGGGTGGGATTTGATGTGAATATCGGTCTAAAGTGAGGAGGAAATGAGGTTAAGGTATGTAAATGAGGTACATGGGTGGTATGATATGAGAAAGGAAGGTAGGGAGGTTGGGTGGGGGTATACAATGGTTGGGTGGGCTTAAATGTCGAAGAAGAGGCACCAAAAAGGAGTAGGGGATCATCCCGGTCGGGATGGGTGGTCCCGGTCGGGATGACATACCCGTCCCGGTCGGGAAGCCTCCTTCCCGATCGGGATGACACTCCAGTGAACTCGATTTTTGGCACCTTCATCCCGATCGGGACGGCCCCATCCCGGTCGGGACGACACACCCTTTCCGGTCGGGAAGGGTCTTCATGACTTCCATGACCCCAAAAACCGGCTCCCTTGCTCACGATCCAAGCTCTATCACTAACCACTCCTTTCTAGGAGTCACCTTCACTTCACCTATCACAATAAACTCAAAGTACACATCAAATTCACTCCCTCACATCGCTCATCAAAATACCAAAACAATTACAAGAATCCCACAAAACTAACAAAATCAAGAGATAAAACACACAAATACAAGCACAAGTACTCTAAAGAGGAGAGGAGAATATACAACATGACGGTTCTTTAGGAACTCCGTCAAACCTAGGATGGTGGACTCTTCTTCAACCGTAGCCCTCAAGGGCATGGAGGAGCAAGTCGAACGCGCTACCAACATCATAATGAAGGCCCAAGAAGCGCTCGAGCCTAGACAACCTCCACGGCCTCCAAGGAGGAGGCAAGAAGTAGGAATCCCAAGACCCAACGTCATCATTCATGTTGTCTCCGGGGTCTAGCCATCCTACGAGCTTCACCGACCTCTTCCTCCCTAGGCATCGCCTCCAATCATTAGCAAGCTTCATCTCCAAGAAACAAGGCACAAAAAGCGGTTTTGGCCTCATCTCCTCAATGCACACCCCCACACTTTCCTCAAGTTGTGGTTCCCCATCTTCATCACTCGGCCCCACATCATCTTGGAGGAGAGGATCGAAACTTCTACCGGCGGTTTCAATCTCTTCCAAGTCATTGCTTGGTTCACTAGCTAGGGGCTCTTGATGCTTATCCACATTCTCGCACAAGGGCAACTCGAGGCTAACAATTTCACCCAACATCCTCACAAATTCCACCAACCCATCCAACTCACTATCCTCCTCCAATTCCTCACCAATGTTGCCTTCACCAAGGGTCATCCCCTCGTTCGTCACTTTTTGGTAGACAATTGAGGTTCTTCAAAGCAAATCTCTCCTCCAAAGGGAACTACATCGGCGGCTTCATGGTTAGGTTGCTCCTCTCTCTCAAGTGGGCACCCTTCATCTAATTGCGATGTTCGGGATAAATACATTACGGTTTGAACCGATAATGCATTTAATCGAGCCTCCCTCGCCTCGTTTCCCCTTCGAATTTGGGCCATTAATTCCTCTTGTTTTTTTTTGCAATTGAATGGCCATTTCTTGGATGCTCTTTTGCATTTGAAGCATAGAATGAAACACCTCCGTGTCGGGTGATTGGTGATCATTGGGGTCTTGTAAAGCTCCTTGATAATCTTGATAATCTTGATGATAATCTTGATAATCTTGATTAAACATGGTGTCTTGATGATGCCCAAGGGGTGGGGCATCATATTTTTGGTAGTGAGGTTGAGGTGATTGGTAGTATTGTGGGTCATGGGGTTCATATTGTGGTTGGGGTGGAGGGTAATATGGTGGGTTTTGGTGGTATTGGCTTCCATAAGGTGAATCTTGATTGAACATGGTGGGTTCACATTGATAACTCGAGTAATAGTCACCATGATCGTAGGATTGGTAATCGTTCACTTGTTGGTAGCCATTTTCATAACTTTGAAGATCATACCCGTCTTGATTACCCCAAGAAGCTTGATTATGGTAGGGGGATGTCATGTCATAGCTTTGGTTCATGGAAGGAGAGGAGTAGCTCATATCGGCTCCCGAGTATGTGGAGTTTAGATCAAACCCCATGCTTGCTCGAAAATCGTAGTCCATACCCGGTTGGAAACCACTCATTCTAGCAACCGTCCGTTAAAGCGGCTCTAAGTCGCAAGAAGAAGATAGTCACCACCTCTAAGCACAAACTGTAGACTAAGAACAAACGTGAGAAGTCTAGTGCTTTTTGGGCACTAGACAAGAGAGAAATAAACCACACACACACAAGAAGCAAGGTAACCAAAAGAAAAAAGAAAAACACAAACACAAAGACAAAGTCAAGTAACTAGGAAAACAAAGTCTAAACTAGCACCGTCCCCGGCAACGGCGCCAAATTGACGGTAAGGGATTTGTCGTGGATCCCAACCGTCAAATAAATAACCGGCTAATCCTAACTGGGTAGATAGGGTAAGTCGGGTCGAATCCACGGGGACGGTAAGAGGCGTCTAGACTAAGTTCGCCCAAGAACGAGACCAAGTCAACGAACTAAGCTAAACTAGAGAATGATAGAGGGGGAGAAGGCGACTAAGACTAAGGAGAACAACTAAGAAAAACGGGCTAGGATTAGGTCGGGGTCAAAGGGGTAACGGAATGGTCAAGGAAGAGCTAGAGCGAAGGAGGTAGTAGGGTGATCTAGGTCGGTCCGGGCGGTCGCAACTTAGACCGACCTAGAGGTTCCTCATGGAACCCATTTTGGCAACACACATGACAAACGGGGTTCTAGCTCACTATGGCCTAGATCAAATCCGGGCGGTCGCAACTTAGACCGACCTAGGGGTCGTCCTCCCCGGCAACGGCGCCAAATTGACGGTAAGGGATTTTTCGTGGATCCCAACCGTCAAATAAATAACCGGCTAATCCTAACTGGGTAGATAGGGTAAGTCGGGTCGAATCCACGGGGACGGTAAGAGGCGTCTAGACTAAGTTCGCCCAAGAACGAGACCAAGTCAACGAACTAAGCTAAACTAGAGAATGATAGAGGGGGAGAAGGCGACTAAGACTAAGGAGAACAACTAAGAAAAACGGGCTAGGATTAGGTCGGGGTCAAAGGGGTAACGGAATGGTCAAGGAAGAGCTAGAACGAAGGAGGTAGTAGGGTGATCTAGGTCGGTCCGGGCGGTCGCAACTTAGACCGACCTAGAGGTTCCTCATGGAACCCATTTTGGCAACACACATGACAAACGGGGTTCTAGCTCGCTATGGCCTAGATCAAATCCGGGCGGTCGCAACTTAGACCGACCTAGGGGTCGTCCTCACCGGGCTCTCGCAACTTAATGAGGGAACCGAACCCATAACAACTAACACCCACAAGGGAAAGGCAAGAAAAACAAGCAATCTAACTTACTTAGTCATTCAAGCAATTCATCAAACATGTCATATGCATCAACCAAGAGGAAACCCAAATCTTCCACCCACATCTCCAACAAACCCTTAGTCACCCAATTAACACCCTAATCACCCTACTAACCCTAGCAAGAACACTACTCTAACATAATCTAACTACAACTAACAAGAACAAGAGGAATCAAAACAAGAATCAAAACATCCATAATGAAACTAGTGAAAAAGATGAACTAAGAACAATAAGATGAACAAAGATTCAAACTTGTATGAATAAACAAGATAAAGAGTAAAAAGGAAGAGAAGATTATACCATACTAACAAGAGAATGAAAAGGAGAACACTTGCATGGAAGATAACCCAAATTCATCCACCAAGGTTGTCAATCTTGGATGGATTCTTCAAGAGATCCAAAAATACAAGATTAAACTAAGATTAACTACTAATTACCGACTAATCTACACTAATCTAACCTAATCTAACCTAAAGTAGTATAGGGTTTAAGGAGAGGTGAAGAACATAAGCTAAGATTACAAGAGGAGGGGTATTTATAGGGTTACAAATGGAAGGGAGAAGAAAGAAAGTGAAATGCGGGCAACAGCACTTGGTCCCGACCGGGACGGGTCATCCCGACCGGGACGGACCCACCATCCCGACCGGGACGGCCTTGCAGTAGCTCCCTTAAACTCGCACTTCATCCCCGACGGGATGAGGTGCATACCCGTCGGGGATGGGTCTTGTAGGCCTCCAATATGATCCTTTTGGTCTCTCCTTGCTTCACATGGACTTCCCATCGATTCTTGGGACTTGGGATCGGGTCGCGGAGGCTCGGGATTGGGTCCCAAGGTCTCGGGGTCGATTCCAAAGCATCGAGTCGTCGTTCCTTTATCTCGTTGGCTCCAAAATGTGTATGTATAGAGTCGGAATCGCTCCAACTCTCCCAAATCGGTCTCGGGAACCTGAAACGAACTAAAGGAAGCATAAGAAGCCCATAAATCGCTCCCAAGGAGCGATTCTACAAGAAAAATGGGACCAAAACACAACAAAATAGGCACTACAAACTACACTTATCACCTAGAGATGGTGGAGTATACCGAGAACGTCAAAAAAAGAGTAAATGATGTTGTAGCACGCACGGTCAGAAATGCATTTTCCATTGAATCATTTAAAAGCACGTGTAAGATTGATTCATATCTTTTCCATTCCGCCCTTGTCCCTAATTATAAGGGTATCATTCCCGATAATTTTGAGTGTAATATGGATTGTGGCTCAGTGAATCTTTTTCACGTCTGTGTCTCTAAGTTCTTCTGCGAGTACAAGGACTTATTATCACCAATTGCAAACCTTAGAAAGAAAGTCCTTGATTACTGCTTTCTTAATGATGTCGTTAATCTCCGAGACGGGTAAGCATTAAATTTACTCGATTGCATTGGTGTTCCACACCATTTTCTTAAACACAACACCATCTAGCCATTAGCATGTTTGTGTTTTCGTCTACTCTTTGAGGCGGGGAGGATTTGTTTCTCTACTCAGACTTTAACATGTGAACCCGAAATTGTATAGTTTCATTGTCTCCTATGACCATGATTGTCTCTATGGTGATCGACTCCTAGGCCTGCTTATTAAATAACATGGTGCATAGGGATGAAGACAATTATCTCACGTCATGACTCTTCTTCCCGACTACTTATTAGGTATAAGTCTTTAATTCTTTTATAAAGCACTTGTTTTAATATTACTAGCCTTATGATATGAAAAACGGTCAATGTTATGAGTTTATGTTATTCTTAAGTGAAGAGAACGCATTTAATTATTTAATAGCATTGCTGAAGTTATTGTAACGTCCAAATGAGGTTATTATTACTTCAAACTGCATAGTTATTGTTCTAGACATATCTATGGCCAATTATTTTAAATTGTCTATACAGTTACTTTGATCCACAAATGAAGTTATCTTAAGATATTAACCAAGTTATCGTATAGGGTGAATGTAGTTATTTTATAGTTCTAATTCAGTTATTTTATACAACTATTTTAGTTATTGTAACTAGGGTTGTGCACCGGGCCCGACCCGGACCGGACCCGGTTGGACCCGGAACCGAAATCATCAAATTCCTTAACCCTGGACCCGGACCTGTTACCAAAATATTGACCCTAGTCCCGCCCGAAAAAATACCGGGTCCGACCCGGACAGGTCCGATTTTAGCCCGGTTTTGACATTGCTGTGAAATTTGAGAGTGTGCTACTGCTTACTGCCTATTGTATTGTACAACAACTTTTCTGTTGCACTTTGCAATTTGCATACATGAAGGAAATGAAGTCCAAAATAACGACAATGTGAGTCTACGGCGGAGGGAAGTGCATAACCGAACACCATAATCTGGAAAACAAACAAAATAAACGAAACCATAAATCATACTTTAGGAAATCAAAAAAGAGAGTCCACGGCGGAGGGAAGTGCGTCGGACTATCGGAGGTAAGGAGGAGCAGCGGTGGCCGGCGTAGGAGCAGCGGCGGCCGACGTAGGAGCAGCGTTAGTGCTGGAGGGAGGAGTGGAGGACTTAGGGTTAGGGGAAATGGGAAAGGGGAATGAGTGAATGACATCTTGATTCCCAACAATTAAACAGCAGATGGGCCGAGATAGGAGAAGCCCAAAACAAAAAACCCAATTCAGGGTTTCCGGCCTGGACCGGGAAAATCCGGGTCTGACCCGGCCCGGATCGGAACCCGGAATCAGTAATTTTTATGACCCGTGGACCGGCCTGGTTTGGAATATTCCGGGTCCAGACCGTACTATTCCGGTCCGGTCCGGTCCATTTTTCCGGTTCGACCCGGCTTTTGCACAGTCCTAATTGTAACGTCGAAATGAAGTTATTGTTACTTCAAAATGCATAGTTATCACAATTATTTTTGACATATCTATGACCAGTTATTGTAAACTGTCTATACAGTTACTCTAATCCACAAATAACTAGAGTCATCTCAAGTCTATATGAGATTAATGAATATTATTATAATATGTATTATATTATATTATATTATATTAGATCAATATGAAAAGTGTGTTATTTTAGAAAAGTGTGTTTTGGCGCCATAAAGTTAATGTGGTGGTTTCTGTTTTATTATATAGTAAGTATAGATAGATAGATAGATAGATAGATAGATAGATAGATAGATAGATAGATAGATAGATAGATGGAACTTTCTAGTCGGGTGGTGTGGCGGCAACACTGGCACTGAACTTGTCTTGCACGTACTTGAAATGTACGGCCTCCGAAAATGCTTAGATGACGTATAGGAGTAACTTCGCCTGATTTTTACGGTTGGTTCTACTCTTCCCATAAACCGACATCATGGAAAACATTACATTTTCCGATGACATTACGAGGTCTTGCCTATTTACCCCAACTTCTTTTTCCAGGAAACCGTAGTCGGATTTCAATGGAAGGACCTTCCTCTCTAATGGTACGGCCGAAGGAAATATTGACGCTGGAACTTTATTGTAATCGGCAAAGAAGAACGAATTTTTGAGAATTGAGTTAGCGTAGCCAACAATATATAAATCATTCTTTGTCATTGCAAAGGATAAACCTATTTATTTCATTTCCTCCCCTCGTTGCACCTAACACCACTTTAATGTGTAACACATGGGTGTGGATGGTGCCATCATTGGAATACCCTCGTAAATGTATTGTCCTTTTACGGTTTCATATATCAAGTTTATTGTATCATTTTAAGAATTTCGGTTTGGTAAGTCGAGCGTAATAGTGTTTGTGGTGGCATCGTGCTGCACACCCGGAAATAAGCGAAGAAGGTTGTGGATGGTGATATTATGAGAGAGGCCACCAAGGGGTTCGTTCAAAGTTATGTATGCTTGTGGACAAGACATAGGTCCACCCCGATGCGACCACGCGCGGGTTTGGGTAGGCGAATGAATCTCATGCTAAAATTGATCTCGGGTTGAAATTTAAATCTACTTAGGAGTCGCCACCAAATTTTGTGGGAATTCGGACCCATTCAAACCCACTCTACATTTAGGCAGATTGTGCACGAAGTACGACCCGCTTTTAATGCTAGAGTTTAGGGGTTCGTCCCTTTGCATTACGATATCAATGCCGAGTTATCGAGAATCGTGCATCAAATGATTCTCGTGTGCCAACGGTTTCGGACATTCGGAAACCATGGTTCTGGGTAAGAAGTTAGGGTACGTGTTGGGAAGCCCACGAAGGACACCCAACCCCGCCCGCTCTTAGCGACCTCTGCTTAGATATCGTTCGTTTTTCGTGTACGCGTGCTAGTTTGACGGTTGAATGTTATGCAAACAATGTTTTTTAACTAAACATGTGAATTATGTGTAAGCTACGTCATTTTAATGCATCTAAACTAATGTCGAAGTTATTTATCATGCGAGGTTCATTTATAAAAGCGATAAATGCAAGCAACGGAAATAAAACTTAAAAGAATAGATTACAAATACGCGGGCGGAATATAACCGTGAAATACAATACGACAAACGAAATTATAATAACGATATAGTAAAAATAAGTAAACTATATGGTTAGCGATTTGTACGATGCATAGTTTAAAAAAAAAAGTAAAACACAAGATGGACTTGACACGTGATGATCAAAGTCGTTAAAAAAGTTTATCGAGGCTTGAAATATGTAGAAGGCTCACGGTTTTGGCGTGACAGAAGCCACTCGATCGAGTCATGGGAGGGACTCGATCGAGTGGTCCTCGAAAAAATCTCCTGCCTCTGATTTGGGGTGCCACTCAATCGAGTGGGCTACGACACTCGATTGAGTGCCCCCTGTTCGAGTAGCTGCGCAAAGTTCGGTTAACGTAGTAATTCCGATTTTTAATGTTTGAATTGATAACTAGCCGAGTAGCGTAAAAATATCATACAATTTAAACTTGACTCGGTTTACGACGCTCGTAAGTTGTTCGATTACGAGATCAGTTATCGATTATTTTGAAAAAGCCTTATAAAATCGATTTGAATTTGGTTAGGAAGAAATTGATTCCTTCCGCGTCACGACATCGTATTAATCCTTTCGGATTACATGATGTTCGATTCGGCATCAACAAGTTTCGTATTAGCCTAAAAAAACGGGATCGAGTGTATTTAACGACAAATATCCGCGATCGCATTACGCCCTTGAGTGTTTATGGCGGCACTCCTTGAAAGGGTGCCACCTCTGTTACGACTCGTAAAGGGGTTAAAAGGATCTTTAAACGGGATTTATCTTTAAGTATATTCGGTGCGAGATTGTTTTAAATATATTGTTATATGCGATACTATTGAATTGCGACGATGAATAAATGTGCTAAACGAAATATAAAAAAACTTTCTTTTTAATGTTGATTCGCTTCAACAATCAAATACTCGGGGTAATAGGATAAGCGACCGGCAACATCGGGTGCGTTACCCTCGTATTCGTGTTTCCTTATCCCATCTTCCCTTGTATTCGACACGAATAGGCGAATATTTTATAGTGTTACGACGGATACGATTCTAACGACGAAAACGAAAAAGACGAAAAAAACGAAAAAAAAAAAAGGACGAAGAAAAGCAAGAAGAAGAAGAAGAGAGGAGAGAAAAGGGAGAAAACGGGATTTGATGACACCCTCAACCTACATGCTTATTTTGGCCTCGGTATTGGACTCGTAGTAACAACATTTGCGCGGGAGTATCGAGGATATAGGAAAAGTTATGGTGTTTGTGTTTGTAGGACCGGTTTTCTCGGATTTTCTAGAGGATTTCCTAGAGGGAATGTAGCGTATAAGATGCTTGGGATTGCTGAAAGTTGTATGTGGAAATTGTATATGGAAAAATTTGTCTTGAATGAGGTAGAAAAGGGGGTGTATTTATACGAAAATTCAGCCTCTCCGGCCTAGGGTCACTCGATCGAGTGCCCCTATGGACTCGATCGAGTGGCCCAATACACGACAATCAGCAGGCTTTTTGAAGGCCCACTCGATCGAGTGGGTTGGATGGTCGAGATATTTTGAGGTTTTGGACTTCGAGTTGAATTCTTGAAGCTTGCATGGCTGTTTTTGTCTCGGAAACGGGTTTGACCAGAGTTTGACCCGGTCACTAAAAAACGGTTTTATTTCCGGTGTCGGTTTTGACCCAAATTAGTCTTATTTGACTAGAAACGACCCACTGGGCCTGAATTTGAGGTCGGTTTTGTGAGATTTGTACTCCGCTAAAAGCTTACGCCAAATACTATTGATTCCGAGTCCAAAATCGAGTGTATTAAAGCACGTTTACGTCCGATCATCATCGGGTGTTTTGTTGGAAGCTGCTATAGACACTAGTAGGCAAAATGCAGGTGTCTAAAGAGCCCCCACTCTGACTGAGGCTTGGACAAGGCGAAAGTCAGAGCACCTACCAGGCCAATCAAAGATTACGACCTGGCAGCCTTCCGGTCGGGTCGTTTATAGTCCGTTAGACTTGCGCGAAGGGCTCGCCAACCATAAGCATTGGGTCATACCGGTCCTGGTGATAATAGCTCTGATGGTAGTTGTTTGTCGTCTATCCTACCGATCAAAATAATATCAACGAACCTAAGCTAGGTAGCTAGGGTAAGTCGAGTCGATCCTCAGGGAAGGGAGTTCCAAACTAGAGGGTGCTATTATTCTAGACTAAGTTCTAGCGAAACAATGGTGATTGACTAAGATTGATTAATGACTAAACTAAAGTCTATAACATGAAATAAAAAGGCAAAACAAACAACTAATGATAATGGAAAGCGAGTTAAATCAATATAAGGAGAAACTAGGGCTAGTTCGGGTTCATGGAAATCAAGGAGATCAAAGGGGAAACGGGGGTGCTAGCATGGTTTCGTAGCTTAGGTTACATTCAGGCTCTCGCTACTTAAACGACCTAGGGGTCTCCTCACCACGCTCTCGCTCCTAGTAAAGGAACCAAACCTATCACCAAACAAAGACATGCAAGAGAAGCAAGAAAAACAAGGAGTGATCGTCTTAAGTCTCACAAGCATTTCATCGAACATGTTGAGTGCAAGGCATCAGGAAACAACAAAAACAACAACTAGCATCACCAATCTCACCCTAATCATCCCTAATCACATCCAATCCCCCTACTAACCCTAGTGGAGAACTACTCACACATAACTAAAGAACTATCCACACTAACAAGTGAAACCCACAACATAAGAGAAACATTCATAATGAAAGACAATAAAGATTAAGCATACACTACAAAAAAAGGTTAGCTTTGCAACGGATATTTGCAACGGAAAAATGTTCGTAGCAGAAATAAAACTTGCTACGGATTTGCAACGGAAAATATATTTTGCGTCTGAATTGCGACGGTATTGCGATGAATCTCGGCTACTCTCATGGCGCGCAAAAAAAATCAAAGAGCGCTAAAAGTATGCGACGGAATTGCAACAACCTATTTTATTGCCGACGACTTTGCTACGGATAATGCGACGGATATTTACAAAATTGCGACCGAATTGCAACGGACCTACGACGTACGGTAATTTCCTAAAATTCTCCACCTTTGGACCAATTATGCTACGGATTTGCAACGGAAAATTAGATTTGCAACGGACTTTCCGTAGCAAATCCGTAGCAAGTATGAATTACTTACCCTAACTACTTACCCAGTTACCCCGACCCCCATTCACTCATCTAATTACTCCCCCCCACACCTGAAACCCTCATACGCGCACCATAACTAGAACCACCACCCCTACGCCGCCGCCGCCACCCTTACGCCGCCGCCGCCACCGCCACTTCTACGTCGCCGCCACCTCTACGCCGCCGCGCTCCACGGTACTTTCCCCTTCTTTCCTTCTTTTCCTTCTCATTTTGTCTGCCCGCACCGTCGCCTGTCCCTGCCACCGTCGCTCTTGCCGGCGTGTTCCTGCCGGCGCCATTCATTGCCGGTGTCGTAATTGTTGTTGCTAATTCTGATTCTGCGTTTTAATTAAACCCTAATCGATTTGGGTTTTTCATTTTTCATTCTGATTCTTGTTTTAATGAGTTTAAACTGATTAGTTACGGGTGATAGAGAATTTAACAGGGCTTTGGGCTACAGATAACATAACCCCCGCTACTCACATCCTTTTTTTTTTTTTTAATAATTATTTCGTCCGTCTGTCTGTGTTCTATCCATAATATACTAACTAAGTGAATATATAATGGCAGATCACGGAGGAAGTATTATTTGTAGTCGATTGCAGGGAGTGAATACTGAAGGAAGTGGGAAGTGTGTGTGTGTGATGGAGCTTCAGTTTCAGCTCACCTTGAAGCCTCCTTCTCCTTCATCATCCCCAGGTGCTTTCTGTTTATAATTCCCCAATTTTCATCTCCTTCATCAAATGCCCATGCCCATGATTTATTTAACCCATGTTTGACAAGGGTTTCAAGTTTTATGAACTGAATTGGATAATAATTACTGTTTGGCATATCGTATCATATACAGTACTACAATCATTATAATTACTCGTACTCGTGCTTGTTCTTTTGTTTAACTTTGATTAAAATACTGCTCACAAATACTAATATAAATAAACAAATGACGGAAAGAAGAGTAATTAAGTAAGAAGGGGGGTTGTTGTTTTCACTTTAATTTGTATCGTCTCATTCTTTGACATACATACTGCATCAATATCATCTGCATTTATAATTGTTGGTTTGTATGAATCATTGTTGATAGCCTCCCTTGATATTGCATCATTGTGACTACCAGAGGTCAACTGCTCAAGTATCACCACATACTTACAGAGTAATAGCACCGGCCACACAGACCCAGTATTGGAGGCCTCAACAAAAGGGACCCGTTGACGACGATGAGTTGTTCTTTGAAACTCACAACGGGTTCGATAAGAAGGGAAGGATGTATGGCTTAGGATCCGCCGCAATTCACTTGTATGAACCATCAAGAGCCTCCACTGGTAGCTTCACGACTTCTAATGCAAGACTAAGAGCAGAAAATGCCGAATTGAGAGAACAACAGAAAAAAATGAAAGAAGAACAAAAACAAAAAATGAAAGCTTATGAGGCTTTTATGACTCAAGTCTCTCAAAAGCTTGGGATTGACTTTGATCCTAATTTCAACCCCGACAAGCAAGGCACGACAAACGACGACGATGATGACGACGATGACGGTACAAGCAATGATAATGCTTAGGTTAAGTTTAGGCGGCTAAGTTTCTTTTTGTTCTATGTGAATCAATTTGTGAACAACTTATGTTAGGTAACAACTAAACTCTTTTTAGTATAGGCGGTGGTAATGTCTATTATAACAACTTATGTTAGGTTTATTTTAAGAACTTATGTTATGTGAACAACTTAGTATATAATTATTGGTATTAAAAAGTCCAAAATTGGAATTTTGGATGAAAATGTCGAGTTCGTTGTGTTAATTTCTGGATTGCAGGATTGAAAGCAAATTGGTAGGTGGGATGAGGAAAAGAAACTGGGCGTCGCAGGTGGTTATAACTTGCAACGGATATGAGACGGAAATTCCGTTGCAATTGTAGGAATTCCGTTGCAAAAGGGTAGCGAACCTATTTACTGGACCCTTGCAAAATAGTCGCTGTTCCGTTGCAAATAGAAAATTTCCGTTGCAATTTCGTTGCAATTGTCGTGACTAATCCGTTGCAAGACCATTGCAAATAAACAAGTTCCGTTGCAATTTCGTTGCAATTGTGGTGACTAATCCGTTGCAGATCCATTGCAAATAAACAAGTTCCGTTGCAATTTCGTTGCAATTGTCGTGACTAATCCGTTGCAAGTCCATTGCAAATAAAATGTAATCGGTCGCAAATCTGTCGCAAATTACGTTGACCGGGTTTGACTTGACAACTACATATTCGGTCGCAACTCCGTCGCATATTTTACTTCTGCAACGAAATTGCGACGGTTTTGTTTTTTTTGCTACCCCTTACTGCGACTACTTCATTCCGTCGCAAAAATGTCGCAAAATAGGTGTTTGCTACGGATTTTGCACCTTTTGCAACGGATTGTGTCGTCGCAAATGCACCAAGGCATCAGGAAACAACAAAAACAACAACTAGCATCACCAATCTCACCCTAATCATCCCTAATCACATCCAATCCCCCTACTAACCCTAGTGGAGAACTACTCACACATAACTAAAGAACTATCCACACTAACAAGTGAAACCCACAACATAAGAGAAACATTCATAATGAAAGACAATAAAGATTAAGCATAAACAATGAATAGAAACAAATTAAGACAAGATTTAGACTAAGGAAAGACTAAGGAGAGGAGAAATATA
The DNA here is from genome assembly GCA_958450325.1 of Agrostemma githago. Taxonomy (NCBI): domain Eukaryota; kingdom Viridiplantae; phylum Streptophyta; class Magnoliopsida; order Caryophyllales; family Caryophyllaceae; genus Agrostemma; species Agrostemma githago. The sequence goes on along the minus strand of OY288239.1, from coordinate 79,588,521 downwards.
CCAACAAATGAGAAGTAGAAGGAAAAGAAAGGATCTTTGATTAAATCCAACCCAAAGAAATGGAATTCAATGTTGTCGATAGAGAATTCCCCCAATAGGTCTTCAATAATACAAAGACGAAACAAGGATTAAACTAAGATTAAGGAGAGATTAAGGAAAGATTAATCTAATCTACACTAATCTAAGCTAATCTATCCTAAAGTAGAGGTAAGGAATTATCTAGGGTTCTCCTCTTAAAACAATACAAGAGGGAAGTATATATAGGGTTCCATAAGTGAGGGGAATGAAAGAAATGAAGCGGCGTGCGAACTGGGGCCATCCTGGCCATGATGGTGATGGTCACGGTCGGGATGGGTCCCATTCCGGTCGTGATGATGGTGGTCACGACCGGGAAGGCCCTACAGCAGCTCGTTTCTTCTCGTCTTCGCATCCCGGCCGTGATGGGTCCTTATTTGCTCTTCTTAGGCTTCTTATCGATGCTCGGCGCTCGGGATATTCTTAAGTAGACCCCAAGGGACTCGGGATCGAGTCTAAGTCACCGAATCATTGTCTCTTCTCTTCATTGGCTCCATATGCATTGGAAACGAGACGGAATCGTTCCACTTCTCCATGATGAGCGTTAGGAACCTAAAACAAGCCAGAAGAAGCGTAATTAGCCTCGAAACTGCTTTAAAGAGCGATTTCACAAAAGAAAGCGAGACTAAACACGTGAAATAAACACTACAAAACACACTTATCAAGCTCCGTAGGGAGTAAATGAGCTGCGCAGAGACTTGCTTCTAAAGTCTTGGGTGTACCTGTATGCTGACACATAACAATTTGTATGTAACATTTAGGTGAAACACCGACTCACGTTGGGGAAATAAAAATTTGATTTTTCAAAATCTTTGAAAATTTTGGATTTTTGAAAATAGGAATGCTCAGGATGACTCGATTCCTGTATCAGATTCGGAGAAGGGCTTTGAAGCCTTGGGTCAGGCCCACGTGGGCTAAGAAAGCATTGACAGAATTCCTATTCCTTAGGTAATTAGGGATGCTAATAGAATTTCCTTATTATAAATAGAGGACTCCTTGCTTCAATTTTCTGCATCTCAACTCAAATTCCTTTTTCTCTTCTCAAAATCCTTTAGATTTTCAAGAAAAGTATCTGCTATGGGTATCGAGCAATTGACTGCAATGCTCCAAGCATGGTCCCAGTATTTTCGGGATGAAGAAAAAGTTCAGTTGACCCAGATGGGAATTGCCGCTCTTTTCCCGCTCCAACGTCTAGGGTTGACTCACACTTCCTAGATGCCTGCCTAACATTTTGGGATACTACCCATCATATTTTCCCGTTTCCTCGAGGAGAAGTATGTCCTCTTCCTGAAGAAATTGCAGTAGTGGGCGGTTGGTGCCCTAGTGCTTGTCCTGTTATTCCTCTGTTTTACCCTGATCCAAGGCGAAGGTTGAGAGATTTTCTTGGTCTGTCTCATGCTGAGACTGACCGTATGGTGCTGGAAGATTCAGTTTCTTTGTTTGACATGACTGATAAATTTATGAACACTAGGGACACGAGAGCCACTCCTACTCATAGGCGTAGGGCTTTTGCCTTTTGCATGCTGCATCGATATATCTTTGAGGGGAAGATGGAAGCTGACTCGTGCTTGGGTCAGATTAGGCTGATTGGCATAGTTGATCAGATGTAGACAGGTCACAACCCGGTAACAGGAGAGATTATTATGGGTCTAGACGCCAGAAGACTCAACCCGGACCGACAATTAACGGGAAGTGCCCATCTTTTGCGGGTAGACGTATCGCATTTTTTTTCTTTTTTTTTTACGCTAAATTTTGACGCACAGGGGCCACTCAATCAAGTAGACCTGTCACTCGATCGAGTGACCTCGATAAAGACCGCCTGTTCGCTTTCAGATGGACCACTCGATCGAGTCAGGCGTGACACTCGATCGAGTGCCTGCCTGCTAACCCAATTTTTGCCTACGGAAATTTATATTCTTTCTTATCAGATTTGGTTATCCGAGCGTTTGTCGATCATAGAGCCTCCCGTGAGTATTTCCAACTATCGTAGCAGCCAAATTAGCTCGAGGAGGCGACGGATAAGCTCGAGTCATTACATAAACCGGGCTTATTGGGATGAGGAGCTAAAATTCCATGGTGGGCCCTTGATTAGGTGGACCATTGCTTGGTGGTTCCTCTCGAAATTGACAGGGTTGGCAAAGAGGGACCGACCAGGCTCGTTAGTTGGTGGTTCTTTCACTGGACTGGACCGTCCACATCTACCCGGATCACATTTTGAGGCAGTTTGGTTCGTCTCAGCGAATCCCCAAGACTGAAGCAATCATTAGCGTTTCGCTCCAATTGATGGACACTATGTGTGACACATGGCTACAACGGTGGTTCACCCGTGCCACGTGGACCATACCCAAACCTTGTCAATCCACTTGGGTATCGGAGTCATATCGGAAGTGGACTTCCGAGGAATCAGAAGAAGCCCGTAAGGCTTTGAAGATTGACGAAGCCTTCGACTTAGTTCGCCGGGAGACGGTGAAAGACAATAGGGGTTTCTTTGACGAAGGAGAGACTCCTGCTACTCTAGTCCGATTGGAGTCGGGTCTTAAGTCACAAACTAAGACTCGAGCTAAACAGGCCGGCGCTAGTGGCGCGCGGGGGCGGGTAAGCCCCCATACTGAATTTGAAAAGAGGCTCGGGCCAGGATTGACGGCCAGAGATCGATTGGGCCCGCGCGACCGGTTTCTTGAACCAGTGAGGGCCCAACTTGGTCCCATTGAAGTGATCGAGGACTCGAGTTCGAAGAAGCGAGTCCGGACCAAGGAGGTTCCCGTGGTGATTCGGGAGCGCTCGCTTCCGCGTCGTCGCTAGTGGACGGAAAAAGAGGCCAAGAACAAGGGGAAGGGCAAAATGCCCTAAATACCAAGTCCTTAGTTTTATTATTTAAATATTATTACTATTTATTTATAGTGTCGTGTGCTTTTCTTTTTGAATTTTTGAATTTTTTGCAATTCGTAATTTCCCGAGTTTATCGGTTTTTTTAATACTAAATAAAGGAAGTTTATTATTTAAACCGTTCCTGTCTTTTCTGAATTGCAGTGGTTGTACCCTTTTGAGGAGCTGCCTACGTATCCGCAATTAGCGGAATCAAACCAAACGTAATTCAGATTTTTTACAAATTTGCAATCTCGAAATACACCAAGACTATTGGTTCAAGATGTTTACAACAGTAGAATAGATAAATCTAGCTTTTGACTTGCTTTTCGAAAGTTTATGTAAAAAAACGATTTTGATAAACTTTGCTAATGACATTGAGAAAGGGGTTGGTAGTAACGCTTTAGCTGGTCTAGGTTGGTTGGGTTGACAAACTCGTTCCCGTCCAGATTCGTCAGCATCACCGCTCCGCCTGATAGAATCTTTTTTACCAAATATGGCCCGGCCCAATTAGGTTTGAATTTTCCCCTCGGGTCTACTGGCAATAAGGCTCGAACGGACTTGAGAACCAAATCCCCTTCTTTAATGTTTCTGGGCCTTACCATTTTGTTGAAGGCCCACTGGATCCTTTTTTAATATATCTGAATATTATTGAGGGCACGAGATCGTCATTCGTTTAATAGAACTAGCGAGTCATACTGTGCTCGGACCCAATTGTGGACATGACATAGGTCCACCCCGACGCGGCCACGCGCGGGTTTAGGGAGGCGAATGAATCTCCATATGAAAACGGATCGAATGGAAATTTAAATCGAAGTGGAGTCGCCACCGAACTTTGTGGGAGTTCGGGCCCGTTCGAACCCACTCTATGTCGTAGTGGGTCGTGTACAAAATACGGCCCATTTCCGATGTCAGAGTTTATCGGGTTCGTCCGTTAGTATTTGATACCGATACCGACATTATCGGATATCGTGTATTGAATGACTCTCGTGCGCCAACGGTTTCGGGCATCCGGAAACCGAGGTTCTGAGTAAGGGGTGAGGGTACGTGTTGGGAAGCCCACGAAGGACACCCAACCCCGCCCGCACTAGCGACCTCTACTAGGATATCGATTGACTCTCTAATACGCGCGTTAGTAATTCGGTGAGAATGCTTATGCAAGGATTGTTTTCCCTAAGCATGCGAGAAATTGAAAAAGGTTTTCTACGTCAATTTAATGCAATTAATTCTAACGTCAAAGTTGAATTTTACCATGTGGGTTCATTTTAATACGATAAAATAAACAACTAGAAATTGACAAGAGAAACAATAAACGCGTTAGTAACGATATAACGGTTTATGAAAATATTGAAGGATATAGAATGATGCAAATGAGTTAATGCATGGTTTTGAAAGAGGTATTTCACGTGATAGATTAGGCACGTGTTGACCTAAGTCACGAAAACGATTAACGAGACTCGAATGTGATGTGTAGGACTCACGGTTTGACGTGATTAAGGGCCACTCGACCGAGTCATTGTGTAACTCGACCGAGTGGACCTCTGAAAAGCGGTCTGTCCAGGTTTTGTGACCCTACTCGACCGAGTTACTGACCAACTCGACCGAGTACATCGCCACTCGACCGAGTCACTGTGAGACTCGACCGAGTGGAGGTCATAGAGGCATTCTGTTTCGTATTATGGACCTTACTCGACCGAATTATTGACCAACTCGATCGAGTACGTTGCCACTCGACCGAGTCACTGTGAGACTCGACCGAGTGGAGGTCGTAAGAGACGTTCTGTCTCGGTTTTTGTGATGTCACTCGATCGAGTGGCGTAGGCACTCGGTCGAATGGAACCTGTACGAACCGTGTCGTTTGCAATTTTAAATATTGATTTTGAAATTGCTTTTGATTTTTGATGACTTGACGAATTGGGCATAAATATAGCGGAATTTATACTCAATTCGGGACTTGAATACTCGTCGTATCCCATATTCGATTATCGAATCAACATGGAATACTAGAGTGAAAACAATAGAATATTAATTTAAGTCGACTTAAATTAACTACCGCGATATGGTAGATTTCCTCCGCGTTAAATAATGTCGTAATTCTATTGAATTGTATTGACAATTACTTTAGCATCAACGGAAAATCGCATTAGTTAACTTATGTGACTAGATCGTTAGATTCGACATCCAATTAAGGAATTGGTATCGAATTTAATAGATCGACGCTTTGCTTAAATTGAAAGACGTGATTCCCTCCGCATCCCGATGTCATAATTAATTCTCGCGAATTGTTTGACGTCGGATCCGCATCAACGGGTTTCGACCCTTATTGAAAATTGATTTTAGAAATAGACGAATGCAAGGCTAATGATGATGCCGACAGAATAATAACGAATTATTGTTTAAGTTAACTTATCTCAATAATCAAATAGTCGGGGTACCGGAATAAGCGACCGTCAACGTTGTGTGCAGTACACTTGTATATTCGTGTTTTCTTATTCTGATATCCCTCTTACTCGACACAAATTGATAAGTATTTTAATGCTTTGATATTAATTATACTATCGATATTATGATGCGATAAAGAACTAAAAAAACAAAAAAAAACGAGAAAAAAAGGAGGAAGATGACGAGAAGAAAAGAAGAAAGGAAGAGAGGGTTTTGCACCCTCAACCTACATGTTCTTGTGCTCGGTACGGACTCGTAATCGCGGCTTTAACACGGGAGTTTCGAGGCTTATGGAGGTCGAGTTGTGGTGGTTAAGGTGTTTGATTCCTAAAGCTAGGTTTAGAGTATCGGTTCCTAGGCTAGGGCTAGGGTTTCGGTGTAGAGTAGGGTTTGAATTAGGGTTTTGAGTTGTGTGAAGTCTAGGGTTGATTAGGGCAAAAGCAAAGTTGTTAAAAGATGTTGCATGGGGTTGCTTATATAGGCAAAGGCAAGGACCCCGGTTAGGGTTACTCGACCGAGTAACCAGCTGACTCGGTTGAGTGGCCCGATGTGCCAGCAGTCGGGCTCGAAACAGGCCCACTCGATCGAGTGGGTCGGGCACTCGATCGAGTGGCCCAACTGGGTCGCGTGAGTCCGTTAACTTTGGACCGTGACTTGGGTTTGATGATGGGTTTGTGTTTGACTTGGACTTTTGATGTTGTGAATGGGCATTTTGTATGTCTCGGAAACGACTTTGACCAGGGTTGACCCAATCGCTAAAAAGTCGGTTTTATTTCCGGTGTCAGTTTTGGCCCAAATTAGTCTTGTTTGACTCGGAACGGTCCGCTGGGCCTGGATTTGAGGTTGATTTTGTGAGATTTGTACTCCGTAAGTGCATTAGCCAGCAACTAATGGATTTGAGCCCATATCCGAACGCGTAGAAACACGTTAGCGTCCGATCATCATCGGGTGTTTTTTTGGAAACTACCATAGACACCTGGCAGTCAAAATGCGGGTGTCTACACCAATCAGCTTTGGGCACTTGACTCTCTAATAGGATCCGGAGAGACGACACCTCCAACTCGGCCGGCTGGACTGCTTCCATCCTGTATGTTAGGTAATACGTTGTTGCACCGGTTACAGTGCGGATTGATATCAGGTATCCCCATAGTTCAAAAGATATTTTATCGGGCCAGTCTCGGTAATTATCAGCCATCTTTTTTAGTATGGTGATAATCGTCTTATTAGCTGCTTCTACCGCTCCATTTGTTTGGGGACGGTAGGGCGAGGATGTATGCCTTTGAATGGGCCGCTGTTTCGGCTTGAAAATGGGTCCCGTGATCACTGATAAATTCATGCGGGATCCAATACCGGCATATTATCTTGTTTTGGATAAACTTGGCAACATGCTTGGCATTGAGAATACGGTAAGATTCGGCTTCGACCCATTTGGTGTAATAGTCGTTGGCTACCAGAATGAAACAATGTCCGCCGGTACCGAAGGGATTTATTTTCCCGATTATGTCGATCCCCCACGTCAAAAATAGTCAAGGTGACGTCATGGTATACAACGGGGATGACGGCATATGTTGCACATTGGTGAATATTTGATAGTTATGGCAATGTTTGACATATAAATGGCAGTCGGTTTCCATATTATTCCAGCAGTACCCCGAGCCTCATAATTTTTTGGACTAGTATCTGGGCCTTCATATGCGGACCGCACTCACTGTCATGCACTTCGGCCATAACCTTCTCAGCTTTAATTTTATCAACACATAGAAGAAGAGCCCCATGTGCCATCTTTTTGTACAGTTGTCCATCGTCGGTACGGACGAACTAGGTAGCAAGCCTCCGTAAAGCTTTCTTGGCCCGACCTTTGGTCCCGGGAGGATATTCCCCGGTCGTCAGGTATGTCAAAACAGCTTGATACCACTGCTCGGGATCAGTTATCTCAATGTCTTCAATGTCGTGGATATATGCCGGCTCGGACCGTCTTTCGACACAAATCGGCATACTGGTTAGGTGATCGGTAATATTCAGTAAAGATGCTAATTTGAAGAGTGCATCTGCAAACTGATTTTCTTCCCGAGGCAGGTATATATAATCTACCTTTTGGAATTGCTTCTCGAGATCCCTTACTCGTGCCTGGTAGGCCACGAGATTAGCGTTCTGAGTTTTTCATTTTTGAAGTGCTTGGTTAATGACCAAGGATGAGTCACCGTGCACTCGGAGGTTCGTGACCCCTAAGTTTGCGGTGGCTTGTAGCCCATGGATACATGCTTCATACTCGGCGGCATTATTAGTAACGTCGAAGTCCAGTTTGATGGACAAGAGAGTATGCTCTCCTTTTGGTGAGATTAGAAGAATCCCGGCTCCGAACCCTCGGAAATTGGATGCCCTGTCGAAGTATAAATCCCATGTTTCTGTGTCGGTATGGAAAATTTCTTCATCTGGGAAGGATCAAGTATCGGTGTGTCCTTCTTCAGTTGTGGGACTATCGGCGAGGAACTCGGCTACTACCCGGCCCTTAATGGTTTTTAATGGTACTAACTTTAGATCAAACTCTGCAAACATTAATTAGAGTCCATCTAGACATTCTGCCATTGAGGATGGGCTTTTCGAAGAGATATTTGATGGGATCCATCTTGGATAATACTTGCACTTCGTAGCTAAGCATGTAATGTCGGAGCTTCTTAGTGGCCTAGACCAGAGCTAAACACGTTTTCTCGAGCATGGTGTATTTACACTCATACTCTAAAAACTTTTTGCTGATGTAGTAATTAAATAGCTCGTTCTTCGGAGTCAACTGTCTGAGTCAGCATAGCCCCCATGGCTGTCTCGGTCGTGGTTAGATATAACGACAAAGACGAACCGGGTTGAGGTGGCATTAAGACTGGTGGAGCAGACAAGATTTCCTTGATTTTATCGAAGGCCGCTTGACATTTATCGTCCCACAATATTCGTTCTCCCACCTTCAGTTTTTTTGAAGATCGGTTCACATACTATGGTCAGTTTTGAAATGAACCTGCTGATGTACTGGACTTTCTCGAGAAATCCTCTCATTTCTTTTTCGGTTTTAGGAGGTTGCATCTCGGTTATGGCTTTGATTTTTGCTGGGTCGACCTCGATACCACGTTGGCTAACGATATGACCCAGTAATTTGCCAGATGTTACCCCGAAACTGCATTTTTGAGGGTTTAACCTCATGTTGTATTTGCGTAGTAGTATTAGTAGTAGATTAGTAGTATTAGATTATTACTATTAGTACTACTACTACTACTAATCTAATACTACTAATCTACTACTACTACTACTAATATTACTTCATTACTACTACTAATATTACTAATCTACTACTACTAATACTACTTCATTACTACTACTAATATTTCTAATCTACTACTAATACTAATACTAGTAATCCACTACTACTAATACTATTAATCTACTACTAAGACTACTACTACTAATCTACTACTACAAATCTACTAACACTACTACTACTACTACTATTGTACTACTAATCTAATACTAATACTACTACTAATTTACTACATCATTCCACCATTCCACAACCACCATACTACTAATCTACTCATTTACTACTAAATTTACTAATTTACTATTCTAATTCCAACAACATTATTCCACCACAATCTAAACAATTAACCAACAAAATCCAACAATTAACCATTCCAATAATCCAACATAAACAATCATTCTAAAATCGAACATAAATCTAACAATTGTAACTCAATTAAATCAATTAACTCAAATCAAACATAATTATGTCAATTAACATAATTATCTTCAAATCCAACAATTATTATGTCAATTAACTTAATTCTAACTCAAATCCAACCCAATTATCCTCAAATCTAACACAATTAATAAAACACAATACATATAAACAATACAAGGGTTAAGGAAAGACCACAAACCGGAAAGAAGGACAAAAATTATACCTGATTTTTGGGTTCGCCGGAGCTGGTGGTGGTTCGTCAGAGATGGGTTGGTCGACGGAAGTGGGTGCGACGCCGGAGATTGGTGGGACGCCGGAGGGGGTTGGGTTTTGGGGAGGGTCGCCGGAAAAGGGGATGGGAGGGTCGATTTAGGGTTTGGGTGATTTTGGGGGGCGATTGATGGGGCGATCGCCGGTGGTGGGTGGGTCGACGGGGATGGGTGGGTCACCGGTGGTGGGTGGGACGCCGAAGCTGAGTAGGACGCCGAAGAGGATTGATTTTTGGTGGGTGGTCGCGTCGCCTTTGAATCGCCGAAGGGGGATATGGGGTTTGAGGGAGTCAGGTTCTGATTGAATGCTGCGTCGCGTAATTTTTTTTAAAAGTTATAAAAACTTTGCGTCGGATTAACCGACGCAAAAGTCGTTGCAAATTTCAATTTTGCGTCGGCTAATCCGACGCAGTGCACGTGGCTGTGTTGACTGACCGCGTCAATTGACGCGTTGACTGGACTGCTTTGCGTCGGATTAGCCAATGCAAAGCTTCGTGTTGGGTCGGCTTTGCGTCGACTAATCCGACGCAACACTTTCACATAGTCGCGCCAACGTGAAATTATTGGCGCCAGTTCCTTAGAGGCGGATAGCGTCGGTTAATCTGACGCAAATTATTATTGTCAGGTTAACCGACGCAAATCAACGCAACATAGGCAGCTGCATCGGATTGTTAGTCCGACACAAATTATCCGACGCAAATTCCACTGTTTTTAGTAGTGACGGGATGTGCTTTTGTACTGCTGCTGGTTTTTTATGTGCATTGACTGAAATCGTTTTGTAGTTTTTTAGTTAAGTAAAAAAAATGGGGGAAGCAGAAAAACAGACGGCTATTGTCCAGTGAGCGCAGTCGTGCGTCAGATCGTTCGACGTAATTGACTGCAATCCGTTGCAGATTTTTGGGTTATACGAAGGATAGTCCGACGCAAAGTCCGTCGCATGACGTTGAATCTGCGTCGGTATATGGAACATAAGATCCGTTGCATAATTTCATAATTGCAACGGTTTATCCGTCGCATATTGAGTTTGACTTCCACCTTTGATCACTTTAACTAGTGCGGTGGGCCTTCCGACGTAACATCCGCCGCAAAATATTTTGCGTCGGAAATAACGACGCACATATAACCCCTCGCGACAAAATATTACGGCGGATTGTTTGCGGCGGTAAGTCCGACACAAATGACCATTTGCGTCGGATTTCTCCGTCGCAAATTTACGTGTTTTTTTGTAGTGATTGAACATGTTATGTGCACAATGATAGGAGACAAAGTAAACAACACCAAACGCCACTAATTCCACCCTAATCACCTCTGAAGTAACACTCAATCCCCCTACTAACTTCTGAAGTAACACTCAATCCACCTACTAACTCTAGCAAAGGAATCTACTCACCTATGTTGAAGGTAGTAATCCCAATACACACTATGGAACAAGCATAAACATGGATATTCATCATGTAATATTGAAAAAGTACTAACCATAAATATAAGCTAAACTAACTAGAGGAGAGATTAAGGAGAAGAGAGATTATACCAACATAAAAGGAGAAGGAAATATTAAATCTTTGCATAAATAAACCCAAAGGAAGATCACCAATGTTGTCAGCAGAGTAGATCAATCTAAAAAGTCTTCAATATTACAACCATCAAACTAGGATTAAACTATGATTAAGGAGCAATTAAAGAAAAGATTAAGATAAACTACACTAATTTTTATCTAAGGTAAGAAAGAGTTACAAGAGGGTTGTGTATAGTGTTGGGTCTTTAGTAGGTCAAAGTAGGCTTTGACCTGGAGTTGATTTTTGAGAATAAGAGAATTATACTACAACAATGAATCAAGAATATGTGTGTAGCTTAGTTGGTTCATGGTGGATAGGAAGGATATGCTTTAGGTTTTGTGAGGTCTTGGGTTCGAATCTTTTAGTTGCTCTGACAATTACGTTGACATTTTTTACCTAGACATTTCCTATACATAGTATTTCGACACAAAATTACGCATAATGTATTTAGTTTTTATCTAGAAGACCAAAGTAAATTTGTAAATAAGTGTAGTGGTTATTATACAGACGAAACAAAGTGAGTAACAATTTTAGTATCTAATTTAAATTCTTAGCTATGGAAATAAATTGGTAGCTAAATTTAGTTATCGGTTGTTGTTACCACATATTTTTTTTATTTTTCGTATTGATATAATAAATTTATATTATTATTTTCTCATTATCGGAGTATTAAAAAGTACTTTACAATCTACATTTTAATGATTAATTTTATCTTTAATTATACATTCATTGCCTAAATAAACGTAAATCTTAAAGTGGCTCAATGGTTTGAATGTTAGCCAAGTATGGAAAAGTTATGTGTTTGATTCCTCTTGCGAACATTCACCAACAATTTCTATACAAGAGTCGGCGTGGTGTAGTGCACGGATGAACATTCACCAATAATTCGAGTAGGTACATGTAGCGAGGTATGACGTGTATGCCAAAAATTCAAGTAGGTACTTTTATGCCATTTTAGATACCAAAAAATTACGTCGCTAATTTTGCTACAACTGAATCGATCTCTAATTTCGTACATAAATTAGCTACTATACGATTTGCGATAGCTAATGTACCTACTAGAATTTTTGTCTCTATTATTGTCTCAAAATTTTCTACCACGCTTTCATCGCTAAATTGGTAGCTAATTCTGGTCGCTAATCCAGTAGCCAAATTACCGACAAGGCATTTAGCTACTAATAAAATTTAGTCGCAAATTCTGTCTCTAAGCTAATTTCTGAAGATTTGGAATATTGAAGATTTGTTACCAAAATTTCTGACTCTAAAATGACTTTACCTTGTAGTGAATCAAGTTTTGAATTTCTTCATAATGATTGATTATAATAAGAAAAATTTAGGAAAATTAATTCACATAAGCTAAGTTGTCCTTTTTTTAATTAGGAACAATTTTATCAAGTCAGAATGATTTGTTTACGAAGTTGTGTCGGGGTAAATTATAGGATACCTACAAAACAAAGTAATTACGACTAAAAAACTAAATAAGATAAAAACAGATTTTATAAATAAATTTGAAAAAGCACTACTAATTTTGATTCATTAATGTTTAGGGCTGCAATGATAAATTGTCGATCAATTTTCGATAATCCATAGTAACAAAAAAAATTCGGCCCCACTTAAGATTCGATTCTGGCATCGTCCCTGGTCTTAATTAAGAAAACCCAAAAGAAAGAAGGATGAAAAACTAAGAGAAGTGAGCGGAGCTGGGCTGCGGCCGGCCATTTAAGGATGGCGGTTCAGCTTGGTCTATGGCTGGCCGGCCGTCGTTTAGCTTGTCCTGCCTTTTTCTCTTCTCTTGTTGACTTAGCTTGTTTATCCTCCATTGGCTTGCGTAATTGAGCCTTCCTTTTAGCCTTTACACTTCATTCCAAGCCCAAACACGAGATCTACTTCTTTTTTCCTTGAACCCGACACATCGGGATTGTACCTACAATATCGTTCCGAGGAAAATGAGTAACAAAATCCTACACAAAATAGAAATAAAACTAAAACCAAATAAAATGTACTAATAACTAGAAACTTAGTAAACTCGAGATAATACATCGATAAAGCACACAAAAACGAACCAGATAAACAATTAAATGTGGGTAAAACTACTATGAAAATATTAGAGTAAATCACTAATAACTCCCTTTTATGTTCAGAATTTTACAAATTACCCCCAAAAAGATGTTTTTTAAATATTACCCCCTTAAAGTTTGACAAAAATTAGAATTTACCCCCCGGCCCCCTTCTCTCCTCTTTCCGGCGACTTACGCTTGTTTTCTTCCAGATTTGCCCCTCCCCTTAGTAACACACTCTCTCCTCACTTTACCTCACTTTTCCTCCCTCAAACACACTCACCCCTCCCAATACCCCCAAATTCCCCCAAAATCAAGAACCCTAACCCTAATCGGCAAAATCGACGAGAAATAGAAGACGACGAATCATTCGCAATCAATCGATCCAATTCATAAGGTAATTTCTCTTCTTTCCTCCTTCTATTTTCAATCTCTCTTCGCAATTTTGCACATTCAAATTGAAATTTCTGGGTTTAAGCTCCCAATTAGGGTTTATGGTTCGAAATTCAATTGAACACTATTGTTTATTGTTTGAGGGCACTTGTGTTTATGTCGTGGTTCAATTGAACACTATTTCAGTTGTGTTTATTTTGCATATTCAGAATTGAACACTAATGTCCGGTTGTGTCATGAAAGAAATGTTAATTGAAGTAATTTTGTTTATATTCTGATTAGGATGGAGTTTAATCTGCGAACATTCTTTGGTGGTGAGTTTGCTCTAGTTAATGGTAGAACTGAATATGTTGGGGGTGGTATGCATCTGGAATGTGGGTTAAATACTCGAACTGTGGATGTCCAATACTTTAGAAATCTAGGAGAGCGTTTAATGAGAAGGAGAGACTTCGAAATTTACTATACTAGAGCCGATCCTAGACTTGCTCAAATCATGGGAAAGGCAATGGTTACATGTCCACATGATGTGGACTGTCTGTTGAAGACAATGACAAAGAAGAGGTCAATTACGGTGTTCATGGCAGTAAGAAAAAAGTTGAATTACGTGCCTCCTCTAAGGACCAAACGTCCTAATGTGGACCTAGTGGAACAAAGACAACAGCACATGCCAAGGGACCACTTCCCCATAAGGGAATCTTCCACATTGAAAGCACCCTCAACAAAGCCACCCACTCACAATAAACAACTCCCTTCACCTTCACCCTTGAGAAGAAGCCCTAGAATAAGTAAGGGAACCTCTTCCACCTTTGGTCACCCCTCCATTCCCACAGAGCAGCCACTTTGCTCACTTGAAGCAGCCAAAAAATATCCCCATTTAATTGGTATCAATAAGCCGTTGGAGCATTTAGTTGGGATAAATGAAGGCAAAAGAGGGCAAAAATTACCATTCAAAAGGAAATTAGTGTGTGGAGAGTCCAATGAATCTGAGGCTGTGGCCTTAGATAAGGTTGACCAAGGCACAAATCTAGGTGGTGAAGACTTTTTGAAAGAACAACATGAGAGGAGAAATGTTGGTGATGATGAAGATATTTTGTTGAGCACCTTAAAAAAAGAGGTAAAAGAAAAAGTAAGAAGGGGGTGGCTAAGGACGAAGTTGAAAAAATTATAGCAAACACTTTGAGAAGCTTGAGAAGTGGTGGTCAGAGGAAGAAGAAGCAGGTTGTGGCTGAGACAGAGTCCAGTGGTGACGACGAAGTGAGTGATGAAGATTTTGTTCCAAGTGAGGATGGCTTAGGTGGAGTACCTGTTGGTGAGGATGAGGATGATGGTTCTGTGCCTGTGAGGGGTAAGAGAGGTAAGGGTAGTACAGGTAAGGGTAGTGAAAGTAAGGCAAGTAAAAATAAGGGGAGTAGAAGTAAGGGGCAGAAAAAGAAGGGGAAAGAAGCCGCTGAGGATGATGATGAGTTCACTGATTCTGAAATCAATAGTGCTGATGATTCAAATCACGGTTTGAATGAATTTGAGTTGGGTGTGAATCTTGATGAGCAGTTTTTAGAAGAAAGTTCAGAAGTAGAAGCCAGAAACTCTGAGGAGGAGGCATTTGGTGAAACCTCCAAGCAGAACAAGGATAGAGACATATTTGGTCTCGACAACTTGAATGTATTTGCTGGTGAGGACACTGTGTGTGACGATGATGAGCTACGCAGTTTGGCTGACAGTGATGATGATGAGGGATGCATTTACCCTACATTCATCTCCAAAACATACTTTGGTAAACCGATTCAATTAAAGGTTGGTTTGAAATTCCGTAGTATAGACATTTTTAGGAGAGCATTAAGAGATCACAGCATTGCCAATTCCTATGATTTCTACTACACTCACAACGAAAGGGAGAGGGTGACTACTAAGTGCAAGAACAGGTGCAATTGCGAGTGGAACAACAAGAAGTCTAAGCTCGGTAAGTGTTCCTGTGGTGTAAAGAACCATTGCCTTTTTCACATTCATGCTAGAAAACTATCTGACTCTAGCACATTCCAAATTAAATCTCTACAATTGAAATACAACGGTGTCATGAGTAGCTACAATAGGAAGGTGTCCTCTGAGTACTTAGCCGAGAGATACATTGAGTTCTGGAAAGAAAACATTGATTGGAAGTTGAAATCTTTTCAGAGGCATGTGGTTAAGGACTTGGGCATTTTTGTAAGCTACAACAAGTGTTGGTATGCAAGGTGTAGAGCAAAATTAATAATATATGGGAATAATGCGAATGATCAGTATGCTAGGGTTTGGGACTATGCAGCTGCAATTAGGAAGTACAACGCAGGATCATCATCCTTTGTTGTTTGCGATGGTATTGACAGACCTCCACCACTCTTCAAGAGGCTTTACATTTGTCTCCAAGCTTGCAAAGAGGGTTACAATAAAGGTTGTAGGCCCATCTTGGGTGTTGATGGCTGCCATTTGAGAGGTGCGTACCCTGGCATGATCCTCACTGCAGTTGGGATTGATGGTAACAACAACATATACCCTATTGCTTGGGCAGTGGTGGAGGTTGAGAACAAGGAATCCTGGACATGGTTTTTAGAGTTACTCATTTCTGACTTGGGGAAGCCTGATGGTGAAGGGCTGACCATAATGTCAGATAGGCAAAAGGGCTTGGTTGATGCTCTTTCTGATGTGGTCCCAAAGAGCAACGTAAGGTACTGTGTCAGACATATTTGGGAAAACTTCAAGACAAGGTGGGGTGGTCCGTTGTACGAGGCTGCCTTCTGGAATGCTGCAAGGGCCTTAACTAAGGTGACATGCCATTAACTTGACATTTATTCTTACTGTATCCCTAGAAATGCTAACGTATTGAATTGTTTGCAGGGAGAATTCAACAAAGAAATGTTGGGGTTGAAGTTGTTTTCTAAAGAAGCATGGTCTTACTTGGAAAAAATTCCTCCAAGAAATTGGTCAAGACATGCATTTGATACCCAATATAAGTCTGATATGCTATTGAACAACATATGTGAGGTGTGCAATAATGTTCTGAAGGAGTGTAGGGACAAACCAATTCTCACACAAATGGAGTGGATGAGGAAATATGTGATGAACAGGTTTTGTCAGAGGAGGGAAATGGGGGAGAGATATGAGGGAAGGATGATGCCGTATGTCACGAAGTACCTCGAGTTCACTAAGAATGATGCTAGGTTTTGCACTGTCGTTCAGTCATATGTGGGTCAGTTTGAAGTCGACTACAAGAACGACATTGCAGTTGTGAGCTTGAATGCTAGAACATGTTCCTGCAACCATTGGAGTTTGAGTGGGTTGCCTTGTGTTCATGCCTTGAGTTGCCTGCTACTGAAAAGGATGGACCCATACGACTATGTTGACGATGTTTACTCAATAGGGAGGTACACTTTGGCTTACTCAACCCCTGTCCCACCTATGCCCGGTGTCAAACATTGGAAGGACACTGGTATGCCAGAGCCACTCCCACCACCATACAGAAGGTTACCTGGAAGGCCTAAGTCCAAGAAAAGAAGAAGAGGGGCTGGGGAAGTCGAAGAGCAACGGGTTAGAAGGGGGAAGAAGGTGAACAAATGCAGCAACTGTGGCGGCCGTGGACACAGTAAAAGAACATGCAAGAACCCAACTGCACCCTCTACATCTGCAGCAGAGAGGGCTCTTGGAGGTAGGCCTTTGGGAGGTAGTGAGTGGGTGTAGAGACAAGGAGGAAGAGGCAGGCAAGGAATGTCCAGAGAGCACATATGATTTTAGAGACTCAAGCTCAACCTGCAGCAACTGCACAAGCTTCCACCTCCGGCGTCAACCCTTGAACATCAAATCAAGTACCCAGTGGACAACCTCAGACACCAACAAGCTTTGTCGAACTTCTTAGTCAAGCTTCGACTTTAACTGGAAATATGATTTAGAACTCTTGGATGTATCTTCTATTGTGCTTATGAAACCTACTTTGCTTATGATTTAGAACTCTACTTTGCTTGTGCTTGTATGACTTTGGATCTATTTTCTATGTAGTACTGCGCATTTGGTTTTCAGGTGCACAATTCCAGATCAGTTATTTCACATTTGTTCCTTATCTCTGTTTACAAATTAGTGACAATTCATCTGTATAATGGGGGTAAAATCAAATATTTTTACACCACTCTGGGGGGTTAATTTTATGAATACATAAGCTTTGGGGGTTAATTTTATGGATACATAGGCTTTGGGGGTAATATTAAAGAACAAAGAAATTTAAGGGGGGAAAACAGGGAAGCTGAAACATTGGCTAATGTTACTCCTTCATCACTACACCGACATCATTCGACATTAATAAATTAGAGATTCATGAAGTCATTTAATTTGCTATCTAACAACCACACAGTCAACCTTGCTACTTACCAATTGAAGTTGTAGATTAGATTGACCAATGAAAGAGGGGTTTGGTGAGGGCAATTAATGGTTCCCTAAAACCTAAACCTATCAGCAGTAGGACTCCCTGGAATAAACCCTATAAATAGACCCTCAATTGCATCCTCAACAACCACAACTCCATAGATTGAAAACCCTAAACCCTAACCTAAATATGGCAACGAATGAAGTGTACTACACAGGTCCTTATACGGTTGTGCTTGCAGGAATGCCATCTAATGTGCAGAATTTCCAACTTGTGAGCAGAACATTCAGTAGGGTCAAGGACTATCTCCAACGCAGGGGGTACCAAGTGAAGAAGGTTAAACCCCTTTAGAATCGTGCTGAGTTTCGTGGGACTGTGTTGCTCACTTTTGGGAGGTCTGGAGATGACTACGTGTCGGCATTCAAGTTGGCGACAATGTTTCAGCTGAAGTCAAGGGGGAAGGAGGAATGGAACAACGGAGTGGGTGAGCACGGACCATATGCATGGGTGGCTACACATGCCGACAGGGCCATGTTTGATAGGTATCCTACTTACAGACCCGCGCCATACATGTACCAACGTGTAGCGGAGATGGAAGCTGAAAACGACTCAGTCGATGTATGTGCCGCAATAGACAGTATAGTAAGGCCGTTGTACACCTAGACGGGACGACAGGATAAATGCTGGTGGGAATGTACGAACTACCGTAATGGTGACTGCTAAATTTTCTAATAAAATCCTCATTTCATTATCTTGCAAACTGGCTCTATTATATAGAGCTTATATACAATCCGCAAATTCAGGGCATTAGTAGAACGTACATTACAATACATTACGCTACATTAAAATACATTACTGCATAGTCACTTCACTAAGCAAATGCGATACCAAGTACAAGCATCAAACAAACCACCGACAACAGAATGACAGCCTTCTTCAAAATAGCATCCCTCTTAGCTGCCGACCTCAACATTGCCTTGAGGTCATCATTCCTCATATCATTTAACCGAATACCGTTTGAGAAAGTGTCCTTCGTGACTTTCAGAACGGACTTCTGCAATTTCAGAAACTCTTTATCCATCTTCAATTGCCTAATTACATCCCTTTGCCATTCAGTTTGACATTAGTCAACCCATTTGAAGTACGTACAGCCACGAGTATCAAGCATCCTGTTATACTCTTTGCAACACTTGCAGTGTTAAGTGCTATTTTTAGCACTACATGTGAGTATATATCGTCATATTTATTGTGTTTAAGAGTGGATTTTGGACGATATAGTGACATTCGAAGTGATTTCCGATGATCTCACATGGTTTGATTATATATGTGATTTTTGATGACGCTTCTAGCTATTTTGAAGAGCCGAGAAATTCATGTATTATGCCCGGATTATAGTGGTGGTATACGTGTCAAATGCCGGGTTATATCAAGGATTGAATGAAGAAAAAAGAGAAGAAAAGCAAAGGAAAAGCAAAGAAGAAAGAATTGGGAGTTTTTAAGTGCCGCTACTAGCGGATGACGAAGAGCAAAATTGCCGCTAGTAGAGGCATAATCAGAATTTTTATGAATTGTGAAGCTTCCAGAGTGCCACTAGTAGCGAAAATGGCCGCTACTAGCGAACAGCTGAACGCAATGACTCTTGACTTCCCTCTATTCTATCCTACTTATATTAGATTACTATTTTTATTAGAATAACCTCATCATTTCTAGACTACATACATAAAAGTTATACAATTTTATTAGATTTAAGCATTTTAGTTTTATTACTCCAAGACTTTGAAGAAGACGATCGTTCATCATTTTGATCATCAATCAACAATAAGTTTTTCTAATTCTCTACTTTTTATTTTATTTGTTGATTGTTATTGTGATGATGAATTGTGAGTAGTTCTTTTATCTAGGCTCGGTGAGCCGATAATATGGGTTATTGATGCTTTGATTTTAATCGCGCTTTGTTGAATTGTTGAATTGGGTTTGTTTCGGTTGTGCTTAATAATTGATTGATTAGTTTGAATTGCTAGGTTTGAGTCTAGATTATCAGTACAACGAGAGTTGGATGTTTTCATATGAATCATGCCTAAAAGTTTGTATCCTTGTCGATTAATTTCTACTCAATTTTAATTACGACGAGAGTCGGGTTTTAATTTAGAGAACCGAAACAAGATTTGAACTTTCACATGAGAATAGTGAATTGGAATAATTGGGACATGTTAGTATCGATTCTTAATGCGTCTAGTTTTGTTATTCGTGCCATGAGAATAGGATTTATAACATGCTAGATAGGCTTTTTATGTCTCGACGGAGAATTTAAAGTATTGATTAAAATTGGAATGCTAGTCTCACCCAAGACGGTAATTTGACAAAGTTGTCTCACGTTTTGATTAAATCAATAATCCATGTTAATGGTGAACCACTGCCCTAGGTCTTTCTATTATTGATTTCATCTCGATTTATTACCTTCCGTACTAGTTTGTTAAAAATTAGTTAGACAATCATCATTTTGATTTATTCGACGTAGATAACTTGAGTTGGAAATTAGCTAGTACTTAATCATTCACCTCCCTGAGATCGACCCGTATGCTACAATACCCGTACGCTTGCGGTACTACAAAATAGAACGTAACAAGTTTTTGGCGCCGTTGCCGGGGAGGTAATGGATTAATATTAGCTTAGTTTTTTGATTTGTTAGACTACGTTATTTTTCTTTAATTATGTTTTATCTCGGTTTTCCACAATATGAAGATGAAGAATTTTGGGCTTACCTTGATCGACTTAAACAATATCTTGTCTCACTGGATGGTCATGGCTTTAGTGACGAAGAGCTATGTCTAACAATATAGAAAGGTATCAACAGTTGTACACAATCAATGCTTAACTTTTCTAATGGAAATTTTCCTTCCAGGTCTGATGATGAAGCATTGAAATTCTATGACTGGCTATCTCGTGACGGTTGTAAGCCAAATTTCTCTTTTTCTTTGTGTGTTAAAGACAATATTTATGTGGAAACTAGTGATAATTGTGAGCTTGTAAATAATAGTATTGAGCATGATAGGAGCGTGAGTGAAATTTACCATCCTATTGAGGGATTTTTGGCTGAGGAGGAAGTTAAGGATTGTGATTGGGAGGAATTTGTTCCTCACAACCATTCTAATATCACTCTTTATGGTTGTACTTCATATCCATCTTTCAAATAAATATAATCCCCTTAATATGATTCCATCTTTTCCTCTCCTTTATCCTCCTCCTTGTCTAAGCTCATTACCCTCTTATAATTCCATAAGTATGAAAGAGTTTGCTTGGTGTCGATCACCTTCTCTTTGTGATAGTTTTGGAACAGATAAAGGTAGGCCTCCTGAAATTTCTAAAATGATTATTAATGATATTTCGCCTTTACTTTGTGATAATGAGGATGATGTCTCATCCTCCAAATCTCATGCTACAAAATTTGATGGACTTAAGACTCTAACATGGATTGATGTGTTTATGTATGATAATAGTTCCTCAAAAATTTATGATAAGTTCCTACAATCTTTTGGTTGGGTCTTTGTTTATTGGTTAACATGTTGTTATTCACAGTTATCTAAGTCGCATTCACAGGTTTATGATCGTCTCCTAAGAGCTTTGACTGCATCTTCATAAGAATGACACTACAAAAGAATGCATCAAGCTAATGATGTTAAACAAGCGCTTCTTGGGAGGCAACCCAAGTTACGTATGTATTTTTTTCATTTTATTTATGTAAAGAAAAAAAAAAGGAAAAAAAAAACAGAAAAAGAAAAAGAAAAAAAAAAAAAGGGAAAAAATTGTGAAGGTGCGGGGAAATTGGATAACTTGAGTCGACTGCAGATAACTTGATCAGAAATTAGCTAGTACTTAATCATTCACCTCCCTGAGATCGACCCGTATGCTACAATACACGTACGCTTGCGGTAATACAAAATAAAACGTAACATGCAGCGTCGACCGAGATTGGTATGTGTCCAAGAAGTGACTACCGCAACTTCATTGCCGCTGTGACATCTCTCGCCTGCAGCTGATGACTGCCACTACTACAAAATCCTTACTTTCTCTACACTTCAAGGTCGACGCCTTTGTAAGCGTCGACCCTATTTTATGTCCCATTTTGACTCTCTACCCTTTCGTGTGTCAAGATGTATAAAATTTTATAATTACTAATTTTAAAAAAAAAATTGCGCTCTCACCTCCCCAAAACTTATTATACGCGCTCATCATTAGCCAATTAATTAGGGCATGAAATTCGTCTCCCGCTCACCTTCATTATCCTCAAATAAACAAAATCACTTGTTCCTATCCCGTAAGCAAACTAAATTAATTGTGAAATCAACCGCTCACAATCATTATTCCCAAATCGTCTGTTCATTATCATCTCCCGCTCACGCACCCTAATTCCCAATTCACCATAACTAATTGATTCTAGCTATTGGATGTGCTGTTCATTATCATCTCCCGCTCACGCACCCTAATTCCCAATTCACCTGAACTAATTGATTCTAGCTATTGGAAGCCGCACCCGCACTGTATGTTCATCATCGATCTTCGATCATCAACGACTCCGTTCAGATAACCATTCACTCTTCTCATCTTCTCATCATCAATCGTGTTTTACATAATTCATCGTCGGCAATTGAATAGGTATGTTTCATTCCGGTCAATTAGCAATTCATATATTGAAATACATGATTCTCGAGATGGTCATCCCGGGGTTTCTGATCCCCGTCTTTAATTTAGTTATATATTTTACGGATTATTTTTACTCTGTTTTTCTGAAATGATGAGCAAATGTTGACAGAATATTCAGATGAGTACGGTGATGTAAGGATTCAGGTGTTGAACATTTTTAATTTTTATTCAAGAATGAACAATACTGAATGAAGGACTTTGCATTTTAATGAAGTTGGTTTAACTGGCTGAATGTTTTTTTCTGTCAATTTTAAAGTGTTGGGATCTTGATGAAATTATTATCGTCTTTTACAATAATAGATACAAGTCAATAGTCTTCTCAGTTTTATATAAAAAAAATAAGGATTTGTCACAATCATATTTTTATATTTCATTAAAATACTCTATAAAATAAAAAAACTTGATATAATGAGTAAATAAGCATTTAGACAATTGAGTTAAGTTCGGTCTAGTACGAGGGCTCCTGTTAACTTCAATTATGTGAGCCGAGTGATCTAAAATATTTATAAAAGATTTTAAGTCGTCTCTAACTTTCAAGTTGATTAATTGATTATTGGTGATTTTGGCGAGACTTTGTTTTGGTTCAGTTTAAATATAGTATTCATATGTATTCTTGTTTGTCCTGTTTGTCGAATGTTCATATATGTATTCCTGGCTTCATATAGATTCTCAAAGCTACGACCTTTGATTTTGATTTTGCTTTATATAAAGTTTTATGTTCAATTTTGTTTTTATATAGTAGCATGATCATTTCATTCATGTTTTTATATGTGCAATAAACCTTTGGGCGAGCCTTAATTTTGAATTCGGTTCATTTTAGTTCATGTTCATGTGGGTATGTATACGGATATACCTTCTCTATTGGCAAAAATGCAAATTACTAATAATAAAAAGATGTTTTATTTTCATATATATATATGAAATATACAGTATAAATCTACTTGCTAATCTCCAAATCACAGTCGCAAAAGTACTTTAGAATATCAAATGGATCCAAAGGCGATGATTAGGAATAATAAAATCCAGCATAAAATAGGGAATCACATAAATTTAGTAGTGATCAAAAATATCAACTGCCATTCAACTTGAAGTAGAGTAGACTAGGGTCCATAAATTTTGCCTTACTTTATGTGCTTCTAACCAACCACTTTTGACTAGGGTCCATCATTTTACTCATTAATCTGAACTCTACCCTTTGATGGTAATTAAGGTTGGATTCTTTTGGGCTGAAGCGAATAATTGAACTGAACTAATTTTTGTTTTTATTTTGAAAAGAAGAGGGTATGCAGTTACCTGGTGTAGCACAAAGCAATAATAATAATAATAATAGGAGTTGATATTATCTGTGAAACTAAATCAAGTAACATGATAGTCCGTATCAATCAAAGGCAAATAAAGGAATAAAAAAGAAAAGAACTTTACAAAAAGTGAGATAAAGTAGGAGAAGGTGGTGTGCTGTTGTTATGATCATGATTCATGAATCGAAAGCATGGTTGTTTTGGTTATTAGACTGATGCTTGAAAAACCAACTCCAAGCTTTGGTGGATTTGCTGTACTTCCTCAACTCCCTCTCAGTGACACTAATTCTTCTCCTGCAAGAAGCACTCCTGAACAAATCCTGTTGCTGCTGATCAGCAGGATGTCCTAGGCCTCCTCCTCTATAACTACTAAACTCCTCTGTGGACATTCCAAGCCCACTTCTCCTCATTGCTCTTCTCTTGCAAGAATGCACATTCAGGGTTCTTCCTGACGCACTGTCCCAAATCAAGAGCGGAGAAAGTCGAGGAATTTGTTGCTAGATTATGCTTAAAATCAAATGACGAAAGAGCAAAAATAAAATCAATGACTGATAAAAAGGAGTTGGCAGTACATAAAAGTTACTGAATTTAAAACAAGAATTGGATCACATAAAAAGAGTTGAATGATACAAAATACATAATCAAGAGTGACAAAGTAGTTTACCTTCGAATGGAACTAAAGAGAAGAACTGAAATTTCTGGCGGTTTCAATAGGTTTTAGTGGGGAGAGGCGCGCATATATAATTAGCTAGTTGACAAAAATTGGCTGTAATGGTATTAATGAATTACGAGACCGGTTATTTTTATCGTGATCTCTTAAAAAAGCTACCCTTTTTTTATTTACAAATAAAACTCTTTATCCTAAGAAACCGGTTGTATGAGTTGATCGGTATGTTAAATATGATTTTAAGAAACAGCAATAATTTTGTTTTCATGTATGTGATTGATACTTTTTGTAAAATTCAGATTCTATGATTTAATATTTTAATTTTTATGGTTATTGAATCTTTATGATGTGTAGATATGGATACTAGTTGGATTACATTGCCAAATGACCACCCCGATTACATAAATGGATGTATGAAGTTTCTTGAGTTAGCTAGAAGAAATCTAGTAAATGGGAAAACAAAATGCCCATGTAGGAATTGTAAGTTACGTAATCACCTGACACCGAGTGATATAGAGAGACACATTTTGTTCAAAGGGTTTTACCAGAAGTATACAAATTGGTTTTGACATGATAAAAGAGATGTTCTTGATCATTTGCATGGTGAAAGTAGGCAAGAACCCTTAGTAGGTCGTGATGATATGAAAGGTCTTCTAAATGCAGCTTATGGGACTAATATTCCTTATTATTCTGAAGATCGTGGTGATGATAGTACTCATATTGGCTCATTAGAGAATGAAGATGAGTTTGATAACGTGTCTATGGGTTTTAATTCTTGTGGTGAGTCTGATAATGAGTTTGATCACACATATGAGGATATGACTGATGATGAGTCTAACAATCTTCATAACCACAACAATAAAGAAGATCCTAACTATAAAAGATTGTTTGAAGCAGCGGCCGAAGAACTCTACGAGGGTTGTCAATCTTTCTCTAAGTTGTCATTCCTCTTACACTTATTTCATATGAAGTGTATGTTTCATTGGCCTAATGCGTCATTCGACATGTTACTTGAACTTCTACTCAAAGCATTTCCTCAGGTTAGAGAGTTTCCATCATCTTTTTACGAGGATAAGAAGATAATTGATGATTTAGGTCTAGGTTATGAAAAGATACATGCTTGCCCAAATAACTGCATACTATTTTGGGGGGATAACAGTGACAAAGAGGAGTGTCATGTTTGCCACACATCAAGATGAAAAACAGTCCAGGGTGGAAAAGGTAAAGGTGGAAAAGGCAAGGGTGAAGCAGCCAAAGTTATGAGGTATTTTCCCCTCATTCCTAGATTAAAGAGGATTTACATGTCATCTAAAACAGCAGAAGATATGAGATGGCATCATATGGAGCGTGTAAAAGATGGAAAACTCAGACATCCATCAGATGCATTAGCATGGAAACAATTTGATTCTCATTATCCTTTATTCTCCTCTGATCCTCGAAGTGTTCGGTTAGCTTTAGCAAGTGATGGGTTTAACCCATATCGTTTGATGAATACCACTTATAGCACATGGCCAATTATTTTGATTCCTTATAACCTGGCACCATGGTTGTGCATGAAACCTTCTTCATTTCTTTTGTCTTGTATTATTCCCGGTAAATCTAGTCCGGGAATTGACATTGACGTATATTTTCAACCTTTACTTTCTGAGTTGAAGTTGTTATGGAGCGGTGTTGAGGCATTTGATGCCTTTGCGAATGAAAAATTCAAACTCCGAGCAGCATTACATAGTACTATTAACGATTTTCCGGCATATGCTATGTTATCTGGATGGAGTACGTCTGGTTATGACGCTTGTCCTCGTTGTACGCATTCAACAAATTCTGGCAGATTTGGTGGTAAAATTTGTTATGTGGGACATAGAAAATGGTTGCCTCAAAATCACCACTATCGTTTTGAAGCTAGCTTCTTTGATGGAACTGAGGAGTGCGGCAACGCTCCAAAATCTGTCACAGGATCTGATGTTCTAAGGCAACAAGAAGAGATTGAATATAGTTATGGACGGACTTCAAAACGGTTAAAAAGGCCAAATAGAGCAAGGGAAGTAGGTGTGTCGACTAACGTGATTAATTATGATAATTGCGAAGGTGACATTGATAATTTGTGGAATAAGAAGAGTATATTTTTTGAATTGCCCTATTGGGAACATAACCCTCTAAGACATAATTTAGATGTTATGCACATTGAGAAAAATGTGTGTGATAATATATTGGGCACGCTATTAGATATGGATAAGAGTAGAGACGATGTGAATGCAAGGAAAGGTCTTGAGAAGTTGCGCATAAAGGAACATCTTTGGCTCCAAGACCGACCTAACCGAGATCCATACATGCCTCCGGCTTCATACACCATGTCTAACGAGGAGAATGAGAGATTTCTTAGTGTCTTGCAGAAGATTAGAGCTCCCGATGGGTATGGCTCAAACATCTCAAGATGTGTGCATATGAAACAAAGGAAGCTCATTAATCTTAAAAGCCATGACAATCATGTCTTAATGCAAGATATACTTCCCGTAGCATTGAGGGCATCGAAGGCCACTAAGGTCGTTGACTTACTCGGAGAATTATCTTTCTTTTTCAAGTCTATTTGTTCTCCAACTCTTGACCACGACGAGTTAGATGCACTTCAGTCGAAAATTGTGCTTATACTATGTCGTATGGAAATGGAGTTTATGCCTACCTTTTTCACAATTATGGTTCACCTATTGATTCACTTAGTAGAGGAGGCAAAACTTGGTGAACCTGTGCAATATAGAAGGATGTACCCAATTGAAAGGTAACCATATATAATAGCATGCATTTTAGGTTAATGTCTATTTTTTTTATCTAAACTAATCGTTTAAAATCTTTAAAGGTATTTAGCTCACTTAAAATCTTATGTGAGCAATAAAGCTCAACCGGAGGGGTCAATTAAAGAAGGGTTCATGCTTGAGGAGACCATCACATTTTGTTCGAGGTATTTGGATGGTATTGAGACCATTTTTAATAGATCTAAGACGAATGATGATGGTAGTGAAGACCAGAGTGGTTATTTGTACCGTTCTGGTGGTCGAGTTGTTGGTATGATCGAAAAAGTACGTCTAGATGATAAAAGTTTAAAACAGGCGCATCGCTATGTTTTGCTTCATTCCGATGAGATGAAAAAGATTCATGAGTAAGTTTAGTAATTGAATTACGATGTACTATTTTCTATATTCAACCTAACCCCATTTGATTTTTTTCCCTCAACTTTTCAAGAGAATTTCTAAATTACAAGTGACAGCACATCCATCCCAGTGTCACTCAAAGTAATGAAAATGATCCGCTCATCAATGAATTTGCAGAATGGCTACAAGCACAGGTTCCCCTCTTCGTTAGAATTTCAAGATGCTTGAAATAGGTTGAACATTTCGTACTGATAAGATTATTTGTTATCATGGGTGCATACCCTAGATACAAGTACCCCAGAAGGACAACTTGGAACAGCTTTGGCAGGTGGTTTAAATCAACATTGCAAAAGAATGAAAGGATTCATGATAAATGGATATAAATTCCAAACGGTTGATCGTGACCAAAATCGAAGAACTCAAAATTCTAGAGTTATGGTAGAAGCTGATGGCGAAACATATTATGGAAAAATTAAGGATATTTATGAGTTAGATTATTTTGGTCAGTGCAAAGTTGTAATGTTTAATTGTATCTGGGTTGACATACATAGAAGCATTAAGAAGTTCGAAGATGGTAGTGTTTGTGTGAACTTTTCAAAGCTGATGCATACAGGTCGGAATTTGAACGATGATCCTTTTGTTTTCTCATCTCAAGCAAAGCAAGTTTTTTACATCGAAGATGAGATGCACAAAGGATGGTCACATGTAATCAGTACTAAACCTAGGGACTTGATTGATACTGGGGAGATACTTGTTTGAATTGTCCAATTTGAATATTATAAATTTTTGCTTTTGGTTATGCAAATGTTCAGACCTTCTGCTATCCATTTACTGTATTGTATTTTTTTTGTTGTTAATGTCCTTGTAATGTAACTTGTTTGCACCATATCCGTAACTTGTAAGATGTGAATTTATATACTGACTTTCATTTATATTTCAGGATAAACTAAGGAGAATCGCGTGAAAGGATGAGTTATCGAAGCAAACGAACAAGGGCAGAAATGATGGAACCTCAACAACCACATGTTCTACCTACGACGCTTCCGACGACACAACCAGCAGTTGTTAATGAAGCTACATCAGAGAGATGGGGGCCATTCTGCCCTTCAAAAACGGAACAACATTCTGCTGTCAACCCGGATCGTCAACATGCAAATCATATATCCCGTATTTCTTCCCCAAATGTGGAGCAACCTGCTGCTTTAGATGATAATCCACTTTCAAACGAGCAGGTACGCACTTTTCAAGAGCAACATGCTCCTAACTCTTCCCGTTCAAATACCCATTTCACCCAGGCCTTCGGACAACAACCAGACCCGAAAGCCTCACAAAATACAAGCAAGAAAACTCGCCTTTATGCCCCAAACATTGTTCAACCTTCAGCTCTTCGGGATTCCCTCCCAAAATCTCAGGTCAAGCGGACATTTCAGCAAAATCCAGGTGCTTTAAAGACCCACGTTTCAGCGACCCTAGACACCCGAACACTGAACCATGCACAAGACCAGAAAGCAGCTCAAAACGCTGGTCATTCTGCTCTAAAAACTGGGCAGCATGCTGGTCTTATGGGTACTGTTTCTAAAACCCAAGTGAGGCGGGCTTTTCACCAACCTCGAGACGCTCTTAAGGCTCCCATTCCAACGAATTTAGACACACAAACACTGCATCCCCCACAAGACTTAAGCATAGGTCAGAAAGCATGTAATAGTGCCCCAAAAATTATCCAGAATGCAAGAGACTTTAATGCCCGAGGTGTAGTTGTCTCAAGGTCTGATCAGCCTTTTGCTTCAAGGGGCCAACATTCAAAGACCTTAGAGAGCCAAATATTCAAAGCTAGTGCATCTCAAAAAAATGGAGAACAAGCACAAGAACATGGAACTAGAAATACTCCCTTGTGGAAAAACCCTTCTGCAAACTCACCAGCACCAAGTTCGCTATTAGAGCAATGTCGAGTTAGTACCTTGATGTCGAGTACTATGAATGAGACACTACAAGACAAGTTTATTGGGATAAACACCAAAGGCTCCAAGTATGTTCATGAGTCAGTAGTTGATACTCGAGGAGAAATTTCCAATCATGAAGAGGCTAGGCAAATCGTTCCAGAAACATTCAGACCAAGACGCCGCAGTGTGGTCCATGATTGGCCTGATAATATAGTCTTTGACGAGCATGAGGAGGTTTTAATAATGGGTATCACTTTCATTCGCTTTTATTATTAATTATTCGTATTCATTATTCATTCTCAGTTATGCAATATATGTGTGAAAAAATCATATATACAGTAGGGTGCTATCATGTTAATCTCTCTGCCCCATAAATTCATAAATTCTGGTCTTACACAGTAGACAATACTAGATTGTTGAGAGACTCATTGTTTCACAAATCATTCATTTTAATGTTTGGCAGATGCAAAAGGGAATTACATTACTATCAAAGGATCAATTCAACCCCATGATGTATGGTATGAGGTTGGTGTGAAGTATTGTGTCACTTTTAATGAGTTGTATCAGCCACTCAAAAAAGGAGGACATATACTTGTTAGATTTATTGGAGATGTCGCGAAAACGGAAAGATTTTGTCCAATTAGACAAATTAATTGGCATCATGTCAATGCACAATACAAAGTCGATATCATTAAGTTAATTCGGGTATGGTTCTTTCATATTAAGTTGAAATATGATTTCATATACTTTCTGTTTGTTTTATGATTTTATTTGTTTTATATTTGCAAGGACATTTCGTTATACCAGATGGCGAACGTTATGACGAAGGGATTTTGAAGCGCGTAGGCAAGAGCGTGAGACAGTATAGGCATTACTTGAAGAAGACTTACTTTAAACCCACAAGCAAAAGTAGAGAACAAATTTATCAAGCAGGACCTTCAAAGCATCCTCTTGATAGTTGGATTCACTTGGTCGATTATTGGTATTCCGAAAAAGGAAAGGTATATGCCCAAATTTGAAATTAATTATTTTCACTCGCATCATCGTAATCACATTTTATTAATGAAATATGTTGGTTGGTAGCTATAATAAAGACGACTTGTGCAGTTTTTCGTGTGTGCTGTTGTACGAGGTGCTACTATTTGGTTTTGTCTTATGTTGGTTTTTTCAATCTATAATGCTTGCATATAAATATTTGATGCAGAGATTCTCTGAATGTGGTAAAGAAGCCCGTGCATCGCAAAATCATGTTCATACAACCGGGTGTACAAGCTATGCCAATATACGAGCGGACTTTGTAATTTTTTTATTTTAATTTATTTTATCTATATATATTATTTATCTAGTTTTTATTTATGGATTAGAATTAAAGACAAGTTGAGATGGAATTAAATATGTGGTCATGATGATTAACAGGAAGAAAAGAACAAAAGGGAACCAACTGAGTTGGAGATTTTCAAGCAAACTCATGAGAGAAAAGATCGATCCTTTGTGAAAGACACTATAACAGAGAAGTTTCTGGTACACACATATATAAGTTTCACTTTATCTATTAATCTTCTAAATTGACATGACATATGATATATACACACACATACATACATATACAGTATTCAGGTTTATGGTTTTGTAACAGAGAAGTTGCTGGTTTTGTGTATATATATATGTATATATAACAGAGAAGTTTCTGGTTTTGTGTGTGTGTGTATATATATATAGTATATGTTATCAATCATTCCTTTTTTACGTATTCAGGTGGAAGTTGATGCTAATATTCAGACCGAACTTGTGACTAATCCTACCAAGTCGAAGGCACAAATCGAAAAGTAAGCTTTTAGTAAACTAATGTACTGGGAGAATATCCCTAAACGTCCTTTAGGATATGGGAATGGTGTTAAAAGAAGCGACGTATTTGGAGTGCATGGTATATTAAGGAAAGAAGCTTCTAGTTATGGAGAAAGTAACTCTCTAGCTATGCAAAACATGGAGGAATATGTAGCTAACTTGACTAAGGAAAACAAAGAGTTACACACCAAGGTCAATGAGACAAATTTCTTGTTGTCCAAAATCTTGGAAGGTATGAGTACTGGAAAACCGCCGACCGAATTAGCTGAACTTGCAAAGACGACCTTGAACAAGGTTTCACAGGTATATATATTTTTCTTCTCTTTAATTTGTCTTCTTCTCTTTTTCTATTGTAATGAATGATCGAAGAATATATGTTGATAATACTATTTCTTATATTCGTTAATACAGTTCCTGCCCATTTTTTCTCCAAAATATAGCAAGTAGAAGCTTAAACATTGTTGTATGCAAGGTTGCACCATAATGATGTTAGCTGATATTGTATAATTGTTGGCCATTTTGTTTTTGTTGCTACTTTTCATATTGATATCAATTTAAATTAATACGTAGTAATCTTTAGTGTGTCCGAATAAATAGAGACCCGACTCTTAATGTCTTTTACATTGAACATGGTTTCTTGTTGAGTGATTGATGGTTTATATCATTTTTGTAATCTTTTATTGAGTAAGATTTTCCATTATTTGTTAATATATTTTTTTCTTTTTGTATAGATGCCAGATTTATCAAATCCTCGTGGCGATGCATCTTGATATAAAAGGAGCGATTATTTGGGAGCGAGCTGATTAGTCACATGTTCTATATATCTACGATTTGATATTGTAGAGACAACTTTTTATTTTTGCACAAAAATATTTATAAGGATAACTTTTTCCGATCAGTCGTTTAGATGAAGTAATGACAATATATTACTATTAATATTTGGAAATGTATTCAATTTGATTGTGATTTGAAATATTTATTTTGGCCATGTTTCTTATATATATATATATATTTATATATATATATATATGTCAGAAATTCAAAAGTGATCGATTGAGTAATTCTAATGGTTATTTCAGAATATGTTTAAGCAATATTGTTGTAATGCTGGGCTGACGGAAAAAAGCGTCGTAAGTTAATAAGTAGCTCGACGTCTAAAAGTATAGAGAGGCATGATGCTTAAAAGCTTAGAAATAATCGACCTCAAAAAGCGTAGAAAAAAGGGACTATAAAAAGTGTAGAAAATTCGACAACAAAGAACTTAGAGCAATTCGACAACAAAAAGCGTCGGCAAATCCTGACACCAAAAAAGACGACGCTTTAAGGAAGCGTCGAGAAAATAAATCTTGACGCTTTAAAGCGTCGAGAATCAACAAAAAAGGCGTCGAAAAAACAAGGAGTTTGTAGTAGTGTGCACCCTGCTTTGGATGGACATGGCTGCAATAAACAGAAGTCACTATCTCGAAGAACCTAGAAACAATGACATTAACGAATACAACCCAGAAACAATGACATTTACATACACAAAAATTTGATTCACTACCATTGAAAACAACAACCCTAAACCCTAAATATAAACCCAGAAATTGGGAATGGTTTTAATGAACCCAGAAATTTGAATCACTACCATTGAAAACAATAACCCTAAACCCTAAATGTAAACCCAGAAATTAGGAATGGTTTTTAATGAACCCAGAAATTCGAGATTTGTTAGAAAAAACCCTAATTGCGAAGACAAATGAAAATAGCAAAAGGAAAGAAGAGAAATTACCTTACGAATTGGGTCGACTGATTGCGAATGGTTCGTCGTCTTCTATTTCTCGTCGATTTTGCCGATTAGGCTTAGGGTTCTTGATTTTGGGGGAATTTGGGGGTTTTGGGAGGGGTCAGTGTGTTTGAGGGAGGAAAGGTGAGGTAAAGTGAGGAGAGAGTGTGTTACTAAGGGGAGGGGCAAATCTGGAAGAAAACATGCATAAGTCGTCGGAAAGAGGAGAGAAGGGGACCAAGGGGTAAATTCTAATATTTGTCAAACTTTAAGGAGGTAATATTTAAAAAACATCTTTTGGGGGGTAATTTGTAAAATTCTGAACATAAAAGGGAGTTATTAGTGATTTACTCAAAATATTAATTACTACGGAGTAATTTACTAGTATGGGGTACCTTACCAATGAAGAGCTGCGCTACCTGTAAATGAGGTCCTTTGAAACCTACAAAAAAAGTAAAACTACATCAGTGGTAAACTAAAATGTTGGGCAGTATACTACAAGTTGCAGGCTTAGGCATCTATAGTGAACTTGAGCTGTAAACATAATATACATACAATATATAATATATAGGTCGTCAACCCAAGTGCAGTCCATTATCAGCAGACAAAGAAATACTAATAAAAGAGGTGGGGAGTTCTGATTTGCAGCATGCATGAATCATGATGCATCCCGACCTTTATTATATATATATATATAACCTTCAGAAGATTGCATTATCACCTCCATCAGATCCTCGAAAATACATACCTACGTACCTTGATAAGCCCCATTGAATGTGGCCATGTATCTCATCTAAGCCAGCTCGATCTTACTTTAAGACGACGACATCAACATGCATTATGGAATATAATTAAAGAAAAATAAGCTAGATATTATGATAGATTGCTCATTGTTGTTGTGTTGCTGCTGTATTCTTCCGTTACTGTGTTGCTGCTGTCTTCCTCCTCCTATGACGTGGCTCAACCAATGACATGGCCCAACCAATCAGCTTGCTGCACAAGGATCGATGAGCTGGCAGAATTAGTTAGCAAAGTTAGTTACAACAAACATTTGTATATATATAATAAGCACACATTCTTTGTAAATTAATTCGCTTTGTTACATACTAACTTTTACTAGAATAATGAGAAAATCATCTTCTATTTAGCTCTTGTGTGAGACTATTACGTGAACTCCATTAATGACGTAACTCAAGCTCACGAGTTCACAAAATTCTAGATGGTATCAGAGCATCAATATTACAACACCTGCATAATTTGTTCTTGCTTCATCGCCTGAGAATCGTATGATGTTCCTCTGAGAATCGTATGATCTTTCCTCTCTCTTTTGCGCGATTTTATTGCAATTTCTGCTGTTTCTTGATGCAAATTGTTGATTTCTTTGCTTCTATTCTCTGGTGTTAAGATCATTTACGATTGATTAGTTGAATTCCTTTACGAATTTGTTGAATTTTCGCTGTAATTTCTCAAAATCAGTAGCCATGGCTCCAACTCATACTTCGGTCTATAAAGATCCTCTTTATCTTTCTGCACATGATCAAAGTCTTATTCAACTTACTCCTAATGTCTTTCATGGACAAAATTTTCTGCATTGGTCGCAACAAATCAAAATCTCTCTCATTACTAAGAACAAATTAGGCTTCATTACTGGCTCTTATCCTAAGCCTGATGAAAAGGATGCTACCTTTCATGACTGGATTAGGACAGACTATACGATAATGAACTGGATTTTACATTCGTTGAGTGAGAGAATTGTTATTACGTTCAGTTATGTGTCTTCCAGTAAGCAGCTGTGGGACGAATTGAATGAGAGGTTTGATTTGTACAGTGGCCCATTCCTGTATCAGTTAAGATGTGACATTGCTCACACAACTCAGGGAGACTTGTCTGTAGCAGATTACTATGCTAGGTTAAAAACACTGTGGGAGGATATGCGTTCATTAGTTCCCCTTTCTCAGTGTGATTGTGGAGCCTTAGATGATTGCGCATGTCAGATGTTGAAGAAGGTTGTTGCCAGAGAGAACACACACAATCTAATTGATTTTCTTATGGGATTACATAAGAAATATGAGCATGTTCGTGGTCAGATCCCTGCCACAGATCCTCTTCCCACTGTAAACAAAGCTTTTGCTTAAGTTTACCAACTTGAGGTTCAGCAACAGGTTACAGCAAAGGTGTTTGTACCTACCCTAGATATGGCTGCACCGACTGCAAATCATGCTTCGAATCAGGCTGGTCATGCTTATCCTTCGAATATGTGGAGATGGGAGAACAAAAAGGCAAGGACTGATAAGTCATCATATTACTGCAATCATTCCAAGAAATCTGGTCACACTATTGAGTATTTTTGGCACCTGAAAAAGCTCAAGAGACAGCAGGCTGCTGCTGCTGCTACACCTTCATCTGGACGAAGGTTTGCAACGAATGTCGAGGAAGCTGATGCATATGAATCTGAAACTCCATGTGATATACCAGCACCGAAGGTGTTTGAGCAAAATCTTTATCCATCCTTTATTCAAGCTATAGATAAGGAGATATTCAAGTTGCAAAATCAATCTCAATCTCAACCAGAAATTGCAGGTCCTGGATTTTCAGGTACAACACTTGCTTATTCTGCTGCTGGTACTTCTCACATTCCTATATATACATGGATTCTTGATTCAGGCGCTTCTGATCATATGTGTTTTGACTTGCGTCTTTTTAGCTCTTATACAATGCTAAATAAGCATATTTCTGTGCATCTACCTGATGGGCAAATAAACACTAGTAGAAAAATGTCAAATTGCGTCTTCTCATTTGAGGTGTTCTAGGTAAGTAGCTACAAATAATTCATCTTTTATTTTTAATAAAAATACTTGGGTGAATCGTTTTTAGAGATAAATTGCTTTAAATAGTAAAAAAAAATATAATGAGGCGTCGTCCATTGTTTGACGCCTCTCTATAATTGAAATTTGGAATGGTGCGGCGTCCAATTATTTGACGTCTCTTCACACTTATTTTATTTAAAAAAAGGAACCCGCACACGCTCCACCAAAAAGAGACCCGACACTTACCTTCATTTCGTCTCCCTCATACAGTATACGCTCTCCCTCATCCCTAAACTCTCCATCAAATCCTTATCCCCAACATTCTCCCACCAAGAACTCTCCATTTCAACCCAGATTCCAAATTCGTGCCTCTCATTGTCGCTGCTTGCACCCCGTTTCAATCCATTCTCGCACCATTCTCGCCGGAGGCCTGTTGCTCGTTGGAGATCCGTTGCTCGCTGAAGGTTATGATTGTTTTATTGTATTTCTTTGATCTTTTGCCTTTAATTGAAGCTTTTTGTTACTATTTTTTCATTAGGGTTTAGTTTTTACCTGATTTATTTGGTTAATTGGGGGTTTTTGTTATAGATTCTGTAATGCAGATTTCTAGACTTCCAATTGATTGGTTACTAAAAAGACGGTGTCCAATAGAAATATAATAAAGCATGGCCAAAAGACGGTGGTAAAGCAAATGGGAGGAAAAATAAAGAACAGACAGAGTATTTTTTCAATAAGAAGAAAAGTTATGCAAATAACATTAAGAAAGTACTGATCTATGCTAACTATATTAATAATTCATGAATGTTTGATATCAGTTTATTCATTAGTTAATCCTGCAAAAACTCGTTGATTCCCTGGTTTCGATTTCATCTATCTTTTATGATGTACATTCGTTCTTGTTAAGTTCAGGTTTGATACTGCAGAATATACTCGATTGTTTTAAGTTCTGTTGATTGCTGTTGACGTAGTTTTGTTAATTGTTGTTGATTATGTTTATTGCTGTTGACGTGGTTTTTAGTTATGTTTACTGATTTTGATTTTACTCAGCTGATTAGTATACGTCATGTATATGAACTACTGGTTTTTTGTCGGGTTTATTTTCATCGTTTGAAACTACGAGTACTATTTATTTGATTGATTGAGATTGAGTTCCGATTTTTCGCTAATTTAAGGTTTCATAGTGTGTTTTCACAAGCGAGGTACAAGACTAGTTTGAGTAGACAGAAATCAGACTAGCATATTGGTATGAGAAAAGACATTATTATTATGAGTTTAACTGTACTTGTATTCTAGCTAGAAAGTTGCTTAACATTGTTGGTCCATTGTTCGTATAGACCAACAATCAGACAATTTTTTAGGTTGAAGAGTTATGTTTTGCTGTGTTGTTTGATCATGTTACTTAAATTAGTATAGATATGACCATTGACGTGATTGTCTCATGCTCTCATAGGCCCTTTGTCTCATTACATTCTTAGGTTTATGATTTTTCAAATGTAACGAGGATTTTGAATAAACATAGAAAAGTTTATGAGACGGAGGGAGTACTTGATAAGTTCACAACTCTTTGTACATGCTTAGAAGATGAAATCGATAATACGAGCATAAATATAGCAGGCAATATCAATAGTTGATGCTCTCTTCAAAACTATAAAGATTTCCTTTATGAGACATTGAGATCTAAAGCTCCTTGCATTTGAGACAATTTATATCTTCTCTATGCTTTTAATTCAAACTTGCTTAGCTTGAGGATGATTCTCTCGCCTTTTTATCTAGAGTGCTGCTTGCTGCTTTGTGTTCTCGACTTAAGAGTTGGGAATTGGGATGTGTTTTCTGTGACGGTGGTAGTGGTGGGATTGTTTCACAGTATTCGACATTCAATTGATTGCCTCAGCTAATTGTGGATTCGATTGGAAAGCTGTTGTTTATGTGCTCCATTATATTTCCTTGTATGTTGTCGATCTGTCACATCCGAAATTGTCTGAATTCTGTAAACAGATTAAGTTAGTTTCTGTAGATTCTGTTTTTATAATTTCTTATTTTCTTTTCTTCTTTCAGATTTCTAAATTGATTTGTTTACTATCGAGTGGTGGCTGTTTGAGTGACTGTTAGCAATCATTTGAAGAAATTTCTTTGTGCCGATATTGAGTAAGGTTCATGAAGACATTCATATTGATGGAATAGTCACTTATATTTACGACGTTATTGTCGCACGTCTTTCGTATATAACTGTCATGATTCATGGAGGATGGCTGCATTTGGTGATGTTTTTACTTCATTTTAGGCAAGAAGTCTACGACATCTATGATTCTCATTGCTCACCTTTCTGCATCATTGTTATGGTACTTCTTTTGTATCCTTGTTGAATATTCTTGGGAGTACATAATTTGAATATTATCATACATTGTATGTTAGTTCATAACTACCTTAATTGAACATGACATGTTCTATAGGCACGTATCCGGTATCCCTGTAGTCTTTATACCGGCCAGTCGGCCACAATCAAACACTTTGGCACTTTCATTCCTTTGCTGCACATATTCCAGTTTCTATTTCAACTGAAAAAACATGAGTTTTTAGTTTCCAGTTCACGGTTTCATGTTCTTCCTCAGCCATATTTCTGTGGAATCGTTCAGTCAAAACTATAGAGTTGTCGTTCTAAACTAGGTTCGCTAAATTGGTATGCAAATTGCTACACTCTTCACTCTTATAGCGCATGCTATATAAATTTTAGGGCCATTTCTAACCTATGGGGTTTAAAGACATCTTCACATTTCATTGCCGATTTTGCCCTATTCAGATTTCATTCCCGACTTTGCTATAATCGTATTTCATTGCAGAGAATGCGCAAATTTGACTAGCTTATGGGATTATAGTGAGTACTAGTTAATGGAGTGATATATTATGTTTCGGCTTTCATGTATTCTAAATAAAAACTTACCAGATCTACTAGACAAACTATTTATTCTATCTGCACTTGGGAGTTTTCTTTCTCCTTTGGGACCCTCCAAACTAATGTCTTAAAGAAAGGAATAACAAACAATATTTTATTGTTTCTTTATGCTATTTATTTGTTAGTTTATACTCCGTAGTACAGTTTATAGTCTATTTAAGCAATCTACACGTAGAGTCGTCTTTAGGCTCCCTTTTCTGGTGTTTGTGAATCAGGTTGAGCAAATAGATAAAATCGTTGCGCCTGAACTATATATGGCTTTTGGTGTCTCTGGAGCTATCCAACACATAGCAGGCATGTGAGCTTCCAAAGTTATTGTTGCTGTAAATAGGGATTCAGATGCGCCTATTTTCCATGTTATGCCTTCTGCCCCAAATTTTTGTTCTTTCTATACCACACATGCTACTAAAAACAAAATCTTCGCTTTATTTGGGTGATCAAGAAATGCAACTTCAACTTAAACTATATCAATTTTGTCGTTGTTAAAAGTTGATGTAGATCAAAGTTAACAATTATAGTGGGAGAGGTGGAGTAGTAAGTTCGGTAATTGACTTGTTGCTATTGCAGGTGGCCGATTACGGACTTGTTGGGGGATCTTTTCGAGATCATACCAGAGTTGCCGGAGAAACTTCTTGAAAAAACTAGACGATAATGTTGTGCATATGATTGCCAACACAGTTATACATGTGATGACAAGAAATGATTTACTACTTAATTTGATATTAATGTATCATTTAAGGACCTAATTAGTGAATTTTAGTTTTCTATACATGTGATGGACCGCAATTGGATGATGGTAAACGTAATTCAAAGGAGTTTAAGAAGGGAGTGTATGGATGTATGGTAAGCGCAATTATTAATTCTTACAATCTTCAAAATTTTGAAATTAAGAAGATTTTCTATTCCGTGGCAGTGTCCTCAAAAAAGTGGAAGTGTTGATGACGGCTTGTTTGTGATGCAGTTCATGTACAGTATAGTTAATCATTGCTCAACTGCAAGTGACTTTGAAAAGGTAAGCAATTGGTCAGTTATTCATTCTAAGTTTTCAATCGTTCTTGCTTAACTCCATGATTCTTCCCCAAATCATCTCATCAGTGCATAGTTATTTGTTTATCTAAGTTGAAGCATTGTTACAAGGTAATTTTATAACATTGAAGGCACTTCAAAAGTAACCCTTCAATGTCCACCAATAGACCATTGTTATATGGTAGGTTGAATCGGAGGAGATGTCATTGAGTATATGTTGGGATATATAGTATAGAAGGTGGTTCTTTGTTGTGGTAAAATTATATTTAATTTGTAGGCATTGTTTGTAGTAGTAAATGAAATTTGTAAGGCGAGTGTTTGTTTGATTAGTTCTTGCAACCTCGTTGATATTATAATGTAACTTATAATAAGCCACGGAGTACTATACAATCTTTTTACAAATATGTACATATATATGACTTTTTTATATTTATGTGCAATCGATGATAATTTGTCAATCTTGTGTATGTTTTAGGTTTGGATCTTACACAATATGCAACTCTACAACTACGGTGAAGATGAGATGAATGACTTACGTGACAAGTGGACTTCGTACTTTACGAATCATTGTTGTACGTGAAGTAGACTAGTTAATTGGCGCATGATTTTATTTGGTTTGGTTAAGGTTGGAATAGTATCCATGCCACTTTTTGGACATGTGTAAATGTAGGGATTTATATTTCGATGGATAATGTAAGAATCCTATTCGGTTTTGATAAAATGCAAATGGTTGTTGTCGAAATTATTAAAAAAGTTATATATTTTTAAATTTAAATAAATATCGCTTGTGACATTTAAAAAAATATATAATATTGCATTTAAAAAATAATATTTGTGGCGTTGAATTGTGAATGATGCATCAAAATATGGGACTATTAGAGGCGTCAAACGTAGAAGCACGCCGCCAATAAAGTTACTATTAGAGGCATTTTTAAAAAAGATGCCGCAAAATTTTCATACTATTTGAGGCGTCATAATTAAAAAAATGCCGCAAATAATCCTGTAATAGAGGCTTCTAAATAACGCCGCACTATAATTTGCAATGTGCGGCCCCCCGTATGAGGCATCATAAAAAATGCCTCTAATTGAGGGTTTTATGGAGCCTCAAATCCATATTTTTCTACTAGTGAAAGATGGTAACTCATACTGGAGTTGTCCCCCTTACAGCAAACCTGTCTCTAAAGAGTGTTCTTTTTCTTCCTGATTTTAAGCACAATCTGCTTTCTTTGGGTCTCGCTTATTGGGTGATAATCATCTCATTGCTATATTTGACCAAAATCTATGCAAAATGCAGGATCCTTCCACTGAGGAGGTCCTTTGTTCGGGAAGCAAAAAGGGAGGCGTCTATCAATTTCTGCAAAGTACTAGTACTGTGCATAGCAATAACTGTACTAGAACTTCATTTTCAGTCTCTGTAAACAATGATGATGTTGCTTTATTACATTCTAGGCTTAGCTTGGTCATTCATCTTTGGGTGTCCTTAAGCATGTAATTCCTGCCATTGATAGTGACAAAACATTTCATTGTGACACTTATGTTTTGGCTAAGCATCACAAGGCTCCGTTTCATGTCAGTTCAACTGTTTCTAGTTTTATCTTTGATTTGATCCATGTTGATTTATTGGGACCCTATCGGTTAAAATCTATATCTAGAGCTTCATATTTCCTTACGATTGTTGATGATTATAGTCGATCTACATGGACTTTCTTGTTAAAAAAGTAAGGAGCAGGTTCCATCTGTCATGCAATCCTTCATAGCTTATGTTTCTTCTCAGTTTGGTTCCAAAATTAAGATAATCAAGAGTGATAATGGGACTGAAATTGTTCAGCACGAATGTCAGAGCTTGTTCAACAAGCATGGCATAGTCCATCAGCGTTCCATTCCAGAAAACCCTCAGCAAAATGGCAGAGTAGAAAGGAAGCATCGCCATTTACTCGAGGTTGCTAGGGCTCTACGCATTCAGGGGTCCTTACCTAAAAAGTTCTGGGGGGAGCTGATTTTGGCATCCACACATCTGATTAATCTTATGCCCTCTAGAGTATTGGGTTGGCTTACTCCTCATGAGAAGCTTTTTCAAACCAAACCAGATTATGCTAATCTCAGGGTGATAGGGTGCTTATGTTATGCTGCAGTAAAAGACACTGACAAATTCGAGCCTCGAGCAATTAAGGGTATTTTTCTTGGCTATCCAACAGGCCAAAAAGGTTATAAGTTGTATGATGGAGAGTCATAAGATCATTGTGAGTAGAGATGTGATATTTCAGGAAACTATTTTTCCTTATCATACCAACTACAAGCCTGATGCTGGTCTTATTTCACCATCTCCAGCGGGTGTCATGGCTCCTATTGCAGATGCAGAGCCTTTGCCACCAGAGACCATTGATTCCAGTCCGATTACTGCAGTTTTTCCTGAGAATGTTGATCTGAATGATCAAGTTCCTAATGATGACATCCCTAGTGATATTTCCTCGGGTACAGTTGATTCTTCAGCTGCTGGTGATAATATTATTGCTGCACCACGACGATCAACATCTACAAAATTGGATGGTTTTGTCTACAAAGACGCACCTTCTAGTTCCAATGCTAATCTAATTTTCACTCCTTATGCTTTCCTCAGTCAGTCATTGCAACTTGATGGATACTCTGCTGATTATCAGAGTTCTTGCTGCAATGCACTTCAGGTTTATGAGTCATCTACTTATGATCAAGCTGCTGCTGATCCTTTATGGGTTGCTGCTATGTCACAAGGGCTTGCTGCACTTGAACAGAACAACACTTGGATACTCACCAAATTGCCACCCGACAAGAAAGCTATTGGGGCTAAATGGGTGTATAAAGTGAAGTTCAATCTTGATGGCACAGTCGAGAGATACAAAGCGCGTCTTGTTGCTAAGGGATATAGCCAAATTGAGGGAGAAGATTACACTCATACTTTCAGTCCTGTGGCTAAATTAACCACAGTACGGACTTTGATTGTCGTAGCAGCGACAAAAGAATGACTATTGCATCAATTGGACATTAATAACGCATTTCTTCATGGTTTATTTTTTGGATGAAAAGGTCTATATGAAGAAACCTCAAGGATACACAATTGGTTCCAAGGATGATGTTTGTTTACTAAAACAGTCCTTATATAGGCTTAAACAAGCTTCTCGACAATGGAATTATGAGTTATCCAAATTTTTATCCAAGCATGGTTATGTGCAGTCCAAATCCGACTATTCTCTCTTCACCAAAGGTCATATAAATTCCAGTTTTGTTCTTATTTAGTGTATGTTGATGAACTAATAGTAACTGGAACAGATGAGTCTGAGATTTCTGTTATCAAAAAGGCTTTGGATAGAGCATTCACCATTAAGGATCTGGGTCGGGTCAACTTCGGTATTTTCTTGGTATTGAAGTATCGCGATCCAAGGCTGGGATTCTTCTTAATCAACGAAAATATATCATTAATATACTCAGGGACTCTCATATGGAGGATTGTACTCCTGCTAATTCCCCTTTTCCCACTGGTTTGCGATTATCTAAAGACGATGGTGATTTGCTCGCCAGTCCTGAAGTTTACAGACGATTAGTTGGGCGACTACTTTATCTTAATTTGACTAGACCTGATATATCTTATGGGGTACATCATCTTGGTCAATTCATGGCAGAGCCCAGATTTCCTCTCTTACAGGTTGCCCTTCATGTCATTCGATATCTCAAAGGCTCTTTGAATTTGGGTCTCTTTTATCCTGCTACTTCCACACTTACTCTCTCCAGCTACTGTGATGTTGATCATGCTAAGTGTGAATTTTCTGCGAGGTCTATTTCTGGTTATTGTGTGTTCTTAGGGAGATATTTGATCTCTTGGAAGACCAAGAAGCAGCCCACAGTAAGTAAATCAAGCACGGAGGCCGAATATCGACGTATGAGTCAGACTTCTAGCGAGATCGTTTGG
The DNA here is from genome assembly GCA_958450325.1 of Agrostemma githago. NCBI lineage: Eukaryota > Viridiplantae > Streptophyta > Magnoliopsida > Caryophyllales > Caryophyllaceae > Agrostemma > Agrostemma githago. Next base: position 79,544,674 of record OY288239.1, on the reverse strand, counting down.
CTAAATGAGTTACTCAAGATGCAAGTTTGTGTTCCGCTTCCCATCACTCTTTATTGTGATAATAAGGCGGCACAACACATAGCTGAGAATCCAATTTTTCATGAACGTACTAAACACATAAAGGTGGATTGTCATTACATCCGAGAACAAATTCAAGATGAACAGATTGTCAATGCTCATGTGTCTACATTCCAGCAAATTGCTGATGTTCTAACAAAGGCCTTAAGTCATCAGCATCACAGTTCTTTTCTGTCCAAGCTCGGCCTTGTTGTATCTCCTCCAAGTCCTCCTTGAAGAGTGGATATTGTGATAGATTGCTCATTGTTGCTGTGTTGCTGCTGTATTCCTCCGTTGTTGTGCTGCTGCTGTCTTCCCCCTCCTGTGACGTGGCTCAACCAATGACATGGCCCAACCAATCAGCTTGCTGCACACGGATCGATGAGCTGGCAGAATTAGTTAGCAAAGTTAGTTACAACAAACATTTGTATATATAGAATAAGCACACATTCTTTGTAAATTAATTCACTTTGTTATACACAAACTTTTACCAGAATAATGAGAAAATCATCTTCTATTTAGCTTTTGTGTGAGACTGTTATGTGAACTCCATTAATGGCGTAACTCAAGCTCACGAGTTCACGAAATTCTAGACTAGATTATGTTCGACATACATAAGAATAATGGTAATCTACTTATCTGCTTGTCTAACAAACAAGGAAGATTCACTTTTCCGTAGCCAGTATGTATTAGTTAATCACGTTTGTCATCATTAGTCATATTCGATCATGTCCATATTCGTAATCGTATGTACTTAACTCTCATCATTATGTTCATTAAGTATAGCATGCATAATGATGAGAGCTAGAACGAATGAAACTCGTACGTTAGTATGTAGCTCGATTAATGAACTCACGAACATAATTGCACATAATCACAAGCTAACTAGCTAAATGCTACACTTAATGAGCATAATGCATGATGAGAGCTATCAGCTAAGTACGAATATGGACATGATCGAATCTAGTCATATTCAATAAATGATGATGATTAACGTTAACTAATATCCGGTACTTTTTCGTCTCAATAAAAATTTATTTATCTTTTTATATCATTGGTAAATAAATGAGTGAGACAATGAAAGTACCTAATAACTTGGTCAATTTATTATTCTACCAGAGGGAAGCCAGCTTCAAACCATATACTGTAATTAAGAACCATCTACACTTTCACCTAGCTAGTCTTGCAAAACCTTTGTATATTTATTGACAACAAAATAAAATTTGGGTGCAACTAACAGTCTAACACTGCTAAGGGCCCAACGCCCAGCGCTGATAATTTATAAACAGCATGGGACATTATGGACACTTGAGGACAGCCCAGTCCAGTTCACTACAAGAGATGAGCACCTCTACCCGACGACAGACTCGAAGTTTAGAAGACATAATCTCAAGTCATATAACTCTCACAAGATCTTTCTTTGAACTTGAGACCCTTTCGGGTGATAACCACTAGATTTCACCCTTAATGCAGAGTAACAAACAAATGCATGCCACACGTAATACACATTAGAATCGTATTTCTAACACTGTCCGTTGATTCAAAGTTACACTCAAAAATAAAATAAAATTACATACTCAAACTGTTTTGGTAAATTTTGGGTAGTGTTAGGCTTAGCTTTGTGAAAACCTATCCAATACAAACCAAGCTGAAAAACAGCCCAAGCTATGTAACAAAATGCAGTTAAAGGAGCAAAGATGCACCATCAAAATAATAAGCCGTCATAAAATCAAAAAGAGATTAATACTCGTAAGTAATTAAAGAGGAGCCGATAATTAAGGACAAATCCTTAATAAAAATGATGAATTATGAGACGGCGCCTGTAACAACAAATTTGTGATTCTGCAATTAAATAACAAAACACAAATATGATAACAAAATAATTTTATTAGAATTTAAATATTTCGGGTACAATTTCTAATTTGATCCGCTGATTCGATCTCTACTTGATTTGAATGACGGTTTTGAAAGATTGGCTCGATGACTTGATTGTCTTTGACGAGATGTCGTTTCTTTCCTTCTTGACTGCACGATTTGGGATGCTTGACGTCAAATTTGAAGGAAACGGTTGATTTAAAGGAGGGTCGTTAGACTTGATCTCCTTTGATGGACTTGACTTGGTGAAGATGAGTAGACGACCTTGATCTTCTTTACTCCTGGGATGACTGCACGATTTGGAGTGCTTGACATCGGGATCCTCGGAGAAGTTTTCTAGAGAGAGTCGAAGAGGTCGATCTCCAGCCTTCTGCTTTGTCGGACTTGAAGGAAGGAATTTCTAGAGAGAGTTGAATGTCGATCTCTAGTCTTCTACTTGGATTTGAATGAAGGGATTTCTAGAGAGAGTTGAATGTCGATCTCTAGTTCTCGGGATTTGAAGGGGTTTGATTTCTAGAGAGAGTCTCACAAGTCGATCCCTAGTTTCACTTTTTCTTCCCCTTTTCATCTTCACAATGATGCTATTTATAGAGAAATGGGCATCTGAAAACCCTAGGGTTTTATTGGACTTCGACTTGGAAGTCAGCTGGATCCGTCTTGATGGGTTTGGCTCATTTAAGTAGATTTGACCCATTTGACGGGTTTTATCACTTTATGAAACGGTTTTAATTAAAATAATTAAAATGGACTATTTTATTTAATTTTCGTCCAAATTAAATTATTTCAACTTTTTACGTTAATTATTTGACGGGTCAATATTTTGACTTTGACTTGTCTCGTATCCAACGTGGCACGTTGACAAATTTTATGTGTCTACAAATTGCCCCCTCGAGACTTGATTATGTACACGATTTGAGTGTTTAAAACATGATCGAGTCTCGACTTAGCTATTTATCCGAGCTTAAAAATAGAGCAATCTCTCGCAAAATTATCTAAATAGACTTGCATAGGTGCGTGTAGCAACTAATTGGCTAGGAATGAGAATATGAGATACAACTCACTTGGTCAATGGTTTTAACAACTTGCCTTCAAAATGGTCTTCTTATCTCCTTGAACCACTCAACTGAAATGCAAGCATTATGAGTATCATATGACTTGAGAGTCCTGCACTTAGTCAACTTCTTGGCCTCTTTGGGTGTATAAATATATGGCGTCCATTCATTCTTTTCACGCACACATTGAGCAAACCCACACTTAGTTCAAACATAAGAGGAACATATATGCACGAGGAGCCAAAGCTGTTACGTGTCAGCTGTTGATTCAATGTCGATGCCGATACCGATGAATCCCATGCATGTAACGGAGAAGTATGTCTGGCCCTGAGTGCACTTCAATCCCAGCAACGGGCCGATCACACCACTATGAACTTCGTGTCACAAGTGCATCATGATCGTCCATTCCCGTGGCCAATCCGAGGGATGAAACGGCTTTGCCGAGAAGATCGACAGAGCACCCTGAATGAGCTGCAACTTTCACCTTTTTTTTTTTTTTTTTTTGCAGGTGTCCGAATTATCATGTTGATCGAGACAAGCGGCTTGAAGTCATGAGTCGTCCCAATTTGATTCGTCGTAGAGAAAAGGAATGTAGCTTGAAGTGCAGACAACACAAGCCATTGACAGAATTTTCACAACTGGTGGCCGACCAATCCATGGAGGAGTGACATCGATTTTGGCCCCCCTTTTTTTTCTTTTTTTTTTCCTTTTTTTTTGTTCTTTTTTGTTTTGTAGGTATTGACGCTGAGCTGGTGATTATCGAATTAAAGCCATCCGCATTCATTTCTACTTATATTTTCATGGATGCACCTTGATGACCTGTTTAATGATGGCGACATAGCAGGCATACACCTCCATTCTTGACGAGTCTGGTGATATGAATAATGTAGCTGTGATGATCGCCTTGAACAACGTTGAGACGCAAGTCGATGTTTGTCTTAGAGCCCGTTTCTTAGCACCGAGCCAGAGCATGAATCGTGAGCACTGCACTAAGCCGGAGGCAGAAGCAGCAGCCCTTTTTTTGTTCGCATGTTTACAGAGTCATGTTTGATCTCGATGAGAACAAGTTCATCGTTCAATGACTTCAATCCCCACATCGACGGAATAATCAACTGGAGTTGTCTCACGCCTATCGGATTTACATGAGCCATCACCGGGACTACACCATGCTTTGAACGATTCATGGTCCAATGGCTACCGTCGGGTTAGACGTGGTCCGCGATTTTCAAAGTTCACACTTTAGGTGTGGGCGGCGTAATCGGGGTGGTCGTTTAATCTGTTCGGTAGCAATTCTTTGGGTCCCGGCTTCTCCCTATTTGGAGAACCGGACTATCCGACGCTCTCTTCGCTGGAGACTTCACACTCTTTGGCTTCGTTGCCCTCGCCTTCAACATAGCTGTTGTGCCTGTCTTCACCGTCGTCTTAGCCTTCTTAGTCACGGGATCAACCTTCTTTGCTGGTGGTCTAGCAACAGTGGCCGTTTTCTTCGACGGAGTCGACTTTGCAGATGTCTTTGCTTCTCTTCGATGAATTTCTGGATCGCATACTGACTTGTACCGGTTCTCTCCTTCAATATTGCTAATCCTTTCCGATTCTTACCCTTTCAGCCCGAAGTAAGGAGAATGAGTAGCAGAGCTTCTAGGTTTCTTTGGCTTGGCGGCAGCGGTGACAACTTTCTTCGCCTTCAATAGCGGTAGATACAATGGCTGGTTTTGCGGTGTCTTTTTTTTCGACAGTTTCTTGCCTACGTCGAATGCCTTGCCTATGCCCCCTTGGACGATTGAGGACTCCGAGACGGCAGACCCCACTTTGCTGAGGACGGACGAAATCACCGGAGGCTGTTGATTTGATGCTACGTCGTCGGCTTGTTGACGCCCTTGTTGAGAGAGGTTTTGGTGGAGGACGACAAGATCTACATTCATCTTCGGGAATCTGTTTTTTTTTTCGGTAACAAATTTGAGAATCAAAAAATATTTTATTTTTTTTGAGAAATTCGAGAGTGATTTGAGAATCAATTTTTGAAAAATTTGAGGGCGATTTGAGAATCATATTTTTATTTTTGTGACTTATTATTGGTGCTTTTGAGCTTACTCCAATTAATCTTCAAAGTTTCTTGCAAGACCCCGGTGCTTAAAAGCTTTCTCCGAGTGCAATCTTCTTTGAGTAGCGACGATAATGACATCTTTGAGTCAAATGACAACGAAATGGTGTTTGTGAACTTTCTTCAATTTTCGTTCGCTGACTTTTTTTTTTTTTTTTTTATCACGGTGCTTAGAAGCTTTCTCCGGATTAACTTTATATTTGGTGCTTCGATGAAACTTTGGTGCTTGAGAGCTTTCTCCAATTTCCATCTTTCGACTTCACGGAAATATCTCAGTGCTTAGGAGCTTTCTCTGATAAAATTTTGCAAATATTTGAACACCTTTGACGAAATATAAGGCTTGTAAGCTTTGGTAATATTCGTCGTGGGATACTTGGAAGACTTTTGGTGCGTATAAGCTTTCTCCGAGTCTTCAGTTTTTACTTAAAAATCATGCAACTTGGGATCAGGTAAAAGATTTGATACCTGAAGATGCCCCCAAGATCCGAACTTCGAAGTTTTTTTTTTTTGGGTGCGGCTGGACTCGAGCGATACTCAAGCTGCCTATGTACTCGTGGAATGATAAGTCATTTTGTGAGATCAAGCCGACGTAGTTCATGGAATTTTTTTTGAACATTTTTTTTTTGGATTGCTTTTTTTTTTGTATGCAGTTTCGACTCGTGCTTAGGAGTTTCTTCAGTTTGGAGTCTCAAGGAGAGGAGTACGTGAAGTTTTTTTTTGTTGCCCCCATTTGTTTGTTCGGAGGATCAATTACGATAACATTTGTTGTCGAGACTTCCTTTCGGTGATGGCCACACCTTCTCGTGAAACTTCTCTTCTTGCTTTGATTTTATTGGCGGGAGAGAGACCCTCCGTGGCTCGCGATCACCATCTCCATGTCGTGAGCCCGAGTTGCCAATTCTTGAAATGTCCTTGGCTTAATTCCTTGAAGAATGTAGACCAATTCGAGGTTCATTCCTTGAATGCACATCTCCACTGCCGATTTTTCACAGAGACGATCCTTGCACTCTAAGCTTAATGCACGCCATCGATCGATAAAGTCGATTACAGGCTCTTCTTCATTTTGCATGGTGTTAGTCAGTTCGACCATGCTAACCACTCGCCGGGTGATGTAGAAGCGGTTTAAGAACTCATCTTCCATTTGCTCCCAACTATCGATGGATTGGTGGGCTAAATCGGCGTACCAATCGAACGCAATTCCTTTGAGAGAGCGAACGAATTGTTTCACCAGGAGGTCACCTTCTGAGCCGGCGTTGCTACATGTTTCAACGAAGTGAGCGACATGCTGTTTTGGATTGCCTTTTCCGTCGAATTGCTGGAACTTTGGTGGCTTGTATCCAAAAGGCATTTGAAGTTCATCAACTCGCCTTGTGTACGGCTTCATGTAGAGGTGATGATCGTTTGGAGTTTCACCGAACTTTTCTTTGACGAGCTTCGTGACCATACGTTGGATACTCTTGATGGAAAGAGCGCCGGTCTTTGAGCTGCTATCGTCATCATCATCATTCTCGGAGCCATTATTGGATTTCTCCTCGATTGAACGTTTCTCTAACTTCCTTTGAAGTGCAGCGATTTGAGCATCTTTTTCTAAATTTTGCTTCTGGAGCTCCTGAAGGGTCAGCTTCATTTTCGCGAGTTCCTCTTCGATTGTCATTGCTCCGATCGTCGTCACAGAAGCAATAAGATCAGTTTGCATCGTCGAGGGCTCTTTGCTTTTGTTTGTGCGTATGGATGTGTGTTGATCATCAAAGTCGACACCAGATTGGTGGATACTTTTTGGGCGGATCGAAGCGTCACGTTCTCCATTTTCACGCCATGCGTTCTTGACGGTAAAGTCATTCAGGCGAACTTGATGATTTGCTTTCGGAGAGAAAGAGATGAGCGGTAGAAATTGTCCCACTGGGCGTGCCAAATTTGTAACAACAAATTTGTGATTCTGCAATTAAATAACAAAACACAAATATGATAACAAAATAATTTTATTAGAATTTAAATATTTCGGGTACAATTTCTAATTTAATCCGCTGATTCGATCTCTACTTGATTTGAATGACGGTTTTGAAAGATTGGCTCGATGACTTGATTGTCTTTGACGAGATGTCGTTTCTTTCCTTCTTGACTGCACGATTTGGGATGCTTGACGTCAAATTTGAAGGAAACGGTTGATTTAAAGGAGGGTCGTTAGACTTGATCTCCTTTGATGGACTTGACTTGGTGAAGATGAGTAGACGACCTTGATCTTCTTTACTCCTGGGATGACTGCACGATTTGGAGTGCTTGACATCGGGATCCTCGGAGAAGTTTTCTAGAGAGAGTCGAAGAGGTCGATCTCCAGCCTTCTGCTTTGTCGGACTTGAAGGAAGGAATTTCTAGAGAGAGTTGAATGTCGATCTCTAGTCTTCTACTTGGATTTGAATGAAGGGATTTCTAGAGAGAGTTGAATGTCGATCTCTAGTTCTCGGGATTTGAAGGGGTTTGATTTCTAGAGAGAGTCTCACAAGTCGATCCCTAGTTTCACTTTTTCTTCCCCTTTTCATCTTCACAATGATGCTATTTATAGAGAAATGGGCATCTGAAAACCCTAGGGTTTTATTGGACTTCGACTTGGAAGTCAGCTGGATCCGTCTTGATGGGTTTGGCTCATTTAAGTAGATTTGACCCATTTGACGGGTTTTATCACTTTATGAAACGGTTTTAATTAAAATAATTAAAATGGACTATTTTATTTAATTTTCGTCCAAATTAAATTATTTCGACTTTTTACGTTAATTATTTGACGGGTCAATATTTTGACTTTGACTTGTCTCGTATCCAACGTGGCACGTTGACAAATTTTATGTGTCTACAGCGCCACCGGGTGGCGCCGAATTTGTGCACCACCGAGGGTATTTTAGTCATTTACTATACTTATTTTATTTATTTCCATTAAAATATGATTTTAAATTAAGTTTGTTGTAAAGGGCAAATTCGGTAGTTCATATATTTAAAATAACTTATAATATAGAGTATAATTTAAAAAAAGAAAAAATTAAATAAAATAACAAAAGAATCTAAAGATTTGAGTTATGAAGATTTGTGAAAAAAAAAAAAAAACTTAATTGTACGATTGGTTATGTATATGTGGGAAAAAATATTGCATATATATTTTATATAATTTTATCATCTTTTAAAGCAAAGAAGTGTATTGAGTAGACTGGTATTTAGGAGGTGAGTAATTGGTACCTGTCTTAGTTGTACTTGGATTCGAGTCACACTATATCCATTTTAATGTTTTAATATCTCTCTAATTTTTTTCCTTTCAAAACTTTAATAGTTTTGTTACCATCACTCTTACGTTTATATGTAAAAAAATATGCAGAAAATATATAAATTGATTATCCAAACAATTAAACATTATACCTTTTAATCGTCTAAACCACACTTTTATCTTATTGTTTTATTGTTAGGACAAACCTGACTAATTTTTATTGTGAAAGTTAATTCTTTTATTTATTAATATTAATATTAATTTTTATTACAACAATCTATCATTTATTATATCAAATTTTTCTTTATAATATCAATTATTACATTTGTCTTGATGATCATCATAAAACGAAATGGACGACGGAAGTCCGTTTGATAGCGAGTTTAATAGAGACGCCTGGTATCAGGCGTTTCAGTACGGGCGCACATATCAAAACGTTCATTCCAGCTTGATATGAGCTTTCAAGAATTGTCTCGTCTTGGCATATCCTTGTGATTGTTAGATCCTTTTTGTGTATCGTCATTGTTGTACTATTGAAGTCCATGATACTCGAATGTGCGTCATCGGATATTTACTCAAAGTCAAATGTGAAAATAGTTTTATACGAAGTAATATAGTACTGGGCAGTAAAAGTAAAAATTAGTTAGGTTATTGAAATGCCTTATCGATATAGAATCAGGTTCCCGTGATAACCTAAACTTTAATGAGAACGACTGTGAAAACGAACTAGTTACACTTCTATATATACTCAAGTTACACTTTTAGATAAGGACCAAATAACCAAATGAGTAAAAAAAGTGGCTCAAAGGTGACGGATTGGTAAAAAAGTATTGTCGGCGCGAAATAGGTAAAAAAAAGTGGCACCAAGTGACGAATTGGTAAAAAATGTCGCCGGTGCCAAATAGGTAAAAAATGTGGTCACGAAGTGACGAATTGGTAAAAAAAAAGTATAATCGTGTTATGAATTAAAAAAATTAACCGATGCAAGAAATTGGTAAAAAACGCAATTGGTGCCACATTTTTACGGATTAAAAAAAAAATCGATGCGATACTATTTAGAAACTAAATTTCGTAAAATAAATTACCTAGTGTTTTGGGTCGGTTTTTATATGACAAATCTCATGTAATAGAATTCTGATCTATACATTGAAATATGGAGTAGACGATTTTTTATTTTTTTTACTGTACGAAAATTTTTTGGTTACAAGATTTTAGATCCGTTAAATTGGCCGGTCGGATTACAATAAGGGTCGAGTCGGTTTTCGATCCTAGATTAATGGGTCTTTTCGGGTTCGGGTCAAATGGATCGTGGATTGAGCTTCGACATGTCTAGATTTTTTACACCGTATCGTAAAAATCGTAAACACGGACCTATGTGACAATATTGGCCCACTTTGAAAAAGAAAATCTAAACCGACTCAAAACGCTCGGTAATTTATTTTACGAACATTAGTTTCTAAATAGTATCGCATCGATTAATTTTTTTAATCCGTAACCATCTGGAACCGATTACGTTTTTTTACCAATTTGTTCCATCGATTAATTTTTTTTAATCCGTGATACGATTACATTTTTTTTTACTAATTTGTCGCTTGGGTGACACTTTTTTTACCTATTTGGTGCCGACAATACTTTTTTTTTACCAATCTTTCACCTTTGAGTCACTTTTTTATTCATTTGGTTTTTAACGATCTCCTGACATCGTTGACCGAGCTCATTTGGGGTTTGACCAAATCGCTTTTGTAGCTCTACGAGCTAGCTCTTATCGTTACATAAATACACACCTCTTCGTATGTTACGAATAAATGCAATTCATTATTTTGTCCAAACAATTTACTTATGCTAGTTGTTACCTACCATTAGTAATTCTAATTTTCATATATGCAGTACGATTAATGTAAGACGGTCATTTATATTCACGAGCTTGAAGTAGACGTCCTCAAATAATTTAAAATTTTAAAATTAATTTGTCACACAATCAAAATGAGGTCCCGAAAATTGACCATAAATATATTGTAGTATGTATATAATAATAAAATATCAAAGTAACCTATAATTTAGAATTATTAGAATTTATCATTATGAAGTACTAAAACTACATGTGTAAAAAACTAAAAACAAGTCCAAATGATCTAATAATTAAAAAAATTAAATTAAGTTGCCACACAATCAAATTACGATACCCTGGGACAGTAGGTCTCCGGTTCGAATTCCCTTCTCCAAAATTGTAATTCGACTGAGTGCACGCTTTGTTCAACCAAAAAAAAATTAGAGGTCTTGTAAATCGACCATAAAAATCGATGACACGTCATCAATTCAAAAGGTCGATCCGTTCGAGTTGGATTTCAACTCTAAATTAACCACTCATTTCGTGTTTGGGGCAAACGAACCACAGGTCAAATTTTCATATCCTCAAATAATCCGTTCGAATTTATAGGTCTGGTAGAAATTTGACGGTTTACAAGTTATACTCGTAATACTTGAGGGAGCATCTCAGATGATTATGGCGCAAAAATACAAGTCATTTGGCACCAAAATAGAAGATAAGCCTACGCATGAATCTAGGAAGATCATATAGCTGTTATTTAGCAAAAAAGTAGGATGAGTAGGTTATAAATACCTTATTATGTGTGTCACAGAGGTGAAAAATTCTTTGTAAGGGGTTTTGAACCCACACCATCACGCCAATATTATAAATTGTCAACCATCACACTATTATCACTTAACGATTACAATACATGCTAGTAAAGTATTTATGAAATGAAATTTATGGAAAAATTTCAAAAAAAAAAGTTATTTTTTTTCGATCTATAACATCGTATAAATTAAAGTTTATACTAATATTAAGAAAAAAATTGGTCAAAATTTTAAATAATCGAGGCGAAAAAATTTGTGCCCTCCCTACAACGAAATTCTGCATCCGCCCCAGAAAAATAATGATGAATCAGTGATACGTAAAGTAATGATGAAGAATCAATTAAAAGATATCGTAAACATTATTTTATTTAAAATATTCTTAATTAAATAATTTATAATAAATGGTAAAATTACACGTATGCCCTTTTGAATTTTACCCAAAATCAAAATGAAGATTCTCAAGATTTTATTTTTTTATTATTTTATTCCGGTGGCGCCCTATCACTATCCACAAAAATGATTGATCCAATGAGCCTATAAAGACTTAAAGCAAAAAGATGAAGGGAAGTTTACCGGTAATCTTATTTTTGACGAGCACATACATTCTAAACTTATGACATACTCCCTCCGTCCATTATTTATCGCCCCACTTCATGAATATATGTGAGGAGTATTTTAATGGAGTGAGACGATAAATAGTGGACGGAGGGAGTATCACTTTGGTTGGAGATTTTGGAATGGATCAATCCATTCCAATCTTTGGTTGAAGTATTTGGGAATGGAGTTAGATCCCAATGGATTCTAACTCCACCCCAATCCCTTGAAATCTCATCACATACCCCAATCTCAAGTTTCCAATTTCAATCCACCTTAATACAATTACAATCTATTCCACCATCGAAACAAGCAACCGTAAACAAGTATGAGTATATAATTCTAATTCTTCATGAAATCACACTCCGTTCCAATCCATTTCAATGCTTCGAACCAAACGCTCCCTTAGGGTCTGTTTGGATAACAAAATAGGAGGGGAGGGAGAAGGAGGGGAGGGAAAGTGAGGGGAGGGAAGGGGAGGGAAGAGAAAAAGATGGTTGTTTGGATAACATGAATGAGAGAAGGGAGGGAGAGGAAGATTGATAAAATTGTTTTTTTATTAAGGAGGAACGAATGTATTATACGTACCTTTGTAATTACGATTATTAATTTTTGACTCATTTAAATATAACAAAACAATGAATTAAAAATTGATAAAAAAAAGTTTTTTTAAAAATTATTTTATTTTTAGTCAGCTCAACTCACTAACTCACTTGTAATTTTTTTATTCGCTTTATTATCCTACCCGTCTCATCCGCGATGAAAAAAAAAAATATGACATAAAAAAACTGAATTGAATGTGTTTGAACTGAACTAAACTGAATCCGTTTAACTGGAGTGAACTGAAAGTGTCTAAATATAAGTCCACAAGAACATGTCGTTCTCTTAACCCGACTCACCAATAAGGGCCATAAAGGAAAAACAAGACGTCATAATTTTTTTATTCTAACCCGATTCAACCGTAACGAAAAAAAGGCATCGTAATTTTTTTATACGTTTTCTTATCCTAAGTCAACTCACACGTATCAGTGAAAAAAAAGTCGTCATAATTTATCCTAACTCGACTCACCCGTAATGGAAAAAAAAAGTCGGCGTAATTTATCCTAACTCGACTCACCCGTAACGAAAAAAAAAGGTCGTCGTAATTTTTTTTATCCTAACCTGACTCACAAGTATCGGAAAAAAAGAACAAATTGTCGTAATTTATCCTAACTCGACTCACCCGTAACGGAAAAAAAGGTCGTCGTAATTTTTTTTATCCTAACCTGACTCACAAGTACCGGAAAAAAAGAACAATTTGTCGTAATTTATCCTAACTCGACTCACCCGTAACGGAAAAAAATAATCGTCGTAATTTTTTTATTCTAACCTGACACACAGTCGTAATTTTTTTATTCTAACCTGACACACAAGTATCAGAATTTTTTTTTCCCGTAATTTATTCCAGTCCGACTCACCCGTAACGGGAAAAAAAATCGTCATGATTTTTTTATCCTCACCCGTAACGGAAAAAAAATCGTCGTAAGTTTTTAATCCTAGCCCGATTTACTAGTATTAGAAAAAAAAAGTGGGTGAATGAGTGAAAAATGTTGGAGAATTACATTTTGTTAGTAAAGACAAATTAGTAACTTTGTAAATGAATGGAAAGACACCCATTTTCCTTCCAAATCTTGTCAAAGTTTGCTAGATTTTGTTTTACCCTAAAATGAATATATCTCTTCTCTCCATTTCATTCCCCTTCATTTCCCTCCCTTCCTAAATGCTATCCAAACAAAGGAAAGTTGATCCCTCCCTTTCCCTTCATTTCACCTTATCCAAACACACCCTTAGATGCATAAAGACAAACAATTTATTACTCCTTAAGTTTGCCTTATCTAATCAGTCATAGGAGATATTTAATCTTAGTTTTGAGACTAAAAATTACTTATAGTCATCTCTTGCAAACTCGGAAGTAGCAACTAGGAAGCGTGTAGACTTGTACTCTTGTGAAATGTACTGCAGACTTGTTACAAATAGTAAAAATTAATTACCGTCAATTCAAAAGGAGCTAGAAAAACGAGCTCAGCGTCATATATACTCCGTATTATATACCCATGAAATTGAAACATTCCAAATTGTATTGTTGCCTCGCAAATGAAGCGGTGAAAGTAAGCACGTATGGAGAATGGAGCAGACCGGGTCCATCTCCAGTCAGAAACTTGCTACAACACACATGCTGTTTTCCAAAATTCAACTTATATATGCGTGGCTTGCTTAAATTTAATTCAGTTGGAACAAGAAACTTAAATGGAACCTTAACACCAAAACCATCAAGGGGACAGTTGAACTTGAAACTACTTAATTAAATGACCAAATCCGCTACTTCCATTATTACGAATAGAGTATTTTTTACATGTAATTCTCACTTTTTTAGATATATAGTTCTCTAATCCATTAAATAGTACGAGTACTTCGTTTATCTCAAATTTACGGGTAAACAATATAAAAAAATACTCCGTATATACTTATATAAAAACATTTATCATGACAAATCTAATGGCACAACTTTCATACGTCATACGTAGTACTGATTTTTTTCAAAGATTTTTTTATATAATTGCAACTCAAATTCCTATTTCTTTAAACGAAAACTACTCATATTTAGTACGGAGTATTGAACTAGTCTTTACCATCAACATAAATCAAAATTAAATGAAAGGTAAATAAAATAAAATAAAACAAAACGTATAAACATAAATGAAAGGTAGAGGTGGGCCAGACCAGGCCAAATTTTGTCATCAAATTTGGGCCCACCTTGCTGGCTGGGCCCAACAGCGGGTCGAGCTTTTGGACTTTTCGGGCTCGTTCAGGATTAAGTTAATATTTTTTGTGTCATCTTAAAATTTTTATATTTATTACGAAATAGTACAATTTAACCAACATTTAATCGAGCTTTTGGCCCGCAGTCAAACCGACTAATAAAAACGGGGTTACTCTTTGTCGTCGGCGTTTTACTTCTTACCGTCGGCATTAGTTGCATAAAGTGACAACTTTACTCTTCATTAGTTTTATTTTATTATTTTTTGTTTCTAATATTTTCGATTTACGAAGTCCATAATATTTATGATTTTTACTTTTAAAACCGAATCCACAAAATCGCCTTTTTAAAAATCGTGTTTTAATTGACAATTATTACGCCGTTGTATTTTTTCGCTTCATATTTTAAAAGTCATGTTTATTATTTTATATCGAAACTCGACTCAAATTAAGCGTATTTTAAAAAACCGTTTGACTTAAATCCACAAAATCGTTCTCATTAAAAGCCCACAACTTATTATAGAAATTTCAAAAATATTTCATTATTCATTTCCGTTTCATCTCTCTAGAAAATTAAAATTACAAATCGAGTATTACGAAGCGGTTTTCTAAAATATCGGGTTTTGTAGACACCCACATTTGGCCGTTAGGTGTCTACAGCAGTTTCCAAAAAACACCCAATGATGATCAGACGCAAACATGCTTTAATATACTCGAATATGGGCTCGAAATCATTAGCATTTGGCTTGGGCTTTTTACGGAGTATAAATTTCACAAAACCAACCTCAAATTCTGGCCCAGTGGGTCGTTCCCAGTCAAATAAGACTAATTTGGGTCAAAACCGACACCAAAGGCAAAACCGTCTTTTAGTGACCAGGTCAAACCCCGGTCAAAGGCATTTCCGAGCCATAAATATCTGGCACATCACCTCGAAAATCCAACTCAAAGTCAAACACCTACAAAAAATCAGCAATGAAGAAGAGTTAAGCAACTAAAACTCTCCCAAAAGGACAAAACTCGATCTCTAAGAAGGTCTCCCACCCGGCTAGACCAACTCGATCGAGTGGACCAGCTCACTCGATCGAGTGGACTCATAAAATCAGCCAAAACCGGGTGTTTTCTTCCCTTACAAGCAACCTTTTCCTATCCAAAGACGGAATCCTGTTTCCTCTCAGATTATTGCTTTTCCTATCCAAAGCGGTGTTTCTTCTCACCCAAGCAAAGCTACCTCTCCTAGTCAAGGTCGGGAAGCTCTCCTATAAATAGACCCTTTGCACAACACAATTAGACACATCTATCACAACTATACATTATCAATACACATCAAGCTATCATACCAAACACACATACAATCCGACGTAGCCTTATACCCGAGAGAACACCGTCCCAACCTCAAAAAAACCGGTCACCTTGGCAGCCTCACCATCACACTTAAACCACCATAACTCACTCACATTATCTCGACGCTCCCGTGTCTAAGCCACATTCCGACGAGCCCCGTTCCGAGAATACAAAGCATGTAAGTTGAGGGTGTAAAATCAAACCCGTTTTCTCCTTTCTCTCTCTCTTCCTCTCGTCTTTTTTCCTCTTTGAATCGTCGGTTGTCCGTCTTCATACGGTTCCTCATCAAGTTTTTTTCTTCTTTCTTTCTAATACCGATATTATCGCTACAATCTATTTTTATACAAAATAAACGTTCTTAAAACACGATACCGACTCTATAGTCGAATATCGTACCTAAAAGAACTAAATTTATCTCGTTGATGCTAAAAAATCGTCACATAAACAAAATATGATGATTTCGACGCGGAGAGAGTTCATATTGTTTTTTAGTTCGATTTTCAAAACGATTTACAAAACATGTTTTCTAAAAGGTCTCTCCGAATGTTTGATATTGATTTCATAATCGAATGTCGAATATAACGAGTATTGCAAATTTAAGTCGGGTATGAATCGTATCATATTTTTACGCGACTTAACGGAATTATCAATTTTTCAAAAAAACAATTTCGTGAGCAAAAAACAAACCGGACAGCAGTCCGTACAAGTGGCACTCGATCGA
Source organism: Agrostemma githago (assembly GCA_958450325.1). Classification (NCBI taxonomy): domain Eukaryota; kingdom Viridiplantae; phylum Streptophyta; class Magnoliopsida; order Caryophyllales; family Caryophyllaceae; genus Agrostemma; species Agrostemma githago. The sequence goes on along the minus strand of OY288239.1, from coordinate 79,528,253 downwards.
GTGCCTAGCCCACTCGATCGAGTGGCACCCCAAAAATCGGGCAGAATACTTTTTTCGAGACCACTCGGTCGAGTTCCACAGTGACTCGGTCGAGTGGCTCCTGGTTCATCAAAACCGTGAGTCTTTCATCATCTTTCGAGTCCCGATAAAATTCTTTTAATGACTTCGGTCATCACGTGTCAAGTCCATCACGTGATTCATCTTTTCAAAACTATGCATTGCCTTATATTCATGTCATTTATTCAATTTACAAACCGTTATCATCGTTACTAACCTGTTTGTTCATGTTTTAGCGATTTATTTTTGTTATTTGTTTTATTATACTAAAACGAACCTCGCATGCTAAAACAACTTTGATGTTAAATTTAGATGCATTAAATCGACTTAGCAACCCATTCAAATTCTCGCATGTTTAGGTAAAACAATGTTTGCATATCATCTCATCGAATTACTAACGCGCGTATTCAAAAATCAAACGATATCTTAGTAGAGGTCGCTAATGTGCGGGCGGGGTTGGGTGTTCTTTGTGAACTTCCCAAAACGTACCCTCACCCCTTACTCAGAACCATGGTTTCCGGATGTCCGAATCCATTTGCACACGATAGTCATTCAATACACGGCATCTGATAAAGTCGGTATCGGTATCAAATGCAAAGGGACGAACCAAATAAACTCTGACATCCGAATGGGCCATACTTTGTGCATGGCCCACAAAGATATAGAGTGGGTTCGAACGGGCCCAAACTCCCACAAAGTTCGGTGGCGACTCCACTTCGATTTAAATTTCAATTCGACCCATCTCATATGGAGATTCATTCGCCTCCCCAAACCCGCGCGTGGCCGCGTTGGGGTGGACCTATGTCATGTCCACAGTTTCTTATTTCACGAACCTTGAAGAACGAGTTTTACACTTCCCCAAGCGGTGTTAATCGATCGACCGTGCTACAATTGGAGGTATTCTTCGATTTTTTTTTGCTACTTTGGCTTATTTACGGAATTAAATCGATTCATATCGTAGATCGGGGAGATTTATCGATTTAGGTTGACATATGATTTTTTGTTTTGCCGAATATCATGGAAATTGATTTTAAAAAAACGGAAATAGGGTCGGGTCGAGCAGGTGGGTCGAAAAATCTACTCGACCCAACCCTATTTCCATTTTTTTTTAATGTGCATCGATAATAAATCTTGATTGTCGACTTGTTGTAGATTAATTAGAATTTAATTTGCGTAGTACTCGGTTAATTACGTGTATTAAATAGTTTTAAGTCGTTAATTAATCTAATTAATTACTTCAAACGGACGTGGTTTATTATAATGTCGTTCGTTCGTAATTATATCATTCCTTGTTTATGACAAGGGTTAGTCGTATCCCTAATCAAAGATATTCTAAGGTCACCAACTAATGTAGATAGTGAAGTTAGGGGTCAAACCACAAGGAGACAGAATTTAGTTATCTATTTCTAAGAATTAGACCATAGGTTATGGGTCACAGTTGAGTTGGTTTTGGTAGGCTAATAACTAATTACTGATAGACAAATCAATAAGGGAAAAGTCTAGGGTCTCAGGTTCACAATGAATATTACTCGGGTCAGGGAGTCAACTAACAGGTCAATAATCGAACTACCTAAGGTGCAGGTCCGGTCGGTACACTACAACCTTTAGATCTAAACTTAACCTGCGGTCGCTAGCATTAAGTCAGTCTACCCAAATTATCGTAGCCTAATAAGTTCTTAACCCGGTCGGCGAAAAGTCCTAATTTGTGATACTAATTGATTGAATTATGCATCAAACAATTAATCAGAGTTAAAACAATAATCAGTCAATAGTTCATACGATTAGAAACAGGTCAATTGACTATAACCCTAATAATACACATCGATCCCCTTAAACCCTAGGTAAAATTTAGCTACTCATATTAATTATAATAAAACTAGCAAAAGAAAAATGCAATTAAACATGATGAAGATGAATCGAATTAAACTACGAGAAGCAATAATAATTCTACGCTAAAAAACAATAAGCGAAAACTGAAATTAAAATTACTACGAAAACAAAAGATGAATTAAGACGAGAATTAAAGTAGAAAACTGAAATTGAAATTAAAATTAAAAATATCGATACCAAATAATTCAAGATCTGAAAAGGGAAGGACGAAATTCAATGTATCTCTCGAAGGAAACTGGAAAGCTACATAAACTTCTATGCTAATAAAAATAAAAGAAGTTCTAAATTGTGCGATGGAAAAGTAGAATGAAAAGTTGTCTGACATAAGTCAGGAGACTTATTTAAAAGAAACTAGTTGGACTTCGAGACAAGCCCAAAATCTAAGTAACTTAAATTTTAATCCGCAGCCCGGGTCTTGATGCACTCGATCGAGTGCAAGTAATATCACTCGATCGAGTTAGTCCGTGAAGGATCCAGCTCAAGTTTGTCTTGGACTAAAAAGGAAGATTCGGCCTAGTACACTGATGTAGTCCGGTTGAATACGGATATGAAGCACTCGATCGAGTGCTTAACACCACTCGATCGAGTTGGTGCTGCTGAACTCGTGGTTGAACTCTTATTTGCTTCTCGGCTTTTCGTTTTCTTCCTCGTCTTGCGTTCTCGTCTCGGCTATCCGGATTATTATTTCTAAATATGCTCAAAATAGTACCTAACCTGCAAAATAACACGAGGATCGGCGGTATCAACTTTCTAATAGAAATCGACACTAAACATATAATTTAGGAAGAAGAAAAGCTCAAATATGGTTGTCGGGGGATAATAAAATACGAAATAAAATGTGTTGATCAGTTTATTTAATATATTGATTTTTGTTTTTTACGAAATTTATATTTCCTTGTTATCGTTTGCGATGTGCTTATATTGTTTTCGTAATTTTTTTTAATTTCTTGTTTTTGTTGGTTATGTGATTATTTTATTGTTTTCCAAATATTTTAATTCCTTGTTTTCGTTGGCTATGTGATTATTTATTGTTTTCGAAATATTTTAATTTCTTGAATTCGTTGGCAATGTGATTATTTATGTTTTTGAAATATTTTAATTTCTTGAATTCGTTTTTTTTGTTCAACGAAGCGCGCACTTAGTCGCATTACAATATATGGAAGGGGAATTCGAACCTGAGACCTATAGTCCACGGTACCTAATCTCTACCACTAGGCAAAGACATCTTCGGTAATTTCTTGAATTCGTTGGGTATGTGATTATTTATTCTTTTCGAAATATTTTAATTTCTTGTTTTGTTGATTTTGTTATTATTTATTTTCTTCGTAATTATTTAATTAATAGTTTTCCTTGTTTTCGTTTGTTGTTCATGTAATTTTTTGTTTATTATTTTTTTGTTTCCGTTCTTAATTAATTAAATATATCGAAAACTGCATGTACGCTTCTTTATTTTGTTGTGTGACATAGAATGATTCCTACATTTTATTACATCGAAATCTTTATTTAGTTTTATTCGTAAATTTTAATTCTTGTCATCAAACAAATGGCTGATAAGGCTAAGGGTTTCGTTGGAAGAGTCGAGCAGATGGTGATACTGTAACGGCTTATGGTCCTGCTAGGGTATCATAGGCGAGTTTAGCTCCATCAATTTCTCCGACCTCACAGGTTGACAGTGCGTCACAATCAGTTGCGTCAGGGTGATTTTGATTGTGATTTTTCGGAGGATCAATGGGAGGTGGGGGAGGACAATGTTGACAACACTTAGCAAGAAATTATGGCATTAACGGAGCAGGAAACAGAAGCGCCTCGGGCGAAATATGTGAAATACAAGCGTGGTACAATGGGTTGTTTTGAGGGTACTGTTGGTAGTTCAAGTAGTGTCAGCTCCACGAAGAAGGGGAAGAAGGACATGTCTTGGTTGATTACGGGGGCTTGTCCTGGAGGTCCTCACGTGCCAGACGTGATTCTAAGTTTCGTTGGTCACATAGCCCATGTCCTTGGTCTGAACCAGAAAAAGCTTGAGATTTGTTGAAGGTGCACGAAGGGCATTTGAAAGTCGATGCATTAGCGAAAATGGCGGTAGACGCAGAGATGCACACTCTGTTATAGGCTAGTAACCTTTGGCACCTTAAAGGTATTGTGTCTAAGAACTTAAACGTCCCCCTTATATGTGCTTTTGTTGAGCGTTGACAACCAAATACGAACATATTCCACATGCCTTTTGGGGGAGATGTCTGTCATGCTTCATGATGTTACTCGTATCCTTGGTCTACCTATCACAAGAGATGTTTGATGTATTTTTGACAAAAAAAAAAGGTAGTTGATGGTCGTGGTGATGTTGTGGACTTCTTTGGTGAGATGCTTCCGCAGTTGAAGGCTTCTTTGCCGAACAGAAAAACGCCGACTTACAAATGCGAGGCGGTGTTGTCTAAGGCAATATTAAAGAGGATGAAGACCGGTACATTAAAAGAAAGAGTGCAGGGTTACTTGGCAATATTGTTGGGGGAGGCTGTTTTCGTGGACACAACGGGCAATAGGGTCCTTCGAGAGTTGTTCTCGTTTTTGAAGGATCTGTCGAAGATACGAGAGTACGCCTAGGGTGTAGCTAATTTAGCACACTTGTACAGGCGGTTGGGGTTGGTCTCATCTCGAGCTGAGGTGAAAGGACTTTTTGGATGTATGACTAGATATTTGAATTCTTCCCCAACTCCTTTCCTTTATTTATTATTACTTTTGTTTACTTCTCCTTCAATTCAACAATATATTGTCGTTCGTTCGTAATTATATTATTCCTTATTTATTTAATTTATTGATTTATGTTTTTTTTACGAAATTTGTAATTCTTTGTTTTTGTTTGCGATGTGATTATGTTGTTTTCGTAATTTTTTTTTACTTTCTTGTTTTCGTTGGTTATGTGATTATTTATTGTTTCTGAAATATTTTAATTTCTTGTTTTCGTTGGTTATGTGATTATTTATTGTTTTCGAAATATTTTAATTTCATATTTTCGTTGGTTATGTGATTATTTATTGTTTTTGAAATATTTTAATTTCTTGTTTTCATTGGTTATGTGATTATTTATTGTTTTCAAAATATTTTAATTTCTTATTTTTGTGGGTTATGTGATTATTTATTGTTTTCGAAATATTATATTTTACTTTCATGTACTTTTCCATCAATAAAACAATATATTGTTTTATTTATTTTCTGGATGTATGATGTTGTTGTAGGTGTGGATATTTGAGTACTTCCCCATGTTCCGACCTGGTATTCCCACTCCTACCTCCTGAAGAAGTTATGTCCATTGTCCTACGGATTAACCCGCTTAAGTCTATGTATCTGATATGCCTTGCTAGAGGTCGATGTCGGGTTGACATATAAATAGGTTACGTGTCTGGTAGTCTTAAGTGGGCCCATTGGGTCACACACAATGTGTACGGGATGTTATTAATATATGCCGAGATGTTAAATATATGTAACTATAACATTCAGCATTTTTATCACTTCAAGTGATAAAGTGCAACTTTATCACTCATCTCGTGTAACTTTAAGCACTTTTTGTGTAACTTTAACACTGGAACTTAGGAACTTAAAAAAGTTGTTGACCTTATTTGAACCTCTCCCTCTCTCTCTCTCTCTCTATATATATATATATATATATACACACACACACACACACAGAGTATTCTTCTTATAAAGAGTTATAAGAGAGATTTAGAGAGAAGTTGTGAAACGGTCTAACAAACCCTTATACTAGCTTATACGTCGCAGTTCCGTACCCGTGTGGATACCAAAAGAGGCATCACGTTTGGGGTGCTTTATTCCGTCCGTGAAAATTATTTATTCTGTCCGTGGAGATTATTATTTATTCCGTCCGTGGAGATTATATATATTTCTGGGTTTATTATACTTCTTATTAATACATTGTTCCGCTGCAAATAGATATAATTGTTATCCTTCTACTTTTGTCTTTTCGGTTAATACTCGTAACAGGTCCTTGGGTTTAAGGGTTGTAACTCTACAGTGGTATCAGAGCCTCTGTTATGTAGTATTAATCAAATCGACCTGAATCTTTGTCTCATAATTGGTTATGAGGGATTCTATTGCGTATTAATTTGATTATTTGCGAGATCCATTCTCAATTTATTTGATATCGTGTGAATTTGCCGCTTGTGACGTATGGAGTATATGGCTTTTTTTTGCATTACTAATTCATGATGGTCACCTGGCCTTTTAAATCATAATGATGATTGTTTAAGATGTTTGTCAGACCATTAGTTTTGCGTTACCAATTCACACATCAAGTTGCTCTTGCACACCTGGCCTTTTTATGCAGGGGCGAGTCCAAGTACATCCATGGTGTAGCACTTGCTACACCATAAAAAAAATTGACATTTTTTTAGTCAATTGGAGGTTTAATTAAGGTATTAATAACAAAAGTATTTACTCTTCCATATCTTCCTAGAGACTTAGACTATTTACTCCCCTAATTAACCTCTCTCAATCAATCTCACTCTCTTTCTTAATTACCATACTATCCTAATCTCTCTCTCCCCTTCATTCCAATTTGTGCGTTACTACTACTCCCTTAGTTCCTCTTTTTCCTAAATCATACCAAACATTTACAATTTTTCAATCAATTCCAAAAAGTTCCTTCTTAATTTTTCCCAATCTCTTTATTCTTGACTAAGATGATTTCCTATTTAACTATATATAGTCGATCAATTGCTTGGTTTCATATTCAAATACCATCTTAATTTTTCCCAAGTCAATTTTTCATCCTCCGTTCTTCATTATGTCGAGTATTCAAATAAATTGCGAAATAGCATAAGCGATGAATGGCTGAATGATTGTTTAATTAGTTTTGTAGAAAGTGATTTATTTTTGAAAGTAACAATCGGCGAAATTGTGAAAGAATTCACGAATATGAGAACTCGTCGAATAGTGTAAGTTAACGTTGTCGTGAAATTGTGTTGTACTACAGATTTTGTGCAAAGTAATTTTTGATCATATCGTCGCCTCTTACGTTATGCTACACCAAAAATTAAATCCTGGACTCGCCCTTGTTTTTATGTTGTACTATAATTTGATTATACGGTAATAATACATAATATGTTGCACTAGTGATTGATATCGGAATGGTTACATGATTTGCGCGTGTTTGTTTACTCACCGAGATTATGCGACTAATTCTTGAGATTAAAGGTTAAGTTTGGGGTTTCTTAATTTATGAATTTAAATTGTTAAATTATGAAATTGACACTTAAAATTAATTTAAGATATAATATTGATTATGTTTAAATTTAATTTTGCCCTAAATTGACCTACTATAATCTCAAATTACTTTGTTGACGATGAGACTAATTGGATTAATCAAGATTCGATTGAAATTTGGAACGTAAAATTACTAGAATTTAATTTGTCGTTGACGATGAGACCTAATAAGATTAGGACAAGACTCGTTTTAATTATGGTGGAGACGGAACGAAACAAGGCCAACCCAGTTGGCACGAGTATGACTCGGTGGGCACAAGTATGCATCGGTAGGCACGGGTGTGTCCCGGTCGGAACAGGATGACCTAGGCGACAACGGTTTGACCAAGACGACACAATATTTACTCGGACAACATGGTGTCGGATCGAGCGACGTTTTTAAGAAAATTCGTTTTCTCGCGTTTGTGTGTTGATTATGAATCAAACACGGATTATACTTTTCTTTTTCCGAATCAATGAAAAATTAGTTTTCTAAATCTGGTAAATATATTTAGACATTTTAATTATCATGTTATCATAAATGGGTCGGGAAAAGAGTTTCTCGAGTCCTAATTGATTTTGATGAATTGTTCATCTATATGATCATTATAAGTTGCAGATCGATTGTAAATCAAGTTTTGTATATCCGTTCAATTTTTTTGAGTGGGAAATTGTTCCTCGTAGTTGGAAAAATGAAAGATATTGGTGAAATTGTTCAAACTAAATAGCAATTATGAATTGTAATATGATTTTGAATCAAAATATGGGATCTTTTAACTTATTTTATGCACAAATCACTAGTAACAATTGAATTATTATGGCAACGATGCATGAATTTTATTGTTTGAGACTTGTGACTTATGTGCTTAGAACTAATAGGTCGCCTTGTAAGTTGACCTAGTGGCATGGTTAGGACCCATATGCATTTAATCCCTCGCAAAAATATTAAGTGTTGTCTTTCCAGAGTTGACCACTACAACAATTTAATATCATTGGTTGAAGTGATTGTCTCAACGGTGCTTTGCCGATGTGTGTGGACTGAGTAGGTGGGTAACGGTTACCCACATGTTCAGTCTGGTTTGCTTAACAATGCTATCAAGTCGGACTTGGGCTTTGAGGCAAATAGTTGGTGTCATATGATGACTAATTCCGACGAACCAAGAATTACATATTGATGTAATTGACAATGTCGTTGTCTACCTTTACTTTTGGAGCTTGAGCAGTGAGCCCAAGTTCACTTGAGCGACAAAAGGTTTAGGATCTTGGAATATTATGCGAATTTGAGGGTAGTTTTCATGATTTTATCTTAAAATTGTTTAAGATTTTTAATTAATTTTAATTATCGTTTTACTTTGCATATAGTTGTAGTTGTAAGTTAGTCACCTTTATCACATTTATTAAAGATGAGTTTGAATTGTTCAACCTCGTGGGTTGATATCTTGAGAATTGTTCTCAAAATTAGAGATACAAATTTTGTTCTTGATTATAAAGGATAATTCCGACAAATTATTACCAATGTTAATGTACAGTATGGACTGTATAATTAGAGTCATGAAGATGATTATAAGTACCAAATTCAATTGTTTCAATAAAGGGAACCATTCCCATTAAGTGAGAAAATGTTGAAAATGATCTAATTAATCCATATCATACGATGACGTGATTATATTGATAATCAGGAAATTTTGGATGCTTCTCTCTAAAGAGTTAGGAATTGAAATCGTTTCAATTAGTCCTAAGTTTAGGTCACTTATTATGAATAAGCATGTGACTTAATAAGGTTTCGCACCTTTTAGCATGAGATGTTAAAAGACGATTGAACATTGTATCAAGAAGACAAATAATACTAATGTTCTATGAGTTCATTAAGAAAATTGTTTGAGATAATGATTAATGAATCTAAGACGTTGGTTAAAGTAAGGGAAGCACAACCGTTGTCATACCCAAGCTTGTTGCCAAATTTAGATTAGGTACGATTTTATTAGTCATTAATGTAATGACAAATATATATGACAATGGTAGATAGTTTCTAGAAATGTCTAAAAAATCTGCAAATCAATTATTGAAGTATGACTTCAGGTGTGTATGTTACTAGAGTAATTGTTACTTTCATTCTACTGATTTGGTATAAAGATACCAAATGCAACTATTACATTGTGGATGTGGTGGCTCAAAGAGGGTGGAATAATGGTACTTCCTCCCCTCCACAATGATCTTACCACTTTAATATGGCACATGGATTAAGAAATGGATAATGAAAGGTGATAAATTGTTTGGTGGGGTTCAAGATGTCAAATCACAAAAAGTAACCAATAGGAAGAGAGTATAATGGATGAATAAGGAAAGTTTTGAAGTGGGAAAATCTTAGTGGAGTTTCCTTTTAAGAAAAATGGGAAGATCTTAGTGGTGGGGAGGGAGTATATAAGTGAAGTGTTTTATGATGAAATGGACAAACGTTTTTGTTTCATATATAAAAGGAAAATCATTTAATTTTACCATAGCTGAATACTGGAATTGAATAATTGTTATTCTTGTACTAGTCATAAGCAAGAATATTGATTCTGTTTCATGTACGGGCATGGAAATTTCAATAAAAGTAGAACAATTGTTGATCTATATTTTGCAAGAGTATGAGGTACAATAAGACTAACATGATTGTTGAGCTCTACATTCCTAGAAGTGAATGCTTTTATTTATAACATAACAACCAAAAGGTTCAAGTCTCTCGACTCAAGTTTTACCTATTATGGCATTGTCCTTAATCCATGAGACAAGAAACATAAGAATAAGTTTCATAATGATGAAATTATAAACCTTATTGATAAGGATCAACTGAGGTAAATGGATCTTGTTTAGATGGATAAATGACATTAGAAGTGTCTCCTATTATTTGTAGTGGGAGGGCACTTAGACTTGTTGGATCACACATATACAAATACGTGTGAGTTTAATTAGTGATGTTGCAAAAATGGGTAACACGTATATATGATTTTGTTCATTTGATGAAATTTGAAACTGAATGCTTTGAATCGTTCAAGGAAATTTAGATGAAAGTACAAGATCAACTTGATAAGTTGGTACGAGTTGTTCGATATGATTGAAACAGGGAGGAATTGAACTAAAAGATTATGATCATCTTAGAAGTAGCGAAAAGTGTTTCAAACTAAATCGAACCATATTTGATATGATTTGGTTTATGATGAGTCATGCAGATTTTATTGATGGTTTAGAAAGTTATGCACTATAAAAGTCTTTGTACGATGTTGATGAGATTGTCCATGTAAGTCGTAGAATAGACACCATATGAGATATGGATTGAAAATGTTCTAAAAAATCTTTTCTTGATTATCAAGTCTTAAAATTTAAAGAAAATCGTTTTCTAGAACTTAGACTCAATTATGACATGTGTTTTATTAGGGGTATTATGTTAATTCTACAAACCATCCAAAGAACAAAATTGTTTTGTTGCATGGAGTAATATATTTCTTTTAAAGAGATCTGATTTCTAATAGAAACAGTGGGAGTAGAGTCGACCTTGAAATGTTCAGGATTAACATGAATTTTCTACAACTGTTGAAGAGGATATTGATGGATCCATGAAAAGTCATGATCATCTTAACTGTAGAATATTACCCTACATAGGTTTGACCTATGATGAAACAATAATGGACAAAGACTCCAAAAGTCACATAAAATCTTATAGATTTTATATACCATAACTACCAAGTATAGACTTTGGTTAAATGGGTCTTATAGTGAAGAATAGTCTTCAATATAAAGATGATGTAGATTGATATAAGAGTATCTCTAAAGCATAGTTGGTAGTTAAGGATTGATCTTATAGTAATAACTATGGAAAAATCCTTTTTACAACATTATGCTTAAGTCTATTAAGATTGATTTAGCATTTTGAATGTCATCACTCATTATGATGAGTTTTGGACATATATATGTGAAATACATTTCTTGAAAGGGATGCAATATGATGTGTGTGCGACACATCGTATGAATTTCATATTATTAAAATTGTTAAGCAAATGTGAATATTCCGATTTGATTGGAGCATGGAGCAAGTATCATTGTTCTCAATGTGGTAATTCAAAGACGTTTGTTTTTCTTTGAGACGAAGAGAGACAAAGTGTGTACAAGAAGCTAATGTGAGTGCATTTATCGTTATGATTTGGTATGTAAGTGACATACTTCTCTAACTAAACGACATTTGATTGTTTTAGTCTATGAGACTTTGCAAGAAATGTGTTTATTATGTGCTCGTGTGACGAGTAGATACTAATCTGGTGAGTGTCACTAGAACGCTACCTAAGAATTGTTCTTTTGCGCTTAAGAAGAAAAAAAGGGAATTATTTAAGAGATGCGCATGATGTGATAAGCGAATTGTTGTAAACAAGTTACAACGATTCATATTTCTAAATGGACAAAGATGATATGAGATTGTAATTTAATCTCAGTATATTTTGTTTTGAATGAGAAGTTGTGTGTTGGAACGGTTTCAAATGACAACTTTGTGACTAGTATTATGACTAGAGTGAGTGTTCTATTGCTTTTGAAGCAAAGAGAGAAACGTTTGATTACGAATCAAGCACACACTCAACTTTATAGTTTATGAAGCAATTTGTTGCTTATGAAACTAACAGTTTGCCTTAATCGAGAGAAGGTAGATTGATCATATGCTTGTAAATAACCGATACAAATGTTGTATGTTCTGAAACCTCCTCTACATAAAGATAATATTGTTATGATTGGTATAAGACGGGCGAGTGTTCTTAGTACTTTTAGAGGTGCTTGGTTTAGTGAGAGTTATTTCGATAATTGATATATGTATGACATATTGTCATTTGGTTAATGTAACTGAATTTTGTCCCTAAATAATTTATATTGATGAAATAGATGACGAAGCACGTGACTTAGTCTTGGAACTCTATTTGGATGATGTAATTATTTTGTCTCTAGTCAGAGTATTATGTTGAGACATTTGAATTCCCTTAAATGACTAGTGTGTGAGTTGATTGATGACTAAGTTCCTTGAAGCATAGGTATTGAGATACTAAATCAGGCACACGGGTGTATGTTGAGAGCATGCATTAGACAGACCCGACGAAAAGGATTTTACTAAGATTTCGCTAAGTGTCAGTAAAGTTCTTTGCAAGTTACGAACTTGTATGGTCTTTAGACCTGAGTCTTTGACTATTTTGTACATATGATGTGTATGCTTTGATACTATTCCTCGTTAGCTGTGAAAGGGGGCAATGGATGGTTATTGGGCATGTATGGATCATGTGATAGGATGTGGTTAGACAAGAGAGGATTTGTTCTTCCTTTATCAAATGGATCGAAATTTATTGTTTATTGGCCACTCGAAGAGTGTGACTTGTACAAATGCGTGGCCGCGCTTAGATAGGATGATTGTCATCTATCTGCTCTTTTAACAAGTCAACTCAAATATTCGAGTAAAAGAATGAGATATGTGCGGATGACACTTCTTCTTACCTCATTCTCAATTGGAGACAATAGTAGCAAAGAGACTTAACGCCGTTATTGAGAGGACGTGTACAAGTGGGAGACTGAAGGAGTTATGTCCACTGTCCTACGGATTAACCCGCTTAAGTCTATGTATCCGATATGCCTTGCTAGAGGTCGATGTCGGGTTGACATGTAAATAGGTTACGTGTCTGGTAGTCTTAAGTGGGCCCATTGGGTCACACACAATGTGTACAGGATATTATTAATATATGTCGATATGTTAAATATATCGGGTCAGTAGTAATACGGACCCAACTGCGTTGTTGGGTTATGGTAATTAGAGTTATGGAATTAACCTAATTCTACCTTCTCATCATCTCCTATATAAGGATGTTCATATGATGAACCAATATATGGAATTAAGAGAATTGACTCATAATACACACACACACACGGAGTATTCTTCTTATAAAGAGTTATAAGAGAGATTTAGAGAGAAGTTGTGAGACGGTCTCACAAACCCTTATACTAGCATATATGTCGCAGTTCCGTACCCGTGTGGATACCAAAGGAGGCATCACGTTTGGGGTGCTTTATTCCGTCTGTGGGAATTATTTATTCTGTCCGTGGAGATTATTATTTATTCCGTCCGTGGAGATTATATATATTTTTGGGTTTATTATACTTCTTATTAATACGTTGTTCTGCTGCAAATAAGGTATAATTGTTATCCTTCTACATTTGTCTTTTTGGTCAATACTCGTAACAGGTCCTTGGGTTTAAAGGTTGTAACTCTAAACCTCCTACCGTTGGGGTTATGTCGCAAAGACATGTTGTAAAGCGGGATCATTTGAGTGCACATATGATGCGTTATTGGAGTATCGTCGGCGCATCGACGGACTTACTCCTGCGAGTGTGATGTGGGAGCCATTTGGTCCTAGGCAACATGAGCTACAGCCGACTACCAAGTTTGTGGGTATATTGTGTTTCATGGATATAGGATCTATCTGCTCTTTTTCTTTCTATTTTTAAAAAATAACGCATTCTGGCTCGGTCCGGGAAAGCGCTGGCAACAACAGAAAGGAAGGGGTCCATGTAGTTGCCGCGTCCGCTCCCTTCTTAGTCAATAGAGCAGCAGGTTCGACATCTACTACAAAAGATAGAATCCACTTCTGATAACCACGCCTCTGCTAGGCAGCGTGTGGAATGGCCGAGAGCGGACCTTTTTAGATATATACGAGCCATACCATCCAGACCGTTGTCTACGCCAGATAGGTTATAGGCAGGTGATACCGGTGGACATACATGACCCGGAGGTCGTTCATCGTCCAGCGTCAGGATCGACGTCGTACTTGTTGGATTTCGGTCGACGGTGGATGAATCACCAGTGGGAGGTAGGTACGGAACATCGCTGTGATCCGGATGTACGTACGATCAACCAAATGCATACTCCCAGGAGAGACAGATGATGACTACATGAAGTGGTATTTTAGAGTGTCTCATCCGCTGCTCATACCCGACAATAGTGAAGACGCACCACAACAGACAGTGGTTAGGACACAGCAGACAGTGGCGGTAATTGTCTTCTTAATTTATTTTTACATCGAATATTAAAATTTGTAATTGTATTTGTCTTTGTAATATCTGCTTAATTTAATTACATCCAATATCCGCTTAATTTAATTATATATATATATATATATATATATATATATGTCAGGCATAACAAAGCTTGTGGCAAAAATTTGGAGTGCTACATACTATGGGAGCTGGGGAGCGTTACGCGTATCTCGACTCACTTCTTGACACTTATGACCCGTTGAGGCGTTGATGCCCTCAACTACACGACTACGTCGTCGTTGATTACTTCCCCCTACCCACGTTTCAGAGTTTAACCTGAACGTTAAATGGTGGTTTAAATTGTTAAAGACTTACTATTTTTTATGCTTTCTTTACATTTCCGTCATGCGGAACTTGTTTATTTATTTCACGTTCAGTATAACAATGGACTTTGTTGAAGTTTGTTTTTAATGCATTCTATATATATTTGTAGCGCGGTTAAACAACTAATATTCCCTACTTACTTACATTCTGTTGCAATGTTCATACATATCTTCCCACATCTTTAATTGATCAACAAATAAACCAGAATAATGTCGTATTGATGCATCCAGTGTCCACAATCTGTTAATCGGGGGCATAGGACAACCATCGGTCATACGGCCGAATTCGCAAAAAAAATGATTACTCGACCTATAACACACCATATATATGGGTTATGAACACCAGGTACAGTGGTCAAAGGCATGTAAGTCAAACTGGTGGCGAAGATCCTAGTCGGAACTGGATACGCGGGATTGAACTCATCATACAAATAACCCAGTTATTCATTGTCGCATATCCGAACAGGTCGATGTCCCACATCCAATGTCTCCTCAGTGCAGGTGTTGGCTGGACAAACCCAATACAGTCCAAGTGAAACTGGAGTAGTCCATCTCCGTAGAAGATGTTGATGTATATCGGTCGTTGAATCTTTGTGCACAACTGAGTTCTTATAATAGTGTAGTGATCTTCGACTCCCCGTACCGCATGTGATAGCGCATGGAATCCACAATGACCATCTACAATTGGATCATACCACCCCTCCAAAATTTGGGCGCTGAATTGGATCGCATAGTTTCTATAAGGACAACTACTATGATCACCGACGATATTGCCCGTCTCAAGTGGTGCATTTTGCTCACCTGCCCAGGTAGCGCTACTTGACTTCGTTTCTGCATTGCTCTCGAAAGGGCCCGAGGTGGGAGCGCTCCTACCAGACAATGATAATCGCCTCCTTGCATGTTCAACACCAATAAGCTCTTGACCGGTTGATCAACGTTTGGGGGGGTTCGGATTCGGCGACGGCTCTATCAAACCAAATACCTCCAGGCTAAGTGCAGCTTCTATAACTTCTAAGTACACCGACCTCATAGTTGGATCACTCTCTGCAAATTGATCAATTAGTCTGTTTAACCTAAAAACACCACTATCAGACATGTCAACCTCGCCTTCATAATTCAAAGTCCTTCAGAACTTATTCACGTCATCAACTTCCAGTCTGCCATCTCGGGCCAATACTGCGTGTAGGCGGTGAGCACATGGTAGTCCACATGTGGTGAATAGAACACACTCACAATCGTGATTAACTCTATCACCCAATTTCGTCATTCTGCCAAGCTCTTGTACCAACACGTCCAAGGCCTTACGGCTAACCCGGAGACTCAAATTTCTCAACACGAACGGGAGACCATTAATTTTCTTCGTACGATATTTCTCCTGATGAAAATTAATGAAAGAATGTTGTCTTCCCAAATAAGAGTGTGTTCTCTCCCAAATTGTATCCAAAGCACCAACCGAAGTGTTCAAGGCGCACTTTAACGCCGAATGGAGGCCCTCCACTCTTAAAGTGGTTGTATTCCCAAAATGCACGACGCCATTTGTGTACCCGTGAGCCCACTTCCTGATATGAGGTTGGGCCCACACTTTAGCGATATACATTGCTAACCCACCAGAACGCCAGCTTCTTACCTCCAAGGTGAATGGAATCTTGCGGTAGAACCGAACATAACCTTCCCTACTACAGGCAGGCCCGACCCTATGGGTAATCTAGGGGGCGACGGCCTAGGGCCCAGAGTTGGAAAGGGCCAATTTTGAGAAAACATAGTTGATAAATAAAATTTAACTGCATATTATGTCAATTAATGCACCTGTGACTAAGTGGTTAGGGTCTTCAACTCTGATTTAAACCACCCGAGTTTGAATCCCTTTGAGGGCCTTTTTTTTTGTAATTTTTATCCCCCTTTGAAATCCTTTGTTCGTAATTTTTTAAATTAATTCTCAGTCGCATTTTTTGTGTTTTCTACATTAATTACGGAATATTTGGTAACTCAAATCATATTCCCAATTATCATAAAAAAAAACTCTGTAGTTAATTTAAAATCAAGTATCTATATTAAAAAAAATTAAAATAAAAAAAGATAGGATGCTAATTTTGTTTTTAACATCACAAAAGAAAGATCTAACAAATTTGGAGGGTTAATTTTGATTTTCACTATAGTATTCGGGAAAAAAAAATCAAACGTACACCCCAATTTCAAAATTTGTTATAAAAGGGGTCTCATTTTACGTTTTTGCCTACGGCCTCCAAATATTCAAGACCGGCCCTGCCTACAGGCAAGCTAAGTGTCATCATCTGCTCATTATCGTTCCTTCCTTCCCTTCCCGTCGCCCTCAATCTAGCTCATATGTTGTAAATAGTGACAATGTTGGGACGTGCCTTATCAGGAGCCCTCGCATGCAAAACCTCGATGATCTGAGCAGGTTGTATATGTGCTCTAAGCATAGATAGAGATGACACATTCTTTCTCATCTTCAGTCAATGCTGCTCGTCAACTATGTCCATCGATGTACACGGGAAATGTGTAGCTGTGTATACCTTCTTCACCAACCCCCAAATACCACCCCCATTGACCAACACTCTGAACAGCTTTAACGAACACCTTACACCAAAGTTTTATAGAAGACGTTTTGCGATTAGTTTTTCTTTTAGAATTCTTTCTTGGTGGACCGTAAGCGTCACAGTAAAAATAAAATTAGCACGGAAAAGCGACGACTGTCGACTAATTGACTTGTTGCTTGCCTTTGTGAGATTAAATCCAAGCTCAAGAACTATTTCATTCGCATATTCAAAAACGACATCACTTGTCGGGAACAATGTCTCGGCGAAAAGAAAACAAATACGGTAGTCAATACCATCACCGCCATAATCAATCTCATAAGTCTGTTCAACACAATAATAAATTATACACAAATTAGTAACACCGTTTATATAACAAACATTAGAAAAAAATATATAAAAACGGAATCATATAATTACGTGATCAACGAAAAAAATATATACACAAGGAATTATATAATATCGAATTCAACGGAACATAGAAATTAAATAAACGAAGATTTTATTAATTACGAAAGATTCAAAACCAAAGACCTAACTAATTTAGAACAAGCGAGAAGTATGACTAATTGTCACGAAAATTGACGAAAAACGAAAAAAAGAATTAAGGGGTTTGGTCGACCAGATTTTTTGACTCACCATGATTGAGTCGAAAAATCTGGTCAACCAAATACCAAAATTCGAGAAACAATTTTTTTTAAAAAAATATTTGCGTGACAATGTCCGAATACTAAAAAACGTAAAACAACGTGAATCGATGAAAAATAATAATTTAGTACAAAATAAAGTCGTAGAATCGTAAACTAGGTAATTATTCAATTACATAAAAAAAAGTAAAGATAAAATTACCCCGAAATATAAAGGCGGTCTATCATTGTCCATATTCGTAACCCCGGAAATTAACACAGAAAAGGAGACAGAAATAAAAGATTCGAAGATGACGAAAAAAGTATAATTTTTTAAGAGAGATAAAAATTGAAATGAAATGTGAGGAGTGGAATTTTTTTAACCATTTCACCTCATCCGTATATTACCTTTATAGAAAGTGGATTTTAGTTTAATACGATAATCGGAAAAAAAAAGATTTATTATCGAGTTTTAATAAACCGATAATCTATAAAATGTAAATGTGATAATATTTCGAGAATTAATTGCAAGGGAAAACTCATCATTTTACGAAATTCTGTATATTACCTATATAGAAAGTCGGTTTTGGTTTATTTCGATAATCGAAAAAGATCGTTTTATTATCGAATTTTAATAAGCCGATAATCTACAAAATGTAAAATTAAT
Organism: Agrostemma githago; assembly: GCA_958450325.1. Taxonomy (NCBI): domain Eukaryota; kingdom Viridiplantae; phylum Streptophyta; class Magnoliopsida; order Caryophyllales; family Caryophyllaceae; genus Agrostemma; species Agrostemma githago. The sequence continues at coordinate 79,509,784 of OY288239.1, read as the reverse complement.
ATTATTTCGAGAATAAATAGCAAAGAAAAAGTCATCATCTTACGTAATTAACGTCAACGGTAAAAAGTAGTTCCGATAAAAACATTTTTACTAAAACTTGTTCGAAATTAATTATACGACTAAAGTACATAATGATAAATTGATAATATAATATATTAATACAAAGAACCGCAACTAGACGTTTCACACATAGTTTTGTTGTTGGACAATTTTTCGTATTATTATGTGTCATACTAACATACCACAGTACAAACTTATACAGTGTATTGGTGTCCGTGTATAATAATAATGAACACATAAAAAAAATTAGATTTCCACACAAAATTTGTACTTCCTCCGGTTCTCTTTCCGTTTGCTCAATATATGAGTGGTGTATTATATTCAAATGGGAAGATAAAAGAAAACCAGAGGAAGTATGACTTTTTTTAATAAAAAAAGTAGGTTTAATTAGGGTCGAGAAACACACCAAATTCCATAAAAAAAAAAACTTAAAAACATATATTATGTGTAATTTTTTTATAAAAAAAAATTGGGTCGGACTGAAATTCAGGCCTTAAGGTTAACCCATACCCGACCCTAAATTCGGATCTTCGGACGTTTTTGGGCCAACACGGCGGTCCAAGCCCTTAAAAAAATTTGGGCCGGGTCAGGTTGGGACATCGGGTCTGGGCCATTTGATCACCTCTAATAAAGGTAATCAAGTAAAAGATACGGAGTAAAATAAAAACTTTCTACGATTAACTTAACTACAGTATGATAACGAAGTAATTAAAGTGTAAAATTACTAACTTAACTCTAATCCTCTTAGGTAAAATTCGAAAATAACACGTACCGCAATGTGATTAGTAGTATATAAAAATTCCATACACATCGATTAAGTGTAACCTTTTCAATAAAATATCCCAAGATTCTATAACAATTCTCAGCACTTACCTACCATATTAATACGAGTAATTTTTTTAAACAAAAAATCATACGAAATACCATATTAGTTTATACTCCACACGGAGTTGGAGACTTGGAGTATATACTATTCAACACATTTAGGCTTAAAATTTGGCAAGTTTAGCCTTGTTAGGCTAAAGTCAAACAGAAAAATCGAAATAAAGACAAGTAATTTAAAGAAACAAACAATAAGGAAGGAAAAAAATAAAAAGAGGTGCCCCATTTAGTTTACAAATTGTGTTGAAGATATTACATGATGAGATATTGAGATCAGTTCACTGTACACTTAGATAAAAAAATATATTAGTAATAATTTAACTTTATCATTCCATCATTAAATTTATTTAATGTTTTTAATTCTAAGTTGAATTTTACGTATTCTATCAATAATTCTCGTGTGACACCGTCTCACAGTAACTTATTGTAAGACACATTAACAAAAAATAAAAAATCATAAAAAATAATTACCTTAATAATAAATTTACTATACGACCATTTCATACAAGAATTTATATACTACGGAGTATATGAGGATCCCATAAGAAAGACCTACATACGGTAGTGATGGTGAATTCGGTTTCTCTAAATTGGAATATACCCATTAAATTGGACCGTTTCCCATGAGTGATGACTCCATATATCCATACCCGTCATGGTCCGTACTCTCTTTCTCCCTTCTTTCCCTTCATAAATCCCGCGATTCCGTTTCTCTCATTTTCCGTAATTTTCACGCTCTTCTAAGTTCTTCCTCTGCTAAATTCGTCGGACTTACTCCAACATATATTTTCTTCCAAGTTTATTTTTCCTATAATATAGTTTCCTTTAAGTTACCTTAAACAAAATAAAAATAAAAATAAAAATAAAAATATCATCATCGTCGTTATATTTTTTGGGTTTATTTCAAAAACATCTCCATTGCTATTGCTATTAAATTAAATTTACCCCAGCTGTTTTAATATTTACGTCAGTCATATAAGGTCCGCTCCTCTCTCTTCTTCCGACAATCTCTCATTCCCTATTTTCGCTCCTCTGTAATTTTTTTCCCCTTTTTCTGTTTTTCCTTTTCCCCTTTTTCTTTGTTTGAGTTTAGGGAGAAAGTCTCCCTAAATCTCTTCCATCTCTATCTCTTTCATCTATCCAATCTAATTTGTCTCCCCAATTTTAATAATTAATTAATTAATAATCATGATGATTGAAAAAGGTTCAATGCATTCCAACCTTGATTCCTTCCTCAATTGCACCACCCCCATTGTTCCCTCTCAATTTCTCCCCAAGGTTTGTAATCTTCATTCAATTCAATCTATTGATTTACGATGTTGCTTTTTTTAACCCAAATTCTTGGACAAGACGATCTCTGTCAATATACCGGAATGGTACGTTAAGGTAAACCGTGTGTTAATGTTAATGTTAATGATGGATGTTTGATATTGGGTGGCAGTCGGAGATGAGGAAATTGAACAAGCTGTGGCACCCATGGGAGAGAGAGAATGTGGAATATTTTAGGCTAAGTGATCTATGGAGTTCGTACGATGAATGGAGTGCATATGGGGCTGGTGTTCCAATACGCCTAAGCGATGGTGAAACACCACTTGTACAGTATTACGTCCCTTATCTCTCTGCCATCCAAATTTTCACCAGCACTCCTTCTCCTCCTATTTTTATCAGGTTAATTTAATTCTCCCTCTCACTTGGCCTTTTTTTATTTTCACTAATGGTTTATTATTTTGTCTTTAGTTGATTGTCTTCCTTTTTCGACGTTACTCCCACCCACGATTCATTCACACTCATATTCATATTCATTTCCTGGTGGAATTGGAATTGACCTAGTGAGCTTTTTTAATGTAAAAGCGGACCTAAAGTGTTTCGTTCTTTTGTCGCATCCTTAGTTGTTTTTGCTATTTGGAAAAGGTAGAAATATTTAAATAGTGGGTAAAATTTGTTGTTACGGTGATGTATGTAGGGAGGATATGGATATAGGGGAGCGTGAAACGAGGGATTCGTACAGCGAGTCGTATAGTGATGAAAGCGAGAGCGATAAATTGTCGAGATGGGACGGGTGCTCGTCGGAAGAAGGGGGATACGAGCAAGACAGTGTGAGCAGGCAATTGAACGAGAGATTGGGATACCTTTATTGCCAGTACTTTGAAAAATCAACTCCATATGGGAGAGTTCCTTTTATGGACAAGGTAACTTCAATTAATCAATTCCAATCTTAATCTTAATGCACTCTTTTTTGTTTAATAAAACGCATTTAATTTCATTACAATATAGATAGAAAGATATTTAAATATGTGACCTATTATCATAGATACCTACCTATTCTTAATCAATAGGTTAAGAGATATTCGATAATCTTAATGCACTCTTTAATGACTTGCTTCATTAGGTTGCTTCCACACTTCATTTGAAACAAATTAAATAGTGCTAGTACACACGAATATAATAATAGAAATGAAGTGAATCAGACGGTTGATTGTAATTTAATTTGACCTTTCCTTCCTCGTTGAATTTGGTAAGTGTCGCATTTGTCACGCCCCTTAATGAGTTGTTTAGGCCTTGAATTAGGGTGTTAACTACTTTAGTTATTTATGATAACCCACGGACTATGTCTATGTCTAATGTTTGGCCCCTGGAGTATTACTTTACCTAATGTCTACTACTACTTCTTACACTCTTTACACAATACTCCGTACTTCCCTCTCGTTACTTTTATCTCCCCATTATCCTTCACATGTTAAAAAAAGTGGGTATAAGACATATACATGTAATTATAAGCAGTGATGGACCTAGTATTTTTTCGTTAGGGGCACAATATTTTTTTAACAATTACATCTACCAAAAAACAATACGACCCGAAAATGATCCTAAATAACATATCCAATATTAACTTGAATATTTATGGTCATAACGCAATTAATATAAAATTTTGATTAAATATTCTTTAATACTCCATAGCAGCCATAAAAATATTTATTTATTTCTCCAATTGTTTGAAAAATACTCCGTATATGGTTATATATATATTTTTTTAAATCATATTTTTATGACTTGATTATTAAAATCATTACAAAATTAAATGAAATAATTGCATTATCTAACAAAACATTAAGTCAAATATTTATAAAGTGTCGTAAAAATCTATGAATAAAAGAATGAAAGTTTTGATAAATTGTTTAAGTACGAAGTATACGATTATTATTCCATTGATGCAGTACATCAAGTATGAGGGTGGTTACATGATCAATATTTGATGCAAATGACCCGAGTTCAAGTCTCCTATCTAGCAATTGTCTTTTGAAAAGTTACGGAATATTATTTAACCAAAAAAATTAGCCAACAAGGATCAAACCCCCACCATTTGCCTAGATGACACATGCCTAAACCATTGCACCACCACCAACACAATGACATACTTCATTGTTAAAACTTAATTATTTCAAAATGGGTTTATTAGGGCACTTGCCCACCCGCGCCCCCCTCTAGGTCCGCCCCTGATTATAAGATTTAATTTTGTAAAATTGATACTCCTTCTGGTTTTAGGAATTGCAATATTTTCTTTTTGTAACAAAATTAGGTTGCGAATGTAGATGATGGGTCTTACCAATAAAGTAAAATCATTCCACTAACAAAAAAAACATATCCACTATAAAAATGTAGCAATTCGAGTGAATCTGGTAAAAAAAAGAGAATGTGAAAGAGTTGTCCAGGAAAAAGGATAGGAAAAGAGAGAAAGCATAGAATATTTCATACATGTATTTTTAGGATGTTATATGGTTACAAATCATACTATTATTTGAGTTGTGTGAATGGATAAGTGATCGAGGTGAGTCGACTATGTTAAGAGTAACGTAGGTAAATAGATTCTCTATGTTTTCTATAAAAAAAGGATAAAAGGTCCATTTCTTATAAATGATCAAGATTCCACCTCATGATAATCTAATAATTCAAATTTTATGGATTAAACTTATGAGAAAAGAAATTGGATTGAAGATAGCACATTTGATTAGGTGTGGCAAGTATTGAATACCATGTCCGTATTAATTAAAAATGTTATAAAATCAGATAGATATTTTCATCATAAATAAGAAATTGTGGAAGTAGATGGAATTGAAGTGAAAAAGGAAAATCTTGTCAAGTTGAAAAAGTATAGACAATAGTAGATACTCCGTATATTCTAGAGATAGTTTGCATTGAATTGGGGGTGGGTAGGGTATGTATGGTATTTACTGGGTGCATTCGTCAGGCAGCAATATAATTAGTGAGTATAAGTGAGTGGTGTAGAGGGATGAAGCACATTAGTTAGTACAGTATGTAATGATAATAAAAGAAATTCGTCTTCTTTCATGTCACGAATCATTTCAACATGCTCAACTAACTTAAATGCTTTGCAAAGGTGAACACAACTACGGAGTACATTACCAAGGAATTTATTAATTGTACTACTGCTACTAGTAATCGATAACAATAGTTTACTTATGACACGTTTTGGAATATAACCAACCATCAAGGGAGGGAGAGAGAGAGAGGGATCTCCATTTATGTTATGTGGTTCAAAACTTATCCATTTTGTTATAGTGGGCAACACTGTTACTTGTACTACTAACTCATGATGGGCAAAAGATAGATGCTATCAATACTTACCACTATACTTACAAAATGCAATTACTATTTTAATATTCCCTCCCTTTTTAATGTTTAATCCTGAGGGATATTTTACAAAATTATTTTTTCTTAACGAATCTTTCCTCAATTCTAACAAATTTTCTTAAAATTTTTTATTTATACCCTTGTTTATACAATGGCTCTAATTAATTCTTCTAATACTTTGATCTTTACCATAAAAATCTGATTAATCAATCGACCTCTTGTGAATTCAACTATGAATCTTAGTTCTCCAATTAATGACGGAATAAGATCACTTTAAATTTTAACTTTTATCTTTTTTAATCAATTTATTATAAAGTTCATCAATTAGAGTTTGATGATTTGTTTTAATTTTAGTGATTCTTTTAGGGTTTGGTGATTGATTTTAATTTTTTTTTAAAATTTTAGGGATTTTTTTAGGGCTTATGGATCTTGTTTTTTTATATTACATTGATTGATCGATCGATTAAAGAAGTGTTTTAAAATATCGAATGTAACTATGGAAATTAAGAAAAAAGAAAATGTAGATGTTCAATTTTGTTAGGGAGTAAATCATACAAGTATCACTTTTGAGATTGAGAAGAAAATGACAATGGGTAAATTGGTAACATGTCGTTAGGATTGAGTAAAAATGTGTTAGAAAAAAGCACGACTCATATTTTATTGAAATGAAACAAACATTAAAAAATCGGAGGTAATAGTACAATAATATAGATTCCTGTTTATAGATGGAAATACTAGATACATCCATTCCTACCCTTTTGTGTGCCTAACTCATCCCACCAGAACCTCAGATCCCCTTTATTCTTAACATCCTACGGAGTATTTATCGATTTTTAGAAGTATGTATTGAAGATAAAACATAACATTGTCTTTCCTTATCTTGTATATTATGTTTAGATATGCTTTAAGTGGTTTAGTCATGTGAATATTGTATCTATGGTAACTCTCCTATTAGCTAGCTAGATCTCTTTGGATACTAGAATACTTGAATATCTTGTATAAATGAATATCTAAACATAATATATGGAGTACAAGATAAAGAAAGACGATGTTTTATCTTCAATAGTATGAGCCATGTGCCAAAAGGAAAAATGTAAAGATACAACATACCAAAATCGTATTAACTAAGACCTTACACTTATTACAACATAGTCGTTATTGTTAATAAGTACGAAGTTGTTGACAACATAGAGTAAAAATTGACCATTTTAAATTTAAGATGGTATCAATCGATAATTTGTGTATTACTACATCGTATAAAATAGATATATTCGTATGTTTTTTTTGTAGGGGAATTATCTTATTTTCCTTTTGTACATGGGTGGTAACTTGGAACTTCTACCCAAATTTCATGCATGACTCTATATATTTGTAGTTTGGAGGTTTTAAGAAACAAAACTAATCAAAAGTCAAACATATACTGTTGTATGTAAGTCTCAAGTCTCAAGTCTCAAGTCTCAACAATCATAAAGTGATACGGTCTGTTTTCTCCACCTTATCTTTGTTCCACTTATTTCCACAAAAATTTTCATTAGATTGTTTATGGTCTCAACAATCTTGGGTGTACTTGATAAATCAAATGTTTTATGGGTCCATCAAATTTAAAGTGAGAAAAAAGTAGCGATATTTTGTGTAAATAGATAAAGAATACAAGGATGACAAGGTAAAATCTTTTGGCAAAAGAAGAATATAAAAATTAATTGAATTATCTATTTATAATAAGCGCAAAGAATTATTTGAATTAGGAGGAGTATATAGCTAAGGAGTATGAATTTTTCTAAACTTGTGTGGGGTGATAAATAAAGAAGAAATGAAGAGCGAAACGACCCATGAACATGAAAGATTATTGTTAGTCAACTTAATTGAGACAAGTGGAGTGTACAAAGTTACTTCATTATCAACTGGGGCTCCACACGGACTTCCTAACAACAAATCACAAAAAGTGTGGTCTCCACATCTATATTTAATAGTTTTCCTTTGCGACGGATATATCAGTTATAAAGTTATAAAAGAGAAAAGCAAATGTGTTGTACTAGCAATATTTTTGTCTTATTTATGCATGTGAAGTATGATATTTGACTCATCTTACATTTATGACGGATATGTCCCTCTTAAACAAGAATTTGTGGTCTAAATTTTGGTTCCACATTCAGCCATCTCCAATTCTCTAACACAATCCTTTTCTTATCAGTCCATCCTCTCATCGCATTTTTATCGTGCTTAACTTCTTATTTACTCATTTCAAATTTATTGTCCATTTTCTTGTAACTGAAAAAAATAGTGAATTCCTTATTTTCGTCTTAGAAAATTGAGTTTTCCATTCACATTATAACATCGGGTTCATGTTTAAATTAATTGATCAAAGAATATTGGTGACATATCTTATTACGTATTTCCTAAAACTACACTTTATTCAATGAAAACAATAGAAATGGAATGGAGAGAATAACAAGTTAGACATAATTTAAAGCATTGAATTGTAATATAACCGACGAACTAAGCAAGGAAACCTCTAACCGTATCTTAATGTAATAACATGGAGATTCTTAAAAGAAAAGTATTGTACTTAAAAGTGGAGATTATTAATTGGAATGGAGAGTTTTTAGATAATTGGTTGGTCTTATATATAGTACTTTTTTTTGACAATATTAATAAGTAATAGTACTTTTTTTTGACAGTATTAATAAGTAATTTTTTAATCTTATGATGAAACTTCTCGTATAGTTTATAGTTACATACGGAGTCATAGGGATTGTAAGGCTTTGTTTGGTGCACAATAAGCTAGTAGCTTATTTGACCTGCTAACTTATTTTTGTACATGTATTTGGTAAGTACGTAGTAAATAAGCTAGCTGAAATATATATAGAAAGATATGGAGTAGTTGAGTAGCTTATTGAAATAGCTAGTTTATAAGTTTCTAATTTTGCTTTCAATTATCACAACGATATGTACGTATCATTATATCAAAAATCAGTTGGCTTTTCGACTATTTTAGTAAGCATCCTTAATGATTTCAAGTAGCTTGTTTTGCCACACACATAGTTTAAGTGGGTTGAACGACTGCTATTAAGGAAAAGGGGAAAAAAACTTGAAATGATTATTTGTGGGCTAATTAGAAAACATAGTGGATTGTGTGGTGATTGGAGTTTCGTTATTATTATTATTATTCCATGGTTGCGTGTCAAGATATTATTAGATGACTATCCCATGCTTGAATGGATATTTTCAGAAAGGTTTTGTGTAGTGGGATTTACATTTGCTGTTGTTGCACTGTTAAAAGTATGGAGAATGATACAGTAGTACTGTAGTAGTCACTTTGATCGTGACCGTATAATAACAAGGCTTTACAATGAGAATTCCTCGTGCAACAAAATGGTGGACTTACAGTAACCATTTAAATTTCTTTAATTTGGATCATTTATTTTATAAGAATTTATAAATTACTATTGTTATCTCATATAATGATCGCTTTGGTTTTCAGATCAGTGAATTAGCTCGAAGATACCCTGGATTAATGTCATTAAAAAGCGTCGATCTTTCCCCGGCTAGTTGGATGGCAGTTGCGTGGTACGTACATACTTGCTTTTCTCCATTGCATTATTTAATACTCCCTAAACGAGTTCATTTCTTAAGATAAATCAAGTTACTTTTAGGGCTTATTGACAAATACGGAAAATCGTGGCACTTTTTTTTAACAACAATTTGGATAAAATCAACTTATATAGGAAGTACACACATACTATATATCACAAATTCGACGGTGTCACAACAATAATTGTTAACTGTAATTGGGTTGACACTTAGACAGTAGAAATGTGAAGAGGAATACTGGGAGTAGTTGTGCATGGTTTTCCAAATCTAGTTTGGGGATGGGATAATAAATGTGGAATTTCCCATCAAATACTACATTACATATGACATATGTACATGCTGTCAGGTTTTTGCTTATTTAATAATAGTGCCCTGTAATGAATTTTGTGGGAGCAATCTTGTTCTTGTCTGAATGAGACACTCAATCAAGCAACATGTGTAATGATTTTGATAATGATACATTTAACAGTAATTCTCTTGTAAGACCGTCTTACGAAAACATATCGTGAGACACACTAATAGGAAATAAAAAAATAATAAAAGTAACTACCCAATGTGTTAGAGGTCTCACGATAAGTTTATCGTGAGACCGTCTCATACAAGAATTTGTGTACATTTAATCAATATTAATATAATTTGATCGCAGGTATCCAATCTATCACATTCCCATGGGAAGAACCGTCAAGGAGTTATCTACATGCTTCCTCACCTATCACACTCTTTCATCTTCCTTTCAAGGTACATACCCCCCACTTGCTTACACTTTCTCATTCCCTAATTTCTCTATCCATGGTATTTGACTCATTACAAATTTATGATGAATATACGTTTCACAAGAGAGACCGATTAACTTATGTGGCTAGTTTAATTACCCAAAGAGAGTTAGTAATGGGCTCACATTGTCCCTTGTGCATGCATCTGTAGAGAAATCTATGCTCTTTAATTTGATGTTGACATTATTGGCATTTATGTAGCTCACAACGTGCTAAATTCTTCTTCATGTCCTTGACATTATCCAGATATGGACCACGATGATGATATTGCGGATACCGAATGGATCAAGAAGAGAAAGGAAGGAGAGAGCGTGACACTCCCACCCTTTGGGCTAGCCACTTACAAAATGCAAGGAAGCCTGTGGGCTTCCGGTCGAGGTGGTCGCGACCAAGGTCGGCTTGGCTCACTTTGGAGCGTCGCTGACTCATGGCTAAAACAATTGAGGGTCCAACACCATGATTTTAGTTTCTTCACCGGAGTTCAACGGGGGTGATACATACATACATACATACGCACATACGCATGCATGCTTTAAACTATGCACTAATGTTTTAACCCCGGCCAAAAGAGTATGATCCCCACTCTATATGTGAACGAATTTGATTAACGAACGGCCAAATTACTTAACAAAATAGCCGAGGCTTGGGTGAACCAAAACTAGTTGTGGTCGGGCCTTGATGTAATTTATATGTTGGTTAGGGACTTTGTAGTTGGTTCATTCTACATTGTCAAAAAAAAGGGAACAAATTCAGAGGTGAAAATGCGGCAAAAAAAATGTACTTCAGTTTTCTGAACATGTTGGGTTTGTTTATGCCTTTCTTGTGTACAATTAGTTTTTAATGTAATGAAGAGTAGAAAATCCATGGGAGGTGCCTTTTCTAGCCCTTGTCATTTGTCAAGTTGTCATCAATGGACCACGTACAATGAGGAATCAGGACCCAAGTCTCATTCTTTATAAGGGGATCATATTCGTCGTCCATGACATGTTTCCATTGGGGTTGTTTAAGGTCTCGATTGGGAATTTGGGGAAGGGTGGCACTGGGAGACGAATCAGATGATAAGAGTCATAAGACTGATGGGGGGATCCGATCCCATGCTTAGACCGGGTTTGCATATGATAAGACTATAAGAGGGTGTATGTGGGAAGCTAAGGGATGGGTTGCGCATGATGGAGAGGTGTTGGGTTGTACATGGCGGCGCATGGTTGTGCTTCGCTGCAGAGAAAGTAAACGAGCACGGGTTTTGGCAGTGGCGAGGTGAGATAGGTCATCGTCAAGAAAGGAATAATACACAAAAAAACTATTGATACTCCACATAATAACAACTCTGATAATACTTTTGAAAATTTGAAGGTTGGCTAGACTTGTCGTGAGCCTCCAAATTACAATATTTATCCACTTCTAACACAAACTAGTAGTTAGTGAAAGTAGGGGTCGAACCCACAAGGAAGGTGATTATGTCGCTTAAGTGTGCGTAATTCGATATATAAAAGTAATCAAATGGGGGGATTTTAATGTTTCGATTCTAAGTCTAATAAACTAATGAAATAAATTAACAAAATAAAATAAACTAATATGAATAAACGATGTAGAAAATATGAGAAAAATACTTGGACCAAGCAATATCCACCATCAAGTTTAACGAATTGATAATTGACTCTTTTACATTACAATTTATATTAGAATACTTTGCTATGAAGTTTAATCGACTTCCAATTCCACTTATTAATAGTTATAAGATATGAGAAGCATACTCAGATAACCCTTACGATATTGTCAACTTAAATCAAGCGTCTAAATCGTATCAATATGTAGATTAAAATGATGGAATTTAGCAAAGATGAAGAATGATTACTCAAGCGGTATCACTTTGTTTCATACAAGTTTAATCCTTATAACTCAACAACGATGAAAAGCATGCGAATTGGTGAATTATATTTGCTACTCGGATATAGTTAAACAAACAAAAGATTCACTTAACTATTCTAGCAATGGTTTATCAATAACAAAAACTAGGTGATCAAGCTAGAAGATGAATTAACAAACCAAGAAATAATGCAAATTAAACTTGATATTCTAATATAAAAGTAAATTAGAAATGAGTCTTACAATTCACTAACTTGAAAGGCTTCGACTACTTGTTCCAAGAATAAGAACTTAGCCCTCCATACAAAAGAAATACTTGCAAAATAAACTAGAAAATGTATGTGTTTTTGAGAATTACAAGTGATGATTGATGTGTTGGATCATGAATGTGATGTTGAACTTCTCCTCTTTATATAGTCATCCATGGAGGATCTTCATCAATGGCTCATAAAGGCTCATAAAATGCCACATAAAAATGATCATAATGAAGAAGAATAAAAGAGGTGAGTAAAGAAGAAGAACAAAAGACTAGAGAAAGAATCCTATGCAAAAAAGAATCCAAGAAGGAATCCTATGCATAAATTTCTGCCGCTGGCAGCGGAATTTGGAAATTCTCCACTTCTTCCTTCTACTTGGTCCGGGCTTCCACTTTCACTTTGGGCTTGATTTGTCTTCACTTCCAATGGATTGTTGACACTTTAACCCAATAAACATTTCAATTACAACGCATATTACTTTTCACCCTTTAATCCATCTAATTACACATTCTATTACATTAACCCATCAATTTGGACATATGCACCAAAATCCTTCAAAACACATCCAAAACTACAAAATAGTCAACTAAATGACCCTTATTAATCCCTACTAAACTAGACTAATCAAACATCCCCACGCTTAGACCTTTACTCGTCCTCGAGTAAATTAAATCAAAATAACGATCCTCCACAAGGTCTATACAGCGAAGCGTAGGTAGCTTGATACAACCAACAACTACTCTCAACTCTCACACCCCCTCCTTATACCATCCCTCAAAATATATGGTCAAAGAAACAGAATAACCTATTCACCAAGACCACACTTCAATTAATGCTCACTCACAACCAATCACAATATCCAACTACATAACAATATTCGACAAATAAAAGCATATGTAGTTGACATTCACTTATTACTCCATCTCTAAGATGATCCTAAACCCGAATCACCCTTCTAACCTTCTTATGACTCCCGAATCATGGAGAAATAGCAAATATAGTAATCAAAATAATGATTTCTTTTTTCCTAATACCTCATTTTGCCTAAACCGCCCGCCCTTGCGAGTTTTCGATTTAGCTTTTATTCCTCACTTCTACTCTCATGGCTAGCTTATCGTTTCTTCTTTTTACCCGGAGCGCCCTTTCGGGTTTTCACTCCGTCCTCGGCCATATACCCATTTTCGCCTAGGCGCTCGCCCTTGCGAGTTTTCACCTAGCCGGGTTTTATTCTTCTCTTTTTTTTCAATTCTTTTTTTTTCTTTTTTTTTTCCCGATTTTTTTTTTCTTTTTGTTTTTTGTTTTTTTTTTGAAATATGAAATAACATATATACAAGTATATTCCACTCCTCACGCTAAATCTCCACATTGTCCTCAATGTGAGGAAAAATAAAGAAAATGACATAGAAAATGAGAAGAAGAAACATACCAAGCAATCAAGTACCGGGGGAATCCCCGGTGTCATCTTCCTTTGAGGTGGTAGCTTGCCCCTCAATCTCGGCAAGGATCTCGGATGATGGTGGTCAAGCGTCCGGAAACCGTGCTAAGAGAACACGAGACATATATCTCATCAAGTCTCTAGTCTCCAAAGTAGCGGCATGAGTCTCCTCCAACCGTGCACGTATGTCATGTATCATAGCATCGGTCGAGGCACACCAAACATCTATCTTTGTAAGCCAAGCTTCTCGATCCACTTTGAACTCATTATTCGCCCCCTCCAAAGCATCCATACTCTTATTCTTCTCACCACTTCTCTCTTCATTCACACTTTTATTCTTCACCCGAGCACCTTCTTCTTTTTCACGAGCTTGACCATCCTCATCACTCTCACCTTCCTCACTCTCAACATCGTCATCACTTCCCTCTTCCTCCTCCTCCTCCTCATCATCATCAATGTCACGATCCCGAGGAACAAAGAAATCTTCCGAAACTTCACCATAGACCAAAGGATCATCCTCGGGTCTAGGTAATTGTAGATAAGAATCATGATTCTTCCCCCATCGATAATAATAAGACCCTTTTACCTTCATGCGAGGTCGTAACATCTTAGCGTGAATCAAACAAGGAATATCAAAGAGGTAATTATCAAGTAACGGATTCTCCCCCTCCGCCACCTCAATATTCAAGTAATTCATAATGAGAGTGACTAACCCACCACCATTTATAATCCCCCCATCCTTAGTACCCAAAACTATGCTAGATGTAACAAAAAGAGCAACCCAATCGGGAACACCTTCGCCATCTGGCATCATAGCCCTCAAGTAACCAAAATGAGAGTGGGGAAGCTTATTAGGCTCCCCCTTACAAAGGAATGAGTTGACAATCAAACGATGAGCAAGTCGAAGACATGGGTTAGGAATACTCGAACTCAACTCACCGGATTTACCACCCCAAAAGCAACCCCGTAACCTCTTGCCACCAAATCCCTCTCTCTCTCACCCCTACATACTCCTTATCACACATATCCCGAATACCAAAAGCTTCCCTCAACTTCGCATAAGTCAACTCACGAGCTTTACCATTCAATTTAAAGCTAATTGCGAGTACAAGTTTAGTGCTTTTTTTTTGAAATTGATATGGTGGAAAAGAACTCAAGTGTATACCTACGATAAGTATGAGCTTCCTTCTCCATAAATTCTTCTAAACCCACATTTTTCATTAGCTTGGTCATGACATCAAGCATCCCCAATTTCTCAAGAGTAGAACGACAAAGAAATCGAGTTCCCCTCATCTCCTTCTTAGATAACCTATCCCATATCGGGTCTTGAGCTTTAGTTAACCAAGACGGTTTGGTAACGAGAATATGTTTAGGATGGACGGGTTTGGGTTGAGCTTTTTTAGTGACGGTTTTGGATTTTTTTTGGTGGTGGTGTAGAAACGGTAGTGAAGTAATTTTTTCTTTTAGCTCTCCCCATCTCTCAAGTAATGATCAACAAAACCCTCACTCACAATTCACTCAATTTTTTTTCTTCTCAAAATAATCCACAATTCACCAATTCAATCACTCAAATTTTCTCACCATCACAACAAAAATATCAATCACACAAAGCGATTCAAATAACACAAGGAGGGGCAAGAAAATCCAAAATTGAGCAAGAATAAGCAAAATTCAAGCTACTAATTAATGGGCAAGAGGTAAAATTTCAAGGAATTGGAAGAAGAATATGAAAATTATACCTCTTAAAATTTGAAACAATGAATGAATGTCCTCCTTGCGTTGATTAAGATCAAATTCGACTCAATTAGTCCAAAAAAAAATTCAAACTCGGATTTTGACATCCAAGGGTTGAAAAACTTGATTTTTTTTGACTTTTTGGGCAAAATTATGTGTAAAAATGATAGGAATTGTAATGGGTAATGATAAATAAGTGATTTTGAAGTTATTTGGGATAAATTTGAGTCAAATTGGGTGAGTTTTGATGGAGTAAAAGTTGTAAAAGATGTGAAATAGAGGAAGAAGGTAAGGAAGCTGAATGAAAAAAAAAGGAATAACGACATACTTGACAACATCAGTATCAACCCAGCATTCAGCAAACACCCATTCAGCCAACCATTTTAGACCCATTAACCACCACGACGAACATCGAACAACAGCAACACTAACCACCAGTAGCAGCACGCACGAAGCACCAGCAGCAACAACAGCAGCGCTGTTGCCAGCGGCTAGTATTGGCCGCGCCCAGCGGAGGTAAAATCCGCGTCCAGCGGCGGAATTACTATGACTAGGGGCCCAATCTAAACCTTCTGATCCGTGCCCGCTGCCAGCGGCGTGTTGGGGCCGCGCCCAGCTGCCGGAATAAGCTACTGTTGATGCTGTGATAACTGCTACTATTCAATTACGGGTCGATTCAATTTCCGACATTGATAGCTTGGTCGTCAATTTAGTTTCCGAAGATTAATTTTTTTTATATTACCCGAGTTATGAAATCGAATTAAGTCGATTTCATATCCGAGAATTGTACCTACAAAATAGGAAAACCAAATTAATTAAAATTTATTCTAAAATAATGGGAAAACAGAGGTTTTCTGGCCTATCGAAGACCCGAGGAGTAGGGTTGCTGGTGTTTTCCCCATCGCTATTGCCCGACCCTTGGATGGTGTTAAGGTCCTGGGGGGCCGGTCAGCGCGTGTCCTGCCTTAAGCGGTGCTCTTGTCTCGAAGAGGGTTGCCCGTACTATAGAGCTCATGGACTTGGTTGCTACGATTGAGGACCCTCAGTGTGAGTTACTACTTCTCCGGGCGTGCACAGGTATTTCTAAGTTATACTTTGCTTTGCGCACTTGCTCTCCCCGTGCTTTTGGGTCGGCCCACCTTTCTTTCGACACTGCGCTTCGATCTAGTCTTGAACGTATTGTCACGGCGTCCGGACCCGGTTTCGGGGAGTGGCAGTGGCGGCTGGCTACCCTACCCTTTTCCCTAGGGGGACTCGGTGTCTTTGCCGCCGCTGATGCCCTACACTTTGCCTTCCTTGCTTCTCGTCTCCAGTCTGCCGTTTTGCAAGCTAAGCTGCTTCGTCCCTCCGAGATCGCCTCCCCTGGATTTGCCTTTGAGTCTGCCTTGAGTGGGTTTGTTGAGGCTACCGGTTCTGACTTCTTGCGTAACCCC
Source organism: Agrostemma githago (assembly GCA_958450325.1). Classification (NCBI taxonomy): domain Eukaryota; kingdom Viridiplantae; phylum Streptophyta; class Magnoliopsida; order Caryophyllales; family Caryophyllaceae; genus Agrostemma; species Agrostemma githago. The sequence continues at coordinate 79,493,103 of OY288239.1, read as the reverse complement.
TCTGAGATCGCTGCCCCAAAACTTATGAAGAAATTGGCAGATATATATTTCACGAGGGTTGCTACAGTAGCGGAATCTGTTTTCTCCTTGACTCCTCGACAGGTTGCCCTGTGGAAATCTCAGCAGGGGGACCATTCTTATGACTAGCTGAGGGCTGTCCCTATTACTGGGCTCGGGCAAACCATGAACGGTCGGACATATCGCAGTGTGCTTAGTTACCGCCTTGGAGTCCCTTTGTTTCCGCTTTCCGGGACCTGCTCTTCTTGCTCCAGGGGCCTCAGAGACGATATTTTTGGGGATCACGCGGTTTCGTGTGCTGGTACTGTGGGGATTAAACATCGTCATAACCTTGTCCGCGACACACTGTTGGATATTTGTTTCCGGACGGGGATCTCTGCAGGTAAGGAGGTGGAGATTGGTCTCTACGACGATAACGACAAGCCCTTGCGACCAGCCGACCTTCTGCTCTACTCGTGGGACAAGGGGCGTGATGTTTGTGTTGATCTGACTGGATCCTCGCCCTTGACTCAGTCTGGCCTTACCGCTTTTGAGCCTGGACGGGTCGTTGCTGATGCTGCCCGTCGTAAGTGTGCCAAGTATCAGGCACGCTGCACGGCGATCGGGTATGGTTTCTTACCTTTCTTCTTCTCCTCTCTCGGCGAGCTCGACACGGATGCTGTTTCTCTGCTCCAGCGGATTCGGAAATTCGCTTTATCACAAGATGCTGGAGCGCGTGCCACAGTTCATATTTTCACTAGAATTAGCTTTGCAATCGCTAAGGGAGTGGGGGCCCAGATAGTATCTCGGCTTCCCTCTAACTTCTTGTAATTTGTTCTGGTGTTTAATGCAAGTTCCGTTTTTATAATAATAATAATAAAATGAAAAATAAAAGTAAAAAAAAGAAAAGAAAAGACGGGTTGCCTCCCGACAAGCGCGTTAGTTAACGTCATGGCTCGACGTTAAGAGAACGGATTAAATCTTCACAATTTGGGTCGAAAAGATGGATTCCCTTGACCGCTTTCCTTAGATCCCCGTCTATCTTCATCTACAAACTACCTTATTCAAAAACAACAAATGCATCAAATAGCAAAATCTGGGTTGCCTCCCGTAAGCGCTAGTTTAATGTCCCGCACGATGCTTATTCAATAAAGAACATGTATGGGGTCACACATCACTACCCCTTTTATAAAGTAATCCATTTTATATTAAAATCGGAGCAAGTTAGTGCCCTTAAGAGACGGTCAAATAAGCTAGCAAAAGAGTTAGTGAAAACTCTATAAAAGCTTAAAATAAGAAGATACCATACACCCCACATGAATATACAAGAATGTAGAATGTTATTATCCGTGTCTAAAAAATTATCAAAAATAAATACGGATTCATGGTATGGGTCTTTAACCAACGGGGTCATCTCAAACAACTTTTCCTTTTCCCCACTCCTTACTAATGTGTCGTTCAAATCCCATAAAATATCATCCTCACCTGTGGGCGATGACAAATCAAATTCAGGTTCAAAATGTGACAAAGTCAACAAAAGTGAGTCACTTACCTCTTCTTCATCATCAAGTTGAGTACCATCATCATGGATAAGGGAAGTAGGATACTCATTTTCAATCACATCACTAGAAATCGACTCATGGCTTGGAGAAGTCTCGAAATATTAGGGAAGTTCAAGAAATAAAGTGCTTATCTCTAATTCTCGAGCGTTGATTACCAAAAGATCAACCATATCCCATTTTTCACTATGACTTAACTCAAGAAATCTACCCTCACATTTAACTTGCAAATCAATTTGAGTTGCTAGATTAAAGTTATGATAAATCTTTACCAAGAGTCTTTCATTGCTCATATGTAAATATGGACGTTTTAGTACATACTCCGTGAGCCTTTCAAAATAGTGATGTAGTAACTCATTATCAAGTTGGGGACACCACAAATTCATTTTAGATGACAAAGACGAAGACCCTTACTTAAAATAAATATTTACAAGAAACACACACACAAAAACAAATAATTGCCTTCCCCGGCAACGGCGCCAAAATTTGACTAGACTTGTCGTGAGCCTCCAAATTACAATATTTATCCACTTCTAACACAAACTAGTAGTTAGTGAAAGTAGGGATCGAACCCACAAGGAAGGTGATTATGTCGCTTAAGTGTGCGTAATTCGATATATAAAAGTAACCAAATGGGGGGATTTTAATGTTTCGAGTCTAAGTCTAATAAACTAATGAAATAAATTAACAAAATAAAATAAACTAATATGAATAGACGATGTAGAAAATATGAGAAAAATACTTGGACCGAGCAATATCCACCATCAAGTTTAACGAATTGATCATTGACTCTTCTACTTTACAATTTATATTAGAATACTTTGCTATGAAGTTTAATCGACTTCCAATTCTACTTATTAATAGTTATAAGATATGAGAAGCATACTCAGATAACCCTTACGACATTGTCAACTTAAATCAAGCGTCTAAATCGTATCAATATGTAGATTAAAATGATGGAATTTAGCAAAGATGAAGAATGATTACTCAAGCGGTATCACTTTGTTTCATACAAGTTTAATCCTTATAACGCAACAACGATGAAAAGCATGCGATTTGGTGAATTATATTTGCTACTCGGATATAGTTAAACAAACAAAAGATTCACTTAACTATTCTAGCAATGGTTTATCAATAACAAAAACTAGGTGATCAAGCTAGAAGATGAATTAACAAACCAAGAAATAATGCAAATTAAACTTGATATTCTAATATAAAAGTAAATTAGAAATGAGTCTTACAATTCACTAACTTGAAAGGCTTCGACTACTTGTTCCAAGAATAAGAACTTAGCCCTCCATACAAAAGAAATACTTGCAAAATAAACTAGAAAATGTATGTGTTTTTGAGAATTACAAGTGATGATTGATGTGTTGGATCATGAATGTGATGGTGAACTTCTCCTCTTTATATAGTCATCCATGGAGCATCTTCATCAATGGCTCATAAAGCCGCATAAAATGCCTCATAAAAATGATCATAATGAAGAAGAATAAAAGAGATGAGTAAAGAAGAAGAACAAAAGACTAGAGAAAGAATCCTATGCGAAAAAGAATCCAAGAAGGAATCCTATGCATAAATTTCTGTCGCTGACAGCGGATTTTTGGAAATCCGATGGCAAGAAATTCCGCTGGCAGTGGAATTTGGAAAATCCGCTGGCAGCGGATTTTAGAAATTCTCCACTTCTTCCTTCTACTTGGTCCGGGCTTCCACTTTCACTTTGGGCTTGATTTGTCTTCACTTCCAAAGGATTGTTGACACTTTAACCCAATAAACATTTCAATTACAACCCATATTACTTTTCACCCTTTAATCCACCTAATTACACATTCTATTACATTAACCCATCAATTTGGACATATGCACCAAAATCCTTCAAAACACATCCAAAACTACAAAATAGTCAACTAAATGACCCTTATTAATCTCTACTAAACTAGACTAATCAAAGGTTCAGAATCTATGAAGAAATTTGATCTGGAACGAGAACTCGATAACAATGGTGAGGATTCAAATATTGATGGATCTGAAGATAACAGACCATGGCAGGATGTTGTAACTCCTTGAAAGAACCCAGGGTTGGGTCTGGGTCGAGTTCACTAGGATCCAAACCCGAACCCATCAAATCTACATTGGACTCATTTATTTGGTGAGGAGTTTGTTCACCGCAAAGAAACCTTGTTCTAAAGCACTGCGACCCAAAAAAATCGAAAAACATAGATTATTACCTTCAAAATCGTTAGTTTTGACTATTTTCGAATGCGCTCAAATTTGTTCTAAAGCGCAATTGTTTTTTGACAAAAACTTGCTGATACGAGTAGAATGCCTAATAATGATTTTTTAAAACTCTCTCACACGATATAAAATGGCCTACAAGACTTGTTTCGACTGATTCCGACACGTCTGAAAACGCAATCTTATGGTTCATTAAAAGTCTCTACTGAAAATCAAATGACCCTCATAATACACCGGGGCATTTTATTAGGTGAGAAGTTTGTTCAACGAGATTATGGTCCCATTTTATTTCAGAACCCATAAAGCCGAAAAAAACGTGGATAATAACCTTCAAAATCGATCGTTTTTAGTTATTTTCGAAATCGGTGAAATTTGTTCTAAATCCCGAACGTTTTTTGACGAAGAAAACTTCCCGATAGGAGTAGAATGCATAATAACGATTATTAGAATTCTTTGACACAATATAAAATAGACTACACAACTTGTTTCTACTGACTCCGACATGTCTGAAAAGACAATCTTTTGGCTTTAAAAGTCTCTCTTGAAAACTAAATGACCCTCGTAATACATTGGAAAATTTTATTTTGCAATGAGTTTATTTAACACGAATATGTACCCATTATGTAATCCCCTAGAAATTCTAACGCGATACAGTGGCAGAAACACTGTAGAGTCGGGATTATAACACGCTGTAACTACGTTTTTATAAAAATATAAATGGTAAAGTCAAACATTAGGCCCTAAATAAAATGGCCAAAATTAAATAAATCCACAAAGGGGTTTAACAATCCACAAAACATAATTATTAAAATTAATCGAGCAAGGATCATGTCTGCCCGCTAGCCCACACCCGGAAACATGCATACCTGTCATGTTAAAAATATAACAGCCACAATCAGTGAGGAGCAACGTCAACGTTCTCCCAGCCGTATAACAGGATTTTAAAACAGTAATTACTAATATAGAAAAAATAGTAAAAATGGAAAACAGTAAAACAGCATATTAAAATAAGCTTTAGCGTAAAACAATTTAATCAAAAGGGTTTCCGAAGAAACATAAAAATATTTGCCAACCTGCAACCCAATTTATATCGATAATAAATAAAATAATCAAAATGGCGTTATGGAAATTCGATCAGTGTGCACAAGGCTAGACTTTCACTAGGATAATACTGGAAACTAGCTTCGAGAACTGTAGACTTAACTCATAACAGAATCCAGTCTCTAACTAGACAACTCAACTATAACAGGACTGCGTGCAGCGAGGTCCTGGTTTTAAGTAGTATACACCCCTCCTGGATACCAAATGTATCCAGTTCAACTGACGGCGACTAACACGAAGCGATATCTAGCTTAAGAGCACAATGCACACTCTCCTGGGCGAAACTACGCCCAGTTCAACGACCAAATGTGCCCCAAATGGGCACACCGGCTTTATAGCTGATGGCAAAAACGTACACCCCAAATTATTACTCTAACCCCACACTTGACTTTATTCCATAACTCCAAAACAAGTCATTATCGATATTCAAAAATAAATATAATCAATATAAATAATATGAGGATAAAAGGAATAAACATTTAAATAAATGGGAAAACTTTCTATAAATAGAAACTTACTAATTTTAGAAACTTACTATTTTAGGTAAGAGGAAACTTTCTATTTTAGGAAACTTCTATTTTTAGAAACTTAACAAAAAATAGCATCATATCAAAATAGCAAAAATATTAGTTTATACTAACATCACATTCTTAGTAAACGATATAGATTTATAAAACTAATACTTTCGGCCTTAACGATATTAATTACCCAAAGTGAACACTTAATTTTATGAAATTATTAAAATATCGTATAAGCGTTATAAAATGATTAAAAATGTCTTAAACATTTTAATATTACTAATTAGGGCGTTTTCAAAAGTTAAAAAGCTAAAATTCCCTAATTATTATTAGTTTCGACAATAAAATTATAAATTGGATTTTACGGCAAACATCAAATTAAATATTTGAACGTCTTTATTTAATTAAACCAACAAATACATTTAGAGTATGTTAAAGGATGATTTAACTCTTAAAGTTTCAGATTTAAATACTTTCAAAATTGCTGGAAAAATAACTCTTTTAGGTAAGACGAAGCATTTTAACGATAAATCACAATTTGTCCGAAAATCAATACTTATTAATTAAAGACTTTAATAAATAGTACAAAAATTACTAAAATAGTTAAAATATTTTTATTGACATTCTGTCCAGAAAAGTAAATTTTTCAAAATTCTAAAACTCGGTTTTTAAAGCGTTTTCTCGTTAATCGTCCAATCTCGACAATAACGATTAATAAAAATAGTAATTACAAAATGATTTAAGTATTAATGTCTAAAACCTATTACTGAACCTAAAAATCATCATTTTCCAGAATATACCAATTTTCCAGATTTTCCAAAGTTCCAGATTTACCAACTTCCGTCAAAACCGTCTTTAAAACCCGTTTTCACAATTAACGATTCCATTAATAAAACTTATCGTTCCTAACATTTTATTAAGGCACTAAAAATCATAAAATCACATTTTAATATGAAATCATCAGAATCAATTTTTTTTTTCAGATTTAAACCAAAGACCAAAAATCGAGAATTTAAACGACAAACACGGTTTTAACGATAAACGACGATTTAAAGTGATTAATTAATTCATCCACTTAACAATTCCAAACAATTATGAAAAAATTCAGAAAATTCTATTTCACCATAAGGTTTCATCACGTCAAAAACCAGATTAAAATAAAATGTTTAGGTACTAGAACTAAAAATCGGCTTTTAATCATTTTTGTCCGATAACGGTAATAATTCAATAATCGATATCAAAAATATCAGAAAAATACTAAATTATTAAAAATCATCAAAAACAACATTTTTCCAGAATATAAACATATGTTACATGTTTAGGCCGAATATTATGATTTTACAAATTAATATGACGATTTAATCGTTAATCTCGTAAAAGCGATAAAAATACCGAAACATACAAATTTTCAACTTTTAAAAATTTCCCAGATTTTATGACATACATATATTGCCAAAATAAAACATAAAAATATATACATGCAAATACTCAATTAAAATCATGAAATACCGAGTAACATCGACGTTACCTCCACTCCAAGTCTGAATCGATTATATATTCGTCGGCCTCGGGATCGTCCACAAATCCTACCAAACACGAAAATCATGGCAGAAAAATACCATGAGAAAACTAATAAAAATCAAGGTAAATAATGATAAAAAACGACGTCGATTATTACCTTAATGAAGGAATCGGAATGAGGATTATTATGACGATAAAAAATGATGCGATTGGGACTCGAAATGAGCAAAAATCTGCCTAAGAGAGAGGAGGGAGTCGGCCAAACAACAAAGGAAAGGGTGGTGAATATTTTTTTTATGACAAAAATGAACAAGGAGGATGGAAGGTCTTTTTGTGCATAAATGTGAATGAATGAGTTGATAAAAACAAGGCTCTTCTTATCAAGATTTGGCCGGCCACAAGAAGGAGGGGGAGGATGAAGAGTTTCGATAATAATGCCTCAAATGAATGAAAAGAAATAATCTTAAGTTTACGTTTTAACGTGATAAAATGAAACGTATTAAATAAAACGTAATAAAATTTGTTACCAAGAGCTTAGTCGGTCCAAAATGTGAGGAAATGGTCTCAAATAATTTATAAGTTGATAAAAAGTATAATCGTAAAATAGTTAAAGGCATTTCAAAGTAATTCGAGTAAACCTCACGTAAGCAAATAATTATTCGCGAAGCTTCGTAATAAAATCATTAACAACTAAATTTTTGTAAATAAAAATATTTACTAGTTGAAAATATTCTAGAAACGTATTCAAACATTTTTAGGAAAAGGAATAACTTAAATCCAAGTTTAGGAAGAGAAATAGAATTCCTTGCGGAAAAATTAATTAGTTTACGAAGAAGCCAAATAAATGGATTTAAAAAGAATTTAAATCTTTAAAATTAAAATTAAAAATTATTAAACTCAAAAATTAAAATAGAGCTTAGTAACATGATGAAATATGAGGCCGAAAAGTGACAGAGTTAAGACGGAGTCCTAACGGAAAGAATAAAAATGCTTAGGAAAAATAGCGGGTGTAACACATTATATATATTTCGGGATCGAAAAACCAAAAAAACGTTGGATAATAACCTACTTCAAAATCGTAGTTTTTGATTATTTTCGAAACCGGTGAAATTTGTTCGAAAGCTAGACCTCATTTTGACGAAAACTTTCCGATAGGAATAAAATGCCTAATAATGATTATAAGAATTTTCTAACACAATATAATATGGACTACCCAACTTGTTTCGACTGATTTCTACACATTTCAAAAGACAAACTTATGGCCTTTAAAACCCGCTATTTAAAAACCATGACCTTTATAATATACCGGAACATTTTATTTAGTGAGGTGTTTATTCAACGGGAATATGTACCCATTTTATTTTCCAGGACCCAAAAAGCCGAAAATACGTGTATATAATAACCTTTAAAATCGATCGTTTTGGAATTTTCGAAAGCGGTAAAATTTGTTCGAAAACACAATTTGTTTTGAAGAAATCTTGCCGGTAAAAGTAGAATGGCTAATAATAAGTACTTAAATTCTCTGACACGATATAATATGGACTACACATACAATTTCTTTAGACTGATTTCGACATGTCTAAAAAGGCAATCTTATATCTTTTAAAAGTCTCTATATAAAACCAAATGACTCTGATAATACACTGGGCATTTTATTTGGTAAGGAGTATGTTCAACGCTAATATAGATCTATTTTATTTCAGGACCCAAAAACCGAAAAAATTATATAATAACCTTCAAAATGGATAGTTTTTGCTATTTTTTAAAGCGGTGAAATTTGTTCTAAGCGTCATTGTTTTTTAACGAAAACTTGCAGATAAAAGTAGAATGACTAATAATGATTATAAGAATACTTTGACAAGATATAAAATGTTGTTTCGACTGATTCCGACCCGTCTCAAAACGCAATTTTATAGCCTTTAAAATTCTCTATTGAAAACCATATTACCCTCAAAATACATCGGGCATTTAATTAGGTGAGGAGTTTGCTCAGCGCGAACATGAACCCTTTTTTTTGGACCCAAAAAGCCAAAAAAAAACGTGAATAGTAACCTCAAAATTGACGTTTATAACAATTTTCGAAATCGGTGAAATTTATTCTAAAACCCAAACTTTTTTTGACTAAAATTTGCCGATAGGAGTAGAATGCATAATAATGATTATTAGAATCCTCTGACACAATATAAAATGGACAACACAATTTGTTTCTACTTACTCCGACACGTCTGAAAAGACAATTTTATGGCCTTTAAAAGTCTCTATTGAAAATCAAATACTCTCAAAATACATCGGAGCATTTTATTTGGTGAGGAATTTGTTCAGTGCAAATATGGTCGCATTATATTTTGGGACCCAAAAAAGTCGAAATAGCGTGGATAATAACCTTCGAATTCACACAAAAAAATTCGAATTCTCTCTCTAATATGGCGATTTCCGGCGAACCATTGTGATCTCCGACGAACTTCGACGCAGACTACCCCTGACTTTGACAGTACGTGTCTGTGGTTAATGAGGAAGAAATCTAAGGCCATTCCAAATGGCCCTAAACCGGTTACAAGAAAAGCAAAGGAAGAGATGTTACGTAAGAATAAGGTGAATGATGAGGAGACAAATCAAACGGACATTGTGGCAGAAAATAGCAGAATCAAAGAGATTCCAGGACTAAACCTAGAACCAGACACGGACAATGATGATGATATGGATTTCTGATGAACGAAGTTCATATGCATATTTAGTCTCATTTTATCCTCCGTTTTTACCGATTTCACATGCCTTAAGAATAATTTAGTATCCTTTTATCCGTAGTTTGTTATGCTGGGTATATGGTTTATGTTTTGGCAGGAAACATAGCAAAAGACGGAGTTAAGAGCTACAAATGAAGAAAACAAGAAACAAGAAGGCAGCAAGGCGGACAACGAAGCCGAACCGGACGGTATGATACCGAACCGGTCGGTTTGATCCTGTACCGAGCGGTTTGATTTCGAACCGGTCAGTTCGTTTTCGTACCGCTCGGTTTGTTTGTGAACCGAGCGGTTCACGAGGCGTCAGAGAGGCTTTCCTAATTTCTGAAGAATTCTTATTCTACCCTAATTAGAATCTTACGGGATTATTTTATTAAACTATATTCTATTTCCTAATTAAACCCATTGTAATAAGTATAAATATCCTTCTTAGGGCTAGGTTTAAGGGCACTTTTTATTCATTCAAAAACCTTAGTTTTAGTTTTATTATTAGCATCGGAATTCTGCAAGCTTGTAGCGGTACTTTTTAGATTTTAATTATTATTCAATCTTTCAGTTCTTCATAATCGGTATTTTTCCCTTTTCTCTTATTTTCATATTGATTTTTATTATGCTTAATTACTTTGTTGTTTCATCTTTAATCATGAGTAGCTAATTGATTTATCTAGGGTTGAAGGGGATCTATGTTAATTGAATTGGGGATGTTAGCTTGATTAATTGTTTGATTGATCTTTCATATGTTATTGCCTTACTACTTGTCTTGTATTATTGTTTGATTAGTTTGAGACGTTGAACTAGTTGAATGTTTAGGAACCCGAACCAAAGATCGAAAGCCTGGTAAGGGTAGACTTACAAGTAAGTGGGTAGGATAATCTGGTAAGTTGCGAGAGCCCGTCAGAATCTATCCCAAGGTTGACATAAGATCCGAAAAGCCGTGTCTTTGCCCTAAATTACTATGATTGCTTGATTGAATAATTAATTAACTTTAACCAATTTAATTGCATAGTGAACCAGAAAGCCCTAGATTCTTTAATATTATTAGAACCTTTTAATTTACATAATCGCATTAGTTTAGATCAAACTCAATTAAAATCGGAATTTAAATAGTTTAGAATCGATTATTAGATAATTAGCGATTTTCATCCGTCTCTCTGTGGATTCGACCCTTACTTACTGCTAGCTACCTGTTAGTTGTTCGTTAGGATTATTTTGATTAAGGTGATACGACTTTAGCCTTGTCAATTTTGGCGCCGTTGCCGGGGAGACGGTTTTGTTTTATTGCTTTTTATTTGTCTTAGATTCTAGATTATTTCTCTTCGTCTCAGGGAATCCACAAATTCCTTGAGACAGTTTCTCACTTCTTTATTGTAGTTTCTTGCTTATGCCCTGGTGCTCCCGTTCAGAATTATATCAGTTTGATTCTGAACCAGAGAAGATCCTTCGTAAGAGACGAAATTTCTTTAAGGAAATCGCAGAAACATCAGATCTTTTAGTTTTTGAAGATCTACACCAGGAATTTATCGCGGAATATCAGTCCTTTGAAGAGGACACTCCCGCTCCCGATCCTTCATCACCTCTCCTTCTACTACCACCCCCGCTAGTCAAGATGCCTAAACTTGCTAGCCACTCCGAACCAGAACAGACTGCCCTTCCAAAGTTGGTCAAGCGTCCAACTGCCACTAATGGCGTCTTTGAGATCCGTCCCGCTTTCATTACCTTGGTCGAGAAGAATCAATTTGGAGGCGATGCCAAGGAAGATCCCGCTAAACACATGAGAATTTTTACTGACTATTGCTCTATTATTCCCCTTCCTGCAGGAGTTACTCAGGAGCAAGTCATGGAGATGCTTTTCATGTTCTCTCTACGTGATGCAGCCAGAGAATGGATCACCGGTCTCGACAAGGTCTCAGCTGGAATCAACGATTGGAATTCTCTTGCCTTGGCTTTCTATAAACATTATTATCCGCCCCAGAAGACGAATATGCTACGAAGCCAGATTACTAATTTTCGTCAAACACCTCATGAGAATATTCATGAGGCATGGGAAAGATTCAAGAAGCTGGTCAAAGAATCTCCTCATCATGGGTTTGAAGAATGGTTCCCTTGCAATCAATTCTATAATGGTCTATACGACGATTGTCGTAATACTCTTGATTCAGCTTGCAACGGGAGGTTCCAGTCTAATGTTGATGATGATAAGGCATGGCAGACTATTGAGGATATGGCATCCCACCATGCACGATGGGCAAATCCACGCGGTAATACCCGAGGTAATGGTAACGATACTGACTCTGCAATCGCTAATCAATTAGCTGTTTTGACTAAGCGATTCGATTCCTATGAAGCATCTAACTCAGATAAAGGAATGCATCGAGTGCATGCTATGACCCAGGAAATAGTTTGTGATGATTGTGGCGTACCAGGACATCATGCTCACGAATGCATGGGAACGCAGGAACAAGTTAATGCTTATCAATCATTCCAATGGAATCAGAACTTGCCTTACATGAATCAACCTGGCTATAACCGTGCTCTATTATCTTATGCAAGTCAGAATGTGTTGAATCCTACAACACCTCCACCCCGCAATCCACCATATGTGCCTCCTCACGGTCAAATGCAAGGAAATCAATCGAATCCAAGACCTCAAGGACAGAACATAATTCAGAATAATCAACAGCAGTTTCCACCACTTCCTCCATTCGAGGCTCAAGCTCACCAACACTCCGTTGAAATAGCCGAACTGAGAAACATGATGATGAACATGATGACTCAATTTCAGACAAGTTATAAGATGCTCAAGAAACAAGTTACTCAGTTAGCTAATTCTCAAGCTACACGTCAGCTAGGAACCTTGCCGCCTCAAGGAAATCCACCTCAAGGTAATCAACCTCATGGGAATGAACATATTAATGCTATTACCCTAAGGAGTGGAACAGTTTACGATGGTCCGAAGATGTCGGAACCAGAAGACGAGGTTGGAAAGGAAACAAGAGATGAAGCTGAGAAAGAAGCAGAGGACGAAGATCATACCGGTCGGGATAAAAATGAACCGACCGGTACAGAAATGAACCGATCGGTTCAAGATCATACCGAGCAGGACAAAGACGAACCGATCGGTTCACAATCAAACCGATCGGTTCGTCCATCGGAGCAACCTATTTCTACCACAGACCAACATGTGAAGCTCCCATTCCCAGGTCGTCAACGCAACAGCAAGATCGACGGTCAATTCAGTAAGTTTATGGACTTTGTGAAGAATCTTCAGGTAACCGTTCCGTTTACTGAGTTAATTACCCAAGTACCTGCTTATGCTAAATTTATGAAAGACATACTTACTAGGAAGCGTTCTTTTAATGAGGTTGAGACGATTGCTTTTACGGAGGAGTGTAGTGCGCTCCTTCAAAATAAATCACCTCAAAAACTTAAGGATCCTGGTAGTTTCTCTATCCCATGCACTATAGGTACCCATATTGTCGATAATGCATTATGTGATCTTGGGGCTAGTGTTAGTGTCATGCCCTATTCCATCTGTGAGAAGCTAGATATGGGAGGGTTGAGGTGTACCAGTATCACACTGCAAATGGCTGATCGATCGATCCGTAGACCTTTAGGTGTCTTAGAAGACGTCCCGGTTAAGGTAGGGAAGTTTTTTTTCCTGTGGACTTTTTTGTCTTAGACATCGCTGAGGATACACACATCCCTATTATTCTAGGTCGTCCATTTCTTCACACTGCAGGCGCGATCATTGATGTAAAAAACGGTAGTTTGACACTTGAGGTCGGGGAAGATAAATTCATATTTAATCTAAATAAAACTTTAAAAGCCCCTATAACTGATGAGTCATGCTATTGTCTAAACACCTTTGATTCTGTCGATGACATTATCGAGTCCACTTTACTCGGATCCTTGACAAAGGATCCCTTGGAGTTACTAATGTGTGAATCGAGTTATACAGGTGATGGAGGAATTTGGAAAGGTGAGGTAGATGAGATAGAAGCACTTTTATATGCAGGAGATCCGAAGGAAGCTGAGACGGTCGAAACCGTCAACCTTGATTTGTCTTATTCTTGTTTGGTCGAGGTACAGAAACCTGAACTTAAACCGTTACCCACGAATCTCAGGTATGCTTTTCTCGATGAGGGTGAGCTAAACCCGGTTATAGTAAGTAATTCTTTGACTGAATCTCAGTTGACTGATTTATTAACTGTATTGAGGAAACATAAGAAGGCATTGGGGTATAGTTTAAGTGACTTAAAAGGTATTTCTCCCGACTTTTGCATGCATCGCATTCATCTTGAAGACAGTCATAGACCGTCTATCCAGGGTCAGCGTCGACTGAACCCGAATATGCAGGAAGTTGTTAAAACAGAAGTTATGAAACTTCTAGACGCCGGTATTATATATGCTATATCCGACTCTAAGTGGGTCAGTCCGGTTCAGGTGGTGCCTAAGAAAGGAGGCACCACGGTAATAAAAAACGATAGGAATGAACTAATTCCTACTCGAATTGTTACAGGATGGCGCATGTGCATTGATTATAGGAAATTGAATGCCGCCACAAAGAAGGACCATTACCCACTTCCATTGATTGATCAAATGTTAGAAAGATTAGCTCGTCATAAGTATTTTTGTTATCTAGATGGCTACTCCGGTTTTTTTCAGATCCCCATTCATCCCGAGGACCAGGAAAAGACCACCTTTACTTGTCCTTATGGTACCTTCGCATATCGAAGGATGCCTTTTGGATTATGTAACGCCCCCGCCACTTTTCAGAGATGCATGATTAGTATTTTTTCTAATTTCATTGAATCAATTATGGAGGTATTTCTGGACGATTTCAGTGTGTATGGTTCTGACTTTGATTCTTGTTTGATGAATTTGTCTAAAGTTTTAGGTTGCTGTGAGGAAGTTGACTTGGTACTTAACTGGGAAAAATGTCACTTCATGGTCAACGAGGGAGTAGTGCTTGGTCATTTAGTTTCGATAAGGGCATCCAAGTGGATCGAGCGAAAATTCAAGTGACAGAGCAATTACCTCCTCCCACTAATGTTAAGGGGGTTAGAAGTTTCCTTGGTCATGCGGGATTTTATCGCCGCTTTATCAAGGACTTCTCAAAAATTGCTAAACCACTTACCCAACTCCTTCTTAAAGATGCTCCTTTTTGCTTTACTGATGCATGTCGTGAATCTTTTGACAGGATTAAGGAGGCATTAATCTCAGCACCCATTATTCGATCACCGGATTGGAATCTACCTTTCGAGATTATGTGTAATGCAAGCGACTATGCCGTAGGAGCAGTTTTGGGTCAGAGAAAAGATAAAGTTTTACATGCTATTTACTATGCTAGTAAGACTTTAGATGAAACTCAGGTCAACTACGCGACGACGGAAAAGGAGTTATTAGCCATCATATATGCCCTCGATAAATTCCAAACTTATCTCATAGGTTCTAAGGTGATTGTTTACACCAACCATGCTGCATTAAAATACCTCTTAGCAAAGAAGGAAGCAAAGCCCATATTATTTCGTTGGATCTTACTACTTCAAGAATTTGATCTAGAAATTCGGGATAAGAAGGGAGCCGAGAATGTTGTAGTTGATCATCTATCACAGCTTAGATTCGATGAAGACAGATTAATCCTACCGATTGATGATTCTTTTCCCGACGATTCCTTACTTGCGATCACCCTTGCCGAGTTAACTACCAACGAGCCATGGTATGCTAATTTTGCTAACTTTTTGGTTGGTGGTTATTTTCCTCCTAATTGTACTTATCAACAAAAGAAGAAATTCTTATCTGATGTGAGGAGGTATTATTGGGATGATCCTTACCTATTTCGAGAATGCGCGGATGGAATTTTTCGAAAGTGCGTACCCGATTGGGAAGTTAGAGGTGTCTTGGAAGGTTGTCATTCTTCTCCCTATGGTGGTCATCATGGTCCGTCTCGCACTGTTGCCAAGGTATTACAATCCGGATTTTATTGGCCGACTTTATTCAAAGATGCACAAAGATTTATCCTTGCTTGTGATACGTGCCAACGATCCGGAAATATTTCTAGACGACATGAGATGCCACAAACCAGTATATTAGAGGTCGAGATTTTCGACGTATGGGGAATCGATTATCAAGGTCCGTTTCCTTCTTCCTTTGGTAACCGGTATATTCTAGTTGCAGTGGATTATGTGTCCAAATGGGTCGAGGCGGTAGCTTGTCCTACAAACGATGCTAAGGTGGTTATAAATCTCTTTAAGAAAATATTTTTTCCTAGGTTCGGGGTTCCTCGAGCTATTATTAGTGATGGAGGTTCACACTTCTACGAGAAGAGATTGGACACTTTGCTACGCAAATATGGTGTTAGATTTTTTATTTATTTTTTATTTTTTGAGTGAAAGTAAGGGAGGGTACTGATATTCATTGCGCAAAGATTACGCAGGTACGACAGGTGAACCGCTCGGTACAGAGGAAAACCGAGCGGTACAAAGATGAACCGAGCGGTTAAAAAACGAACCGGTCGGTACGCTTTCAAACCGAGCGGTTCGATTTTGAACCGATCGGTTCGCGCAACGGGCTTTTTTTCCCGGATTACTTATACATCTCTACCCCTCCACCCATCCCCCATTCCCTCATTTCACTCTCTCTCACTAAACCCTTCCCATCCCTCTCTACAACAAAACCCCTATAAAACTCCTCCACCATATTAAATCTCCTTTCCACCTTACTTCACCCATCACCTCTACCACTCCTCTTCATCTTCAACAATGGTTTTCGGAAGGAAAAGGCGGAACGTCACCCGTAGGTCAGATTCTCCACCGGAATCATCACATGCAACGGAATCATCGGAAGCGCCATCATCACCACCAGAATTCCCACCGGTAACTGGGTATGAACAGATTATTTTTGGGTTGGAAAGACAGCGCGAACTCTTCCTGGTCATGGCTTCTAAACCGGTAACCCCTACTCAATTTCTTAGTCATGCTCTATTACGTCGCTGTGGTATCGATGAGTCTATGGAGCAGTTTTTTGATGGTACTGGTATGTGTGGTCTATTTAATACGAATTTACCCACTTATAAAGACTTAACCCTAGAATTCTTTAGCAGTTTTCAGTACAATGAATCTACTGCTACGATGTCATTTAGGATGATGAATCAGACTCATACCATCCCCCTCAGACTAATTAAGGATACTTTTGGCTTGGATTCTGGTAATATTTTAAGTACCCCTGATTGTTTTAGTCATCAGCAGCTTTGATATTCTATTACGGGTCAAGCTTTGCCAGCTTGATTTAAACGTGTCCCGTGTCAGGCCATTCAACATCCTATAATTCGGATTTGGCAAAGATTTGTTTCTGGGTCGATTTTTGGTCGTCATGAACATAGAGCTGTGACCAAAACTGAAATTGAATTGATCGAGATGGCTCTTAATGTCCAATCCCAACCTTTATTTGATCTTGATATTTCTTCTCTTATCGTGAAACATTTTGGTTTAATTGTTACTAAAGTAGGACGCTTAAAGTCGATTAATGGTGGAGGATTGGTGACTCATCTTTCCCAGACTTTATTACGAGGTACTTTTGATGAGAATAACCGGATGCCTATTTCAATGGAAACTGTGTATACTGCTAGTGATTTTCCTTCAGGTTGGTTTTCCGTAAATGCTGATAATAAATATTTGTGGCACTTTGCTCCGGGTCAATCTCGTCTTCTTCCCGATCCTTCTTTACCGCAGCTATGGCAGAACCCACCAGTCGATGACAATATCCCACCGCCTGCCGCACCTAGTTACTTACTTACCGTTACCCCCAGAGCTACTCCACGGGGTAACCAAGGTCGCACCACTTTTGAACAAGGTGAAGGTTCGGGTTCTCGCCAGGCTCCTCGGTTTCAGGCACCTCGTCCGCGGCCTCCTTTTCCGCCCTTTCAACTGCCATTTGTCCCACCTACAGGTACTTTCTACCCGCCTCCGCCGGGTTATACGGAGATGCTCCATTTGATGAGGTCGATGTATGTCGACCAACAGCGAGCCTATTATCCACATCTCCGACAGCTTCAGCAGCAGGGTCAGCTACAGCCGACTGATCACTTACCCTCCTGGTTCGGTTCTGACGGGTCGTTTCGAGGACCTACCGGTCCGCCTCCTTTTGGTCAGTCCAACTTCGGAGTGCAGTATGATTATGATCACGGTATAAGCTACTATGGACACGATGATGCATATTCCTGCCATGATGCTTCCTTACATGGAGGTAATACTTTTGCTGATGAGACCCGACATGGTGGGCAAGAGTTCGTGGACCTTGTGTCTAGTCCGGAGGCAGCTGATGATGATTATGACATTAATGGGTATGGGTCTGATTTTTAGTCCCGGTTAGTTGCTAGTTTGGGGGACTTATCTGCTGTACATATTTTGTCGGTACCTTCTCTTACTCTTTTTGTCCTTCTCCATTCTTTGTTATACTTTTTGTCCTAACTCTTATATATTGGTTCACAATGGGGACATTGTGTGATTTGGTTTGGGGGGATGTTTTGTGTGTTTATTTTATCTTTTTAATCATAAAAAAAATGTTTTTATTTATTTTTCCATTTTTTCGACTTTTTTTGTGTGTTTTAGTATAGAGTCGTGTCGGCGATGAGGACATTGCATTTGTCGCATGCTTTTCCCTAGTTCTTTGCTCTTTCTTGTGAATGACACCTCTTTCCCGTTAAGTTGAGCTTAGTATTTCTTGAATCTTGTCGCCGATTATGTTTTGAATGCCAAATGAGTCAATTGACCTGTTGTCGAGTAAGCTACTTATATTGTAAGGATTAGAGCCTTAGACTGATGACATCCAAGATCAGTTTCATATAGGTTGAGAGTAGTACTCTTTATATGAGACATGTAACATCAAATTGCATAAACATGACATTCGTCTCTTAAATACCTGTATGCATTCGGTTTGTGATTGTGACATATGTAAAAGAGGCAATCCCCTTTCTTTTATCTGATTCCCATGAACTTCACATAGCCATAATTTGACCTGTTTTGACCCGTTTATTAACTACATGTCATATTTGCCTACCCTAGTCAAGCTAGTTTGGTTAACTAGACGGAATTGTTTTTTTTTTTTTCGGGTGAAATTTGGTACTATGTCATGTTGATTGGAAAAAAAAATGATGAATGATTGAAAAAAAATCAATGAATGAAAGAAAAGGAAAGGCGATAGTTGAAAAGAAAGAAAAAAAAGTGAAACAAGAAAAGGAATGTGTTTTTGCTATGAGAAAGGGAATTAATTTCTATATTTTCGTAGTTGTTGGTACAAAGTCGGTTATGAAAAGATTGAAAAAATATGGTGCTTGGTACTAATTACAATTCTTTTTTATTGAAGTTGGTTAAGAAGGGAATGAGTTTATTATTGGTTATGGTTGTACTAGCTTGACTTTTACCTCCACATATCCAAATCATTTTGCCCCTTCGTACCCAATTAGCCCCACTTTATCCATATGTAAGTCCTCGGCATGTGTTTTGGTCCGATTGAATGTATATGTACGGTTGGTAGAGATTGATATTTTGTTAGATTGCATGCATGTTCTCGTAAGTCGCAGTTAGGTGAGTGTTTTGTCTTTCCGTTTTTACATAAACTCACAATATTGCCCTTATTCGAGTGCTGAGTGTAAACCGCGAGAAATCTCGACATAGATGGTTATGCAAGATTAAAAGTTTGGCATTTGAATATTAATTGGGACTTGGTTTTTGGAATTCTTTTACTCTTCATCCTTTGCTTTAGAATTTGTTTCTTTAGCCCTGGTGTCATCTGCTTGTTAGAGTATTAGATTTGGGACGGTGCGTGTTGACGAATTTTGCTCTGAGCCACTATAATATTGTCTGATGTGAGTTTGCTTGGGGACAAGCAAGGGTTCGGTTTGGGGGGATTTGATGAACGAAGTTCATATGCATATTTAGTCTCATTTTATCCTCCGTTTTTACCGATTTCACATGCCTTAAGAATAATTTAGTAGTCTTTTATCCGTAGTTTGTTGTGCCGGGTATATGGTTTATGTTTTGGCAGGAAACATAGCAAAAGACGGAGTTAAGAGCTACAAATGAAGAAAACAAGAAAGAACAAGGCAGCAAGGCGGACAACGAAGGCCGAACCGGTCAGTATGATACCGAACCGGTCGGTTTGATCCTGTACCGAGCGGTTCACGAGGCGTCAGAGAGGCTTTCCTAATTTCTGAAGAATTCTTATTTTACCCTAATTAGAATCTTACGGGATTATTTTATTAAACTATATTCTATTTCCTAATTAAACCCATTGTAATAAGTATAAATATCCTTCTTAGGGCTAGGTTTAAGGACACTTTTTATTCATTCAAAAACTTTAGTTTTAGTTTTATTATTAGCATCGGAATTCTGCAAGCTTGTAGCGGTACTTTTTAGATTTTAATTATTATTCAATCTTTCAGTTCTTCATAATCGGTATTTTTCCCTTTTCTCTTATTTTCATATTGATTTCTATTATGCTTAATTACTTTGTTGTTTCATCTTTAATCACGAGTAGCTAATTTATTTATCTAGGGTTGAAGGGGATCTATGTTAATTGAATTGGGAATGTTAGCTTGATTAATTGTTTGATTGATCTTTCATATGTTATTGCCTTACTACTTGTCTTGTATTATTGTTTGATTAGTTTGAGACGTTGAACTAGTTGAATGTTTAGGAGCCCGAACCTAAGATCGAAAGCCTGGTAAGAGTAGACTTACAAGTAAGTGGGTAGGATAATCTGGTAAGTTGCGAGAGCCCGTCAGAATCTATCCCAAGGTTGACATAAGATCCGATAGGCCGTGTCTTTGCCCTAAATAACTATGATTGCTTGATTGAATAATTAATTAACTTTACCCAATTTAATTGCATAGTGAACCGGAAAGCCCTAGATTTCTTTAATATTATTAGAACCTTTTAATTTACATAATCGCATTAGTTTAGATCAAACTCAATTAAAATCGGAATTTAAATAGTTTAGAATCGATTATTAGATAATTAGCGATTTTCATCCATCTCTATGTGGATTCGACCCTTACTTACTGCTAGCTACCTGTTAGTTGTTCGTTAGGATTATTTTGATTAAGGTGATACGACTTTAGCCTTGTCAATTTCGTCCCTGAAACGAACCCATACTTGAGACCGAACCGATTGAGAGCATTGGGTGGAAACAACGGGATGGAAAAAAGACCGTGGATGTAGAATAAGATGAGGAGTTACTACAATTTTCTGAGGAAGACGTGGAAGATGAAGTCGATTATTGGAGTAATGCAGTTTATTGCTTCATTATGGGGGCTAATCCTCCATGGGAAGTAATCGAGGGTTACGTGAAGAGGATCTGGAAAGACCATGGCATTGACAAAATTTCGTTTTTGCCAAACGGTATTTTTGTTGTAAGGTTCAAAGAGAAGGATGCCAAGGTAAAAATTCTGAACAATGGTTTCTTTATGTTTGATAATAAGCCATTAATAGTTAAAGAATGGACCCCTGATGCTAAGTTAGACAAGGAAGATGTGCAAGAGGTCCCTATTTGGATACAATTGCACGAATTACCTCTCAAATTCTGGGGTCGATGCCTTCCCCGTATTGCCTCGCTTGTTGGACCTTTTGTTAAGTCAGACTTAGCTACGGAGGAACGAACAAGATTGGGGTATGCTAGGGTCATGGTGTTGACTAAGGTGGGACAAAAGTTCAAAGAAACTGTAAAATTTTTAGATGAGCATGGTTACATGGTTGAAGTTCATATTAAATATGAATGGAAACTCGTTTGGTGTACGAAGTGCAAAGGTTATGGTCATGGAATGAATGAATATAAAAAGGATGAACTCAAAAAGGCTAGAGAAGCAAAACAAAAACAGAATAGTGGGGCGGTGACAAGACAGGTGAGGCAGACTGCTGCTGTCAAGAAGCCGAATGCTGCTATACCTGCTGCTGCTGTCAAGAAGACTGCACCAAATGCTGTTGTTCTGAATGCACCGAATGAAAAGAAACAAGGAGCTGTACCTGCACCGAATATAAATTCAGTGGTCCAACCAGGTATTACCTTTGTGGACATGTTGAAAGGGTCGCCTTCTAAGGGTGGGAGGGTCGAAGGAAATGAAGGAGTAGGATTGGAATTAGTTTTACATGGAGATACATAATATAGGTGCTTGGAACGTACGCGGCATGTGTAATATAAATAAGCAGCGTGCAATTAGTGAGTTCATTAGAAAGCAGCAGGTAGATATTTTTGGTTTACTCGAAACAAAAATAAAGAATAAATCGTATGCTAAAGTTCATCAGAATATTTTCTATGGATGGAGTATAACGACGAATAATCATTGTCATGAGGGTGATCGAGTTTGGCTTTTATGGAAACATGAAAAGGTAAATTTGACGATTTTGGAGTATAGTAGTCAAAGTATTCATGTCAAAGTATCAACTAGCTCGGGGAAGGAATATTGGCTGACTCTTGTCTATGCCTTTAATTCGGCCTTGGAGAGAATTGATCTTTGGAGGAGAATGAAGTTCTATGCTCGTAGAGGTCCGTGGATGCTTATGGGTGACTTCAACTGTGTTGTAGATGCTCGTGAACATCTTGGAGGAACGTCTTCGGATGAGGCTATGAGTCAGTTTCGCGACTGTTTGGCAAATTGTGAGGTAAGTGATTGTAAGGCTAGTGGGTCTTGGTTCACTTGGAATAATAAACACAAAGTGACTGAAACAAGAGTTTTTAGTCGGATTGACCGATGCTTGCTTAATGATGAGATGATGGGAGTTTTCACGAATGGGTGTGCGAACTTCTTACCCGAGGGTACGTTTGACCATTGCCCATGTATCGTCCAATTGGAGCAACCGCCGGTTAGGAGGAATCGGAGTTTTAAGTACATGAACATGTGGAGTAAAGCTCCGGATTTCATGAATGTTGTAGCAGCAGCCTGGGACGTTCAGTTTCGACGGACTGCAATGTTCCAAATAGTGAAGAAGTTGGGCAGCCTGAAGAGACCTTTGAAAATGCTTAATGCGGCTTGTTTTTCGGATATCGAGAATAAGTGCAGTCAAACAGAACTTCGGCTGGAGCAGGCGCAGATCAGAATGCGGACTGAGAGGTCCGAGTCAGCGCTGCAGGAAGAATGTGCTTTGAACGAGCAGGTCAGGCTTTTTCAAGCAGCACGGGCAGATTTCTGGAGTCAGAAGGCAAAGCAAAAATGGGTGATTGATGGTGATGTCAATTCTGTATATTTCAATGGTCTCCTTCGTGCTCGGAGAGCGCATAATTCCATAGTTAAAATTGAAGATGCGAATGGGCAGGCGTGCGAGACTAAGGAAGCCATTGAAGGAGCTTTTCTTCGATACTACAATTCGCTTTTAGGTGAGTCCCGTAGTGTCGAGCCTGTTAATTTTGGGCTGATTAGGCGGGGTCCTATTTGTTCTCAGGAGCACAAATTGTTGCTGGAGGCAATTGTGACGCCGGAGGAAATTAAGAAATCACTTTTTAGCATACCTCGGGATAAATCGCCGGGGCCAGATGGGTTCTCGAGTCAATTTTTTATTGATTCGTGGGACATTGTTGGAAATGATATTGTGAAGGCTGTCCAAGACTTCTTTGTCTCAGGTAAGCTTCTAAAACAATTGAATTGTGCTAATATTGTGTTGATTCCGAAAGTGAATAGGCCTCAATCTGTTAAGGAATTCAGGCCAATTGCGTGTTGTAATGTCTTGTATAAGTGTATTTCGAAAATCATTTGTTCGAGACTTGCGAAAGTGTTGCCCCAAATAATTTTGCCCACTCAAGGAGGTTTCATTGAGGGTCGTAGTATTGTGGAGAATGTCTTGATATGCCAAGATCTAGTCCGTATGTATAAGAGGGGGCGGATATAGGGGTGTAAACGAGCCGAGTTGAGCGCGAGCCTGGGACTGCTCGGCTCGAGCTCGAAAAGAAAAAGGGGAGTCTCGGCTCGAGCTCAAGCTCGTCGAGCTTCAAAAACAAAGGCTCGAGCTCGAGCTCGTTAACTCAACTCGTGGCTCGAGCTCGACTCGTGGCTCGGGAAAAGGCTCGACTCCGGGCTCGAGTTGAGCTCGACTCGCGGGCTCGAGTTGAGCTCGACTCGCGGGCTCAAGTTGAGCTCGATTCGCGGGCTCGAGTTGAGCTCAACTCGCATGATGGGTTGGGATGGAGCTTAAGTGCTCAACTTATTTGAGTTTTTGGCTAATGAAACGGATTTAAACAAAAATTTGACTTTTAACGGGATTTGAATGGTTTAAGGAACTATGGTTAATTTGGTTTAGTAATATGAGTAAATTATGGTAACAACTAACAATATACGGGCAAAGATTTAAGGTAATATACTAATATAAGTAAATTATGATTTGATTTACGATTTACTTCTTTTTTTTATGATTAATAGGTATATTTGATTTAGGTAGCGGAAAAGAAACTCTAGCTTTATAATAATATCGAGCCGCTCGCGAGCTATTCGAGCCGAGCCAGGTCTTGCTCAGCTCGACTCATAAATGATCCGAGTCGAGCTCGAGTCCGAGCCGAGCTCATACGAGTCAAGCTTTGACCGAGCCGATCTCGAGCTGCTCGCGAGCTGTCTCGGCTCATTTACACCCCTAGGCGGATATCGCCTAGATGTCTTTTCAAAGTTGACATTCATAAGGCGTATGACAGTGTGGAATGGGCCTTTGTGGACCAAATGTTGAGAGCGTTAGATTTTCCCGATCATTTTCGCCGTTTGATCATGGAATGTGTTGTGAATGTCTCTTACTCACTTTGTGCGAATGGAGATAATTTTGGATTCTTTCGAGGAAAAAGAGGATTGAGGCAAGGGGATCCTATGTCTCCGTTGCTTTTCACTATTTGTATGGAGTATTTTTCTCGAATTATGACCCATGGCAAGCTGGATAGGAATTTCAAATATCATCCTAAATGTGGCCCGTTGAAACTTACCCATTTACTTTTCGCGGATGATCTCCTTCTTTTTGTAAAGGAGAGACGAATTCGATGGAGTTTTTGTGGCGTGCTTTTGCAACCTTTAGCAGAGCCTCAGGATTGAGTATAAGTGTGGGTAAATCTCATGCTTACTTTGTCGGGGTTGATGAGGATAGGAAGGCTGCGATACTACAGTTCTCTGGATGTGTTCAGGTACGTTCCCTTTTCGATACGTCGGATTTCCCATCCAAAGTACTCGCTTAGGGAAAAATGACTTTGAAAAATTTCTTGCTCGCATTATCTCGAGAATTAATAGTATTGGTGCCCGTAGGCTATCGTATGCGGAGAGACTGGCCTTGGTTCAATCTATGTTATCACAATTACATAATTATTGGGCCATGATGTTTATTATCCCAAAGTATGTTATGGCTCGAATTGGTTCTTTATGCCGTATTTCCTTTGGGAGGGTGGTGTGGAAGGTACCAATCGAGCACTAGTAAGTTGGGAGAAAATTTGTTATCCTAAGGTGGAAGGAGGATTGGGACTTAGGGATTTGTACATCTGGAATGAGGCTGCTGTGGCGAAGTTGGCCTCGTGGGTGTTTGATAAGCCGGATCACCTCTAGGTTCGGTGGGTGAGTAGCATATACCTGAAAGGGGGAGAGTGGCGTGATTATCAGCCAAATACCGATGTAACTTGGTCGTGGAGGAAAATCTGTCAGGCTAAGGAGAAAATCAAGAATATGTTTGGGAATGGTATGTGGCATGGTTCATGTACTCATTATTCGATTGCGCGGGCTTACCAGGAACTTCGGCTTCAGAGACCAAAGGTCCCGTGGTCGAGGCTCGTGTGGAGTGCTTGGAGTGTTCCGAGGCACAGCTTTATCTCGTGGCTTGTGTTCCGGGGGGCTTTAAGTACGAGGAAGAAATTAGCAAGGATTGAAGTTGCTGATTCTGATCTCTGCTATTTTTGTGAATTGGAAGATGAGAGCTTAGAACATCTGTTTTTCGGGTGTTGTTGGAGTTCCCGGGTGATTGGGTTGCTAAGTGAATGGGTGAGGAAGAAAATACCGAATAGAAGGGGACTTGATTGGGCGAGCCAAATGAGGGGTTCGAAGCTGCAGTGCAATATTCTTCGAGCTATGATCAATGCGGCGATTTA
Organism: Agrostemma githago; assembly: GCA_958450325.1. Taxonomy (NCBI): domain Eukaryota; kingdom Viridiplantae; phylum Streptophyta; class Magnoliopsida; order Caryophyllales; family Caryophyllaceae; genus Agrostemma; species Agrostemma githago. The sequence continues at coordinate 79,467,339 of OY288239.1, read as the reverse complement.
TCACATCTGGAGACAAAGGAACATATGCAGAATTGAAGGATTTGTCCTTCAACCGCAGGGTATTGTTAAATTGATTAAATGTGATGTTACGAATAGAATACTTTGTAAGATCAAATATCCGATTCATGCTAGAGATGCAAGATGGCTACATAATTTGATGTAGGCATACATTGTAAATGGACCACAATTTTATATATATATATATATATATATATATATATATATATATATATATATATATATATATATATATATATATATATATATATATATATATATATATATAGAGAGAGAGAGAGAGAGAGAGAGAGAGAGAGAGAGAGAGAGAGTGAGGATCCGGTGAGTCTCCCTCTTTAGATGAGTCCGTTCTTTCAATCTGGACCACACAATCAAACAAGATTGAATGGCTGAGATTGGACCACGTCATTAAGGAAGAGTAACAAGACTGCCTTTGCATACACAAACATCATAACTCTTTAATTCCATATTACTGTGATATTATTACTGTGACATTATTACTGTAATTCCTTATTACTGTGACAGTGTCACAGTAAGATATTTGTGTTACTGTAATAGTGCTCTGTTACTGTAACAGTGCTTTGTTACTGTAACAGTGCTACTGTTAATCTCATGTTGATGTTACTTTGTAGTGTCAATTGATAAATGAATTTGACATTATTACTGTGACATTATACTTTGATTCCTTATTACTGTGACAGTGTCACAGTAAGATATTTATAACTCTTTAATTTCATATTACTGTGACATTATTACTGTGACATTATTATTGTAATTCCTTATAACTGTGACAGTAAGATTTTTGTGTTACTGTAATAGTGTTCTGTTACTGTAACAATATTACTCTGACATTATTATTGTAATTCCTTATTACTGTGACAGTGTCACAGTAAGATATTTGTGTTACTGTAATAGTTTTTTTTTTTTATAAAAAAAAAAGTGTTCTGTTACTGTAACAGTAAGATTATATACGATGAAGATGACGCTGAGATTGAATCTCAGCCATTCATGTGATTTGATCATGTGGCTGTGATTTGCGGGACGGACTCATTTAAAGAAGACCAACTCACCGGATGTAATTTATATATATATATATATATATATATATATATATATATATATATATATATATATATATAGAGAGAGAGAGAGAGAGAGAGAGAGAGAGTGAGGATCCGGTGAGTCTCCCTCTTTAGATGAGTCCGTCCTTTCAATCTGGACCACACAATCAAACAAGATTGAATGACTGAGATTGGACCACGTCATTAAGGAAGAGTAACAAGGCTGCCTTTGCATACACAAACATCATAACTCTTTAATTCCATATTACTGTGATATTATTACTGTGACATTATTACTGTAATTTCTTATTACTGTGACAGTGTCACAGTAAGATATTTGTGTTACTGTAATGGTGCTCTGTTACTGTAACAGTGCTACTGTTAATCTCATGTTGATGTTACTTTGTAGCGTCAATTGATAAATGAATTTGACATTATTACTGTGACATTATACTGTGATTCCTTATTACTGTGACAGTGTCACAGTAAGATATTTATAACTCTTTAATTTCATATTACTGTGACATTATTACTGTGACATTATTATTGTAATTCCTTATAACTGTGACACTGTCACAGTAAGATTTTTGTGTTACTTTAATAGTGTTCTGTTACTGTAACAGTATTACTCTGACATTATTATTGTAATTCCTTATTACTGTGACAATGTCACAGTAAGATATTTGTGTTACTGTAATAGTTTTTTTTTTTTTAATAAAAAAAAAGTGTTCTGTTACTGTAACAGTAAGATTATATACGATGAAGATGACGCTGAGATTGAATCTCAGCCATTCATGTGATTTGATCATGTGGCTGTGATTTGCGGGACGGACTCGTTTAAAGAAGACCAACTCACCGGATGCTATATATATATATATATATATATATATATATACTCCCTCCGTATTTTTTTATATGACGTTTGACTTTTTCGAGATGAGACTTTGACTTTAATTTTATATGTAAATATATCATTCCAAAAATTTTAAAAATTGCACCATAAAATCCCTTACGAAAATAGTTTTCAAATGAGTATACATTTCATAGTATTTTTTCTTATGTTGTGAGAGATATTGAAGAGAGAAGAGATTGTCTCGAAAAGTGAGAATGACTTATATTAAAAAACAGAGGGAGTATATATATATATATATATAGAGAGAGAGAGAGTTGAAATCGGGTGAGAACCTATCTCTCAATGAGAACTGTGAGAACTATTTAGAACCCTTAGATCTTATTCATATCTTATGCTTGTCATTATTCTTAAAACATTCTCTCTTCCTTTAACAAAATAAACCAAATCCGTTTCTTTCTCTCTCTCTTCCTTCTCATTCCCTTCATCCACAATGTCTGAAATTGAAGAAAAAAATTCTACAAAATTCACCAAAAATCAAGAAAAGGCAGATGAAGCTTTGTTCATCAATGCAAATTCAGGAGATTTGTTGCCTAATCTTAATAAATTAGGGTTCCGATGTTCATAAAATTGGGGAATTATATACAATTAAGGATTTCTTTAAATGAGGGTTTATATTTTCGTTAAAATCATTAAATATGTCCACTTGATTAGAGATTTTTGTGTAATTAGGGTTCTTGTATATCAAATTAAGGGTTCTTGTTTTCTCTTAACACCTATTGTGGAATTATTCAATCCTTCATTCCCCTTTAATTATGCTTCTATTAATCATCTTATTTGTTACACTACTTTTACAGTAGTAGTTGTAGTCACATTACAATTTAAAAAGGGTACGAGGGTACGCTAAAATTTAAAAAGGGTACGCTAAAATTGAAATTAAAAAAAGATACGCTAAAATTGAAATTGAAAAATGGTAAGTAGCTAAAATTGAAAAAAGGTATGCTAAAAGTGAAAAATTGTACGCTAAAATTTAAAAATGATACACTAAAATTGAAATTGAAAAATGGTACGCTAAAAGTGAAAAAGGATACGGTAAAATTGAAATTGAAAAAAGGTACGTTAAAATAGAAAAATGGGTACACTAAGAGTGAAAAAGGGTACGCTAAAATTTAAAAAGGGTACACTAAAATTAAAATTGAAATTGAAAAAGAGTACGCTAAAATAGAAAAAAGGGTACGCTAAAATTGAAATAGGGTACACCACAATTTAAAAAGAAAATTAAATCGAGTAGGGCTAGAAAAAGAAGGGTTTGTATTTCATATAAAATCCGTACAAAAGGAAATTAAAGGACAATATTTTAGATGAACTCTTAAATCAATCAGGAAATTTGAAAAAAAAAACGATAACACACCATTGCTGAGATTATTGCAATTATTGCAATTATATTTGCCGACGATAATATTGTTACTATTGTAATGAATTAATGAATTTAATTTAATAAGTTAATCATAAAACGATTAATTAAAAAAAATTAAAACTACTTAGGTTATTGGGGTTCAATACTCAATTGTGATGAATTAATGGATTAAAGAAAAGCCGATTGAAAAATTGATGGATTGAAGAAGAATCAGATTCAATGGTCGATTGAAGAATTTATCGATTAAAGGATTATGGGTCGAAGAATTTTGTAGAAAGAGAAGGAGTTACGGGTTGAAGGTTGAAGCAATTGTGATGAATTAATTTGATTGAAGAATTTTGAAGAATCCAACGAATGAAATTGAAACTATGATCCAATGATTCATATTATAGTTCTCACAGGTCTCATTGAAGGGGTGGTTCTCACATGAACCTAAATATATATATATATATATATATATATATATATATATATATATATATATATATATATATATATATATATATATATATATATAGGGAGGATCAAGGGAGTTACTAACTCTCCAACTCTCCCTTAGTGTTGATCCCCTCCATCCATTCATCCTAAGATGGATGGTGGATGGATGGGGTTCAATTAAAAAAAAAAAGACAATAAACTGACACAGCAACAGTGGAGAGAGGAAACATCCCCTCACCCAAATCAATCCCTACATTACTTCCTTCATACACTTCCCAATCCCCTCATTTTCAATTCATTTCTCAACTCAATTTATCTTTCTCTAACAAAACCCCAACAAATAATCATCATTAATAACTCCGACCATACTCCGACCATACTCCGTCAACTACTCCGTCAACTACTCCGACCATACTGCGTTTTTAACCCAACATACTCCGTCATTAACTTCGATCATCATACGAAGGTATGTTCATCTTCATCATCTTCATCTTCATCTTCATCTTCATGCTTCTTTTTATTTTTCATGTCTTTTTTTTGGTATTTATAAAATTATTCATCTTCATTATCTAAAAAAAAAAAAAAAAGAACAACTTCATCTTTAAGATGGAGTTTGAAGATGAAGTTGTTATTTTTTTGTGGGATGAATGGAGCTTGAAGATGAAGATGAAGATGAAGTCATTTAGTGCGTAATGTTTTTGCAGAATTGCAAAGTCACACTCATTATGCTGTACAGTCACACTCATTATGTTGTACAGTCACACTCATTATGTTGTAGAATCACGCAGATGTACACTCATTGTAGTCACATATTCAGTTGTATAGTCATACTCATTATGCTGTATAGTCACACTCGCTATGTTGTAGAATCACGCAGCTGTAGAATACCTTGGGATTAAGGTATCATTCGTTGAATCATCTTCATCTTCATGCTTGTTTTACTTTTCATACCTTTTTTTTTGTATTTATAAAATTATTCATCTTCATTATCCAAAAAAATGAAGATTAAATATGGATTAAAATGAAGGTTGAATATGAATGAATGAAGATTGAATATTTAATTAATGTTATAATTTAGTTGTATAGTCACAGAGATTATGTTGTATACTCACACAGTTGAAGTAGTATAGTCATACTCGTTATGTTGTAGGATCACAGTCATTATGTTGTAGGATCACACCGTTTATGTTGTACAGTCACACAGTTAAAATTGTATAGTCACACTCATTATGTTGTACAATCACGCAGCTGTACACTCATTGCAGTCACATATTCAGTTGTATATGTGATTTAGATTGATTGTGTGTTTTGTTGCAGCGAAATAATTGGTGGAAAGAGGAATGTTGGTAAAAGGGGCGGTGGAAAGAAGAAGGTCATGGAAGATACAGCGATCGATCACGTAATTGGACAATGTATTGTTGCGAAGATTAAAATGAAGGTTGAATATTTAATGAATGTTTAGATAATTTGTTCTGAATCGTATGTATAATCATCTTTCTAATTATGAATGTGACTTTGCAAATGATGATTGAAGAATAATTGACTATATGCCTTTTATTTTCCATTTTACGGTTTCAGTTTTGTAGTCACACACTTTAGGTTGTACAGTCACACTCATTATATTGTATAGTCACACTCATTATATTGTAGAATCACACAAATTCTTGCAGTGATTAGTGTATGTAATCATCTTTGCTAATGATGATTGAAGTATAAATAAGTACGAGTATAATTTAGTTGTATAGTCACAGAGATTATGTTGTATAGTCACACAGTTGAAGTTGTATAGTCATACTCGTTATGTTGTGGGATCACAGTCATTATGTTTTAGGATCACACAGTTTATGTTGTATAGTCACACAGTTAAAGTTGTACAATCACACTCATTATGATGTACAATCATGCAGTTGTAGAGTCATTGTATTGTAGAATCACACAAATTCTTGCAGTGATTAGTGTATGTAATCATCTTTGCTAATGATGATTGAAGTATAAATAAGTACGAGTATAATTTAGTCGTATAGTCACAGAGATTATGTTGTATAGTCACACAGGTGGAAGGATAAGTGATTTTGTTATAGACCTCGCGTGATTAATTATGAAACCAGAAAATAGCGATGAAAATATATTTACATTGGACAAAGTCCATCCTTTACATATAGTACGTCAAACATAAAAAACATTCTAACCCACCAAACATCATTTACACATAGTACGTTCATCCTAAAGCAAATATTTTATCTCACATAAACACGCAAGAGCTTAACGATGGTCTCCAGTACGTGCGCAATAATACATTGTCCAATTACGTGGTCGGTCGTTGTATCTTCCACGACCTTCTTCTTCCCACCGCCCCTTTTACCAACATTCCTCTTTCCACCAACTATTTCGCTGCAACAAAACACACAATCAATCTAAATCACACAACACAACTGAATATATGACTACAATGACTCTACAACTGCATGATTGTACGGCATAATGAGTGTGACTATACAACTTTAACTGTGTGACTATACGAATCAGAACAAATTATTTAAACATTCATTGAATATTCAACTTTCTTTCATCCATATTCAACCTTCATTTTTTTTTGTGAATAATGAAGATAAATAATATTATAAATACCAAAAAAAAGAAGGAATGAAAAATAAAACAAGCATGAGGATGAAGATGATTAATTATTTTAAAGATGCTCTAAAAAGATAAAAACAAATACCTGAAAATCATCGAGGTTCGGAAGTAGGGATTTGACGAACGTGGAAACTTGAATGTAGATAAAAAAAATACCTGAAAAAAGTCACACAATTTAAGTTGTATAGTCACACACTTTAAGTTGTACAGTCACACTCAGTATGTTGCATAGTCACACTCTTTATGTTGTAGAATCACGCAGCTGTAGAATACCTTGGGATTAGGGTATCATGCGTTTAACAATCTTCATTTTCATGCTTGTTTTATTTTTCATATCTTTTTTTTGTATTTATAAAATTATTCATCTTCACTATCCAAAAGAAATGAAAGTTGAATATATATGGATGAATGAACGACTATGACTTTAAAAAAATGAAAATATCTAAACATTCATTAAATATTCAACATCCATTCATCCATATTCAACCTTCATTTTTTTTGGATAATGAAGATAAATAATTTTATAAATACAAAAAAAAAAGTATGAAAAATAAAACAAGCATGAAGATGAAGATGATTCAACGAATGATACCTTAATCCCAAGGTATTCTACAGCTGCGTGATTCTACAACATAGCGAGTGTGACTATACAGCATAATGAGTATGACTATACAACTGAATATGTGACTACAATGAGTGTACATCTGCGTGATTCTACAACATAATGAGTGTGACTGTACAACATAATGAGTGTGACTTTGCAATTCTGTAAAAACATTACGCACTAAATGATTTGTTCATCTTCATCTTCATCTTCAAGCTCCATTCATCCCACAAAAAAAGAACAACTTCATCTTAAAGAGGAAGTTGTTCTTTTTTTTTTAGACAATGAAGATGAATAATTTTATAAATACCAAAAAAAAGATATGAAAAATAAAAAGAAGTTTGAAGAAGATGAAGATGATCGAAGATGAAGATGAGGATGAAGAAGAACAACTTCATCTTCAAACTCCATTCATCCCACAAAAAAAAGAACAACTTCATCTCTCCATAAAAAAATAAAAGTTGAATATTGTAGACACCCGCATTTTGACTGCCAGGTGTCTATGGTAGTTTCCCAAAAAACACCCGATGATGATCGGACGCTAACATGCTTCTATGCGCTCGGATACGGGCTCAATCTATTAATCGCTGGCTAGCACATTTACAGAGTACAAATCTCACAAAACCAACCTCGAATCCAGGCCCAGTGGATCATTCCGAGTCAAACATGACTAATTTGGGCCAAAACCGACACCGGAAATAAAACCGTCTTTTTGCGATTAGGTCAACCCCGGTCAAAGTCGTTTCCGAGACACGCAAAAACATCCATACAACCATCAAAAGTCCAAGTCAAACACAAAACCCATCAAACACCCAAAGTCAAGGTCCAAAACAATGGACCCGTGCAACCCGACTGGGCCACTCGATCGAGTGACCCCCTCGATCGAGTGGGCTTGTTTTGAGCCCTACTGCAGGCTTCACGGGCCACTCGACCGAGTTAGCCCTTTACTCGGTCGAGTAACCCTAATTCGGGTGCCCTAGCCTTGCCTATATAAGCAACCCTCATGCAACCTTTTTCACAACTTTCGAAACCCTAGAGCAACCATACACACACATACTACGTCTTTTACAAACCCTAATCACCACAACTCAACCTCCATAAACCTCGAAGACTCTTGTGTTAAAGCCACGGTTACGAGTCCGCGCCGAGACAGGAACATGTAGGTTGAGGGTGTCAAAACCCTCTCTTTTCTCCTTCTCTTCTTCGCGTCGTCTTCATCTCCCTCTCATCCTCTTTTTTTTTTTTTTTTTTTAATTATTTTATTCATCGCACTATAATATTGATAATACCGCTAGTATCAAAACATTAAAATACTTGTCGATTTGTGTCGAATAAGAGGGATATCGGAATAAGGAAACCCGAATATACAAGTGTACTGCACACAGCGTTGCCGGTCGCTTATTCCGATACCCCGACTATTTGATTATTGAGATAAGTTAACTTAAACAATAATTCGTTATTTCTCGTCGTCATCATCATTAATCTTGCATCCGTCAATTTTTAAAATCGATTTTAATAAGGGTCGAAACCCGTTGACACGGATCCGACATCACAATCCCTAGGGATTTATTTCGATGTCGGAGAAGTCGAGGGAATCAAGTTCTTTTTTTTATTTATCAAGTAAAGCGTCGATTTTAGATTCAATACCAATTCCATAATTGGATATCGAATCTAACAATCAAGTCATATGAATTAATTAACGTGATTTGTTCATATCACGATAATTAATTTAAAACGACTAAAATCAATTTATCTTTTTTTATATTTCACTCTAATATTCCATATCGATTCAAATAATCGAATGTGGGATACAACGAGTATTCAAAATTAGAATCGAGTATAAATTCAACAATATTTATATTCGGTTCAACAAAATTCGCGATTTATAAAAACCAAGTCGAACATAAATTGTGCAATATTTATGTCCGATTCGGTAAAATCGTCAAACTCTCAAAAATCAAAGAAGCAATTTCAAAATCAATACGATTTCACAAACGAATTGTAAATTGTACAGAGGGCACTCGACCGAGTGCCTAGCCCACTCGGTCGAGTGGCACCTCAAAACCGGATCAGAATGTCTTTTACGACGCCTATTCGATCGAGTCTCACAGTGACTCGGTCGAGTGTCTACGTACTCGACCGAGTTGGTCAATAACTCGGACGAGTACGGTCTAGTATGCAAAACAGAATCATCTTTTACAGGTCAACTCGATCGAATCCATCGACTACTCGATCGAGTAACCTCATAACGATTAACACAATAAATCGTACGTTATTCTATTTTCAAAACCCGATAGTATTTCACGACTTAGGTCAACACGTACATAATTAATCACGTGTATACTATCTTTTCAAACCATGCATCATCTTGTACACCATTCAATTCAATTCAATATTTGCGCAAACCGTTAATATCGATTTACCGTTACTAACCGTTTGCTTGTTTCTTTTGTCTATTTAATTTTTGTTCGTTTATTGTACTAAATGAACTCGCATGCTAAAATTCAACTTCGACGTTAGAATTAATTGCATTAAATTGACTTAGAAACCCTTTTCAATTCCATTCACATGTTTAGGGAAAATACTCTTTGCATATCATTTTCCCGTTTAACTAGCGCGCGTATTGTAAGTCATTCGAATTCTTAGTAGAGGCCGCTAATGTGCGGGCGGGGTTGGGTGTCCTTTGTGGGCTTCCCAACACGTACCCTCACCCCTTACTCAGAACCTCGGTTTCCGGATGCCCGAAACCGTTGGCGCACGAGAGTCATTCAATACACAATATCCGATAACGTCGGTATTGGTATCAAATGCAAAGGGACGAGCCCAATAAACTCTGACATCGGAAATGGGCCGTATTTTGTATACGGACCACTACGACATAGAGTGGGCTCGAATGGTTTCGAATAACCACAAAATTCGGTGGCGACTCCACTTCGACCTAAATTTCAATTCGATCCATTCTCATATGGAGATTCATTCGCCTACCCAAACCCGCGCGTGGCCGCGTCGGGGTGGACCTATGTCATGTCCACAATTTGGCGACTCCGCTGGGGATTAACTGATGCGTGACTTACCAACGGCATCCTCAGGGTGAGACTCGAATAGAAATCGTTTGAAAAATACAATACGCGTTTTAGTTTTACGGTTCATGCATATCCCATATTTTCCCGGGCCGGTACTGGTGACCGACGTCCCACTATAGCATTGATGTACTCCAACATGGATATGTCAAAAGGTGTCCATAGTCGATTCGAGTGGGTTTCGCGGCATGTTCTAAGCTCAATTCGACTTAGAGAGTCCGTCCCGATCAACGTCTAGACTATGTACACTGGTATAGACCCTTTCAGACCGACCGAGACTTAGTGTAGAGCATACATGGCGTCGTTATAATGCTTGTGTGACTACGTGCTACTTGGTTTCCGAGTCATTTTCAAAAATATCAACTTTTCAAAAATTACATCCTCCTTTTCAAGATATTCAATTTTCAAAACCCGGGACATACCGAATTTAGGACTTATGATTTTACTCAAAGTAGCCTGTTTTCTTGCCGGTATGCTGCCCAAATCAAAACTCGAACTTTCAAAACTCATGGCCCAATGACTTTTCGTCTTCTTTTTTCGGAAATTTGGGCCATTCACCGAGTCCACTCGGTCCTTTTTCAAAAATCAATCAATTTTCAAAACCTCCCTCCTCTTAGGACTTCCCATATTTAGCAGTGTCGGGTCATGTCTTAAGGTGTCAAGTTTCTCTAGCGTCGAAACTCTGTCGATCTTACATCATGAGTTTCTTCCCTATCCCAGTCCGCCTTATTAGACTAAGGCAAGGCCCACCTAAGTAGGACATACTCTTACGAAGGAGGGCCCGTCAACACAATCGAGTCAAAAGTTTGGGGATGTCTCACGTGGACCATCCTTAGGACGGGACTCGGCCCACATAGCCAAATCCTAAGGAAGGCCCACCTTTCGCAAGTCACCCGTCTAGGTGTCTTTTCCGAGTCAACCTTTTACAAGGCATAGCCCTATAACAAAAGGTTCACGGTCCTTACGTCTAAGGGTCACTCGTCCCACACTCGAGTCTTAACAAAATCTTCAATCCAACTTGGGGATTACCCCTTAGCAGGGCGATCAATCACGGTTGCTCTAAGGGTCATGTCTTACACGTGCCTCACGTAACCCACTTTCGAGTCACTTAGATGCCACACCATCTGAGTCCCTAGCCTCACTTGGGGGCTATTCTTCGACGGAATGACTAATCGCAGTCACTCCGAGAATCGTACCCTACACATTTGTCTTAGGGGAGTCTAACCCGAGTCAAACTGGGGCCGTCCCTCCTCTTACGTTATTTCCCATGCCTTGGTGAGTTTGAGTTCCGAAGCAACCTCTCTGATTACGTGGTGCTCTTACAGACAGGCCACCCGAAACCAGACGCCAACGCAAGATGGACGATTTGAAAGATGCCCTAACCAAAATCGAGACTCAACTGACCTCCATCCTTGCTAACCAAGCAACTTTGGACACTCGCCTGAGCACCGTAGAGAAGATGGTCCCAGTTGATGGATCTGAGCCCACTGGGCCCATAGCTGAACTAGTCAGCGCTGTTCGCAGGCTCGAGGAACAAGTTCACCTGTCAACAAACAACTCAATCCACACTGAAATTGCTCGTTCCTATTCACCCCTGAATGATGAACTGCCCGACAACTTCGACCTTACGGGCATACCAATGTTTGAGGGTACCGAAGACCCGGTCCACCACATCCGGGCTTTCAAAGAATTTATGGTTGTCAAGGGGGTGAAGTCCACCATGTTCAGACACTTGTTCGCTTCTTCCCTTGAAAAGCACCCCAAAGCCTGGTACTACAGGCTCGATTCCAAGAAATACCCGACTTGGGATGACATGGCAACAGAGTTCGCTCGGAATTATGCTGATAATACCGAGATCCAGACTACAATGCGTACTCTGGAAGTGACGGCCCAAGAGCCCAAAGAAGGGTTCACTAAATATCTTCAAAGATGGAGGGCCGAGAGTGTAAAGTTGGTAGACAAGCCCAACGAGAAGACACTAGTGGAGGCGTTCATCAACAACCTCCTACCTTCTTACCGCGTCCATCTTAGGTATGCCGGCATTTCAAACTTTGCCGTGCTTACCGAAATGGGCATTAGGATTGAAGACGATCTTCGACATAATGAAGATCTGGGTGAAGCTTCTACTGAAGGCTATACTGGACATCAACTCGAGTCCGTAGAAGCCAACGACTAATGACAACATTATCCGAGAGTCCGGATCCGATTTGAGTCCGAGTCTGAGTCCGAGTCTAGGATGTACTATTCCCTTCAAAGTCGAAGTCAAAGTCAAAATCAGAGTCAAAGTCAGGGTCAATTGTATTCTGTCCTCTTTTCAAAATTCAATAAAATCAAGCTTTCAATATTCTATTTCTCATATCTACTTTCCTTATGTGTCTCCGAGAACATGATGAACACCATCATACACTGCGAGCACACGCACGTGACTATTATAGGCACATCTATAATGACTGCAGGAAACCGAGCCCGTGTTTTCCTTTTACCTATTCCATGTCTGGAATAGAAAAGCCGCATAACTACCCTTAGCAGGAGCATATCAAATCCTATGACAAATCTGGGTAGTCTTCTAGTTTGGGTCTAAGACGGGAGGCAAGCCCATTTCCCACAATAAAACACCCCTCCAATAAGACTGACCAATCCCTACCTTAGGTGTTAGTCTGACCGACAAATAAAAGAAAGAGAAAAAAGAAAGGGCCAAAACAAAGGCCATCAAAAAAGAAAACTGGACAAAAAAAAAATCGAAAGTCCATGAGAAAAAAAGCAAAAGGCCAAAAAAAACAAGCAGACCATCATCAAAAAATTCAGAATACCCATGACCGTGGTCAACGGTCAATTCAAGGGAAAGCTCCACGACCAGGGTACGGTCAAGATTATCAAAACCCATGACCGCGGCTAATAGGTCAATCAAAAATCAAATACCCATGACCGTGGTCAATGGTCAACTCAAGTGAAAATCCTTTGACCGTGGTACGGTCAAATTCAAAATTATCCATGCCATCCAATAGGGGAGTAACAATCAAGCTGGTCAGCTAACACCACACTCAGCCTTCCCACATTACAACCCTCAAGACCTTCCCGAGACCCAGGCCAGAGACAGCCCGGAATTCTGAGGATTCAAGCTCCATAGGATACCCCTAACAATTAGGGCCAGACATGGAAACCAAATCCCGCATTATCAAACCAGCCCTCGAAGCCTTAGCTCCACAGAACCGAACTCCAGATTTCGAGTCATCAAAACCAGATCCCACATTATCAAACCAGCCCTCGAAGCCTTAGCTCCACAGAACCGAGCTCCAGATTTCGAGTCATGAAAGCCATTTACTTCCTAGCACCACATTTCCAAAAACATCAAATTCCCCGAGAGCAGAACTCGTTAAAAATCCCGAGAACAAAACTCGTTAAAATTCCCCGAGAGCAGAACTCGTTAAAAATCGCGAGAACAAAACTCGTTAAAATTCCCCGAGAGCAGAACTCGTTAAAAATCCCGAGAACAAAACTCGTTAAAATCTCATCCCAACTCTTCTCATCCAAACCAGTTACCAACCCCGAACACGGGAACTCAACTTGCAGTCGGCATAGAACATGCCCAAATAGTTCACACCACCTCTGGGGGCTACCCCGGAGAGCGCTCACAGTCACAGGATTAATATCCTAACCATTCAAGCCCTTTGATCAAGACATCACTGGGAATGCACCTAGCCTACACCGTCATTATGGCTAGTTACACACAAAGTCCTATTAGAATAGGCACCATAATACATCTTCCGACACTGAACTACGACTTGGTTTGATTTCACCACACGTGAATACGTAGGCAGCCTTTCAACAGAGGCACAACCACCCACATTGACACAAATTCAAGAAGCGTCATCCTTTCGGTCACGACACCGTCATGTTCTCAAGAGCTAGCTTTGTCATCCTGGGGGCTTCTCCTAGGCAGAAGTTCTCCTTCCACTCACAAAATCCAAAATACTTTCAAAAACTAGCCTCCTTTCTATAGTGTGTCCTAGTACTCGGCTCCGTCGAAGACAAGAATCTGTCAGGACTCGAAGTTATACTCATTTTGGACTGTACCCTAAAATCAGAGATCCAGAAGGGCACCAGACTAAAACAGTCTCATTACAAACTACTGAAGTCCCCTACGGCATATCCATCCCATTTCGATGTTCGACCGTGTTGCCACTCGCCTAGGCTACGGAATAGCGCAACTCGAGAGTCTCGTCATCTTAGGTGGCCCACACCCCTACCGAGTCACGGTCCAACCGTACCCCTCGAGAGTCCAGTCGTGTCAGTCAACTCGTCCGGTCACGTCCAGAGTCGAGTCTGTCGGTAGGGCTCTCTATTCAAATTCCACTTTGAAATTTGTAAAATCTAGCCATTCGAAAAAAGATCCTTTTCAACAAGGTCAAATTTCGGTCTATTTAAACTGCAAATTACTTTCCTAATCTTTGTTAGGAGTCAAAAATCTCAAAGTTTCCAAAATTCAAAAATCTCAAATTTTCAAGATTTCAAAATTCAAGTTTTCAAAAAATCATTTTCCCCAGCGCGAGACATTTTACTACCTACGTGTTGCATACAAATTTTATGTGACTTATACAGGTACGACTCAAACAGGGATGTGCAACCCACTACATCTCCCCAGCGAAAGCCAACGACGGCATTTCACGGGATGAGCCTACATACAGGCGCACCCAGGACTTATGCGACAAGTCCAATTCCCCACGGAGTTACCGTCGTCAGCTCAGGTATGACTTCTAGCTTGTGGCTGGCGAGCCCTTCACGCGAGTCTAATGGACTATAAACGACCCGACCGGAAGTCCGCCAGGTTTCAATCCCCGATTGGCCTGGTGGCTACTCTGACTTTCGCCTTGTCCAAGCCTCAGTCAGAGTGGGGGCTCTGTAGACACCCGCATTTTGACTGCCAGGTGTCTATGGTAGTTTCCCAAAAAACACCCGATGATGATCGGACGCTAACATGCTTCTATGCGCTCGGATACGGGCTCAATCTATTAATCGCTGGCTAACACATTTACAGAGTACAAATATCACAAAACCAACCTCGAATCCAGGCCCAGTGGATCATTCCGAGTCAAACATGACTAATTTGGGCCAAAACCGACACCGGAAATAAAACCGACTTTTTGCGATTGGGTCAACCCCGGTCAAAGTCGTTTCCGAGACACGCAAAAACATCCATACAACCATAAAAAGTCCAAGTCAAACACAAAACCCATCAAACACCCAAAGTCAAGGTCCAAAACAATGGACCCGTGCAACCCGACTGGGCCACTCGATCGAGTGACCCACTCGATCGAGTGACCCACTCGATCGAGTGGGCTTGTTTTGAGCCCTACTGCAGGCTTCACGGGCCACTCGACCGAGTTAGCCCTTTACTTGGTCGAGTAACCCTAATTCGGGTGCCCTAGCCTTGCCTATATAAGCAACCCTCATGCAACCTTTTTCACAACTTTCGAAACCCTAGAGCAACCATACACACACATACTACGTCTTTTACAAACCCTAATCACCACAACTCAACCTCCATAAACCTCGAAGACTCTTGTGTTAAAGCCACGGTTACGAGTCCGCGCCGAGACAGGAACATGTAGGTTGAGACCCTCTCTTTTCTCCTTCTCTTCTTCGCGTCGTCTTCATCTCCCTCTCATCCTCCTTTTTTTTTTTTTTTAAATTATTTTATTCATCGCACTATAATATCGATAATACCGCTAGTATCAAAACATTAAAATACTTGTCGATTTGTGTCGAATAAGAGGGATATCGGAATAAGGAAACCCGAATATACAAGTGTACTACACACAGCGTTGCCGGTCGCTTATTCCGATACCCCGACTATTTGATTATTGAGATAAGTTAACTTAAACAATAATTCGTTATTTCTCGTCATCATCATCATTAATCTTGCATCCATCAATTTTTAAAATCGATTTTAATAAGGGTCGAAACCCGTTGACACGGATCCGACATCACAATCCCTAGGGATTTATTTCGATGTCGGAGAAGTCGAGGGAATCAAGTTCTTTTTTTTATTTATTCTAGTAAAGCGTCGATTTTAGATTCGATACCAATTCCATAATTGGATATCGAATCTAACAATCAAGTCATATGAATTAATTAACGTGATTTGTTCATATCACGATAATTAATTTAAAACGACTAAAATCAATTTATCTTTTTTTATATTTCACTCTAATATTCCATATCGATTCAAATAATCGAATGTGGGATACAACGAGTATTCAAATTTAGAATCGAGTATAAATTCAACAATATTTATATTCGGTTCAACAAAATTCGCGATTTATAAAAAACCAAGTCGAACATAAATTGTGCAATATTTATGTCCGATTCGGTAAAATCGTCAAACTCTCAAAAATCAAAGAAGCAATTTCAAAATCAATACGATTTCACAAACGAATTGTAAATTGTACAGAGGGCACTCGACCGAGTGCCTAGCCCACTCGGTCGAGTGGCACCTCAAAACCGGATCAGAATGTCTTTTACGACGCCTATTCGATCGAGTCTCACAGTGACTCGGTCGAGTGTCTACGTACTCGACCGAGTTGGTCAATAACTCGGACGAGTACGGTCTAGTATGCAAAACAGAATCATCTTTTACAGGTCAACTCGATCGAATCCATCGACTACTCGATCGAGTAACCTCATAACGATTAACACAATAAATCGTACGTTATTCTATTTTCAAAACCCGATAGTATTTCACGACTTAGGTCAACACGTACATAATTAATCACGTGTATACTATCTTTTCAAACCATGCATCATCTTGTACACCATTCAATTCAATTCAATATTTGCGCAAACCGTTAATATCGATTTACCGTTACTAACCGTTTGCTTGTTTCTTTTGTCTATTTAATTTTTGTTCGTTTATTGTACTAAATGAACTCGCATGCTAAAATTCAACTTCGACGTTAGAATTAATTGCATTAAATTGACTTAGAAACCCTTTTCAATTCCATTCACATGTTTAGGGAAAATACTCTTTGCATATCATTTTCCCGTTTAACTAGCGCGCGTATTGTAAGTCATTCGAATTCTTAGTAGAGGCCGCTAATGTGCAGGCGGGGTTGGGTGTCCTTTGTGGGCTTCCCAACACGTACCCTCACCCCTTACTCAGAACCTCGGTTTCCGGATGCCCGAAACCGTTGGCGCACGAGAGTCATTCAATACACAATATCCGATAACGTCGGTATTGGTATCAAATGCAAAGGGACGAGCCCAATAAACTCTGACATCGGAAATGGGCCGTATTTTGTATACGGACCACTACGACATAGAGTGGGCTCGAATGGTTCCGAATAACCACAAAATTCGGTGGCGACTCCACTTCGACCTAAATTTCAATTCGATCCATTCTCATATGGAGATTCTTTCGCCTACCCAAACCCGCGCGTGGCCGCGTCGGGGTGGACCTATGTCATGTCCACAAATATATATGGATGAATGAACGACTATGACTTTAAAAAAATGAAAATATCTAAACATTCATTAAATATTCAACATCCATTCATCCATATTCAACCTTCATTTTTTTGGATAATGAAGATAAATAATTTTATAAATACAAAAAAAAAGTATGAAAAATAAAACAAGCATGAAGATGAAGATGATTCAACGAATGATACCTTAATCCCAAGGTATTCTACAGCTGCGTGATTCTACAACATAGCGAGTGTGACTATACAGCATAATGAGTATGACTATACAACTGAATATGTGACTACAATGAGTGTACATCTGCGTGATTCTACAACATAATGAGTGTGACTGTACAACATAATGAGTGTGACTTTGCAATTTTGTAAAAACATTACGCACTAAATGATTTGTTCATCTTCATCTTCATCTTCATCTTCAAGCTCCATTCATCCCACAAAAAAAGAACAACTTCATCTTAAAGATGAAGTTGTTCTTTTTTTTTTTAGACAATGAAGATGAATAATTTTATAAATACCAAAAAAAAGATATGAAAAATAAAAAGAAGTTTGAAGAAGATGAAGATGATCGAAGATGAAGATGAGGATGAAGAAGAACAACTTCATCTTCAAACTCCATTCATCCCACAAAAAAAGAACAACTTCATCTCCAAACTTCATATTAAAGATGAAGTTGTTCTTTTTTTTTAGACAATGAAGATGAATGATTTTATAAATACCAAAAAAAAAGATATGAAAAATAAAAAGAAGTTTGAAGAAGATGAAGATGATCGAAGATGAAGATGAGGATGAAGAAGAAGCTAAAAAAAATGAAGATGATCAAAGTTTATGCATAAACATACCTTGGTATAATTATCCGTCATGTTGTGTTAAAAAGGGAGTATGATCGGAGTTGTTGACGGAGTATGGTCGGAGTTATTAATGGAGCTTATTTGATGGATTTTTGTTAGGGAGAGATGAATTGAATTAGGGAAATGAACTGAACAGGAGAGGAGGGAAGTAATGAAGAAGGGAAAGTTTGATTGAGAAGAGGATGCTCCCCTCTCTCCACTGCTACGAAGTGTGATTGAGGGGAGGGTTGCTTCCCTCTCTCCACTGCTGCTTGTCAGTGTTGTCTCCTTTCCTTTTTTTTTTTTTTTTTTTACTCATCATCCATCTAAGCCATCCATTCAAGCCAAGATCAAGGGTCAAAAACACAACTTCCCAACTTCCCACTTTTCACCAAACTCCCTTGATCCCTTTTCTATATATATATATATAGTGAGGATCCGGTGAGTCTCCCTCTTTAGATGAGTCCGTCCTTTCAATCTGGACCACACAATCAAACAAGATTGAATGGCTGAGATTGGACCACGTCATTAAGGAAGAGTAACAAGGCTGCCTTTACATACACAAACATCATAACACGAATCAACCCGATTCTCAAACGAAGCAGACAACCGCCCGTCAAGAACCCCGATTTCCAACATATAGTTTCTATGGTTTGAATCGTAGTAATACTCGGGCAATACGACGTCGTCCACCCATTTCTCGAGTTGGATGTCGAAACAACCGATTCGACGTTTCTTCTTCCAAATCATCCAATGGAGCAAACGATTTGCAATCAAAACCCCTCCGTGCTGCTCCTCCATGGAATCATCGGGTTGAATTCGATCAACCACCTTCCATTTCATCTGCTTCACACTGTAAACAGAGGTAACCCTAACTAACAAGTTTTGTTCTTGCTATTATATTGAGTCATGTTGTTCTTGTTATTGTTAATTTTGGATGATATGAAGATATTGAGCGATTGATTTTGTTATTTTCTGCGTCGTTCGTATATCTGTGTTCGCTCCCAAAAAATTAGGTTTAATTCTTTATTTTCAGGCAAACAAATTGGGTTCGATATTATTGTAATTCCTTATTACTGTGACAGTGTCACAGTAAGATATTTGTGTTACTGTAATAGTGTTCTGTTACTGTAACAGTGCTACTGTTAATCTCATGTTGATGTTACTTTGTAGTGTCAATTGATAAATGAATTTGACATTATCACTATGACATTATACTGTGATTCCTTATTATTGTGACAGTGTCACAGTAAGATATTTATAACTCTTTAATTTCATATTACTGTGACATTATTACTGTGACATTATTATTGTAATTCCTTATAACTGTGACACTGTCACGGTAAGATTTTTGTGTTACTGTAATAGTGTTCTGTTACTGTAACAGTATTACTCCGACATTATTATTGTAATTTCTTATTACTGTGACAGTGTCACAGTAAGATATTTGTGTTACTGTAATAGTGTTCTGTTACTGTAACAGTAAGATTATATACGATGAAGATGACGCTGAGATTGAATCTCAGCCATTCATGTGATTTGATCATGTGGCTGCGATTTGCGGGACGGACTCATTTAAAGAAGACCAACTCACCGGATGCAATTTCTATATATATATATATATATATATATATATATATATGGAGGCAGGATCTGGTACATTTGTCAAATTTTGTACAATTTACCTCTTGATTGTGGCCATTAGATCTCACATGATCAAGAGCTGAGATTAAAACTCTCTAAATCCCAAAGCATTTTTTCTCAGATTTTTATAGTTATTTCGATGTACAAACAAGATTATTTTAATGAATAAACGTAGTTATTTTATAGTTAACTCAATTGTTTACTGAGAATAATGTTATCAGGTTATTTCAATGTACATACGTAATGATTTCAATGTATAAAGTCAGTTATTGTATTGAATAATTTGTGTTATTGTATTGAGATGAAACTCAAATATAATAGAATAATGTTATCTGATGTTACGTAGTTATTCCAATGTAGAAACTCAGTTATTATAAATCGTGTTATTGTATTGAGATGAAATTCAAATATAATTAACTTTATAATAATGTTATATGATTTTACGTGTGGTTATTCTAGAGTAGAAACTCAGTTATTATAACGAATATCTCATGTTGTTATATTTGGCTGACACTCAAATATAAGCAGTTTAAAAATAATGTTATCTGATTTTACGTAGTTATTAAGCCAATGTAGAAACTCAGTTATTGTAACGAATAACTCGCGTTATTGTATTGGGATGAAACATCTTGCATATCATTGAGGGTGCATCCAACAAAAGAAACTTCACTGAAAGACAACAACAAAGAGGAGTTAGTTATAGTACAAAAAAATTGAAGTACAATAATCACATATGTGCTATAGAATAACTATAAAAACACTATAAAATAACCCTGATTATAAAACATAGTAACTAATATAATGAAATAAATTCAAGAATAATATAGAATAATTGCAACAATAGTATAGAATAACTGGAATAACATAATAAAATAATTGGGTATTTCATAGTAATAATAATGTACCAAAACCAGAAATTCATGCTATGAAATAATATGTAGTTATTTCAATGTTCATATTCAAGTATTTCATTGTTCATATTCAAGTTTTACAATAACAAGTTCAGTAAACCATAAAAACTCAACGAATTAACACGAAAACCAACAAACCCTAATATTGAAACGCAGTAAATTCTAAGTTCAAAAAATTTGAAAAAAAATGCAGACTAATAACGTAGACTAATAAATTGAAAAAAAAAAAGAATAACGTAGACTGATAAACGCAGTACTAAATAAATTGAAAAAGAATTGTACAATACTAAGTTGAACAATACTAAATAAATTGAAAAAAAATCATACAGTACACAAATTCTAAAACTGAAATAGACTGAAACCGTAAAAAATACGATTGAAGTACAAAATAAAGCACAAAATAAAAAATACAATAGACAAAATAGACTGAAATCATATATAACAAATTGAACAATATAGCAGCGAAATTCGATTGAAATACCTGATTGAATGCAAGATTGGGCGTGATTTAAGTGAAAGGATTCGTGAGAGTTTTGATTTTGCGATTTGATTTCAATCTTAAGAGGGTTTTGATTTGGTGAGAGAAATTTGATTGAGTGGTTTTGGTTTTACGTATACTGTTTGGGTAGGGGTTTGATGCTTACTTTTTTATTTCAACTTTTAATCTTAGCCCTTCATATACTTATATCTAATGGTTGTGAATGTAAGGTAAAATGTATGAAATATGACATAGGGTAAAAGATCCCACTTCTATATATATATATATATATATATATATATATACTCACACTTTACCAAAAAAAAAACCTTCGAAATCGATCGTTTTTGGCTATTTTCGAAACCTGTGAAATTTGTTCTAAAGCGCAAACATTTTTTGACAAAAACTTAAAGATATGAGTGGAATGCCTAACAATAATAATAATATTTAAAACTCTTTGACACGATATAAAATGATCTACAATACTTGTTTCGACTGATTTCGACACATCTTAAAACGTAATCTTATGGTTTTATAAAAATCTCCAATGAAAACCCAATGCACCTCATAATACACTAAGACATTTTATTTGGTGAAGATTTTGTTCACCGCTAATATGAACCCATTTTTTTTCGTGCCCAAAAAAATAGAAAAAACAAGGATTATTACCTTCAAAATCGACCACTTTTGATTATTTTCGAATGCGCTCAAATCTATATCTATATCTATATTATATATATATATATATATATTTTGCCAAAGGAAAGAACAAGGAAGACTCACGGAACACTAAGTGCCAAAGATGCTAGTCTATGGGCTTCCGTGTTTCGTGTTCTAGGGATAAAGGAGATGGTGCAACAATGAAACCATGCACAATCAACTATAATGTCTTCAATTAAGGATGCTGAAGGGGCATAGTGTAATCTGGGATTATCAATCTGCGTTACCAATGCCAAGCAGTCAGTCTTGAAACGTAGGTGAAGGAATCCTTCTTTCTTAGCCCACTTTATCGCCTTGTGAAGCGCCAGAGCTTCCGCTTGAAAGGCCGAATCTGCATAGAATTTATCTTGCCTTTCCTCAAAGATTCCATTTTCGTCCTTGCATACCCAGCCCCCAGCAGCCGAAAAGGAAGAAAGCCACCCTGCATCTACTTCTATAGAAATTCTAGCACAAGGAGAGTTAGAACCCAAGTCCGTAGTGATGAGGACATCCTTGGACTTTTGAAGAAAAGGGCTCCGATTATGGTGATCATTCATAGATGTTGTAACTTTCTTAGAGCAGTTACGAGGGAGCTGCTTATCCTTAGCCGTAGGAATGGGACAAGAGTTCTTCTTGTGAAGAAACATGTTAAGGTCATTACAAGAGGTTTTATATTTTTTCCAAAAACCATAAGTAGAAATATTCCATTTGCCAAAGATGATACCATTCCGAAAAAGCCAAATAGAATAGATCATGTTAATGAAACTCAGAGTTCTGAATTCCGATTCTTGAGCTTTTTCAAGGTAAGAAAACCAATTCAGCATCCAGCTTTTGAAATTTATACCGGAATCGTTATCCACCCGAATACCCAAGGAGCAGGTAGCCCAAAGCCTGGAGGTGAAAGCACAATCTCTGAAGAGATGTTCAAGGGTTTCGACGACACAAATCGGTCCTGAGGGATAAAAATCCTTGCAGAGGACACAGTCGTAGGAGCCCGAGAGGTTACGTTTCATTCTTTCACTTCCAACCGGGAGGGCAGATGCCAGGATCTTCCAGATGAAAATTTTCCAGGTTTGAGGCCCCGATAATTTCCATAAAACCTTCTTTGAATAAAAACCAGGAAAAACTTGAACACCCTTAAGAGCTTTTATCCTATGTTTGATGAATTTCACATCATTATTCAAGCCTTCTCTATATCCACTCTTTGCATTGTAGCAACCATCCTTCGTTTTAATCCAACAAGGAGTAATGTCAGATCTTGTTCTTGGAAGATGGATAGACTGAATTTTGTTGCACCAGTCATCATCAAATACATATTGTAGTTTCAGTCGATTCCAAGAGGAATCCCTATTGACAAAATCAATAATTTTCCACGGATTACCGTTCTCTTTAGAGAGGCAGTTAATACCTATTTTTGGAACAGGTATACATCCCTGAACCCATCGGTCTTGAAAGATATTGATGATGTTGGAGTTATCCACCATGTTGCTCCCAAGATTCCAGTTAAGACCCTTATAAATGGTTTCACTCCCCCATAAGATATCTTTCCATATTTTCCCTGGGCCAGTCTGATTATAGTGCATATAATTGGTCATCCCATCTTTCTTGGATCCATATTTGCCAACCAAAACTTTGGTAAATAAGGAGTCCTGAGTCAAGAGTTTCCAGGCCAATTTGGCAAGAAGGGCCTGATTGACATGTATAGGGTCCCTGATCCCGAGACCACCTTCTGATTTAGGAAGTGAAATGTACCTAGAAGCCCTCCAGGAGACAGATCCACCTGTTCTGATCCCAGCCCACCAGAAATGTACTAGCAAAGATTTGATTTTGTTAGCAACACTTACCGGCATTTTGAGTACCGATAGATAGAAACTTGAAAGGTTGGCCAGAACAGAATGAATAAGGGTGAGTCTACCGGCAGGGGAAAGGAAAACACCATTCCATGAGGTGATACGTTCTCGGACCTTATCAATGAGAAGATCAAAAGTCTTAGATTTCTTAACCCCTCCTATATCTGGGATTCCTAGATATGTTCCCAAGTCTGCATTAGCCCTAAAACCAAACAGAAGAAGGGCTCTCTGAACAATTAGAAGCTTACAGTTTGGGCTAAAAAGCATCGAAGATTTAGCCTTGTTGATTTGTTGCCCTGAAAGAATGCAATATTTTTGCAGGGCCTTATAGAAACTCACTAGATTACTCCAAGAACTCTTATGGAAGAAAAGTGAGTCGTCAGCAAAAAATAGATGGGAGATTTCCGGGGATCTTCTAGCAATTTTTATTCCTTCAATCCCGTGACCATTAGAGCATAGTTTCATCTGTCTTGAAAAAAGTTCTGAGCAGATAACAAACAAATACGGAGATAGAGGGTCTCCTTGTCTCAGGCCACATTTTGGGGAGAAAAATTTCAGAGGCTCTCCATTCAAAAGAATAGAATATGTGACTGACGAAACACAGTTCATAATCAGATCAATCCATCTATCGGGGAAACCCAATCCTTTCAGAGCTCCTCTAAGGAAATTCCAGCTAACTCTGTCATAAGCTTTACTCATATCTGCTTTAATAGCCAACAATCCAATATTGCCAGACGTTTTCTTATTGATATGTCTTATAGTCTCATCAGCGATAAGGATGTTGTCAGCAATATCTCTACCTGGAACAAACGCGTTCTGATAATCTCCAATAATTCTGCTCATAATCCCTTTCATCCTATTAGCCATACATTTTTGGATGATTTTCATGATAACATTGCATAGGCTAATAGGTCGATATTGGTCCACCTTTTCTGGATTAGAAGATTTAGGGATGAGAGTAATAAATGCTTTATTCATTTCCTTCAAAATAAAACCAGACTGAGTGGACGCTCTGACTGCGCTGCACACATCCTTTTTTACCAGTTTCCAGTGGATTTTGAAGAATTCAGCTGGAAAGCCATCCGGACCGGGAGATTTGAAAGAGCCCATTTGAAAAACGGTTGTACGGATTTCTTTGTTAGACAATTCTCTGATTAACATCTCACTCTCCATATCCGAGACCTTAAGACTCCCACATTTAAAGTAGTCTTCATTCTTATGAATAAAATC
This sequence comes from Agrostemma githago, assembly GCA_958450325.1. Classification (NCBI taxonomy): domain Eukaryota; kingdom Viridiplantae; phylum Streptophyta; class Magnoliopsida; order Caryophyllales; family Caryophyllaceae; genus Agrostemma; species Agrostemma githago. The sequence continues at coordinate 79,442,117 of OY288239.1, read as the reverse complement.
TTCAAAAGACTCCTGAGGGTTGTTAACTTGGTAGATAGCATGGAAGTAGCTCTGAAATTCCTTCGAGATCTGATATGCGTCCTGAGTCCAACTACCATCAACCATACGGATACTATAAATAAAGTTCTTCGCACTTCTGCCCTTAAACCTGTTAAAAAAATAACGGGTACAAATGTCCCCTTCCTCGGCCCATTTGACTTTTGCTCTCTGTTTCCAGTAAATTGCCGAAGCTTTACTGAAATCCATCACTTCATTGTGAATGGAATCGTACTCCTCTCCATCCTTTCCCTGGAAGACCTTCTCTAACTCTGAACCCATCTTGGTATCAAATTCATCCCACTTCCTATTCCATTCTTTCTTTTTCTCTATAGCACATATCATGAGTTTCTTCTTAATTCTCTCTAGCTTTCTCATAAGTCTGAAGTTAATGGATCCTTTATCATCTAATTTCCATTCCTTAGAGATAATAACTTTTCCTTCCTCAATTCTCAGACTCTAAACATCCACCTTATAAGGTCTTTTCCTTTTATCCTTTGTTAAGTCCGTCCAGAGAAGGATGGGGGCATGATCTGACAGTTGAATCGCGAAATGGAGCACTCCCGCATTCGGGTAATTGTAGAACCAGTCATTTGAGGCATAAGCCTTATCTAGTCTTTCAAAAACTCTGGCATCTCTTTTTCGCTTGTTAGTCCAGGTAAACCTTGGACCTTTGAAGGGAAGATCAATAAGCTGTAAGCTCATTTTCCAATAAGTGAAGGTATCCATACCTTGAATCTTTCTATTGGACTTGCTAAGTTTATCCTCCAATGTGTCCACTTGGTTGAAGTCCCCAATCAGTAAGAAGGGTAAATTCAGCCCGTGTATCAGATTTTCCAATCTTTCCCAAACCCCATTTCTGTGTTCCACAGCCGCTTCGCCATAAACAAGGACCAAGTAAAAGGGAAAAGCGATATTAATATTCGACCTTAGAACAATAAAGTTCCGACACTTAAAAACAACTAAAAAGGAGGAAGCATTCTTCCATCCCACAAACAGACCACCACTAAGGCCTATAGCATCAACTCCTTCACAAAAGGCAAAACCAAACGGACGACAATAAGACGCAACTAAGTTGACAGTACACTTAGTTTCACATAGGAAAATGAAATCTAAATCGAAATAACTACTTAGGATCGCTCTAGTTTTAGGAATTGTCGGATTGAGCGGGTCCAAGAGTCCCCGACAATTCCAAGAGAGTCCTTTCATATATTGGGAGAAGATTGGTTAGGTCCAATCCTCGCAAAACCTGGCTCGTCCGAATTCGAAATTCCGGTGCATGATCCACCTTCTTCTTCTTCAATTTTCCTTTTCTTTCCCGGAGAGCACAAAATTTCTTCTCCTTCAGCTTCTGCATCTCCCTGCTCACTTGATTTTCCAGATTTTCTCTTTTTGCTGACATCTTCAGAGTCCAACTCCATCGCTAATTGTTCTCCATCCCCATTCACAGTAGTCTTCACTCCTCCAGCCGCTTCACCAACTTCAAAGTTTCTGGGTATTCTTGGTTTTTTTTCCTTTTCTGGCTAAATCCAGAATCTCCATGTCAGGGAAAAAATCTGGGTCTCCCAACAACTTACCCAGATGTTCAATGGAATAACCCATGGTTTTTTCATTTTCCTTCAAAGATTGCCAAGTTCTTTCAGCACATTCCCTATCTTCTTTGTCCCTGTCATCCATAGCTTCTTCCAAAATCTGATTTTTCCCTCTATCTTGAGTAGTATCCTGCCCATATCCAAGATCTGGCAGAGCTGCTGATTTCTCAGTATTTTCCTCAATAGTTTCCTGGATTACCTGGGTCTCTTCAATATCACCACCCCCGACATAGTTCCAGTTATCAGGAACCCTAGGAGAAATGGGCCATTCCGGTGAAGACTTAGGCGTTTCATCCGGATCTGGGCCTGCAATCCAGACTCCTTCTCTGTTTCGCTCCACTTGCTCGTCTTGCTCATTATCAGTGTCATTGTTTTCAACCTCAATTTCCATGTTACCTTCTTCTTCCAGTCTATCTTCCTCAGCCATCCTATCCTGGTTTTCTTGATTTTCCTCAACTTCAGGTTCAGCAATGTTCTCTTCTCCTTCCACAATGTTCTCTTCTCCTTCCACAACCCTATCTTCCTCCCTTACCACATTCCCATCTCGATTATCTCGATTTTCTTCCTCCCTGTTATCATCTTCTAAATGAGGTTCGTTATCATTAGTCACCCGGATCATGAAAGATTATGGGAAATCCAGTGGGACTCACAAAAGTTTGTGCAAGTCCTTCCTCTTCATTTAACATGAACCCTCTAAACTCATGAGGTTCGAAACGCCTTCGAATTTCATCCCTGACCAATTCTTCAGGGTTGTTATCGTGATTAGCGGCTCTATAGTTCATAACTCTGATAAAAGGGTCATCAAATTGGAATCCATGAGGGACATGATGCCTGTCTCCCAACACTCCTCCTGTTCCATGGGCTCCTTCTCGATTAAATCTTCTTCTTATGTCTCCAATTACCTCCCCCCTACCCAGTCCTTCTATGTCAACGTCCATGATATCGTCATTATTGGCTTCATCAGCTCCATTAGCTTCCTCAGCGTTAATGTCATCTCTCATCCACACCGAGCCCATGAATGGAGCGTCCCTCTCGAAAAACCTCATACCAGGGAAGATTCTTCCCCCTGGCGTTGTTCCAATGTCGAAGTCAACAAATCTGTCCTCCGGGAGAGGATCTTTACGGAGAATGTCTCTTTTGTCTTCTTCCAGCTCACAATAGAACACAAAAAGGTCCCTTTGCTTGAAAACCGTGATGATACCTCTTGAATGCCATTTGGCTTCCACGGCCCTATTGATAGCCAAAGCGTCGAATCTCCTGTAATCCACCATCTTACCTAGCACACATTTGCTATAGAAATGCCTTGTATCACCCAAAATGTCAGGATTTAATGTAAGAATGGGACCTGTTCGGGGAAGCCGCCATGCATCATCAAATTCGGCATCTTGGTGATCATCTAAACGTTCTGGAATCTGCTGATCCTGACGGAGGCCTTCACCAAAATCCCTTATGTCGTCGTCCTCAGGTCCATGAAATGGAGGATTAATCCATTCATTCACCCATCTTCTTCGATTATTATTAGCTCCATTTTCTTCAGAAGAACTGCTACTTGATGAAGATGAAATAACAATGAGTCTACCTCTAGCAATTCCAGCATTATGATCATTATGAAAGCCATTTTGAAATGGTTCCTCTCTAATATCTGCATCTCTAGCATTGTTACCCCTTTGATTATCCAAGGAATATTTTCTTTTTGAAGATTTAGAATATTTTTGTTTAGGAAATTTTTGTTTAGAGTGAAAATTATAGTGATGGGGGGAGAAGTGAGCCATGCTTAAATACTCCTCAAGGGAACTGAGGGATAAATCCGCAAGAAATTCTCGAGAAGATCAGAAGCAAATTCGCCCAATGCATGCACCCGCCCTTTCCAATTCTACTAAGGAATCTGACTCCTGATTTTAATAGATTTGAAAAGATTGTAATGATTATGGATAATTGGTGGGAGGGGATAACGTGCATGCAGACTTAACAGCCCCAAGAAAACCCTATAAATTGGGGGATAGGGTCTACAAAGTACTTGATTGGAAGGATTAGGGAACCTTCCAGCTTCTCTTATCAAAATAAGAGAATTGATCTGCCTTTCTCTACTCTCCACTCTCTTAAACTTTAACTAAGTAATAAGAATTGTCTGTTCTTGAGAATCGACATGCAATTAACAGAAAATTTGTGATTTTTCAGTAATTTGAGATATTTTGGGTTATTTTTTAGGAGAGAGGTTAGAGAGAGAAAGTTTTTTGCGTTAGGTCAAGTTGTAGGAACCCTTTTAGTATTATATATATTATATATATGTCAATCCAAAACAAGTTGTTTTTTTTTTTGTGATTTCTAACAACGCCACAAGTTATATTTTAATAATTACATGTTACTCCTACTTGAACTTTCTACTCCCCACAGAGTTAATGGATCATATGTCCTCTAAAATCCCATAAATCCATTTGATGACACTCTAAATTTCCATTTCAAGAGAATTACGGATCATATAAAATACGATCACTTTGCATATAACCTTCATTATTATGAGTATAAATTTCGGGGAGGACACGAGGGAAAATTATTGCGCAATTCAATCTTATCTATATAAAAAGTTTAAAAGTATGACTTCAATTCTTCCAACCCCTTTTTATAGTAATGCAGTTGTATGTATTTGAATATATGTCTATATTTAGCTGATAAAAAATCAGTCCAAATAAGATTTACTCACAATAAAACAATACAAAACATTCTCACTTTGCCACGTGGCATTCAATTAGTATTCATCTAAAACATTACTCTCATTCAATTTAACTATAAACGTTCTTTTAATTAAATATTTATTCTCATCCAATTCAAGCATTACATGACCAGATTTTTGTACGAGACTCACCGTAACGACAACTTCAAACGTACTAGTATTTAATGAAAATCCACGAAAAATTTACAATATTATTGTCCGTAAGGGTGTTGCCTAGTGGTTAAAACTTGTAGTCATCAGCACAACTATTATTATTTACACCAGATAATCATTACTATTTTTAACCTGTCTTTAGTTGTGACAATATTGTCCAATTAATTTTAAAAACAAAATTGTGACAGTTATTTCAAAATATATCCGTGATTTTTACGCGTTAAAAAATACCCTCTCCGATTTTTATATGTTTGCCCATTTCAATATAATAGTTCTCACATAAACGGGGCAATCATATAAAACCGGAGGGAGTACTAAATTACTAATTCGTATCTGAATTTTGGTTAATTGTTATGGATTACTCTCGGTCTCTTGGATTAGTTGGATAGTTGTTGTTAGCTGATGTTATAGATTGATCATTAATAAAATCTGATTATGTAGAGGCAGCGCATTGATTTCATTTCAAATTTACTACAATCATGCATCGTTCATAAATCTCATAAGCTAGGGAACCTTCTTCATGGCTGTTTTGGTAAAAATTTACCGGGTTTCAAGTCGGGTTGTGGGTTAAAGCGATCGGACTAACTCCTATGAATTGGTAGACGAATTGAATTTGCGAACACGAAAATACGGAAAGAATGGGAAAAGACACGAGAATTGGTGACGCGGAAACCCAATGTGGGAAAAACCGCGGGTGGAGTCGGAATCCCGCCAAAGTATCAACTATGAATGAAATGAATGAAATAAGAATACAAATGTTGACTTTGAACTATGGAAGGCTAAGTTTTTCAGTATGCTCTGTGAAAATGAGTTGTAGTGTGTGGAAGATGAGTTGATCCATGCCTTGTTGGGATTGTTGTGCTTATATCTGCCTTTTCTTCTTAACCGTTTCCTCCCACGTCTCCCTCCTTCTTCTCCTGATTCCTCTCCTGTTCTGGTGGAGCTCTCCCTGAATCAAGGGGGTTGTTGGTTGACCCAGCCCTTTGCTTGGGGCAGGGTTTCTTTAGTGCTGGGCTATTTTCGGCCCATTTCCGGACTTGGCTGCTAGTTGGCCCAACATCAATACCAGGCCCTAATCTCCTTGTTGACTTCCTCTTGTATCGGGTTTCCGACTTTTATGACTTTGACTTTTGACTTTTATTATTCCGCAGTTTTCTCGTATGTGATTTTTGACTTTTTGACCGGGAATATTCCACGTCATTTCTTCAGGATACAGAATTTATCCCAAACAAATGCCCCCAAATTTCCGACTAAGCTCATCTTAGGCGGGAATTTCTGTTCGATCCGAGTTGCTCTCAGTCGGTGACGATTTTCTTCTGCAGAGTTTGTCTTCCAGTCTACTTCCCTCGTTTTTCTAACTGACTGTTCCTCTTCCCTCATAATGACTTCACCCTCTCCCTCTTTAATTGCTCACTCTTCCCCGTACTATCTTTTCTGCTTTAACTCACCTAACTCCTCTTTCTCTCTCTACTTGTTCCCATTCCGACTTCTCTCTTACCCTTATTCTCTTCAAAATTCAAATTACTCTTGTCCTCTCCATATCTTGTCGCCGTTGCCGTCGTTGTGTTGTATCCAGGTGAATTCCCTTCTTCTTCTGTTTTTCGTTGTTTTTCCCCTTTTCTCTTTCTCTTTTACCGATGGCCCCGAAATCCAGTCGTGGTAAACCTTCTCCCCCTCCAACTTCTTCTTCATCATCTTTATCGTTTTCTCCTTCTGATATCTTGGGCAAGACCCATTCTGGTGATTCTAGTTTTTTCTCCAAGGATCTATCCTTTGTCAGAGAGCTCTTCGGGTTCGGTGAGGGGGTTGAGGTTCACATCCCCTCACCTGGGCAGAGAGCGGACTCCGTTCTCTCTGGGTGGGTTTGCATGTATGCCTACCCCTTTCTTTTGGGCTTGCGCTTTCCTTTTCCTCCTCTGGTTCAGGAGCTTCTGAACTACTACAAACTGGCCCCTTGTCAGCTGGTCCCTCATACCTGGAGGGTTTTATTGTCTTTCTGCGCGCTGAACCATCGCTATCAGAAGGATTTTTCTTTGCGCGATGTCTGTGCTGTGTTCCAAGTACGGCCCCTGGGACGCGGCCAGGTGACGATGCGCGTGAAGGATAAGAACTTTCCTGGTATAATCTTCCCTGCCAACCCTCCAGATGCAGACTGGTTCAGGGACTTTGTCTTTGTGAAGACTGATTCTCTCCTCCCCCTCCCCCATGATTATCTCTACTCAGAGTGGGGACCTGTCACAGGTACTCGTCGTATCTTTGGCTCTTAGATCTTCTTACACACTTACGTTGCTTACTGGTTTTACGTAACAGGTCTTCAGCAGCTCAAGAAGGTGACGCCTATCCTTGATTTTGCGGCCAAGCTCTCTAGTTTGAGTTCTGAGCAGCTCTCCTTCAATAACCTTTTCATTCCCTCTGGTAACGGAGCTTGTCCTCCCATATCTGGCGATATGTCTTCTGGTGAGGACTAGTTTGTTGAATGCGTTGATTCCTTTTGTTTCGTGGTGTGTGTGTGACTGATTTTGCTTTGCTGTCTTCATTAGGCAACTCCAAGACTCCGATGACCTTGGATCGGGTCAGGGCTAAGAGGAAGAGCATGGCTGTTCGCTCGTCCTCCAGGAGGGGTTCTGGCTCATCTCCTGCTCCCTCAACCGGCTCCAAAAGGAAGCGCAGCTCCACTCCTCCTGTACAAGCTGGCTCTGCAGATGAGACTCCGGTGATCCACGTGCCTGACTCTCCTCAACCTTCCGTTCCACACTCTCCTGAGTGTGACCCGGATGACATCCTGCTGTTCTTTCCCAAGGATTTCGGGACTATTAGGGGCTTGAAGAATCTAGCTTCTTTAGATCAGCTTCTCTTTCCTGGTTCAGAAGTGGTGATGGCCAGGGAACCTCTCACTGAGGTGGCCACTCACCTTTCTGTCCATGCCTTTGAGGTAACTCTCCCACCCACGTTTGTTCATTTAACCCCTGAATCTTCTGTTTTCTTTGGCATCATGCTGATGATGGTCGTCTTTCTGATCAGGCCCTTCAAATGGCTTTGTTTCTGAAAGGCGGGGTATCTCACCTCAGGGATCTGGGGGGACAGATGCAGTCTGAGAATGCTCATCTGTCTGAGGAGGTGGGCCATGCTAGGGCAGAGGCTCTGAGGCTGGAGGAGAAGGCTGCTAGGTTGGAGGAGAAGGCTGCCAGGCTGGAGGAGGAGGCTGCAAGGCTGAGGGGAGAGCTGGACCAAGTCAACGGACAACTTGCTGAAGGGGAGAACCAGAGGGCGGCTGTGGAGGAGGTGCGGGCTGAGCTTGCTAAGGTTCAGGATGCCAACTCCAGCCTCCAGGAGAAAGTGGTCAGGCTGCAGGAGAACATGGAAGGGGCTCTCAGCTGGTCTGCTCTGAGCACTGAGATCCAGATGGTCAGCACCTTCTCTGCAGGGAAGCATACGAGCTGGGACCTGGCTGCTCTGCAGAAGAGGATGGAGGAGGAGTTCCCCGACGGCTTGGATCTGGAGATGCTTGCTGGGGGCGAGGGGGAGGTTGTGGAGGATTCGGTTTCTTCTCCCCCAGCAGCTCAAGAGGCGGCCGAACCTGAGGATGCTGCTGCTATGGTCGTGGAACCCCTCGCCACTCTGCCTCCTGAGGAGAATATCTAGGCTGTTTAGCCTATTACTTTCTGATGTCCTTGCCCTGTGTGGCATGAAAAACAAAATACTTTGTTAAATTCTAATCGTTTTGGATTTTCTTCTGCTCAAGGGAGCAGAATATTTTGAATTTTACCTCTGCTCGGGGGAGCAGAGGGTTTGAACTCCTTTCTCTGTTGAAAAAATGTGTTTGCTTACTTTGTGATGTTTCTGTGCTTTTGATTATTGTCGTCTGTTGTATGCATGCCTTTTGTTTGTATGGTCGACCCTTGATAGATGGTGGCCTGGGATTTTGTTCGCCCACTCAGTCGGAGGTGCCACGCTTTGCGTGGGTGCTGAGTGGCGCAGGAGACTTGTAATGTCCTGGTTGTAGGCACTCAGCACAAGACGCACGCCTTCTGTGGAGATTATACATTCCACCAGATCAGTTACCCATATCAGTTGGCAGAATAACCGGTAAAAGATGAAAATTTTATCTTGTTTGAAAGTGTTAACCAAAGCGAGTTTAAGACGTGTGAGAACAAGAATTAGCTTTGTGAGTGCGTGAAAGAGAATAAACATACACTTGTGGCAGAAAACTCAAAAAATGTGACAAAGTCAGGTTTTGAAAATTTGTGAAAAGGTTTTGAGATTCTGAGATCAAAGAAAAGCGATTATTATATATATATATATATTCTTTTTTTTTTTTACAGAAATCTGGTCAAGTTTGAGATATACGAAAATGAACTAAGTCTAAAGTTTTCCAAAATTAAATTTTGCCTCGTATTAAATTTTCCAAAATCTTATGACCTAAGGGATGTTTTGGAAAATAGAGTAGAGTTTTAAAGACATCAGATATGGTTACCTGGACTCTGGTGGAAGTGTATCTGGCAGATTGAATACCCTATTTCTGGCGACTGTGGCCTAGACTTCTGGTGGTTTTTACTCAGCAGAAGTATTTTTTCAGATATACTATGTTCCAAGGTTTTTGAATAACCTCTCCTTCCATGGTCATGAGTTGGTATGCTCCATTTCCGACTATTTTCTCCACTTGGTAAGGTCCTTCCCAGGTGTAGGCGAATTTCCCCGCTTGCTGGTTTCTGGTGTTCTGGAATACCCTTCTGAGGACCAGATCTCCTTCTTGTAGGACTCTGACTTTAACATTTTTGTTGTAGCTTCTGGCGACTGTCTGCCTGTAGGAGGCCATTCTGATCTGAGCATCAGTTCTGAGTTCATCTATGGTGTCCAAGCTATTTGCCATCTCCACCTGGTTTCTTTCTTCTGTTATTCACCCATATCTGTGGGTGGGTACCCTCACCTCTGCAGGGATGACCGCTTCAGCACCATAGACCAGGCTAAAAGGCGTCTGCCCTGTAGCCACCTTAGGTGTCGTTCTGTCGGACCACAGCACCAGAGGAAGCTCTTCTGCCCATCTGCCCCCTGCCTCCTCTAGTCTCCTCTTCAGATTATCCATTACAATTTTGTTGCTAGATTCCGCCTGCCCGTTGGACTGAGGATTTCTGGGGGTAGACTTGTTTAGGGCGATATTCCACCTGGCACAGTAGGCCTCCATTTTGTTGCCAATAAATTGGGATCCGTTGTCGCAGATGATTTCCGAGGGAACGCCAAACCTGCAGATAATGTTACGCTTAATAAAGGATATAACCTGCTTCTCAGTCACCTGAGGGAACGCTTCCGCCTCTATCCACTTGGAGAAGTAGTCGGTCATTGCAAGCATGAACACTTTATTTCCTGGTGCTCTCGGTAACTTCCCCACAATATCCATTCCCCACTTCATGAAAGGCCAAGGGGAGATTATTGGATGTAGTGGTTCTGCTGGCTGGTGGTTGACTGGTGCGTGTCTTTGGCAAGCGTCGCATTTTTTAACGTACTCTCTGGCGTCTCTGTTGGCCAATAATAGCCTTGGCGAAGTGCTCTGCTAGATAGACTCTTGCCCCCTGCATGATTTCCACATTCTCCGCTGTGGAGATCATGCAATACCATCTCCGCTTCTTCCTGGCTTAGGCATCTCAGGTATGGTCCGGCGGTAGATCTTTTGAATACTACGCCATCAATGAGGGTATATCTGGATGCCTTCATCCGGAAGCTTCGGGCTTCCCTTTTGCCTGCTGGCAGGATATCATCTTGCAGCCAATCCTTGTAGGGTTTTCTCCAGTCTGAGATTTCCTCCTGACCTGCTGTGGTGCTGTAGATCCTAGCTTCCTGAAACCATTGCATCCCTGGCTTTGGTGGATCCTCCTCTGGTGCTTCCCACTTCCTTGCGTCTGCGCTTTTCCCGATTGCTGGCTCTAACACGTGCACTATGGGTATGGTGGACACCTCTCCTGGTTTGAAGGTTGCCCCCAGAGTTTCTAAGGCGTCTGCTTCCACGTTTTTCTCCCTTGGAACTTGGCTGATTGCAAATTCTTCGAACCTTTGGGAGAGACTCTTTGCCACTTCAAGGTAGGCTACCATCTTGGAATCTTTTGCTGTGTATAGGCCATTCAGGTTCACTATTAGTTGGGAGTCACCATATACCTCCAATCGCCTGATTTTGAGGTCTAGAGCCAACTGGAGCCCTAGGATTAGCGCTTCATATTCTGCTTCGTTGTTCGTTGTTCGAAATTCGCATCGCACTGCTTGGACTAGGAGATCCCCCTGAGGAGACTTCAGAACCAATCCTGCTCCGGATCCTCGCATGTTGGAGGCGCCATCTACGTTTAGCTTCCACACCTGTTCACCCTTATCCTCCTCAAGGAGAAGGATGTCTTTTTCTGCCTGGGTCTGCAGTGCTGGGCTGAAGTCTGATACGAAGTCTGCTAGCGCCAGGGACTTTATCGCTGTTCTGGGGACAAACTTCAAGTCGAATCCGCTCAAGTGTATAGACCACTTGGCCATTCTCCCTAATAACTCAGGTTTTCTCATAATAGCTTTTAGTGGATAGTTCGTTATTACAGATATAGTATGTGATTCAAAATAAGGACGCAGTTTATATGATGCTGTAACGAGTGCGAGTACAAGTTTTTCGAGGGATGTGTACCTGGTCTCTGCAGGAAGCAGAGACTTACTGACATAGTAGACGGGATGTTGTGCTCCTTCGTGTTCTCTTACCAGCACTGCGCTGACTGCCACCTCAGTTACCGAAAGATACAAAAAGAGCGGCTCCCCAGGTTCCGGCTTTGATAGGAGTGGTGGAGTGCTCAAGTAGTGCTTCAGTTCCTTGAATGCTTTCTCGTGCTCCTCCGTCCAGTCGAACCTCTGAGCCTTCTTCAGGACGTCGTAGAACAGTCGGCATCTATCTGAGGATCTGGAGATAAACCTATTCAGGGCGGCAATCCTTCCAGTCAACCGCTGCACGTCCTTCGGTTTCTGTGGAGACTCCAGCTGTAGGATGGCTTTGATCTGCTCTGTACTGGCTTCAATTCCCCTCTGGGTGACCATGTACCCTAGGAATTTTCCACACGACACCCCGAACGTGCACTTGGACGGGTTCAATTTCATCTTGTACTCTCTCAGGGTGTTCAAGGTGTCTTCTAGGTGCGCTGCGTGCTGCGAGGCTTGCTTGGACTTGACAACCATATCATCAATATACACTTCCATGGTGTTGCCGTTTTGCTTCTTGAACATCGTGTTGACCAACCTCTGGTAGGTGGACCCTGCATTTTTCAAACCAAAAGGCATAACATTGTAGTAATAGATACCTCTATCGGATCTGAAGGCGGTTTTTTCTTGATCTGCTGGGTGCATTTTGATTTGATTGTATCCACTCCACGCGTCGAGGAAGGTCAGCATCTCGTGGCCTGCGGTGGCGTCTACCATGGCGTCTATGTGCGGCAGAGGAAAGGGATCTTTTGGGCACGCCTGGTTTAAATCGGTGAAGTCGACGCATACTCTCCACTTGCCGTTCTTTTTTGGGACTACCACCACGTTGGATAACCACTCTGGATACTTTACTTCTCTGATTTTTCCGGCGGCCAGCAGGTTGTCCACCTCTTGGTTGATAACTTGATTCCTCTCCGGAGCAAACTTCCTCCTTTTCTGCTGGATCGGTTTGTAGCTTGGGTCCACACTTAACCTGTGGGTTATGACGCTCGGATCTATTCCTACCATATCATCATGGGACCAAGCAAAACAATTCATGTTAGTTTTTAATAATTCAATAAGGTTTTGTCGTGTGTTACCTTTACATTCCGATCCGATCAGCACTTTTCGCTCAGGATGGTGCTTGTCTAAGTTGACTTCATCTACCTCCGCCTGAGGGGGTTCCAGATACTCTTGCAAGGGTAGGTGAAGGCTCTGTAATTGCTATGCGGGAGGATTCGCCGTCTTCTTCAGCGCCACTCTGTAGCAGTCTTTGGCCTCCCTCTGATCACCGCTGATCTTCTGTACTCCCCAAGGCGTGGGGAACTTCAAACACTGGTGGTAGGTGGAGGTGATGGCTTTCATTTCATGTATCCACGGTCTTCCCAGGATCACGTTGTAAGTAGAAGGACCATCAATGACCAGGTACCGCACCTGCTTGTTTACGCCTCCTGCGTAGGTAGGAATCGTGATTTCCCCCAGGGAGTATTTGGTTTCCCCACTGAAGCCTATGAGAGGGACTGCTTTCTTGCTCAGGTCCTCCTCGCTGAATCCCATGTTCTGCAGAGTCTCTAGCATAATCAGGTTAACAGAACTTCCGATGTCCACCAGTATTTTCTTCACAGTGCAGTTCCCTATGGAGAGCGTGATGATTAGGGCATCGTGGTGAGATTCCGGAGATGGTTCCGCGTCGGATTCATCGAAGGTGACGGCTGGGAGGTCTGGACAGCTGATTCTGCAGGAGTATTCTGGTGTGTCTCCCTTGGATTGGAAGGCGTGCCTTTTGGCTGTTGAATAAGTTAGGCCACACAATTCCGATCCTCCTGTGATCACGTTTACGATTCTGGTGCACAGCGGAGGGGGTGAGGGCAACACCTGATCTCCCGCATTCACCCTGCTAGATCCTCTGGATATCAGATGATCCAGGTTTCCCTGATCATAGTGGAATTTCACCTCCTTCCTGAGGAGGACACATTCTTCAGTGTTGTGCCCAATGTCGTCGTGGAACTCACATCTCTTGCTGGCATCTCGACGGTCGTTGGCATATTCTTGTCTCCTGGGCCACCTGACTTTGCGCCCCAACTCCTTCAGGGCCTTGAGCAGGCCAGTGAGATTGGTAGAGAACCCGTACTCACTGATTTTAGGTGGGAGTGCGGGACTCTCCTTCCAATCTCTCTCCTCAGAGACTTTGTGCACACTCCTATCATAGGGTTTGGACCTTTCGCCTCTCTTTTCTGCAGGTGCCTTTCTGGAGACGTGCTCAGAACCATAGGAAGCTCGTCTGGGGCCCGAATCTTCTTCTAACCTGATGGCTGCCATTGCTTTGGTTTGTACATCTTCGAAAGTAGCACATGGATACTTGGTGAGATCTTTGTAAAGATCCGAATCTTGGAGGAGCCCTTGACGAAAGGCTTCTATGGCGGTGGCTACGTCACATCTGGGAATAGTCACTTTCTCCCTGTTGAATCTGTTGAGGAAATCTCGCGTAGACTCCTCGAACTTCTGCACCACCCTATACAGATCACTGGTCTGCTTCTCCGGCTTCCTGCTGCTGGCGAACTGCTGGTTGAAGGCATTGACCAGATCGGCAAAGGAGGTGATACTTCTATTTGGCAGGCCCACGAACCAGTGAAGGGCTGCCCCTGAGAGGGTGGAGCCAAACCCCTTTGTGGACATGACATAGGTCCACCCCGACGCGGCCACGCGCGGGTTTGGGGAGGCGAATGAATCTCCATGAGATGGTCAAATGGAAATTTAAATCGAAGTCGGAGTCGCCACCGAATTTTATGGTTATTCGGAACCGTTCGAGCCCACTCTATGTCGTAGTGGGCCGTGTACAAAATACGGCCCATTTCCGATGTCAGAGTTTATTGGGCTCGTCCCTTTTGCATATCGATATAGATGCCGACTGAAGCGGTTAATCGTATATTGAATGACTCTCGTTGCCAATGGTTTCGGACATCCGGAAACCACGGTTCTGAGTAAGGGGTGAGGGTACGTGTTGGGAAGTTCACTAAGAACACCCAACCCCGCCCGCACATTAGCGGCCTCTACTAGGATATCGAATGACGTTTTAATGCGCGCGTTAGTTGAACGATGAATGATTATGCAAACATTGTTTTCCTAAGCATGTGAGGAATTGAATGGGTTGCTAAGTGGTTTTAATGCATGCAAATCGATTGATGTCAAAGTCAAATTTAACATGTGAGATTCGTTTTAGTACAATAAAACAAATGAAATAAAAGGATGAATTTGCTACAAAACAAACAAACGAGTTAGTATCGATTTGTGAATAATATAGCAAAATAAAATATGCGAAATCGAAAAAATAAATATTAATCGAAATCTGAAAAATATCGTTGAAAAGAACGTTGTTTAATTTTGTATAAAAAAACGAAGTTCGAAAAATAATAAAAAAAGACGAAAAGGGCGCGGCATGACAGCCAACCGCGCGACTCGCCCGGGATGCCGGCGGGTCGCGTGGTGACCTGTTTCGGTGCCGGTTTTCGAAAACTCGAAGTTCGTATTAAATCGCGTATGAATATTGCATGATTCGTACTCGAATTAATATTTTCGATATTCGTTATATTCGATAGTTGACTATGAAATCAATATCGAATACTTAGAATAGTTTTGGAAAAGATGTAAATTTTAGAAATCGATCGAAGAATAAATAATAAAACGAACGAAAACGTAAAAAAGAAATCCCGGATTCCAGGCCTGCGCGCGAGTCGCCTGGGCATGGCGCGACTCGCGTGCGGGTCTGTCCGTTTTTGTATTTTTGTTCGAAAATTGTTATTTTGAACGAAAAAGTAAAAGAAAAGAATTTTGACAAAAAGGATGTAACGATTTCTGATATCGTCGAAATCTTAATATAATTCTTTTTGATACGATATTCGATTATATAAAAATCGATATCGTATGTTTAAGAATATTCGTTATGAAAATAGTTTTTTGTTAATAACGATATTAGAAAAATAAAAAAAAACGACTCTTGACCCGTAAAAAGACACGACGGACGAAGAGGAGAAGAGGAGAGAAAGGAAGAAATCGGGTTTGGTACACCCTCAACCTACATGCTTTTGTTGACTCGGATCGGGGCTCGTCAGAATGTGGCTAGGCACGGGAGCGTCGAGGCAACGTCGGTTGGGTTAGGGTGGTACGGTTTTGACAAGATGGGTGAAGGGTGTCGGATATCGGGACCGGTTTCCTTCGGGTTTTGGATGTATTATCGGTTTCTCGATGCTAAAGGAATTATGTGTGTGTGTGTATGAATTGTGTTGGTAAAATCGTACTGATAAATCGTTGTTTTTGTGTTGGATGCAAGGGGCTATTTATAGGAAATTCCCGACCTTGGCTTGGGAGAGTTTGACTACCGCTTAGGATAGGAAACGAGGGAACTTGAGGGAAATAAGGATTCCGCTTTCTTGTGAAGGAAGAAAGGGAAACCGGGTGTTTTGCTACTGTTTTGGGCTGTCTCGGCCGAGTGTTTTACACTCGGTCGAGTGCTCGAATCGATTTTTGAATAGGATTCCCATTTGAGCTAGAATTACCGCTTGAGTAAGAAGCTGAGGAGAACGAGAATTCCGTTTTCTTGTGAGGGAAGAAAAGAGGAATACCGGCTGGTACGTACCACTTGGCCGAGTGGTTGCACTCGGTTGAGTGTCTGAGTCGGTTCTCGGATAGGATTCCTACTCGGGATCGAATTCTACCTTAAACGGAATTGTTTATTATTTTGTATGGCTGATTTTTGTAGAGTTGGATCGTGAATATACCGTGTGAGGTGTCACGGTTGACTTACAAGTTTCGGGAAATATCTTTGACCGGGTTTTGACTCGGTCGCTAAAAGACGGTTTTACCCCCGGTGTCGGATTCGACCCAAATTAGTGTTATTTGACTCGAAACGACCCACTGGGCCTGATTTTGAGGTTGGTTTTGTGAGATTTGTACTCCTTAAAATGCCTAGGCCAAATGTCCATCATTACGAGCCCATTTCCGAGTACGTTAAAGCACGTTAGCGTCCGATCATCATCGGGTGTTTGGCGGGAACTACTATAGACACCTGGCAGTCAAAATGTGGGTGTCTACAGAGCCCCCACTCTGACTGAGGCTTGGACAGGGCGAAAGTCAGAGTAGCTACCAGGCCAATCAAAGATTAAGACCTGACAGACTTCCGGTCGGGTCGTTTAAAGTCCGTTAGACCTGCGTGAAGGGCCCGCCGGCCACAGACTAGAAATGTACCTGAGCCGATGATAACTCCGTGGGGAATTGAACTCGTCGTATAAGACTTAGGTGCGCCTATATATGGGCTCATCTTGTTAAATGCCGCTGGGGAGTTATGTGAATTGCGCGGTCCTGAATTGTACCTGTATAAGTTACATAAAATTTTGCATGCAACACGTAGGCGAAACAAATATGACTCGCGCTGGGGAGTAAAAATGATTTTTGCTGCATTTTGAAATCGAAGTCCTGAAAGCAACTCACGTGCTAGGAGATAGGTTTCCAAAATTGAAAGAGGTGGAAAAGAAATTTGCCGTTTAAATAGACTGAAATTTGACCTTGTCGAAAAGGATTTTTTCAAATGGCTAAATTTTTGCAAATTTTAAAATGAGAATTTGAAAAGAGAAGCCTGTCGGCAGACTCGACTCTGGACGCGACAGGACGAGTTGACAGACACGACTTGGACTCTCTAAGGGTTGGACCGTGACTTGGTAAGAAGGTGGGCCACCTAAGATGACAAGACTCTTAAGTTGCGCTATTCCGTAGTCTAGGCGAGTGACAACACGGTCGAATCCTCGGAATAGGAAGGCTGTGCTATGAGGGGATTGCAGTAGTCTGTAATGAGACTGTTGTAGTCTAGTGCTCTCTTGGATTTTTGATTTTAGGGTACATTTCCAAAGTGGGTATTGCCTCGAGTCCTGACAGATTCTTGTCTTCGACTGAGCCGAGTACTAGGACACACTACAGAAAGGAGGCTATATTTTTGGAATTTATCTGGATTTTGTGAATGGATGGAGAACTTCTGCCTAGGAGAAGCCCCCAGAATGACAAAGCTAACTGTCGAGAACATGACAGTGTCGTGACCGGAATGATGGTACTTTTTGAATGTGTGTCAATGTGGGTGGTTGTGCCTCTGTTGAAAGGCTGCCTACGTATTCACATGTGGTGAAATCAAACCAAGCCGTAGTTCAGTGGATTGTGGTGCCTAGTTTATTAGGGCTTTGTGTGTAACTAGCCATAGTAATGGTGTAGGCTAGGTGCATTCCCAGTGATGTCTTGATCAAAGGGCTAGAATGGTTAGGATATTGATCCTGTGACTATGAGCGTTCTCCGGGATAGCCCCCAGAGGTGGTGTGAACTATTTGGGCATGTTCTATGCCGACCGCAGTTTGAGTTCCCGTGTTCGGGGTTGGTAACTGGTTTGAATGAGAAGAATTGGGATAGGATTTTAACGAGTTCTGTTCTCGGGAATTTTAACGAGTTCTGCTCTCGGGGATTTTAACGAGTTCTGCTCTCGGGGATTTTAACGAGTTCTGCTCTCGGGGATTTTAACGAGTTCTGCTCTCGGGGATTTTAACGAGTTTTGCTCTCGGAGGATTTGACGAATTTTGCTCTCGAGGGATTTGACGAGTTTTGCTCTCGAGGGATTTGACGAGTTTTGCTCTCGGGGATTTGATGAGTTTTGCTCTCGGGGGGATTTGACGAGTTTTGCTCTCGGGTTTGCGTATGGTGATTGTGAATTTTGTTATGTAAAGGGGAAGTCGAGTAAAATGGCTCGAACTTTGATCGGGATAAGTTTTGATAATGCGAGATCTGATTTTCATGTCTGGCCCTAATGGTTAGGGGTATCCTATGGAGCTTGAATCCTCAAAATTCCGGGCTGTCTCTGGCCTGGGTCTCGGGAAGGTCTTGAGGGTTGTAATGTGAGAAGGCTAAATGTGGTGTTAGCTGACTAGCTTGATTGTCTCTCCCTTATTGGATGGTATGAGTATTGATAATTTTGAATTGATCGTTTTCACTACGGTCATGGTTTGTTTGAATATTTTTTGGTTGACCTCTTAGCCCCGGTCTCGGAATTCTTCATTTGGATTGACCGTTTAACCTCGGTCA
Source organism: Agrostemma githago (assembly GCA_958450325.1). NCBI lineage: Eukaryota > Viridiplantae > Streptophyta > Magnoliopsida > Caryophyllales > Caryophyllaceae > Agrostemma > Agrostemma githago. Next base: position 79,423,805 of record OY288239.1, on the reverse strand, counting down.
TGGGTGCCTCTTTTTTTTTTGATAATGGCCTGCTTTTTTGTTTTGGCCTTTTGCTTTTTCTTGTATTGGACTTTTTGATTTTTTTTTGTCCAGTTTTTTTTTCATTGGTCAGACTAACACCTAAGGTAGGGATTGGTTGATCTTATTGGATGGGTGTTTATTGTGAGAAATGGGCTTGCCTCCCGTCTTGAACCCAAACTAGGAGATTACCTAGATTCGTCATAGGATTCGATACCGCTCCTGCTAAGGGTAGTTATGTGGCTTTCTATACCAGACATGGAATAGGTAAAAGGAAAACACGGGCTCGGTTTCCTGCAGTCATTATAGATGTGCCTATAATAGTCACGTGTGTGTGCTCACAGTGTATGACGGTGTTCATCATGTTCTCGGAAACACATAAGGAAATTATAGATGAGAGATTGAAAAGCTGACTTTATTGAATTTTGAAAAAAGAGGATAGAGTACAACCGACTCTGACTTTGAAATTGAAAGAAATAGAACATCCTAGACTTGGACTCAGACTCGGACTTAAACCAAATCTAGACTCTCGGATAGTGTTGTCAATTCAGCTTCTAAGGACTCAAGTTGATGTCCAGTATAGCCTCCAATAGACGCTTCACCCAGATCTTCATTTTGTCAAAGATCATCTTCAATCCTAATGCCCATTTCGGTGAGCACTGCAAAGTTTGAAATGCCGGCATACCTAAGATGGACGCGGTAGGAAGGGAGGAGGTTGTTGATGAACGCCTCCACTAGTGTCTTCTCGTTGGGCTTGTCTACCAACTTCACACTTTCGGCCCTCCACCTTTGAAGGTATTTGGTGAAACCTTCTTTGGGCTCTTGGGCCATAACCTCCAGAGTACGCATCGTAGTCTGGATCTCGGCGTTATCCGCGTAGTTTCGCGCAAATTCTGTTGCGACATCGTCCCAGGTTCTGTATTTCTTGGGATCAAGCCTGTAGTACCAGGCTTTCGGGTGCTTTTCCAGAGAGGAAGCGAAGAGATGCTTGAACATGGTCGATTTGACCCCCTTAACAGCCATAAAGTCCTTGAAAGCCCGAATATGGAGTACCGGGTCTTCCGTCCCGTCAAACATTGGTAAGCCCGTTAAGTTGAGGTTAGCGGGCAGTTCATCGGTCAAGGGCGAGTAGGTACGAGCATTTTCCGTGAGGATGGTGTTTCTGGTGGTCGAGTGGACCTGTTCTTCAAGTTTGCGAATGGCGCTGACCAGTTCAGCTATGGGCCCAGTAGTTTCATTTCTGACCTTAAGAGTCCTTTGCTCCACGGCACTCAAACGGGTGGCAATGGTCGTTTGTTCGGCTCTGATAACCGTTAATTGGGCTTCAAGCTCAGCTAGGGAGGTTGTCAATTGGTCCAAAGTTTCTTGCATTTTCTGGCGTTTGGTTACCGGTGGCCTGTCTGTAAGAATACCGCGTAATCAGAGAAGTTGCTTCAGAACTCAATTTCACCAAGGCATAGGAAATAGCGCGCGAGAAGAGACGACTCCAGTTTGACTCGGGTTAGACTCTCCTAAGACAAATGTGTAGGGTACGATTCTCGTAGTGACTGTGATTAATCACTCCGTCGGAGAATAGCCCCCAAGTGAGACTAAGGACTTTGACAGGACCCACATGGTGTGGCATCTAAGTGACTCGAAGTGGGGTACGTGAGACAACACGTGCAAGACATGACCCCTAGAGCAACCGTGATTGATCGCTCTGCTGAAGGGTAGCCTCCGAGTGGGACTGAAGACTTTGTTAAGACTCGAGTGAGTGACCCTTAGACGTAAGGACCGTGAACCTTTTGTTATAGGGCTATGCCTTGTAAAAGGTTGACTCGGAAAAGACACTTAGACGGGTGACTTGTGAAAAGGTGGGCCTTCCTCAGGATCCAGGTATGTGGGCTGAGCCTTGTTCGAAGGAAGATTCACGTGAGACATTCCCAGACTTTAGACTCGATTGTGTAAACTGGGCCAACCTTTGTAGGAGTATATCCTACGTAGGTGAGCCTTGTCTTAGTAGAATAAGGCGGACTAGGATAGGGGGGAAATCCGTGATGTAAGATCGACGGAGTTTCGACGCTAGAGACTTCAACGACTTGTGACACGACCCGACACTGCTAAATACGGGAAGTCTAAGAAGAGGAAGTTTTGAAATATGATTTTGAAAGCCCGAGTAAAAATCGGGGGGGGGGGGGGGGGGGGATCCGGCCCTTTTCAAAAAAGAAAAAGAAGTGGGCCGAATGACGGGTTTTGAAAGTTTCGAAAATATTTTCGAGTTTTGAATTGGGCATAATACCGGTTAGAAAAAAGGCTATTTTGAGTAAAATCATAAGTCCTAAGTTCGGTATATGTCCGGGGTTTTGAAATTTGATATTTTGAAAAAGGATGCAAATTTTGAAAAGATGACGGTTTTGAAAAAGATGTGGATCAAGTAGCACGTAGTCATGGAAACAGTATAATGACGCCATGTATGCTCTTAATCTAAGTCTCGGTCAGTCTATAAGGGTCTATACCAGTGTACATAGCCTATCAAGAATCGGGGCGGACTCCCTAACTCGAGTTCAGATTAGGACATGCCGTAAAACCCATATGAATCGGCTAATGGACACCTTTGACATAACCAATTTGGACTATATCAACGGTATAGTGGGACGTCGGTCACGAGTACCGGCCCAGGAAAATGGGGTTATGCATGAACCGTAAAATTAAAACGCGCATTGTACTAGTCAAACGATTTCTATTCGAGTCTCACCCTGAGGACACTGAAGGTTATTAACTCATCAGAAAATCCCCAGCGGAGTCGCCAAATTGTGGACATGACATAGGTCCACCCCGACGCGGCCACGCGCGGGTTTGGGGAGGCGAATGAATCTTCATGAGATGGTCAAATGGAAATTTAAATCGAAGTCGGAGTCGCCACCGAATTTTATGGTTATTTGGAACCGTTCGAGCCCACTCTATGTCGTAGTGGGCCGTGTACAAAATACGGCCCATTTCCGATGTCAGAGTTTATTGGGCTCGTCCCTTTTGCATATCGATATAGATGCCGACTGAAGCGGTTAATCGTATATTGAATGACTCTCGTTGCCAATGGTTTCGGACATCCGGAAACCACGGTTCTGAGTAAGGGGTGAGGGTACGTGTTGGGAAGTTCACTAAGAACACCCAACCCCGCCCGCACATTAGCGGCCTCTACTAGGATATCGAATGACGTTTTAATGCGCGCGTTAGTTGAACGATGAATGATTATGCAAACATTGTTTTCCTAAGCATGTGAGGAATTGAATGGGTTGCTAAGTGGTTTTAATGCATGCAAATCGATTGATGTCAAAGTCAAATTTAACATGTGAGATTCGTTTTAGTACAATAAAACAAATGAAATAAAAGGATGAATTTGCTACAAAACAAACAAACGAGTTAGTATCGATTTGTGAATAATATAGCAAAATAAAATATGCGAAATCGAAAAAATAAATATTAATCGAAATCTGAAAAATATCGTTGAAAAGAACGTTGTTTAATTTTGTATAAAAAAACGAAGTTCGAAAAATAATAAAAAAAGACGAAAAGGGCGCGGCATGACAGCCAACCGCGCGACTCGCCCGGGATGCCGGCGGGTCGCGTGGTGACCTGTTTCGGTGCCGGTTTTCGAAAACTCGAAGTTCGTATTAAATCGCGTATGAATATTGCATGATTCGTACTCGAATTAATATTTTCGATATTCGTTATATTCGATAGTTGACTATGAAATCAATATCGAATACTTAGAATAGTTTTGGAAAAGATGTAAATTTTAGAAATCGATCGAAGAATAAATAATAAAACGAACGAAAACGTAAAAAAGAAATCCCGGATTCCAGGCCTGCGCGCGAGTCGCCTGGGCATGGCGCGACTCGCGTGCGGGTCTGTCCGTTTTTGTATTTTTGTTCGAAAATTGTTATTTTGAACGAAAAAGTAAAAGAAAAGAATTTTGACAAAAAGGATGTAACGATTTCTGATATCGTCGAAATCTTAATATAATTCTTTTTGATACGATATTCGATTATATAAAAATCGATATCGTATGTTTAAGAATATTCGTTATGAAAATAGTTTTTTGTTAATAACGATATTAGAAAAATAAAAAAAAAACGACTCTTGACCCGTAAAAAGACACGACGGACGAAGAGGAGAAGAGGAGAGAAAGGAAGAAATCGGGTTTGGTACACCCTCAACCTACATGCTTTTGTTGACTCGGATCGGGGCTCGTCGGAATGTGGCTAGGCACGGGAGCGTCGAGGCAACGTCGGTTGGGTTAGGGTGGTACGGTTTTGACAAGATGGGTGAAGGGTGTCGGATATCGGGACCGGTTTCCTTCGGGTTTTGGATGTATTATCGGTTTCTCGATGCTAAAGGAATTATGTGTGTGTGTATGAATTGTGTTGGTAAAATCGTATTGATAAATCGTTGTTTTTGTGTTGGATGCAAGGGGCTATTTATAGGAAATTCCCGACCTTGGCTTGGGAGAGTTTGACTACCGCTTAGGATAGGAAACGAGGGAACTTGAGGGAAATAAGGATTCCGCTTTCTTGTGAAGGAAGAAAGGGAAACCGGGTGTTTTGCTACTGTTTTGGGCTGTCTCGGTCGAGTGTTTTACACTCGGTCGAGTGCTCGAATCGATTTTTGAATAGGATTCCCATTTGAGCTAGAATTACCGCTTGAGTAAGAAGCTGAGGAGAACGAGAATTCCGTTTTCTTGTGAGGGAAGAAAAGAGGAATACCGGCTGGTACGTACCACTTGGCCGAGTGGTTGCACTCGGTTGAGTGTCTGAGTCGGTTCTCGGATAGGATTCCTACTCGGGATCGAATTCTACCTTAAACGGAATTGTTTATTATTTTGTATGGCTGATTTTTGTAGAGTTGGACCGTGAATATACCGTGTGAGGTGTCACGGTTGACTTACAAGTTTCGGGAAATATCTTTGACCGGGTTTTGACTCGGTCGCTAAAAGACGGTTTTACCCCCGGTGTCGGATTCGACCCAAATTAGTGTTATTTGACTCGAAACGACCCACTGGGCCTGATTTTGAGGTTGGTTTTGTGAGATTTGTACTCCTTAAAATGCCTAGGCCAAATGTCCATCATTACGAGCCCATTTCCGAGTACGTTAAAGCACGTTAGCGTCCGATCATCATCGGGTGTTTGGCGGGAACTACTATAGACACCTGGCAGTCAAAATGTGGGTGTCTACACCCTTGCACATGCAGGCTTCCTTCAGAGGCCCTGTGGCGGTTACCACCATCATTTTCTGCTTGTACTGGTTGATATGATCCAAAGGGTCTGCAGTGCCATCATAAAGCGTCATGGCTGGTGGCACAAAACCCTTGGGCACAGCAACGCCGGCCAGGTCGTCAATGAAGGGCGAGTCTGCATAGCTGTCTCTGGCTGCTCTCTCCAGGGGGCGTGGCATTCCGGGGATTTTGCTGATCAGCTCCCTTAGCTCCATCAGCTCTTGGTACTGCTGGTCTGCAGCAGTGTTCGTTCCTGCGGGAGGGTTAGGAGCAGGAGGAAAGAAACTGAAAGGAGTACTCCCTGCCTGGGGCCCTCCAAGGTGGCGACTGATCGGAGGTGGAGGCGGAAGGGACAAAGTGACGGCCGGCTCGGGCCGCCACCCGGATGCTTGCTGACTGGGGGTAGGCGCCCTACCCAACTCTGGCGGGAGACGGTTGTTGGCTGGGGTGCACACTCCTGGCGAACTTACTGGTGGCCATTCCGGTGCTTGATGAGCGGGGGTACCTGCAAAAGACAACGGATTAACCTCCCGATTTTCAAGGCTAAAGAAAGGATTACCTGCGATGGGGGCAGATCCATGAGTCAGGTAGCCCAGCCCCCTGGGGATCATGACCTGGCTAGGTGGTGCCAACTCCAAATCCAGCCTGGTAACCAGTTCCTGAGGGAACGACTTGGAAATTTGTCCGCTGGTGACGGACTCTCTGTGGGAGCTTGGTGTTTCCTCAGGCGTCGTGAACGGGACCTCGGGTGACGACTGGACTGGTACAGGTGGTGGTCTTGATGCTGCCTTCATCTGAGCCTTGATATCCCGGTTGTCCTTCTGCAGGTTCTTCACCGCCTGGCGCAGGGTGTTGATCCCCTGGAGTATCTCTGCCATAGGGTCTGGTGTTAATGGAGTTCTGGAGGCGTCTCCAAACAATCCTCCATGAGCCGTCACCCTAGATGGCGTCCCTCCTCCGCTGGTTGCGAGTGGGTTGGATGCCCTCGGCACTGTGGGCCCCTGAGGTGGCGTTGAGGCGTTCATCATTTGCCCTATCGCCTGGCTAACCGAAGTCGCCTGAGAGGATGGTGTGGCGAACGGACCTGTCATCCCTGAGGAAGGTGTTCCTTCGGTAGATTGAGCGGAAGTGTTGGTAGGATTTTGGCCGGATCCAGACATGTCGACACTTGAGTTACTTTGCTGCGCAATTTGGCTAGTAAACGATCACTCTGCCCCACGGTGGGCGCCAAATTGTTTTGGTAAAAATTTACCGGGTTTCAAGTCGGGTTGTGGGTTAAAGCTAGGGCTGTGCAACCGGGCCGACCCGGTCCGACTCGGACCGGACCCGGTTGGACCCGGATCCGGAATCGTCAATTTTTTTGACCCTGGACCCGGACCGGAAACCAAAATATTGACCCTGGTCCGGCCCGGAAAAATACCGGGTCCGACCCGGACCGGACCGGTTGGCCCGGTTGGCCCGGAATTTTCAATTTTTTTTGGAATTCCGGTCCAAAATTCCGGACCGGTTGGACCGGTTGGCCCGGTTTGGACCGGTTAGACCGGAATTTTTAAGAAATAAGCATAATTCCGGGTTTTCCGGTCCAAACCGGTCCGGACCGGAAAAAACCGGGTCAGGACCGGACCGGACCGGAACCCGGAATCGCCCAAAATGATGGCCCGGAGACCGGACCGGAATTTTTTATTCCGGATCCGGTCCAGTAGATTCCGGTCCGGTCCGGTCCATTTTTCCGGTCCGACCCGGATTTTGCACACCCCTAGTTAAAGCGATCGGACTAACTCCTATGAATTGGTAGACGAATTGAATTTGCGAACATGAAAATACGGAAAGAATGGGAAAAGACACGAGAATTGGTGACGCGGAAACCCAATGTGGGAAAAACCGCGGGGGGAGTCGGAATCCCGCCAAAGTATCAACTATGAATGAAATGAATGAAATAAGAATACAAATGTTGACTTTGAACTATGGAAGGCTAAGTTTTTCAGTATGCTCTGTGAAAATGAGTTGTAGTGTGCGGAAGATGAGTTGATCCATGCCTTGTTGGGATTGTTGTGCTTATATCTGCCTTTTCTTCTTAACCGTTTCCTCCCACGTCTCCCTCCTTCTTCTCCTGATTCCTCTCCTGTTCTGGTGGAGCTCTCCCAGAATCAAGGGGGTTGTTGGTTGACCCAGCCCTTTGCTTGGGGCAGGGTTTCTTTAGTGCTGGGCTATTTTCGGCCCATTTCCGGACTTGGCTGCTAGTTGGCCCAACATCAATACCAGGCCCTAATCTCCTTGTTGACTTCCTCTTGTATCGGGTTTCCGACTTTTATGACTTTGACTTTTGGATATTATTCCGCAGTTTTCTCGTATGTGATTTTTGACTTTTTGACCGGGAATATTCCACGTCATTTCTTCGGGATACAGAATTTATCCTAAACAATGGCCATATTCTTCCTACCTGCATACCATCAAACACCTACCTTCTCAACCGTTTCATTGATTTCTACTCCAAATGCAGTGACCCCATTTCTGCACGCCGATTGTTCGATGAAATGCCTCAAAGAGATGTCTTTTCCTGGAACTCTATGCTCAGTGGTTTGTGTGCCAATAACAAGGTGGGTGATGCACATCAACTGTTTGATGAAATGCCTTATCGAAATGTTGTATCTTGGAACAATATGATTAGTGCTTTTGTCAAAATTGGTCTTCATCGTAAGGCTTTGGATATGTACGTAATCATGCTTTCAGAAGGTTTCGTACCTACGCGTTTTACTTTTGCTAGCATTTTCAGTGCTTGTAGCATGTTACTGGAGACTGAGCTCGGGAGGTTGTGTCATGCTCTCGCGATTAAAGTTGGGGTTGACAAGAATATGTATGTTGGTAATGCTTTGCTTACATTATACTGTAAATGTAGATGTAAACGTGAGACTGTTCGCACATTTGAAGAGCAGCCAGAGCCTAATGAGGTGTCTTACACAGCATTAATGGGTGGGTTGGCGGAGGCTCATAGAACTGAAGACGCGTTGGGGGTGTTTAAGCTGATGCATAGAACTCGAGTTTGTATAGATGCAATATCATTGTCGAGCATTGTTAATACTTGTACTAGAGGGGAAGATGATGGCTTGCCGTATAAACTATAAAGTACTTGGCGGATTAATCCATGGTCTTTGTGTCAAACTTGGTTTTGAAAATGATTCTCATTTGGTCAACTCTTTGCTCGATATGTATGCCAAGTCTAGTGACATGGATAGTGCGGATATTATTTTTCAAAATCTATCCAAACCAAATGTTGTTTCTTGGAATATTATGATTGCTGGTTATGCCAAAATTAGTAAGTTTGACAAAGCCATGGAGACTATGGAGAGGATGACGTCATCTGGTTACCAGCTAGATGAGGTGACTTTTATCCATATGATGGTGTCATGTGTTAAATCCAGGGATGTAAGAGTTGGGCGTCAATTATTTGACAAAATGTCATACCCAACTATAAACTCGTGGAATGCTATGCTTTCAGGGTATTCACAGACTGCAAAACACAATGAGGGGATCATGCTTTTCAGGAAAATGCAGTCGCAAAATGTAAAGCCTGACAGTACCACTCTGGCAATTGTGTTGACGTCTTGTGCCGAGGTGGGGCTTTTGGAAGGTGGAAAACAAGTCCATGCTGTGTCGGTGAAGGCAGGAGTTAATAACGATATCTATGTTGGGAGCAGTCTTATTACTTTTTATTCTAAGAATGGCATGATGGATATTGGAAAGTATATATTTAGTCAGCTGCCTTCAGCGGATGTCGTTTGCTGGAATGCTGTCTTGGCTGGGCTTTCTGTTAATTCTAGAGAAAAGGAGGCATTTGATTTCTTTAATATGATGAGAAGACGACATGTACACCCTACCCAATTTTCTTATGCCACTATTTTAAGTTGCTGTGCCAAGCAGTCCTGTTTTTCGCAAGGTAAACAACTTCATGCTCAAATATTTAAGTTTGGATTCATAGATGACATATACGTAGGAAGTGCTCTGATTGACATGTATTGTAAACGTGGTAGCATATTGGGGGCCCAAAATATTTTCAATGCAATGCCCATGAAAAATGCCATTGTTTGGAACGAGATGATACATGGGTATGCACAAAATGGTTATGGTAACATGGCAGTGCATCTGTACTGGAGTATGATTAGTGCTGGGGAGAAGCCTGATAATATAACTTTTGTAGCTATTTTAACTGCTTGTAACCATTCCGGGTTAGTTGATGAAGGGGTCCAAATCTTCGAATCAATGCTTACAAAACATAATAAAATCAACCCGGATTTAGATCATTACACATGTATCATTGATACTTTGGGTAGAGCTGGGAGATTACATGAAGCAGAAATGCTATCATGAGATTGCCATGTAAGGATGATCCTGTTGTGTGGGAAGTTCTGCTGAGCTCATGTAGAGTTTATAGTAACATGTATTTGGCGAAACAAGCTGCACAAAAACTCTTCTCTCTTGATCCAAGAGCTCTACACCTTATGTGCTTTTGGGCAATATCTATTCTTCAGAGGGGAGATGGGAAGAAGCAAGGGCTATTAGAGAGCTTATGGATATCAAAGATTTAAATAAGGATGGTGGATATAGCTGGACAGATAACATAGACAGACAGGTTTAGAACTTCCGGTGGTTGATTGAGATGAGAGAGGTAGCAGTAGCAGATAAGAGTATGACACGTAAAGTAACTGTCAAAACCATTGAAAATGTGATCAGTTTGTATATCGGCATACACTTGGTACCGTACCAACTAGAGAGATTGATTGAGTGGTGCATGTTCTCAGTTTCAAAGCTGTTAACTCCCTTGCTTTATACTGGAAAAAAATTGTTCTTGAATTATGAAGCTTCAAAGTTGTTAGAGTTGCTTTACTGATATCCGTACGTGCAGCACAGCCACAGGGATGTGATTATGTGAATATGTGTGTGTGTGTGACAAAATCATGCCATGGTGATAAGATTATCATGAGATCGACCTTGATAAATCAAGTGAACAGAGTTGTGGGTAGGCTGATGAATGTAGCGGCAACAGTACTACAAGACGCATCCATGGGGACTTGCTATTGGCTTTTCAATATTAGATGACTTTACATAGAGAGGTGCTCAGGCATACATTGCAATGGTTAGTACCTTCCCATCAACTTGACGAGAACTCCATTAAATTAATTTTTTTTTCAAAATTTAATGACATAGTTGAATTCATGGATGGGAAACTATTGGTTATGATAATTTTTATAGTTATTACTATAGTAACCCCTTGATTTTGATCAAAGGCTCGTTCTCCCGCTTGTTCGGGACTACCAACCGCATACGACACCGTCGGTGCGTACATCAATCAGACCCTCCCCGATTTCGAGACAGCCCGTAGTATGCTCCAATTGGAACAACAACGTCAGAATACGCGATCTGACCAGACACCGGCGACGGCCTTGGCAGCTCCGGCGAACCAGACGACCCGTCGCCACCACCGCGCTCGTCTGGTCCCACATCTGGGAACCGCGCAACCAGGACGCACAACCACCGAGGTCGTGGTGGCCGTGGGAATAGCAACAGCCACAGCGGCGGCCGTCACAGCAATGGTCGCCGGCAGCAGCAGCACTGTTCGCCGGCAACATACGCTCCATCCGCTGGCCCTGCGCCCTACTGGGCCCCATCGGCGTATTATTGGAATCAATGGAACCCTCCACCCTGCCCCTTTCTGACTCAGGCAGGCTGGGCGGCTCCGTGGAGCGCGTCACCCGGGCAGCAGCAGCAGCAGCACAGGCCCCCGACCCGTCAGCAGCAGTCTCGATTTGCGGGTCAGGCAAATATTGCTGCAAACTCGGATCTGGAGTTCACCCAGTTTGGTTCAGCTTTTCATACCGTGTCTCTGCCAAACCCGGAGGATAATCAGTGGTATATGGATACGGGAGTCACTTCTCATTTGACAGCTGACCCAGGTATGCTATCTCCACCGTTTAATTTAAGTTCGGTTCGCTCAATCTACGTAGGTAATGGTAATTCAATTCCGCTTCACTGTTTTGGCATGACCCAAATAAACCTGCCTAACCGAAACCTACACCTACGTAATGTCTTATATATCCCTAAAATAATTAAAAACCTTATATCCGTCCGTCAATTCACTAAAGATGACAACGTGTCTTTTGAATTTGACCCCGATGGTTTTTCTGTGAAGGACCTCAAGACTGGGAACGAATATGATTATGAGGAGCAGTAGTCGGGGGGATAGAATAGTCGGGAGATCTCTATCCTGTGTCCACATCTCCAAAAACGTCTCCGTTTGCTTCTGCGTCTCGTCCTTCTGCTCTTGTGTCTGTGTCTGTACCCGCCTCATGGCATGATCGCCTTGGCCATCCGGGTCCAAATATTTTGTCTTTACTTCATAGTCAGAGTCGTATTTCTTGTAATAATAAAACTCAGTCTCATTTATGCTCGTCATGTCAATTAAGCAAACACAAACGCTTACCATTTTATGCCTCTACTTCCGAGACCATTGCCCCGTTTGATATAATTCACGCTGATTTGTGGACATCACCCATCAATCAATATATATAATTAAGGGAGATTTTTTTTTATTTTGCAATCAATATTAACTATATAATTATTATTATTATTATTATTATTATTTTTTCCACAACGCTTATTATTATTATTATTATTATTTTTTTTTTTTTTTTTTTTTTTTTTTTTTGCAAGAAAAGGTATGCCTTATTTATTTCAAAATAGGGCTAAATCTTACAAAAAGAACTATCCTCTATAGGTGAATAATCCATCCACCCTTTTCACTATTTACATTAACTGACATGCTAAGTCTATCCCCTTACTCCTAAGTCTTGTGTAGACTTCAAACTTAATTTGCCTTACTATAACCTGCTGAGAACTGCCCTTGCTTGCAAATATTTTTTTGTTCCGTGCATTTCAAATGTGGTATACCGCAGCTGCAAGACAACAGCTATACCATGCGCTTTTCCAATGCTTCCTCATTTTCCTACTCGCACTCCACTTCAGCTCCACCATCAATGCACTGCTTCTACCCGTAATTTGCATCCAATTGAGTAAGTCTTGCCAAATTAGTCTTGAGAAGGGACATGTAAAGAATAGATGTTGGTGTGTCTCTGAATCATTACAACATAGAGCACACCAATTGACTAGATAGAGTCCTCGTCTTTGAATATTATCCACGGTCGCAAGCCGCTCTTGTCCAGCCATTGCAGCTACGATGCCATGTTTTGGGATCACCCTTCCATCATTAATTCTTTCCATCCAATGGATCTTGCGCATTTTGGGCCTGAACCAATCATAGGCAAGTCCGACTTTGTATTGCCCCTTATGCGTCCAACTCTGAATGAGCCTCTGCGCTGCATCTACATCTTCACTGTAATGCAATAGTTCATCCCTTATAGTCAGAATGCTATTAAATGTTGCAGTATACCTCTCTTGCTTCTTAATTTGCCAGATGCTTGTTTCTTTTAACACGTACTGCTGATGCCACCTGCCCCAAATTCCTCCTTTGCTATTGATGATTTTCCAAAGCCAGCCTCCTATCATTGCCTTATTCCAAGCTTTAAGATTTTTAACATTAAATCCCCCTTCTTTCCATGGACTGCAGATGCTATTCCAACTTTTATACACCATTTTACCTCCATCTTTGCTATTATTCCAGAAATAGTTCTTACAACTTTGGTCTATCCGCTTTGCAATATTCACTGGGAATAATGCATTAACACTCCAGTAATTAGTAATACCAAAAACAACTGAGTTCAAGAGTTGCACCCGTCCTACATAGGTAAGCAATTTAGAAGACCAACCCCCAATATGTGTGTGGATCTTATTTATGAGTGCTTGATATTGTTCTTTTTTGTTATTCACCGAGTTCAGTGGCAGGCCCAAATACCTGCAAGGAAAGGAACCTTGCTTGTACCCTGATTCCTGTAGAATAAGCTTCTTAACGTCTTCTGTCACTCCTCCAAAGAATACACTGGTTTTATCCTTATTAGCATTAAGCCCAGATTCCGCTGCAAACAACACCAGAGCAGAAGATACTGCAGCTACCGAGGGACTATCTCCCCTGATGAATATCATTAGGTCGTCTGCGAATATCAAATTATTTAACTGAAGTTTGGTGCATTTGGGGTGATACGACACCAAAGGTTGAGTGTTAATCTGCCTTAGCCGCCTAGACAAAACCTCCATACTAAGAACAAAGAGAAAGGGTGAAAGGGGGTCCCCTTGTCGTACTCCACTTCTCCCTTTGAAAAATCCATGAGTTGAGCCATTGATTTTTAGAGAAAACCAAGATCCTCGGATACATTCCATTACCCAACCTATAAACTGAGGGGGAAAGTTGAATTCCTTTAGCATATTCTCAATAAAACTCCACTGTAGAGAGTCGAAAGCCTTTCGAAGATCAACTTTCATTAGACATCTAGGTGTGATATACTTTCGCTCATAGTTCTTAATCAATGATTGAGATAAAGCAATATTTTCATGTATGCTTCTTTCTTGGACAAATGCTGCTTGTTCTTGACCAACTAACTGTTGTAGCACCACCTGAATCCTGTTTGTGAGTATTTTGCTTACCGTCTTATAAAATACGGAGCAACATGAGATAGGTCTAAAATCAAGTACAGTCTGACAAATCTCTTTCTTTGGAATTAAGGTGATAATAGTTGTGTTGGCCTGTTTTATCATCTTACTTTTAGTGAAAAACTCCCAAACTGCCTCACAAAAATCCTTTTTAATAGTGCACCAGGAAGATTTGAGAAACTCCGACGAGAATCCATCCGGACCCGGACTTTTCTCCGACCCAATTGAATATACAGCCCTTCTTATCTCTTCCTCAGAAGGAAATGCTACTATATTTTTCCATTCTTCTTCTTTTATCTTGCTACCCATGTTAATGAATGAGGAATCAATACCTGTAACAGCATGCTCTTCTCCCAGAAGGCTTTCATAGTAGGCAATAAAGCCAGCTGCTACATCATCCAATCCTACTCTGCTTCTGCCATTAGAGTCCTGAATTGCTCCAATTATTTGCTGATGGCGTCGTTCTTTAATACGAGTATGGAAGTATTTTGTAGACTCATCCCCGAAAGCTATATTATCCATCTTTGACCTTTGTCGAAGAATACTTATTTCAGCTTCCTTGAGCGCCCTATATTGTCTCAAAATTTCTTTTTCCTTCCTTATAATATCTGAAGAAAAAGGAGCAGACTGCAGTTTAGACTGGCAGTTCTCCAATTCCTTACCCAGTTCAGTAATTCTATAAGCAATACCAGAAAAGTGATGCTTATGGAGTTGCTTCAGACCTTGCTTTACATTCTTTAATTTTGCGAATAACTGGAAACCCTTTGTGCCATAGACCTTTTTAGTCCATGCCCGCTTAACCAGTTCATTATACTGCAAATGTTTTGTCCAGCAATTAAGGAAACTAAAACGAGCCCGTTTTTTCCCCCCAGAAAACAACGTGATGAGTACAGGGGAGTGATCAGAAATGCCTGATTCAAGGTATGTTGCATAAGAATCAGGGAATGAATCTACCCAATTCAAGTTAATTAAAGCTCGATCCAATTTAGTCCATACCCTAGTCTCTGGATTTTGCTTATTCGTCCAAGTAAATTCACTACCATGCCCTACCTTATTCTGAAGTTCAGTATCCAGTATGCAAGAGTTGAATGCCTCCATATCTCTTTCATCAGGAGGAGTCCCTCCAATTTTTTCTTCTGCTTTCCTCACAATGTTGAAATCACCAATAACAACCCAATTGTAGACTATTAAACTAATACTTCTTAGTTGATTCCACAAATCCTCACGTTCTCTGGCATCGTTACTCCCATACACTACAGTCATATGAAAGTCACGACCTGTGGCATGATGATGCACCAGACAGTGCATGAACTGAGCATGTGCACTTATTGTCTGGACCCCCACTGTACAAGGGTTCCAGATTATCCAGACTCGTCCATTGTAATGGTGCTTATAGTTAGTATCTACCGAGAAATTATGAAATTTTCCTCTAATTATTGGTATTGCCTTGTCCTCCTTTATTCTAGTTTCTAGGAGACCCATAACATCAATCCCTCTTGTCTTTATTAAATTCAAGACTTCCAATTGTTTAATGTCCTCGTTCCTCCCCCTTATGTTCCAGGTTGCGATATTCATGCTCATTTATCTGGTGGAAGGGGTATGACTATTGGAAACACAGTTTCCTCCACATTCTGACAGTTAGATTCCTCCTGCAGGACTTCAAATCTGTTTGGGGAATAAAGTTGTTCAAGATTTGCCTCATTCCCCTTAACCAGACCATTGCCCTTAATCGTCCGACTGGAGTCTTTCACCTTTAAGCCTTTCCCATTGCTTCCATGGTGCGAAGTAACATGAGTAAATCCAGGGTCTAGGACATCATGAGGAGATAGGCCTAGCTCCTCGCATCCTGAGCCATCCAACATGTGTGCTGACCCCAGATCCCCAACTACATTCCCACCAAGCCCATGGGGTCCTGAGCTAGTGATAGTTAGACCTTCAGGGAGCTCCTTTTCTGGGGGTGTTGAGTGCGTTACAGGTGTAGGAATGACTGGGTTAGACACTGTCTCAAAGCCCCTGTGCATTCCCAGCTGAGGTACCTATCCCTAGAGGATTATTCTTCTTGGGTGTATAGCGAGTGTTGATTCGCACCACCCCCGGTTCTATGGTTGCTTTCTTCCGCTCCCATTTACAATTTGCCTTCAGGTGACCTAACTTCCTGCATCCAGAACAATAGAAGGGCAACCATTCATATTCGATACGCTGTACAGAATTCTCAGCATAAGGTGTGTTGATCACAACAGTTCTGGGTAGTTCTGATGATACATCCACTTCAACCATTATTCTTGCAAAAGAGAGTTTCTCCTTGAAGGTAGTAGTGGTATCTGCAAACATGGGTTTGCCTAGTTTGCTTGCGATTTTGCTCAAAACTGGTGCAGTCCATAGAAAGGGATCCAAATCTGGGAGTAACACCCAAACTGGAACCTTGGAAATTCTATCCATTTCGAGAGAAAATCTTGGACTCCAGCTCTTGAGAATGATTGTATGTTGTCCAATCTGCCATGGACCACCCTTGAGAATGGTATCCATATCTTCCTGATTTCCGAAACGGAATGAGAACCATCCCCTCTTAAAATATTGCACCACAGGTTGCTGAACATGGTTCCATTGTTTCGAAACAAAATCAGTGACTTGCTTAAGTGTTGGTTTGGCCCCAAGAACATTCCCCATCAATGTATTACGCCAAAGCCTTAATTCATCTTCGAAATCCTCCGCCCCAATTGCAATTTCTGTGGAGTTTGCACTTTCTTCATCAAAGAAGAGACCCATTCCTACCTTCTTTTCCGTCATTTTGTGCAACCAAGAACTTTGCATTGGTTCTGGCAAGATAATTGGTCTCGTTTCCCCTTCATTCCGTTTTACGGTAGTCTGGGTTTCATCACATCCCCCATTATCTTGAATTCCTTCATTAGTTCCCTTCCCATCCTTCATTTTAGAGCCCATGCTATTCGATTTAGCCGCGGATTGAAATGCCTGAAGTATTAAATCGTTAATACTCGGTACCCCCTGTTCTTCGACAAGCTGGGTTTCCTTTTTCTCGTCAGATTGTTGTTGAATTTTGTTGAAATTGGTGTTAATGGAGTCGCCGTGATCATTTGCATCGATTCGTACTATCTTTCTTGGTCTCCCCCTCCCCCTCCCCCTTCCCGTTCCCGTGGTGTTGTTCGTCATCAATGGCTTCCTTTGCGAGAGGGAAACTTCCCTAGAGAGAGAGGAGAGAGAAATTCGTTGTTGTTATTATTATTATTATTATTATTAATTATTATTATTATTATTATTATTATTATTATTATTATTATTATTATTATTATTATTTATTTATTTATTTATTTATTTATTTATTTTTTTTGCAAGAATTTATGACTTATTTTATTCTTCCAAAAAGGGAATAAAAGAAGCCTGACTTACAAAGAATACCCCCTAGTATGTAAACTACATACAATTATACTTTTCTCATGTTTAACCCTATATTCTTCTTTTGTAACCTAATAAAAACGTCAAACTTAATAAGCTTAAGAATAGTATTAGTACTCCTGCAATTAGCATCAAAAATCCGACTATTGCGCTCTCCCCAGATATAATAGACAGCAGCCGCCAAACACGCTATGTACCAACTTGATTTCCAATGTTTTTTACTCTTCCTAGCTCCACACCATTTAGCTTCAACTAGCAGCTTGTTCCCTCTTCCTCGGACCTGTATCCAGTCTTTCAACCCAGACCACACCTCCAATGCAAAAGGACACCTAAAGAAAAGGTGGTCATGAGTTTCTAAAGCCATACAGCAAAGCACACATCTACTCACCATAACTATCCCTCTCCGCTGCAACATCTCGACAGTAGCCAATTTTCTCTGACACGCAAAAGAGGCAATCACACCATGTCTGGGCATTACATTCTGACCCTGAAAAACGTTCAACCATCGTTGCTTCATTCCTTTACCCCTAAACCAATCATACGCCATACCAAGATTGAAGCTCCCACCATCAGCCCATGACTGAATTAAGTCCACCGCCTTGTCTGTGCTTCCTTCAGCATCCAAAATAATGTCTCTTATGGACAGCATGCTCTTAAGAGTTCCAGCAAAATTCTCCTTCTTGTGAATCTCCCATATTGTACGAGGACCAATAATATACCGCTTGTTCCAAAGCGACCAAAGGTCATTGAATCCCTGATTGAATCTCCAAAGTTTATGCGCAATTAAGGCCTTGTTCCAAGCTTGCATATCCCTTAACCCAACCCCTCCTTCATCCCAAGGTTTACACAAGCTATCCCAACTCTTAATAACCATGCCCCTCCTCTGATCAGTCCCAGTCCAGAAGTAATTCCTGCAAATCCTAATGATGCTGTTCATAACATTATTATTATTATTATTATTATTATTATTTTTTTTTTTTTTTTTTTTTTTTTGCAGAAAATTTCTCATTTCATTTCATTGACGAAAGAAATTACATTTAGTGCAAAAATACTATCACACTATGTACAAGCTCAAGCTAGTCCTTCAATCTTATCTATAATCCTCTTGAATTTAGGATTAGTTCGGTATTTCAAAAACCTTGCTATAACTAGAAATTTGGTATGTTCAATGATATGCTCAACCTCAGACTTGACTCCTGTAGAAATTTTTTATTATTATTATTATTATTATTATTTTTTATAAACAGATCTTGCATTAAACACCAGAACAAATTACAAGAAGTTAGAGGGGAGCCTAGATATTATTATTATTATTATTATTATTGTTATTATTATTTTTTTTTTTTATAAAAACGGAACTTTCATTAAACACCAGAACAAATTACAAGAAGTTAGAGGGAAGCCGAGATACTATCTGGGCTCCCACTCCCTTAGCGATAGAAAAACTAAGACGAGTAAAAATAAAAGCAGCTGCCCGAGCTCCCGCGTCCTGAGAGATAGAGAATTTCTGAATCCGCTTGAATAAAAGCCGAGATATTATTATTATTATTATTATTATTATTATTATTATTATTATTATTATTATTTTTTTTAAAAAAAAAAAAACGGAACTTGCATTAAACACCAGAACAAATTACAAGAAGTTAGAGGGAAGCCGAGATACTATCTGGGCCCCCACTCCCTTAGCGATTGCAAAGCTAATTCTAGTGAAAATATGAAATGCCGCACGCGCTCCAGCATCCTGAGATAAAGCAAATTTTTGAACCCGCTGGAGCAGAGAAACAGCATCCGTGTCGAGCTCGCCGAGAGAGGAGAAGGAGAAAGGTAAGAAACCATATCCGATCGCAGTGCAGCGTGCCTGATACTTGGCACACTTACGACGGGCAGCATCAGCAACGACCCGTCCGGGCTCGAAAGCGGTGAGGCCAGTCTGAGTCAAGGGCGAGGACCCAGTTAGATCAACACAAACATCACGCCCCTTGTCCCACGAGTAAAGCAGGAGGTCGGCTGGTCGCAAGGGCTTGTCGTTATCGTCGCAGAGGCCAATCTCCACCTCCTTACCTGCAGAGATCCCAGTTCGGAAGCAAATATCCAACAGTGTGTCCCGAACAAGGTTATGGCGATGTTTAATCCCCACAGTACCTGCACACGAAACCGCGTGATCGCCAAAAATATCGCCTCTGAGGCCCCTGGAGCAAGAAGAGCAGGTCCCGGAAAGCGGAAACAGAGGGACTCCAAGGCGGTAGCTGAGCACACTGCGATATGTCCGACCGTTCATGGTTTGCCCGAGCCCAGAAATAGGAACAGCCCTCAACCAGTCCGAAGAATGGTCCCCCTGCAGAGATTTCCACAGGGCAACCTGTCGAGGAGTCAAGGAGAAAACAGATTCTGCCGCTGAAGCAACCCTCGTGAAATATATATCTGCCAATTTCTTCATAAGTTTTGGGGCAGCGATCTCAGATGGGTTACTCAAGAAGGCAGAACCGGTGGCCTCAACGAACCCACTCAAGGCAGACTCAAAAGCAAATCCGGGGGCAGCGATCTCGGAAGGACGAAGCAGCTTAGCTTGCAAATCGGCAGACTGGAGGCGAGAAGCAAGGAAGGCAAAGTGAAGGGCATCCGCCGCAGCAAAGACACCGAGCCCCCCAAGAGAAAAGGGGAGGGTAGCCAGCCGCCACTGCTACTCCCCGAAACCGGGTCCGGACGCCGCGACAATACGCTCAAGGCTAGATCGGAGCGCAGTGTCGAAAGAAAGGTGGGCCGACCCAAAAGCAAGGGGAGAGCAAGTGCGCAAAGCAAAGTATAATTTAGAAATACCTGTGCACGCCCGAAGAAGAAGTAACTCACACTGGGGATCCTCAATCGTAGCAACCAAGTCCATGAGCTCTATAGTACGGGCGACCCTCTTCGAGACAAGGGCGCCACTGAAAGCTGGGCACACGCTGACCGATCCCCCCAGAACCTTAACACCGTGCGAGGGCCTGGCAATAGAGGTAGGGAAAACACCATCACACCTGCTTCTCGGATCTTCGACAGGCCAAAAGACCTCCGTCTTCGTAACATTGAGGTGGAGGCCAGAACGGGGGCCCTCCTCCATGATCATCTGAAGAACCTTCCCCACAACAAGCGTATCCCCAACAATAGTACCGTCATCGAGGTACCAAGCCTGAAAGCAAAGAGCAAAGGAATCCATGATCCTACGAACCAAGGGATGCAGGACCAGAGAGAAAAGGAGGGGACCTAAAGGGTCACCTTGCTGAACCCCCTGGCAAGAACGGAGGCAGTGCTCCCCGTAGTAGAGCCTAGCTGGGCTGGAATAGCAAAACTCAACCCAGCGGGATAGGGCAGGACACTGACGACGGACCTCTCCCAGCATAGTCTCTCTGTCGACCAAGTTAAAGGCATTCTGGAAATCGACAAGCAACATGGAGAGACCCACATCAGCGCCGCGCTCCTCGACAAGGCGGTTCAAGGAATGCAGAATAGCCTCACCCCCGCTAGAAACACCTACCCCGAATTGAAGGCCCTCAAAATAGCCACTCAAAGATGGCCCAACCAAGAAGGCACCAACCTTGGAGACAAGGCGCCTCCAGATGGTGCCCACAGCAATAGGACGAACCCCTCCCCCTGGCTTAACGAGCGGGGTAAGCGGAGCACTGGCAATGTACTCACCTAGGACCTGCGGACACTTCCCCTCGAGAAAAAGGTTGACCACCCGGGTGATAGAGGCAATCAGATCATCCGAAATGGCAATAGCAGCACCACTCAAACAATCCAGCAGATGTTGGGCCCGAAACCCATCCCTCCCACAAGACGTGCCCCGGGGGAAACTACGAATCATATCCAAAACAACAGATACCGACGCATCAAGACAAAGGCCAGGAGGCGCAGACGGAAGGGTAGGAGGGAGAGCATCCGGGTGCTTATCCTGGAGAGCTCGGAGAGTGGCATCAGTGTACGGAGCTACACCGGACGAAGAAAGAACACGAACGGCGGCCGTGTAATGACCATCAGAAATCTTCTTACGACACTGACGAATATTGAGCTCACCCAAGTCAAGCTCCTCCTCCACACAAAAAGAAGGGGAGACCTCCGCTAGGGCTTCGCGCAAGAGCAACAACTTCCCCCCCGGCCCACCCCAAGTGTGAAGGGCTCCAGCAATAGCCTCTTCCTGACGCTGACGTCTAATAGCAGATCTACATTCCAAACTACTCCTTGGGGCAAAGGTCTTCAAGACACAAAGAGGCAAGACAAGCAAAGAAACCCAGCGAGAAATATCAAAAGGGGAGCCAACGACATCATCCAGGGCACCCTTCAAAACCCGAGCGAATCCAAGTCGACACCTAGGGGGGATAGATTTAACCGTACGCAACCCCTTAGAGAGCAAACGGTCAAGAGAAGCCAAGGAAAGGCAAGGGGGCATGTCCTGATCAATATCTCCCACTGACAGCACAGGGGGCGGATTGGGGCGAGGGAGATCATACAGAATAAAACGAACGAATCCATCCCCACAATCAGGTGCCTCAACACAATCCCCCGCCTCATGCCGACAACAAGAAGTGAGCGAATGAGTCGAAAGGCAAACACCACACAACCAAATACTCATACGCTTAAAGGTGACCTCAGCCGAAGAGTAAACAGACAAGCTACTGGAGAGGGTTTGTCGCGTTAATACCTGAGCACTGACACAAAAATGGCGGTTGCGCAAATGAACGAGCAGGGATTGTTTGGTAAGGCCCTTTCCACAACCATCCCGACAGTCAGAAAGACCCACGAAAGGACAATGGAAGCGAGCTGACGGAGGCATGGGAAAGCGAAGCAGAATGACCCACCTAGCAGAAGCAAAGCCCAAAACCCCACAAACCTATTATTATTATTATTATTATTATTATTATTATTATTATTATTATTATTATTATTATTATTATTATTATTATTATTATTATTATTATTATTATTATTATTATTATTATTATTATTAT